>CM061041.1:68819989-69419989 GCA_030762985.1 Adelphocoris suturalis | reverse complement strand
ACCTCTTTATATAATTTATTCTCGTATATTTTCCTCATATTCCCGAAAATCGGTAATCTCCTTGTTTCCGCGCATTCTTCGCGCGTGATATCATCCATCATTCTTTCCTATTCGCTGATTCCTTTGTTCCTCTTATTTTCTCATGATTCTCAAGTACTTACTTGGTTACGTCTCTTCTTTAGACGTTCATTACTCGTATTCCTGCGCATTCTTCGCGCATTAATTAATTATTCATTTTTCTTTGTCAATTCTTTATCTTTTCTCACTTCCCTTTTGTTATCTTTTTTCTTCCGCGCATTAATTAATTATTC
This sequence comes from Adelphocoris suturalis, assembly GCA_030762985.1. NCBI lineage: Eukaryota > Metazoa > Arthropoda > Insecta > Hemiptera > Miridae > Adelphocoris > Adelphocoris suturalis. The sequence goes on along the minus strand of CM061041.1, from coordinate 69,419,678 downwards.
ATTTTTCTTTGTCAATTCTTTATCTATTCTCACTTCCCTTTTGTTATCTTTTTTCTTCCGCGCATTAATTAATTATTCATTTTTCTTTGTCAATTCTTTATCTATTCTCACTTCCCTTTTGTTATCTTTTTTCTTCCGCGCATTAATTAATTATTCATTTTTCTTTGTCAATTCTTTATCTATTCTCACTTCCCTTTTGTTATCTTTTTTCTTCCGCGCTTTAATTAATTATTCATTATTCTTTTTCAATAATTATTATTTATTAGCGCGTCTACTGTAATCTCCATGTCCTCTACTTTTCGCTTTTATCTATGTCTATTTAATATCGTTTTAATATTCGTTTATTAGGTCTGCTGTATCCCAAGTTATTCTGTGCAGATTATTGTATCTCTAGTCTTGTATCGCTCCATAATTCGTATCCTCAACTTGGTGATATTTGCCGCAAGCCTGATTTATATGTAATCCATTTTGCTCTCATTCCTGGTTCCCTCTTGCTTGTGCTTAAGGACCCTGTCCATCGTTTCACGTCACGTTTTGTTCAGCCCTATACCATGCTCATTTATACATCATTTTTCTCATTTATGCTCTTCTAGATTCACTCTTGTTTTCATACAATTCATACAATATCCATATATTCGTGGCTCGTCAGCCTGCATTCATGCTGCAAATTCATTCGTTCGTTTCTCTCATTCTGTGATTCACGCATTTTCTTCCTCGTATACAGGTCCTTGCATACTTTGTCATTCAATCTTTGCATTTTGGTATTTTTTAACTGGCATTTCACATTTTTGTCCCGTAACTGGGATGTGTGACTATTTTTTATTGAAGTTGGGGTGTTATTTGTTCGTTACTGGATGAATCAAAATGAATTTTCTCTTTTTGCTTAAATATCTCTTCGTAGAAGGGTTTTTGTGGCGATTTCCTGGTTGGGTTTTAACCAAAGTACTAGGTCGGGTTTTAGTATTGGTCACGTAGTAGTGGGTAGCATGCATTATTTCTGCGTGATAGTAATTTTTTTGTGGAATGTATTTAGTGTTCGGTTTGATTTAGACGGGGGATATAATTTCCTCTCTCTTCTTTTCTAATTGGTATCATTCCCTCTCGTTAATCCTGATCGCCCGTCGTTTCTAATTTTAGTATAAGTCCTATCATTTTTTTTTTTTTTTTCTCTAAGGATATATGTTTTTGAGTTTAAAATTTTATTTTTGATTGCGTTTTGATTATATGTAATTAATTCAATGTTGTTTTCGTGTTAGGTTACGTATCCATTAATTAGAAATTTAGGTAAATTTTGGTGGTTTCTTTTTTTTTTTTTTTTTTTTTTTTTTTTTTTGAAGAAAACATGTTTTTTTGTTTAAAATCGTCGCACACTAAATGTCTTGAGTTGTCAATCAATTAGTCGTCGTATGTCGTTTGTTGAAGGGCTGGAATGTCTTCCTAGGCTATAATTTCTGCGGAACTTCGCTTATATACGTTCAACTCCTTTAATCATTATACTTTTTTTTTTTTTTTTTTTTTTTATACATTATACATGGTTTACACATGGTTAGATTTATGGTCTTTTTGCCGACTTTTGAGGGTAATGTATACGAATGGTATAGCTATCAAAGATGAGTGAGTGATCACGGTTAGGTGTTTCAGTTTTTTTTTTTTTTTTTTTTTTTTTTTTTTTTTTTTTTTTTTTTTTTTTTTTTTTGTAACTCATAATTCCCGTTTTGTGAAATCCGTTGAGTAAATTTTGGGGTAGCATCGGAAATGTATGCCTTTGTTTGTATTTTCTGCTCTTTAAGATTTGGTATTTATAGTAATTACTCGTAGTAGTTTATTTTTTATTATTTTGGCTGTAAATTCGCGCTATTTTTGTTTATAAGCGTGTTTGGGTGTAATTTTCTACACAATTTTTCCACTCTGAATTTACTTGTGATTTCCAAATTACGTTTTCGATAGTTTTCTCGGGGTTTGGTGAATTTATAGTAAATTGTTTGTTGAATAAATACGACTCCGAATTTCGGGGGTTTTGAGGGTAAATCGATATTTATTAATATCGAACTTGGTTATTTTGTAAATTTTTCACATACGTTTTTAAGCCTTACTTTTAGAAATTGTCTAATTGCGCTTAACATTACGATAGTTTTCTGATTCTGGTTTTAATCTGATTCTAATTCCCTATACCTAATGCCTCTTCGCTGAGTTACGCTGCGTGCGAGTTTCTGAGAATTTTAGGCAATAGTGCTGTAGCCTGTTGCGAGGCAGTGTTCATGACCTGTCTTCCTTTTAGCATGTAAGTGTACCCTGTGGGTACGATCAGGAGTTCGCACGTTGTAGAAAAATCTGGACTAATGTACGTCCGTACAATGGAAAGGATTAGACCCCTTAACGAAGACGAGCAGAATGGTAATGTTCGAGAGGTCTACGTTCTTAGGTAGAAGTTCCTGTTTGAAAATGGCAAGTACTGCGACGCACTACTTTTTGTATGGCTCATGTCCGGTTCGGAACCCTGAGTTGTGCAAGCAGCTGATAAATGCTGTCGCCGAAACTGTTCACTAATTTTGATGGACCCCTGATACTCGCAGATGGTATATCATTCATTCTCCACCTAGGCAGGAGAGGGTGCGTGTTCTAGCATTTGCGGAAAAAGGGTTTTCTCACGAGAGATGTCCATTTTAAATTCTTCCTGAAATTTGACCTTTTTGTGACAACTTAGATGAAATTTGACCTTTTTGTGACAACTTAAATGGGGTTATGTTCGTAAATCGTTCACCTTTGATATTGGGGTCTAAATTGATTTTCTGCGTAGAAAGGTTCTTTACAAGGGTGCTGGGTTCATTTCATGTTCGGAATCACTATATTTTATGGGAGGTCAATTTCTTCTATCGTACTTCTTAATAGTAACGTCTTCTCACGCCCTTTTGGGCTTTGTAGTGCAATTTGTGCTTCATTTGATTGAAATTCCTATGGCTTCAATAATCTTCTTTCGTGAGATAAGGTGTATATTTATGTATGTTAATCTACGATTATATAGTGATTGCAATCCAGAATTTCCTAAGTTATTCGTCTTTTGGTGAATTTTCGTAAAAAAATCGTCCGTTTTAATCTATCGTGGTTTAAATTATCTACGTATAATTGTTCTTGGTTGGAATTCGGCTTTTTACCTTTTCATTCTTTTATTTTCCTAGCTATTTTTCGCGAAATTTGTAGGTTTTTCTACAATGCTACATGGATCACAATGTGAGTTTCCTCGAGTTAACTATTTGTAATAATTTGTATTATTATTACCTATTATTTATTTATTTTTATATACCTATTTTTTTTTAAATATTGTTTATGATTGTTTGATTATTTTTTCTTTTTTCTTGGAAAATGTTGGCAATTCTCCCACGCTCCGAAGTTTGTAAGGTCCGAATTCTCGCTGTGATGATTTCAAGTTCATTTCCTAGGAGTAGTAATTTCTTTCGTGTTTGTTAATTTTGTAGATGCTTCAGGTATTGTTTAGCTATCAAATTTATTCTATTCAGGTATAGAATGTAATCTATTAGTATCATCTTTATGTTCACTTGGGGATCCGTTGTACGGTATCGTACTTTACGCTATGCCGACGGCCCTCGGCCGTCATAATTCAAGCGCCTTGTTGAGTGATTGGCTAGTGTTTGAACATCTGCCCTAAACCTATTTCTTCTGATAATTCATTCTGGAATTAGTACTTTCTTTTGATTCTAACATTTTACAAATTCATTAATTTCGTGTGTTTAATAAAACAACCTTGTTTTGGGTAATTTTTAATGTATTTTGCACGTTGAAATCGGGTGACTTGCTTTATGATCAGCAACCTCTATGTTACTTTAAATTTTAGTTAAAATTTTGCGCAAGAAGTGCACACTTTTCTGAGCGGAATGGCTAGTAATTTAACGGTTACCTAAGTATGAAATGAATAATGTCAGTTTTCAAATGTGTTCCCTACTTTAAGCAACTTGTTTAAGAATTCGTGCAGTTCAACTCTTAATTTCTTTCCTAATAATAGGTTCTAATTTTTGGCGATTTCTAATATATTTATAGGGAATTTGTTTATAAATTCGTGCAGTTCAACTCATAATTTCTTCCTTAATAATAGTTTATATGTTTATTCATTTTTTTTAATGGTTTAAGCCGCACCTCAACCTGAAGGGTCATTAGCAGCATTGTACAGGGTCTAAAGGGACACTGGAAGTGGCACGATTCTAAGGGGAGCCATGTTTCCATCCTTGGCCAAAAAGAAGGGCCATCTTTTTTTTTTTTTTTCTTTTTTTTTTTTGCGATTTCTAGTTTTTATTGATTTTTCTAGAATTATACATTCTGGGGATTCGAATTCCTACCCTCTACTTGATGTTGAGCGTTGAGATTCTGAGTTTAGGTGATTAATGTATTATTACTTATTTTAAATAAGGGGGGGGGGGGGTTGATTTCCGATAGTTGTTAATATTCTAAATTGTATTTCTATTTCTTCAATGGTTAAGCAGTTTTTATTAAATTTTATCCGTAGGTATTCATAAATGTGAATTTTCTTTCTCTGAATTTCCGAATTTTATTTCTGTGGGCATTCCGTGTTTAGCGTTGTCAAAATTCAATCGTTCGTGGTTCAATTCTGCTTGCATAATTTCTCTTGAATGTGGTGATTCTCTCCAGTTGAAAGTATTTTCTATCTGTGCAGTTCCGTAGGTAAATCATTTATACAATTTTGGTGTAAGCTCGAGTGGTTATTGAGGAACTTTTGCGCCAGTATTTTAGAGGTTTTGGGGCGTTTGGACCCCTATGTGAATTCGGTCGCTAGTGTACGTGTGTGCGCCGTGATGGCGATCCGTCGGGTGCTGTCCGTCGGTGGCCGTCGGCCATTTGTAAGGGTAAGTCGTTCTGCATTTTTACATATTTAGTTTATTTTTTATTTTTGCATGCCTTAAGCGTGTTTACCGTTCTAATTTTTATGTGATAAAAAATAATTAATTGATTAATTAATTTAATTTAATTTAATTATCGTCTTTCTTAACTAGTTCCTACGCGTTCCTTATTCTATTAATTTTACGGCAATTTCCCGAGAGTGTTGAGTTCCATTTTTTTGTTTTTCCCCGTGTTATACAGTGTACAGTGTATCTATCCTGATCGTTGGTATGTGTGTGACCACGGAAACGTGTGTTAACGATGACATATATATATAAGGTGGGTTAGTGTCTGACCTTATTCTAGACAATTTTTCTGTATTAAAATGCGTGTTAAAGATGACATAGTATAACATGTTGGGTTTGTTCATGCACAAATTAATAATTAATAATAAATTAAAATTTTTAGACACATTATCTTGTTGTTCATGCAAAAATATCTTATTCTAGGTACAACCAAACGTTGTTTGCTCCACCCTTATTTGTATGCGAACGCACTCCTAGTGCGGTGAAATTTTATCTATTATTTACCGTCTTACACTATCTCGTCCCTTGTCTGGGCTTGAACTTCATCGTCACCTTCTTTATATTAATTATTTTCCCAATCTCCGTTATTCGGTAATACATCAATCAAATTGTGTAAATTCCCATAATTCGCAAAATTCCGTTAGTTAGTGGTTTTATCGTCTACTTTAATATATCTTTCAATTGCGGATTTTCTGCGTTTTTGTTATTGTGTTACTTCAATTTTTCCGAGTCAATTTTAGGGGAATTTTAAGTTTATTTTTTCGCTGAGCCTACCCGTTGATCTACTTTGTGGGGTTTCCATAAATTTCGTTTATTTTTAATTTTGGTTACTTGTGCTAATTCGGTTTCAACTTTAATCTCTCCGTTCCGTTTCAATCTAAGTAAAATTTTTTTTTTTTTGGTTTCAATCAATTTTCTAACGCATTTTTTTTTTTTTTTAATTAAATTTTGTTTGTTTGTTTGGGGGCGGAACATGATCGAACTTCGCGTCTCCACAATTTGTAAGGGTATTTGTGGGGGGGTTTAATCTTAATTCCTTGTCGCTTTGATTTAAACGCCTAATGTAATTTTGTTTAGGGTTGTCAATTAATGTTTGTTAGGGGCATAACTCGGTCGAAACCGCGCCTCCACCAATTTGTAAGGGTACGATTTGTTCGTCTCTTGATCCCTTAGTTTTGACGAGAATAAAAGTTCCCGTTTTGGTCTCAATACGCACCGTCAGGCTCGTGAGACATTTGACCATAACCAGAGAGTATAATTCCCCTGCCTCCGCGCTGTTTTAGGAAGAATGATAAAAGAATGGTTAGTAATGATGACAATTTTGGTGACAAGCATGATGACAATTTTGAATTGGTCAACACGTATTTATTATGAATATTCAGACATTTCCTCGTTCTTCAAATACACTTATATGACCAGGTTATGACATATGTTTTTTAGCGCTAGAGAGACTACCTACAGTCCTTTACACTCCTAATATACACACCTACCTAAGCCTCCAAAATTCACTACTCCGTCTCGCGCAGGTTTATCGGGCACGGCGCGACCGAGGGAAACCGCGGGACGTTTTCTTGAAGTTTCTGGGCGTAGGTACTTAAGTGGGTGTCGGAGAGACTGTTTTTGGCAGTAGATGGAAAAGGGGGTGTTTGCTTACCGTTGGCTGAACGGCTCTCTGTTGATCTTGAACCCTCCTCAGCATTCGCGTCTCTTGGCTAGGGAGACTCGCTGATCTTCGGCTGCCGATTCTTCTTGGCATCATAGGTACACGAGCGCCGAAGAGTGGAGGCCCGCGACCGGTCCGTCTTCCACTGCTCCCTCAACGGACAAAATTCCGCCTCCGGACGGGTACACAATTTCAGAAACAAGACCTCGAGCTGATGCTCATCAAACAGTTTTATTCATTCGTCCAGGGCGTGTCTGCTTTCGGTGGGCCCAATCATCGCCCAGCAATTTCCTCCAAGTCGTTCCTTCTAATTGTTCATTCCGTTCATTGGATACAAGTTTTCGTGACGTATAAGTTAAAGGGCGGTAAACAATTCTCCTTACCACTTTCCAGGGTGCGAGTGGGGGAATTTAGCCTCTTTTCAACGTCACGCCACGTCTCATAATCCGCTGACATCAGCGCAGTCGTGTTTGTGTGAATTGGGTCAGAGAACTGCATATTCAGTACGACGGCTTATTCTTGTCTCGGGTATTGTCCATTGTCAACTGTGAATTGTCGATTTACGAGTTGACACGTACCTACCTACCTAAGTAGGTAGTTTAGTTTCTTGGTGTAGCAACAACCTGCCTTGTTTACTTTGACAAACTATCAAATCTCTCCTCTTATTCATTCAATATAACAAGTAAAGTTTTCTCAGTTAAGCATAGTATGTATTACGAACTTATAATAAAACGCTGATAAAGCTGCCTGAGCAATGACCATGTACCTACTCTGTAGTATGGACACCTGAGGAATTTTCATTAATTTTTTCTTCGCTATTTTTCAGGTTAATTATTCTCAAACCTTAGTGAATGAAGTTCTTTAGTTTTCGGACACTGATTAACTACAATAGTTAAGGGGTTCCTAGTCCAAATAAAAAATCGTTCACAGTTAGATTGGTATCGTTGACTACAACCTACAACCAATAATCGCAATGGCAAGCACGATTTTTGTAACTATTTTAGTTGTATTGAAACTTTGTGTTGCTACAATATTACTTTTGTGAAACAAAACTGTTAAAAATGGCTTTATAACCACGAATTAGGTTGACGTGAGACGTCAAACGTCTAGTGAAAAATAGGTTGTTGAGTTGCGATTCACTGACGTAGCGCAGTCATGGCCGACTTTGGCTGAAACGGTAACCTACTTCAGGTGTGACGTCACGAGAATATGGGCTATAGTTCGTAGTCCGCTGACCAGGCTTCTCACAAAATTTGAAAAACCGATTGTCTAGTCTTGAAGAATTTCAATCGATTTTATGTGACGAAAACTATTGAAAACAATACCAAACTCGATTTTGGGTTGATCTGACGATGATTGTTGTCGCCTAAGATAAGTTCCTAGTATTCTGATTGTCACCAAACTATACAACGAACTCCGGATGTCTACAGAGCCTAATCGCCAAATTTCAAGTCGATAGCTCCGAAACTGCAGCCTGTAGCACGGAGTATACACGAGCGCACTCACGGTACCACATGGTAGCAGAGTCAGAGACACATCGTTCGTATATCATAACGAAATACAAACAGAACAACTACGGATATGCATAAACAACGGATCATATCACGAGCCTAATGATATATTAATTACCAGTATACAGAGTGCCGTAAGTTGAACTGTGACGTGATAATTTATTTATTTACTTATATTGGTACGGGCAAGCCCGATTTCAAAATAGTTGTAAGTAAATAGGTTCATAAAATATAGAAAATAGACATAGAACGGTACAGATCAGGATAGAACATAGAATAAAGAATGGATGTTGAATTTAATAAGTTAGGATGTCTTAAATGAAGCGAAAATATACAGTGTTGGTCAAGATTAAATAATAATTACATATTGGTAATGGGGTTAATTTTCATTATTTAGGACTTGATTTCTAATTTATAATAAGGTACTTTGAAAAAATCAATGTTAGGAGAATTTGAGACAATCGTATCAGCTTCTCTAGGGATTTGATCAAGAGGTACAGGAAGTTTGTAGAGTTGAAGTGGACGGGGAACGATTGCTTCGATCCGGAATCGAGGAATGGCGAAGCGGATGATCGATAGGAGCTCGGGACTCAATCTAAATAAATAAATAATAATATAAGTAAAAATATAAGATGAGGATTATTGTTGTTTTCCTAACCTCTCATTCGGGATTTTAATTTTTCGTGTCAAGGCTCTTCAAACAAGGAGCGGCAACAGGAAGAATTTTGAATACCCCGGTCATGACAGAGGAACTGAAGCCATTAATTGCCAAAAAAATATAGAGAGAAATGGAGACAACAATATATTCAATCACACAATGGGAGGTTCTACAAACAAATCCAACACATCCCACCGCAAATACCAAAAAACCTCTTCTTCAAAAACCAGTTAATAAAAGTCTGGGGAGAACAATATGCAGATTAAGGGTTGACTACGGAATTTGCGAACAATATTTGTATCGGATCCAACAACTAGAGTCACCTCAATGCCGAGCATGTGGGCATCCAATGGAACCCTTGAACGATAATGATAATGGAATGTGCGACATAAGACGGGAATAAGAAAACTTTTTCAGTGCAGTGTCAAAAAGAACCTCAATTATTTTAAATTACAACTTTATCCTAGCAACAAAGAAGTTATTCAAATTTTTTAAGAAATTCTAGCATAAAAATACAATGCCACATGGCTGTGAACATAATTGTAATACCAAAATAAAACAATAAAAAAAAATTTTAAAAAAAGTCCGTATGAGAACATTTAAACTGCACTCTTTTTAGACCAGTTTTGGGAAGCACTCATTCATGATTCAGCGTTGTTGGAAAGTGCTCGAGAGGGGTATTTGATTTCACATAGGTATACAATTTGTATTATAGAGGTAAATAGCACTACAACTGGCTCTCGTACTTTTACAATATTCGAATGGCGGGTTTACACGCAACGATAAAACTGAACGATTTGTATGAACGATAAAATGGTGGATTTGTGTGATTTCCCACAAACCTTCCAATTCGGCTCAAATAAACAGATCGTAACGACTTGCGGTTTAGGTATACGTTCCGTCTTGCACGCACCGTTTTATCGTTCTGACAAATCGTTCAGTTTTATCGTTGCGTGTAAGCCCGCCTTAACAAACAGTGAAGACGATTCATTGCATCTAAAATCGGTATCTGTTCGTTTGAACAAAGGCCAGATAGGGAAGCCCGTTCGTGACCTCACACAAAGCACACAAAGACCTTCCGCTATCGCCTCACGTTCGTTGGATTAGCGCAACCCACAGCCTATTGGGAGCCGCGTAGGGGCACATGAGGGTGCGATAGTGTGATGCGACCTCTCATCCCCACCGCTTAATTTCGTTTCCCTTCGCTGAAAGCTCCGAATCGTTCTCGAGATTAGGCCTCGAATTGAGTAGCCAACCAACAATGTTTAGTTAACTGCTGATTAATTATATGAAAATATTACAGTTCTTCCTCCTCTCCCACTCTCTTCATCACTAAATGCAAAAGCACAAGGCGGTATGTCGTATTATAGATAGGTCTACGTCTATGAATTCTACTGCTCTTCTGTAAAAGCCCAGATTAGATTGTTGATTGGCAAAATTGTTCATTAACGTTTTTTTCTGGCAGGTAATCATAGCTACTATGATTATTTAACTAACATATATCGAAATATCAAATATAATGACGAACGTTGACCATATAGGATGACCTACAGGGTGTCCCGCGTAAGGTGGTTCGTACTCAAGATTTCAATTCTAGAGATCATTTCTGATCAAAAGTTCGTCCTAGAGATTTTTTTTAACGCTAAATTTTCGAGTAATTTAATTTCTAAGATTTTGTTCGTTTTTTCGACCTTTTGTCACTAAAACGATCATAAGTCTCTCAATTCGCTGTATAAATTAATATCTGAGGATACCGTTCAAAAAACCATTGAATATTCTATCGGATCAATGCCTGAGCTTTCTTATGAGTTGAGGTTTGAGACATGAAAATACCCTCTGAAAAGCATGTTTTACCTAACTTAGGAAACATTGAGTTTTTCAATCGGGGATTGAACTATGAGAACCAATATTTTTTCAGGATCCAAGAACGATAAAAACTGCGCAAATATTTTACCTTTTCAAGCTGCAGTTAATTTTACTTTTACTCTGCTAATTAGGAGAGAAAAACATGTTTTAATGTTGAGAGCTTTTTTTCGCCCTGAAATCGATTTTAAGGAAGGAGATGATGATAGCAAGAAAATAGAAATACAAATCGTAAGGGAAGACAGTAAAAGAAAAGACGAGGAGATTATTATTATTTGAAATAGAGAAAAATATAGAATGAAAGAGAGAGAGAGAGAGAGCGATTGTGTGATGGAGAGAGAAAAACTTACACGCAGTAAACACGTTAGGTAAACCATGCAATGCCACGTAGCATAAGTTTGAATGTCTTACCAAAGTTATCTAATACAATACCAAACCTTACCAAACAGAAATTATTTCGGTTAATAATTATTGGTAAACCATCGAAATTGTTTTTCAGAATTAATAATTTGTTTATATTAGAATAACGAGTGAGAGGACGTTTGAATGAATTAGTGCGCATCCTTTCACCTGAAGCTTCATCTCTAGCATTATCTGCTCGTCATAACACGTCATGAATTATCTATACCTATCTTGTTTCTCTGGTTGGATAAACAGAGAGTGATATGGGGAAATTGGGTAATATAGGTAGGCTGGTACCTGTTCCAAGGACATTTAAAGGGTTTCTGGATCTTTTAAAAAAGCGGTTCGGCTCGGATTGGACGTAAAACGGAAGGGTCAATTAGCGGAGGTAACTCCCGCCGGTAATGGCCGAGGAAAGAGAGGCCCCGGATATAACGAGCTCGTTCCATCCGGACGGCATCGACACCGCAAATGAGTGGACCCATGCACACGTGGAACTCTCATTTCACAAGATACAACAGGGAAAACATGATACTAGTGCAGATAGTACCCTCATTCCATTCATTAAACTCTGAGGGGCTCTAGGATCACTGAAATATCTATAAAACTATTTAAAACTATTTAAAACTACCTTTAAAAGTTTATGTGCGTGGAAATTAAGTTATTTCATTTGAAATAGAGAGAGAAAGAGAAAGAGAGAGATATATATATAGAGAGAGAGAGAGATTGACACGCAGTAAACATGTCAGGAAAAACATGCATTACCTTGTAGAATAAGTTGAATGTCTTACCAAAGTTAATATACGAACAAACCTTACCAAACAGAAATTATTTCGGTTATTGACCATCAATGCAGCATCGAAATTATAATTCAGAATTAATAATTTTTTTATCATAGAATAATGAGTGACAAGACGTTTGGATGAATTAGTGAGCCTTCTTCACCAGAAGATAATATCTAGCATGGCTGCTCGTTATAACACGCCATGAATATCTTTACTTATCATGTTTCTTAAGTCGGTTACAGAGAGTGATTAGGGGGAATTAAAAGGTAATATAGGTGGGTTGGTACCTGTTCCAAGGAAATTTAAAGGTTTTTCCGAAGCTTTTAAAAAAACGGTTCGGATCGGATTGGACGTAAAACGGAAGGGTCAATTAGCGGAGGTAAATCCCGCCGGTAATGGCCGAGGAAAGGCCCCGGATATAACGAGCTCATTCCATCCGGACGGCATCGACACCGCAAATGAGTGGACCCATGCACACGTGGAACTATTATTTCACAAGATACAACAGCATAAACAAGATACTAGTGCAGAGAGTACCCTCATTCCAATCATTAAACTCTGAGGAGCTCTAAGATCACTGAAATATCTATAAAACTATTATTTTCTTGATTTTACACAGAACAACTACCTTTAAAGTTTAGGCGTGGAAATTCAGTTATTTTATTTGAAATAGAGAGAGAAAGAGAGAGAGAGAGAGAGAGAGAGAGAGAGAGAGAGAGAGAGAGAGAGAGAGAGAGAGAGAGAGAGAGAGAGAGAGAGAGAGAGAGAGAGAGAGAGAGAGAGAGAGAGAGAGAGAGAGAGAGAGAGAGAGAGAGAGAGAGAGAGAGAGAGAGAGAGAGAGAGAGAGATGAGACGCAGTAAACACATCAGGAAAACCATGTATTACCTTGTAGAATAAGTTTGAATGTCTTACCAAAGTTAATATATGAGCAAACCTTACCAAACAGAAATTATTTCGGTTAATGACCATTGATCAAGCATCGAGATTGTAATTCAGAATTAATAATTTGTTTATCATAGAATAATGAGTAACAGGACGTTTGGATTTATTAGTGAGCGTTTTTACACCAGAAGATTCATCTCTAGCATTGGCTGCTCGTCATAACATGTCATAAATATTTATACTAACCATGTTTCTAAAGTCGGTTAAACAGAGAGTGATTAGGGAGAATTAAAAGGTAATATAGTTGGGTTGGTACCTGTTCCAAGGAAATTTAAAGGTTTTCCCGAAGCTTTTAAAAAAGCGGTTCGGATCGGATTGGACGTAAAACGGAAGGGTCAATTAGCCGAGGTAACTCCCGCCGGTAATGGCCGAGGAAAGAGAGGCCCCGGATATAACGAGCTCGTTCCATCCGGACGGCATCCACACCGCAAACACGCTGACGAGCGGACCCACACACACGGGGTCGCTCCGGTACGGTTAAACATGCGCGAACACTCACGTGAAAACGGCCTTCGGTGTTAAAAGGCACTCTGATAATGGAGTCCCATCGATCCGATGACTCTGGTGGTAATGAGTAATGCATTGCGTTATACTCGCCGGAAAAGGCTCAGCATCGCGTTGGCAACTTCATAAATCCCCAACAAAGGTTTTTATGGTACAACGTGGGTGCCTTAAATTGCTCTCAATGAAAACGACTGAAAATACAACCATTTTACAGGGTTTCCCAGAGTGGAACTTCGGTAATTATTCATGAATCCATTTCAGAGCTCATTTCTGACAAAACATTTTGATATGGATTAGTACGCCATAGCTCTGGGGATCATTACAAAATTCCTATGACGCCATCAAATACTGTACGTTACAACAAACCGTTGCCAGGGAAAAAACGTCTGCCAAGTTTGGTGTGGCACATAGCCGTTTACCTATCATGAATGTATAGATCATTCAAAAGTTATAATGATTTTGAAAAATTCCATAGCGGAAAAGATTAATTCAAGAAGTAGCGTGAAATGTCATAATTGGTCAATTAAGAAACGAAACAATGATACTAAATGTAATTTACGTTTGTGCAAGCGCAGAATGAACTGATGAGTTGAAAACAATGAAATAGGTACGGGCCCATCTACAGCCTAAACCGCGCATTTGCAGACAATTTCATCAAAATCGGATGAAAACTGTGGAAATTAAGGGCATTACAAGTTTTTCACATTGACGCATGCGCAGTAGCTCTTAGTGAAACTATCGTGTTGAAATTGATGAGGTAATCAAATCATTTTCTTCCAACTATCATCCAAATTTAAGTGAAATCGAACGACTAGAGTGTGAAAAAATGGAGCAAAATGGAATATACATTTGCGCATGCGCAGAATGAAGTATTGATTTGGCAACAATGAAACTAATAGGGGACCATCTACAACCTAACCCGCGCATTCTCTGACAATTTCATCAAAATCGGATAAAAACAGTAGAAATTAAGGTCGTTACAAGGATTTCATATGTGCGCATGCGCAGTAGCTATTGATGATACAATCATGTTGAAATTTATATAAGAAGATCAAGTTGTCATCCCCCAACTATCATCTGAATTTGAGCGAGATCGGACGACTAGGGCGTGAAAAAATTATGCTTGGTAAAATTTACGTTTGCGCATGCACAGAGTGAGGTATTGAGTCAAGAACGATGGAACTATTAGAGACCGTCGACCTCCTAGCCCGCACATCCCCCGAAAATTCCATACAAATTGGATGAAAACTGTGGAAAATATGCTTGTTTGGATTTGCGGACACACGACAGACACACACACAGTCACACACAACAGACAGACACGGAACCAAGGTTGCTCACAATGGTCAAAAACATAATTGCGAGTGGAAATTTTGATTTTGGAGACCAAAACTTTTTCTCCTGAAAATGAAAACAATGCTTCCGCTACCTATAGGTAAACTAGGAAGCAATATACTAAACATTGTTCATTATTCTGTTGATTTTTTACTTCCTCACTACCGAAGTTGCAAGTGTTATACAAATAATAACCATTTGTGAGATAATTTGCAGCGGTTTTTTCTTGTTCGATTACAAAAGTTCATTGTTGGAAATTATGAATCAAAATATCCAAAATTCGCTTATACGATCGTGTAGCATGCGACTGGCATGTTTTATCTCGTTCCCGTGTGTAATACATATCATTCTCTTCTGAGTAGTATTACAATTCTACACGCGCTCTAGGCTATAATTGCTTCGTGAGACATTTAACACGGAATGTTCTCTATAACAGAAACCCAACTGCGTTTGCATTTTTGACGTAATGGGACGTGAAGTCAACGACAAACGTGATGATATAAATTGAGTCGACTCTCTAATACGCGCTCATCGTCCCGGTTGAGCCGAAACGAGCGACGACGTGTGAACTCGGTCAAAAGGATTATTCCGGCGTGAGATCACAGGGTGCGCCTGAGCAGGAGGTTCGCTGATAGGACACAGCCGAGCAGCGGGAGAAATTAGGGCCGGAAACGTAAGCGAATTTCTAGTAGGTCTCGCGTGCGGGGACGGCGGTCAGGGGGGCTTTTGATGTGAGGTGATTTTGGCTTTGAAGAGTCGTGGAGGTCGAAATTGGCTGTTTGCGTTTACATGAGGGCAATAGGGTTCTACGAAGCCTGACCGCTCTGTAGTGCAACACTACGCATTATTACAGAAAGGCCATAGAAGGCCTTCCAAAATGTTTGTTTGAGTTTTCATATTAAAAAAAAAAAAAATACACTGCCAAGGAAATGGCACATGACCTTCCTCGTGACCTTCACAGTACGTCACCATTAAATTCCAGAAAACTAGAAACGACCGGTTCTGGCATCAGGGAATTAATAAGGTGGGAAATTGGAAGCTGAATGGTACATATAATAAATGAAATTAATAAGGAAAATTTTGATTTTAATATGGGACCATCCAGGATGTAGTCCGCATGTTCCCTAAAAAATTCGTCTAAATCGGATCAAAACTGAAGGAGTTTTTAATTTATTTACAGGATTTCATTAATATTTTGATCTAAATTCATGATTAAAACATCCTTGGGGATATTTTTTGGCAACTTTGAGCATGATGGACCACCCGATTTGTTCATTTCCCAAACTTACCCTGTGTTGCTGGCCCACCCTGCTACCGCGCCGTTCATCCGCTAGAGCGCATTCAGAGCGTTCGGGCTCAAAGAGGATGGCCCGTGCATTCACGCTTATACGTAAAGAGGCTTGCCGTCTAGGAGGCTACTGCCTCTGCTAATTGTTACACCATGAAATGCCACAAAAAATAGAAACTTTCCGGGCATCAGGAAGGTGGCAAGGTGGCAATTGGTACGTAATAAATAAAATTGTAATTACGGCTGTTGCAAGGACCGTAACAAAAATATTTCGTTCACCCATGCGCAGAGCGTACCGCTAATGCAATTATGATGATTGTCTTATGGGACCTCAAGGGACCTTACCCACATCATCCCTGAAAATCTGACCGAAATCCGTTCAACATTGACCGAGTTATGACCGTCACAAGGAATTCACGTTAGCGCCTGCGCAGAAGCTACCGTTGATTCGATCATGATGAAGTTGATAGGGGACCATCTAGAGCTTAACTTGCACGATCCCTGAAAATTTGGGTAAAATCGGATCAAAATTGTGGAAGTTATGGCTGTTACGAGTACAAGGAAATGTGGACGGACAGACAGACAGACAGACACGGAACCAAATTTGTTCAGGAGGCAAAATGCGAATGGAAATTTTGATTTTGGAGCAAACAATTTTTTTTCATTTCGAAAGTGAAAACAAAGCTTCCGCTGCCATTGCAGTCTCGGAAGCAATAAATAAATAAATAACACAGACATTGGTAAACTGTAATGGCATACTAAACAGTTTTGATCTGTAAGATATCTATTCAAAGAAACGCTTGCATACGAGTCTGCAACAGATTGGGACATTTTATGTCTTTAGTTGCAGACTCGTATGCAAGCTCTAAGAGCCACTCATCTGATCCGAACCCTGGGCATCGTCAAGTAAATGTCCTAAAGAGGCTACATAAGAAATTACAGTTTCCTAGAGTGTTAAGCATAAATTTACCTATTAAAATTATTTAACCACCGCTTCACAAATCAAACCGTTCTCGCAATATTCGAATCACCTGCTATGAATCAAATCATCGAAACACCAGCTCAATGAAATCATCAGAAATTAACAAGTGGTTACAATCATGTTCACCATGTCAATTATTGAGAATGATCACCTGTGTGTAAACAATTATTTACATAGCCATGCTCATAACTCAGCTTGTTGACCACACTCTTTGCAGTAGTTAACAATATGGTTGGATAAATCGAGAGCTTTCGAACGAATGGTCAACGAATTTCGTGTGATGAAAAACGACGAAGTACCATTTCCCTAGCAACGACTCGGTTGTAAGAGGAAATCATCAGAAAACCAACCGTAACGTTTTTTTTTTTTTTTTTTTTTTTTTTAAACACAGAATGTGTTTTAGCCATGGACTAACTAGCCGAAAATGGAACGCGGGATGGTAACGAAATGTGTGACGGTGATGATTTTCACGTACAACCGAGCCGTTGGTAGGGAAATGGAACTTCCGCAATTTTAATCGCACAGAAATCGTTCACCATTCGTTGGAAAGCTCCTGATTTTTCCAACCATATTATGTTAACTACTGCGAAGTGCGTGGCCATCAACCTGAGTTATGAGCATGGTTATTTGAATCAATTGTTTACACACAGATGATCATTCTCAATAATTGATATTGTCAACATGATTGCAACCGCTTGTAAATTTTCTTATGATTTTCACGTACAACCGAGCCGTTGGTAGGGAAATGGAACTTCCGCAATTTTAATCGCACAGAAATCGTTCACCATTCGTTGGAAAGCTCCTGATTTATCCAACCATATTATGTTAACTACTGTGAAGTGCGTGGCCATCAACCTGAGTTATGAGCATGAATAGTAAATGAATAGTAAACAATGACGCTTGTTTGGTTGTCACTTGGTTGCGCGACAACGCAAACACATTCTGTGTTTCAATAATTTCGTCCGAAGTATGTAAATAGAGGTAACCGGGGGTCCAGGGGGCTTGCCCCCTGGCGAGGCGCGGAGCGCCGAGTTTTTTTTTTTTACGTTTTTTTTTCCTTCATGTGCCAAAGAAGACATAAAATGTTAAAATAAATAAAAACACTCAAACAGAGAGTATTTTGGGTAGACAATACTTATTTACCCCCGTCCGAGAAAAAATAGACAGTTTACCCGACAGTTGCCCACTTTACCCCGGTCACAAGTCAGGGGTAGAAATCTCTAAAGGACACTTCTTATCCCTACTTTTAAGTTAATCAAAAATTAGCCTTAACGCGGCATTATGTTTGAGCTTAATCAGA
Source organism: Adelphocoris suturalis (assembly GCA_030762985.1). Classification (NCBI taxonomy): domain Eukaryota; kingdom Metazoa; phylum Arthropoda; class Insecta; order Hemiptera; family Miridae; genus Adelphocoris; species Adelphocoris suturalis. The sequence goes on along the minus strand of CM061041.1, from coordinate 69,401,510 downwards.
CATTAGAGCGATTTGTTTAAAACATGAATATGTTTTATAGCTGGACCTATGTTTTCAAGGCTGCCTCACTTTTCTCGCGAAACTTCATTTCGGCATGGTACTTTTTTGCGTATGCTGAGTGAGCTAAATTCTCTCCTATTCACCCTAGAAGGTCGACATTTGATAGGGAAACTCTATGGGTCATTCAGAAACGACTGAAATGATGGACTCTTTCCTGATCAGCTGAAGGAGCTAAATTCTCTCCTGTTTACGCAAGAAAGTTGAAATTTGGTAGAGAGACCCTCCGGGTTAATGAGGAACGCTTGAAATGACGGGCTCTTTCATGATCTGCTGACTGAGCTGGATGCTCACCTATTCACCCTAGGAAGTTAAAATTTGATAGGGAAACTCTTTGGGACATTAAAAGACGATTGAAATGTGGGGCTCTGTCCTGATCACTGAGTGAGCCAAATTTTTTCACCAGCGTTGGTTAAGTAACTCGTCCAAAAATTTACGATTTAATTACCAAAGCTGATTAGCCAATCACCTGCTCCTCGAGGAATTACTAGGTTAACGGATGATTATCATTTCGTTGTCAGAGATGAAGCCTCCAATTTCCAAATTACAGAATCACCGCTGAAAATATAATATTATTTAATCATTTTAAACATTCAAGTTCAACATCGTTTTAAGAACGGCCACAAGTGGCTAGAGAGCCTGAGCAGGAGGTTCGTTGATGCGCTGGGCGTTTCGGGGGAGAAATCAGGGAAGGAAACGTAAGCGAATTTCTGCTACGTCTTGTGTGCGTGTCAGGTCGAAATTGGCTGTTTGCGTTCACATGAGGGCAATAGGGTTCTACGAAGGCTGACCGCTGTGTACTGCAACACTATTGCATTAATGCATTTTTTAGCTACCGACCATGGTTTTTGTTCCTTTTTACTAACTAAAAAGGCTTCATGTACTTTTTCCGTGTGTGTGCGTTTCCAAGCAAAACAGCTTCAGGATAGGCCGGTTTTGAGCTTAAAATCAACCATATCTCAGTTATTTTCGTGCGTTTTTATGCGAAAAAATAGCCCCAGAATGATGACGTCAATTTTAATGAGCGTTCGAACGTAAGTGTAGAGGTTTGCCCTTCTCATTATTACAGAAAGGCCGTGCGCTACTTGGATTTCTATTAAAGAAAACACCGTTGAACAGAGAGTTAATTCCACTTATGCAAAAACTCCCAAAATTGATAGGAATACAATCAAATTCATGATTTGTCATTCAATAACTATAGCCTTTCTCATATTTTTCAGTTTTAACCTTATTTATTTTCTCACAATCCAAAGGCCTTGTTCTGCTGAAAAAATTACATTTTCCGGAACTCAAACAGGAATACCTTAAATACCAAAACGCCGGAGTTTCTCATCACCGTCTATTTGAACTGCCCTTTGAAGCATAAAAGGAAGATCGGAAGAAGAAGAAAAAAGTCTCCTAAACTTTCTTTAAGAATTTCCAAACAAAAGAGACCGCGATAAAAGAACGACAAAAAAAGAGAGAATAAAATTGCCAAAGTAGTTAAAAGGGAGAAATTGGCAAGAGGACGAAGAGAGTCGATTGCAGTTAAAAGTGGCCAATTGAGTTTTCTTGTTGCCAGGGCTTTTCAAGACTCGAGAGGGGAGGGTAGGAGGGTTGAGGGGTGGATATGGGGGGGGGGGGGGGCTTAATTGCAAGGAAACGGCTCCGTTTAAAAGGAAGTTTGTAATTCTATAACTTGGTCCTCCAGGGCAGTTCGTGGTGAAACTTTAGTCTTCGTCGATGCTGGGGCGGAATACGGAATCTGCGAGTTGTCCCCAGTTGTATCTTCTTTTTGGTTTTTAGTCGTGAAACATCACAAAGGAGTCTTAGGCAGCCTTTTCGGAGAGAGAAACGAGAAGGTACATAAAAGGATGGACGATTATTATAAATTATGCCTCTCAGAATTGAAACTGCGCGTTTGTTAAATAAGGAATTTCGATTAATTTCTTCCCGCAGGCTAACCTGTCTCAAGCAAGGTATGTCCTAGCAGACAGCTTTCGTATGAAAAAGTTAATTGAAATTTCGCACTTGGAGAAGGAAAAAAATTTAATTTACCGCACGAATACTAAGCTTCTGTGTACCCCCGGCATAGAGGAAGCAAAAACCGTAAAAATGCACGTGAAAAGATGGACAAATGCAACTTCTGTATGGTAGAGCAAAATTCAATAAATTATCTCGAATCCAAAGTTCAGCGAATGCAAACGAGTTCGTTGATAAATCGAAAATACGCCGGAACGGCCGACGGTAAAAAAACATCGGATGCAAAAACGCTCACTCGATTTAGGAGAGAAAGTGTCGCGAACGGGGGGTTTGACTGTTTACATAGTACGGGAAAACATTGTTATTTATGGGGTTAGGGGTAGTGGTGGAGATGGTGTATATGTATGAATTTGAGAGCTACCTCTCTCTTAATGGTACACATCATTCAGGATAAATAGCATGTAGTGTACGTAAATAAAGCTATGATTGTCAGTTTGAACATTCAATATAAATTCATAGATTTTGATGATCCAAAAGCTAAATTCACAATGGCCAGAAAAAACTAAAATAATTCAGAAAACCCTCAAATCCAGCCTTTTTCATACGTTAGTTGAAAGTAGTAGTATCTAGTTTCGCGGGTTAGGGGTGAGGGAGGGAGGGTGTATATGTATACATGTAGAGAGCATACACTGTCTTAATAGTACACATTGTTTACGATAAATAGGATGTAGTATAAGTAAATAAAGGAAGGATAGTCAGTTCGATTATACAATCTAAATTCATACAATGTGGTGATCCAAAAGCTAAATTCACGATGGCCACAAGACACTGAAATAGTTCAGAAAACCGTCAACTACAGCCTTTTTCAAACGTTAGTTGAAATTTTGCATTTAGAGGAGGAAAATTTTTCCATTTGCCGCACAAATACTAAGCTTTTATGTACTTCTGGCATAGAGGAAGAATAACCCGTAAAAATTCATATGAAAAGATGGGCCAATGCAGCGGCGGTATGGTAGAGTAAACTTTGATCAATTATCTCGAATCCGAGGTTTCAACGAGTTCATTGAGAAATCGGATGAATACCGGAACGGCCGACGGTGGAAATCATCGGATGTAAATACGCTTACTCGGTTGAAGAGAGAAAGTGTCGCGGGTGGGGGCTGCGATTCTGTACATAGTACGGGAAAACAGTGTTTTATGGGGTTAGGGGTAGTGATGGACAGGGTGTATGTGTATAAATTTTGAAAGCATCCAGTCTCTTAATAGTACACATCATTCAGGATAAATCGCATGGAGTATAAGTAAATAAAGGTAGGATAGTAAGTTCGATAATTCAATCTAAATTCGTACATTTTGGTGATCCGAAACCTAAATTCACAATGGTAACAAAAACTAAAATATTTCAGACAACAGTCAAATGCGGCCTATTCCCAACGTTCGTTGAATGTATTAGTAGTTTCGCGCGTTAGGGTTAGTGAGGGGTGCAGGGGGGTGTATATTTATGAATTTAGAGCATCCACTCTCTTAATAGTTCACATCAAGTATGATAAATAGTACGTAGTATAAGTAAACAAAGATAGGATAGTCAGTTCGAACATTTAATCTTAATTCATACATTTTGATGATCCAAAAGCTAAATTCACAATGGTCCCAAAAAACTGAAATAGTTCAGAAAATCGTCATATATGGCCTTTTCCAAACGTTAGTTGAAATTTCGCATTCGGAGGTGGAAACAATTTCAATTTACCGCACGAATACTAAGCTTCTGTGTACCTCCGGTATAGAGGAAGCGAAAACCGTAAAAATTCATATGAAATGGTGGACCAATGCAGCGGCTGTATGGTAGAGTAAACTTCAATCAATTATCTCGAGTCGGAGGTTTAGCGAATGCGATCGAGTTCGTTGATAAATCGGAAATATGCCGGAACGGCCGAGGGTGGAAAAACATCGGATGTAAATACGCTCGCTCGGTTTAGGAGAGAAAGTGTCGCGAACGGAGGGGTTCGACTGTTTACATAGTCCGGGAAAACAGTGTTATATGGGGTTGGGGGTAGTGGTGGAGAGGGTGTATATGTATAAATTTAGAGAGCAAGAGCGGGTTTAATACGGTGGCCATATATCCCGTTGATACGGGGGCAAATGCAGTGCGAAAACCCCCGCAGGGCCGGAGAGTTTCGTCGGGGCTATAACTCTGCTGACTCTGCGGCGGCCGTTTAAGAGATCATGGTGGAAATAGAGCGAAAAAGCGATCACGTTCTACTGCAAGCTGAAATGTCGAGTAGCGTTCGTTCCAAACTTCAGCTTCGACTATTGGTTTATTATTTCCAATAATGAACATTTGCAACTGACTAAGAAAAAAATATAATCCTCCCTAACCATTTGAAGACTACAGGGGGAAAAGGGGATGAAATTTTTCTCGAAGTGAGTTAGTGACGGATTCTTATAGATTTTTGTATGGCGAACACGATAGGCACTTCAGAATTGGGATAAAACGAGTCCAAAGAGCCGAAAGTCGCTGGTGAAAAAAAGTGTACAGGGGAAGAACGGGACTGTCCAAGCGGTAACGGGGAAAAAGGGGGTAACTTGAGCGCCTCGAGAGTTGAACGTGGACATAAACCATCCTAGACGGACGTACCATCATCATTGGTCAACCGGGGCTAGTTCACCCATGTATATATGTAGCTCAAAAATACATCATATATCCATCTATCTGTCTTATATGATGGCCTCCAATGACCCGGTCCATGCTTTTCTTTCGATCCTATGTGTTATTAGGAAAGTAGCGTGAGCCCTGGGTTTGTTATCTCTCTAAAACCGCTAAGCTCTCATCGTTGACAGGACCCACACATCTTTCGCGTAGTTTCCCTTCACTTGACCTCATCAGCAGATCGAGGGAAGAAGCAATACAATGAAAACCCTCGATTGTCCTCCCCTTGGAAAAACGTCCTCCCGTTCGGTTGATTTGATTCAGGACGAGAAGAAATAAAACGGGGCTGCCCCGAGAACCCTGACACCTGTCCCCCAACGACCCTTCAGTCCTTTTTCTCAACAACAAGGAAGAAAAAACCCTCCTTTAGCCCCAGAAGTAACGTGGGTGAGACCGAACAGGCCGCCATAACGAATAAGAAAGTGGAAGGGACTTTTACAAGCTTTCCCCCACTAGCCTTACATCTTGCTCCAATCTTCCACGACTCCCGTCGACAACTTTTCATCAGATTAAGTGCTCACAATTTAATACCTCGTGACCCGTTGTCTGTTTTCTTTTAAACCTCATCTTTTAAGAGCTCGCTCCCACATCTGAGTTTACATTATGTTAGGCGAAAGGCTACTTTTTGACCTCGCAAAATGTCCTCCGACCCAAGTTAGATGGTCTCGTAAAACCGAATGGTGCAGGATGGAAGTTCTTTATATCTGAGACGTTTCTTGTTCTATTTTATGTTTTCAGTGGTAGACAAGTTCATAACATAGCTTTTCAAGAGAATTAACAGCTTTCGCGTGTCGTAGCTTATCGTTGTCGATCTAAGATTCAGATTCTGCATTCTCTCGACTTAAAATTGTCAGCTGAAAACTCCGAATTATTAGCACAAAAAACTGATAGAAATAGAACGCATTTTCGTTAAATTGCTCTTTTCACTGCTACATTTACAAATCTACTGCTTTCACAATATAGTTGGACTCTTGGCGTCAATATTCAAACTACCAACGAATACAAGAAGTGGTCAAAACTGTCCGATGGTCAGAGCCTATGTCGAAATGTCTCCTTGAAGGGGGAGTGTTGGGAAGCAGTCTATTGCTTCATTATATGAACATGGACACAAGATGGCCCGTTGGTATTAACATGTAAAATATCATTAAATAAATTTATTTCGTGTTTTACCTTACATTATATCACATTATAACAGATTTTTATATAATTGTATAGATATCTGCTTAAATCGAAATGACCGAGTGTTGTTTCAAAAATTATACAACATCGACAAAATAAACATTGGTTGGGCATACCAAGGCGAACCAAAAATCTCAACATGGGACCCTGGAGGTGACTGCTGTATGTCGAAATGTCTCCTAGAGGGGGAGTGTTGGGAAGCCGTCTACATTGCTACATTAGATGAACATGGACATATGTTAGCCCGTTCGCATGAACTTGTAAAATATCATTAAATTTATTTATTTTGTGTTCCACCTTACACTACATTATTCAATTATTACAGATTTTTATATAATTGAATAGATATTTGCTTAAATCGAAATGACCGAGTGTTGTTTCAAAAATTATACATCATCGACAAAATAAACATTGGTTGGGCATACCAAGGCGAACCAAAAATCTCAACATGGGACCCTGGAGGTGACTACTGTATGTCGAAATGTCTCCTAGAGGGGGGGGGGGGGGGGGGGGGGTGTGTTGAGAAGCCGTCTACATTGCTACATTATATGAACATGGACATATGTTAGACCGTTGGCATGAACTTGTAAAATATCATTAAATGTATTTAATTAACATTTAATTAAATGTATTTTAAAACATTAAAAACTTCGACAATATAAGCATTGGTTGGGCATACCAAGGCAAACCAAAAATCTCAACATGGGACCCTGGAGGCAGTGTTGGGCATAATCTAATCGTCGAATACGAATACGATTGTAATCGCGATAATTATTCGTTTCTTCTGAGTCAACTGCGATTTTCAATAGGGCGTCTCTCCTATATTACGCGAAGCCTTGCTAATATTACCTACCTTCAGAGGGCCGTCCTTAAAGGGAATTCAACGATTGGAGCCAAGCCTATTTGTATCAAATCTATTTCAATAGGACGTCCCTCTGAAGCTGGGTAATATTAGCAAGGCTTCATGTATTCATGTAATCGCCGACAGACAAATACGATTAAATACGATTACATGAATACGAATATAACCGCAGTTGACTCAGAATCAACGAATAATTATCGCGATTACAATCGTATTCGTATTCGACTATAAGATTATGCCCAACACTGCCTGGAGGTGATTGCTGTATGTCGAAATGTCTCCTAGAGGGAGAGTGTTAGGAAGCCGTCTACATCGCTACATTAATGAACATGGACACATGATGGCCCGTTGGCATGAACATGTAAAATATCATTAAATATATTTATTTCTTGTTCTACCTTACAGTATACCTCGTTATTCAATTATAACAGATTTTTATATAATTGTATAGAGATTTGCTTAAATCGAAATGTCCGAGTGTTGTTTCAAACATAATACATCGACAAAATAAACATTGGTTGGGCATACCAAGGCGAACCAAAAATCTCAACATGGGACCCTGGAGGTGACTGCTCTATGTCGAAATGTCTCCTAGAGGGGGAGTGTTGGGAAGCCAGGGACTAGATAAATTAAAACGCCAGATAGGGCTGAACTAGGGATGGATAAACACCCCCTATTGTGTAACCTGGAGGATAACGCTATCCTTCAAATATATCCCTCTTATTCATTGGATAAATGTGATTGATAAACCGGCCCTAAATGTATTCATTTCGTGTTCTACCTTACACTATACCACATTATTCAATTATTACAGATTTTTGTATAATTGTATAGACATTTGCTTGAATTGAAATGACCGAGTGTTGTTTCAAACATTATACAACATCGCAACTCTCAGAACGAGTCCCCTTGTGGAGTTGTCGAAAAAAGGAACACAACCCCTCTTACTTCTACTCAAACTCTGTCACCAGGAAATGTAGAAAACAAGGGTCTCATCCCTTGAGATAACTGGGGCAGCCCCTGCCGTCCCCAAACGGATCGCATGACACATTAAAGTTGAAGCAAAACTTTGGTTCCTCTCTCGGGAGAGGGAAAACGTTTCAAAACAGGGGACAGGTACCTACAGCGGTTTTTTCGCATTGTTCTTGTTTTCCCTTCTTTTGACTCGGATTGTGTTTGTCGACACGTTTTCTGTTTCCTCGCGAGACCGACCCCGGAAAAAAACAGCGGATCGTCAATAGTGGATCAATCAAAAGGGAGTCGGAGTAAACATTTGGACAACGCGGATCTGTCGCTCTCCGTAGCGTTTTTTGAGCTATCGGGTGTCCCATTTCATCTCATCTTGTGGGAATTTACGGCTGGGGGATACTGAAATTTGCGTCATGACAAGAAGAGTGTAACGGGATACGGATAAACAAAAGATATCAATTGGTAACTATGTTTCGCGCGATACGTACTCATATTAAACAGTAGTTTTTGAGACTCAACAACTGAGAAGGGGCCTTTTCTGTTATATCCCTGCATATTTCCGTTAATTCTCTACTATTCATTCATTCTGACCTGTATGTCCAACTAATCTGTATTTTCACTAAGGGATTGACTTCTTGATGTAATGTATGTTGTAGATGCGAGCATCCAGACCACCAAACTATACACAGCATCTATTATACATTCTACATTCTGATCTATTTTACCACAGTGGACGTAAAAATGATTGGAGATCATCAATCCCCATTATATAGAAAACAGTTTGTAAATGTGGGGATATAACAGAGACGATTGATATGATTGGCTCCTGTCTGATCAGCAGAGTGATGTCAATTTTTTTGTTTTCTTTTAATACATACTTTATCTACATATACTACTGAATCCAATAAATTTTTATCATTTATTTAATTACGTGAATTTAATCCTAAATCAAGTTTAGCTACTATACGAAGTTTAGTAAGAACAACGAAGTATATATATAATGCGTAATAGACTTGTTTCAATGAGTATATATACTCGTTCTGCTATCAAATTTTGCAGAAATAATAAACCTTTGGGTAATATTTATCAGCGCTTTTAGCTGTTACATACACTTCGTTAACAAGACTATGTAGAGTTTTTGTATTTCTCGTATTGGTATTTCTCGTAAACACGAAAACAAGCTGTTAGAGCGAGCACGATGAATGCTAACCTTTTTGCATTGATTTCTCGTAGCGTTTTCGTGAGCCCGAGGGAAAGATAACTCTTGTAGAGACGTTAACATGACTCTGGCAGTGAATCACAACTCAAAACTCAATTGTCACAGTAGAAAATTTCCAAAATATAATATGAATTAAGAAACTACCACCACTTACCTCTACATCATATAAAAAAGACTCAGCCGTGAAGAACACGAATTTTTAAAATGTGTAAAATGAATCTTGAAACGAAATCTTGAGAATAAAAAGCTGAAATCTTCGACAAAACGTCGAAAGCAAGAACAAAATGCCGCTAAAGACCCTTCTGGCTGATGTGCGGGGGAAAAAACACGAATGACACAAAGGTTAAACCAACAACAAAAGGCGGCACGGGAAAAATTCTGGCAATTTCGTCGGGTGTGTGTGTGTGTGTCCATGCCAACTACATGATAGTTGCTAAGTTATTCTAGAGTGTTCTCCTAGAGCAGGGTTCTCCATCCTACGGCCCGCGGGCCACATCAAGCCCTCGGAAAAATTACAAACTGAAAAAAAAAATTTTTTTATTTGAAAATATACCTATTTTCCTTAAAACACTTTTACCGGTAACAACGAGTACAGTAATCGTCTCTATTTTTGTCCCTACCGTTCTCGATAAGTGTTAAGTTATCTGTAAACCAGCAGCGATCAGCCATTCAGCGATGGTCAGTGTTTTGCTCGGACTGTACTGTGGTGGTGTAAGGTTTGAAAGCTTACCCCGACTGTACCTAAGGCAGGACTAAAAATAACTCATCATGTTATATTAAAAATGTATGGGTATTTTAAATAATCATTGAAATTTCTAGTGAAAGTAGGCCTAAGTTAAAATCAATAATAATTGTTTTACTTAGGTTTGGTATATTTTGTTCACAACATTATTTTTAACTATCTTAAAAGAACATGATTTGAGTTATCCAACATCAAAGATATATAAAGGAATATAGCTACTTAGAAAACTAAGCCCGGAATATCTCAATAACCACCACTCTTAATTAAAACAAAACTTCGTGAATGTATGGTGGGGGGAAGGGCTCGGGAAATATTAGTAAATGGTTGGCCCGCCTCGTCTCAAATATTTTATAGTGTGGCCCTTCAGTAAAAAAGGTCGGAGACCCCTATCCTAGAGAAAGGTCAAGTTGTCGTCTCGTAATTAAGATTCCGAAATATATAGATTCCGTATACGAGAAAATGAATTCGAGAAATACAAAAATTCTCTTATAATATTTCTACATTTCCCAAAGCTTGGAGGCGCGTGATTGCTTGGCAACGTACGGGAAAGTCCTCCTACATCTGTTGAACGTGGAAAACGCATTAGACGCCTTATCCGACCGCTTAGCTCCCGAAACTTGAGTTCCCAAAACAGTAAGGCGTTTTGGATTTCCTGCTCCAACGGGCTTAAACCGGGTCGATTTAAACTCCTAAGTGAGTTTATATAAACTGCGGATTAACTCGCGGGGTCGAGAGCCCTAACGAGATCGTTTTCCAGTTATCTTCATGAGAAACGATCGGGGGAGGGTAACCGAAGGAAGAGCTTCAGTTTAATAAATTATTCCTCGCTTTTCGGTAATGGAATCGAGATGGTTATTTAACTGAGCAAATACGGAGGATAAATTGTGAACCTCTAACAAGTTTATGATCAACGATAGTTTCGTGAGAGCGTGAGGCTTGTGAAAAATTGGTTACCTTCGATGAAACGATGATTTTCCGTTGAAGGATTTTGCTCAATCCTCGAGAAATTGAAAATGTAGTCTACCCTTGTTATTTAGCTGACTCGATCAGAAGGGACTAGAAGTACTAGTATGGCAACATTGGCCTCCACATTTTGCCGATTCCTTGTTTGTTCGATACCAATTTTATTACAGTTTTGCAAGAAACTTCTTAATTTGATGACGAAAGGGAGAAAATAGAGGGATGATAAAACGTGTTTTTTGGCAACTATGTCGACTCTGTCCAAGCTGTAATTCTTAATTAATTTTAGTGTTTCTTATTTTGTTCAATCCCAGTTTTAGTCTAATTAAGCAAGAAACTTCGGTAATTTTGAATTTGATATCGGGTGGGAGAATGGAGGGGGTAATTGCCGATCCTTTTTAAGCGTTGCGCTCAAGCTTCAATAATTGAAGTTTGACTTGAATATTTTTGTCAACCGACCTTCGTGATTTTTTTTAATAATGAGAATTATTCTAGTTTTGGAACATATATTTCAGGAGTTTTAAATTTAAATATGGAAGAGGCTGGATGGAGGGTGGTGATAGATCGTAATGTTTATCTTTCTCATCTGATTTCCGTGACTGTTTTAAAATCAAATTTTTCGAAAATTTTCTTCATTAAAATCCGTTTTGAGACATACTGAAACGAATCCTAGAGTTTAAACCCTCTTTCATTATGTATATACATGTCCTTCCAGACGATAACTCTCCAAAGGATTGAGATACAAATTCCGTTCTTGCGCAAAAAAATCAAGCTTTTCAAACGAAAGGAGGAGTTTGTTGGCCAGCACTTTTTGAGCAGGTTAAATTGGCCAAATTTCAAAAAACGTACTCTAAAAATCACTAAAAATGGCAAAAAACGGCTAAAATCGTCGAATTTATATTTTTTGGTAAAATATTACTCAAATAAAGTTATGAAATAGAATATTCAAAAATTTATGTACACAATTATGCAGGAAAATGTGCGAAAAATGCATTAAAATTTGCTTTAAAAAAATCGATAAAACTGCAAAAAAGCTGAAAGTTCAAATACTCTATTATGATAGGATATTATTATTCAGAATACGTTTTTTTGCCATAAAATAATAGTTACTTAACAATTTCCTTGTACTCAAAAAACTCAAACTTGTAAAAAATTTTATATATATTTATTTATTTATGAAAAAGTGTTAAACTCTAGGATTCGTCTCAGAATGTCTCAATGATGAACATTTTCGAAAATTTGTATTTTAATATTTTCGGGGCAATTGCAATAGCTTCATTTTTTACGAAAATTCGCTAAAAATGATAAACCGAAAATTCGCTCCTGCACACTCTAGTTGTAATGCGCCAGTTTCATCAAAAGCAGGCTTCTTTTGAGAATCGCCCCGCTATATAAATATCATATTTCCAGTGAGATTCATATAATAAATATTACGACTAAACTACATTGGTTTCCTATCCACAATGCTCATACTCGCTGTAGGGCACGATATGAGCTCCACACGGAAATCGAACACCCGTTCCGACGATATCATAGAATATTCAGCGCTAATAACACGTCTGCATTAGCCTGAATGCCGCCGTCCCCGCTGAGCGAGCCCACAGCTGCGGCCCTTTTGAAATATTCACCGCCGCGATTGACTCGTTCGTTACTGGTGGCGCTGTAATCCCGCTCCCTCCGGCCAGTGATTTTTATGTGAACTGCGTCCTTTGATCAGCGATAACGTTAGAACTGCTCGTGTTTTCATCGTGTTTTCAATCACTCGGTCGCAGCTGTGTGCTCCCCCACACTACGAGCTTACAGAGTATCATTCATCAGTGGTCCACACCGACTCGGTATTGGAAACAGATCCGACAATCGTGTGGACGATTCCCTCTAACTAGGTTGGAGTTTGTTTCCGCCAAAATCAGAACACCATTGAAAACTGATTACTAACTTATCTATAGTATTAATATCTATCGGCCCAGCCGATATATATATATATATATATATATATATATATATATATATATATATATATATATATATATATATATATATATATATATATATATATATACTGATTTGAATGGTTTTTAAAACGGTTCCAGAGGAACAATATACTTTGGCACAGATGTGCGGAGGAAAATAGAACATATATAAAGATAAATAAAAAGGAAAAACTCACGTTATAATATTTCGGCTTTTGCCTTTGTCAAATAGTAGAGTAGAAGTGACAAGTGAGAAGATAACCCTCCTGTTAGGTTACTCAAGCGGCGGCGGTGGTGGTGGTTGCCATTTCTTGATTGTGGGGGTGTTTGTTGTACAGGTAAGGGTGGTGGTGAAGTAGAATTGAAGAGGTGAAGAGATGAATGGTGTGATTTTTGTGGGATTATGAAATGTGTGAGATGAAAATATAAATGATTCAATGTAAGCGAGGTTGGTGGTGAGATAAGGGGAAATGATGTGATATTAATGTAGAGTAGGTGGGTGGATCAGTAAAATGTTGGATTTTAGTCAAAGTTTAGTTAAAATAGATAGAAATTATATGTACCTAAAGTTGATTGAAATAAAATTGATTAATATAATTGACAGGGGAGGGTGGGGGAACATTTATTGATAACAAATCTTAAAAAGCAACTTAAAAAATAAATTAATAGGAAAAAATATATAATAAAATAAAATAAATAAATAAATATGTATTCACACACACACACACATACATACACACATACATACATATATATACATACATATATACATATACATATACACATATATATACACATATATATACATACACACATACAATACACCCATAGATACATATATACGCATACATACATATTTAAAAATAATAATTAAAAAAAAAAATAATAATAATAATAATAATAATAATAAATAAATAATAAAAATAAATAAATAAATAAATAAATAAAAATAAAAAATAATAAAAATAAATAAATAAATAAAAAATTAAAAAGAAAAATAATAATAATTAAACAATTAAATTAAATAAAAATAATAATAATAAGTAAACACACGCACACACACTTGCACATACACACACACACACCATATACACACACATGTCATACGTACATACATCATACATACATAAAATAATAATAAAACAAATTATAAGATAAAGTAAGATTCAAAATATTGCATTTGAGAAATATCACTTGTAAGTGTTCAGTCCTGGTGACGAGTATGCACCCAGGACATACGAATGGGCCTGTTCAGATTGTCTGACTTGTACGTCATTGGCCTCGGGAGGCAGAGATCGGAGTACCTTCAACCTAAAACATTCGTCAAACGTTGCTTTATGGGTTGCAGCGTGATTATTGATCCGTACGTCAAGTCCTCTGTTGACTGAGGATCTGTGTTGGTTCATTCGCAGATTGAGAGGGGTAATGGTTTTTCCCACATAAAATGCTTCACATTTCTGGCACAACAGCTGGTATATACAATTTTGCGTTTGGCATGTTGATGAGCCTCGACATTTGTACGGATTCGGGTTGTTGATTGAGGAGAAAGTACATTCCTCGAGGACAATGGCACACAATTTGCATCTTGGTTTTTCACATGGATGGAGCCCAGGTGGTTGCGAATTTGGATGTTGAGGGTGTCGTTTGTGTGACAAGATATTTCCCAGTGTAGGGTTCCTCCTATACGACACTATAGGGATTTCAGGAAAGATATTTTTCGTATGGGCGTTGGATGACAAAATTGGGTACAGTTCCCGCAGAATACCATTGATTTTTTGCACTCCAAAAAAGAAATTGGTGTTTAGGTAGGGCCTTTTTTCATGGTTCACCTTGGGTTTTGGGGTCCATTTTACGTTTGCAGGTACGACTCTTTTCTCTACAAATCTAGATGGATAGCCTCTTTCTACCAGCTTTTCTTTCAAGTTCCCTAAATACTCTTTCTTCTTTTCTGTTGAATTGCAGATTCTATGGCCTCGAATCGATAACGATCGAGGGATGGCTCTTTTAGTATGGGGAGGGTGACAGCTTTTATGGTGTAGATATTGCTGTTTATTGCTGGGTTTGGTGTGCACTGATGTTTTTAGATATCCATTATGTTGGAGAATATCTATGTCAAGGAACGTGGCTTTTTCTACAGAATATTCCCAAGAGAACGAGACCGAAAATGAGGAGTTCAAAGCAGTCAGAAATTCTTTTAGTGTTTCCTCTCCATGTACCCAAATCAGAAATACATCGTCGATGTACCTTTTCCACATCAAAGGAGTAAGCTCCCTTGATGATAAAAAGTTTTGTTCTAATCGAGCCATGAAGAGATTTGCGTAAGATGGTGCAGCTCGGGTTCCCATGGCAGTACCAGTTTTTTGGATGAACAATTGGTCTTCAAATGTGAAAACATTCATTTTTAGAATGAACTCAGCTAGTTTGGTGAGGAATCCGGTAGATGGTTTCGAGAGGTGAGTTCGTTGGTCCAAAAAATGTTTGAGAGCAGAAATTCCCTCATTATGGGGTATTTCACTATAGAGTGATTTCACATCTATGGTTGCCATTATAACTGGTTGCTCAGGATTGAGTGGTAAAGATACTTCACTGAGGATGTTCAAAAAGTGATAAGAATCTTTGACATACGAGGGCTGACTTTGAACTATTGGCTGTAAAATGAAATCCAGGTATGATGAAATTCGTTCGGTTAACGAATCGAAACTAGCTACTATAGGTCGTCCAGGAGGGGGGGATTCTGGCATGGAAAATTCTTTGTGAATTTTGGGCAAAATGTAGAACTCAGGGAGACGAGGGCTTTCAGGGACCAGGAGGTTGATTTCAGTTTTGTTCAGACCTTCAGTCTTCCCGTTGTTTTTCAAGAATTTTTTAATTTCAGTCAAGAATTTGGGAGTGGGGTCATTATTTAATTTTTCATAGAATCTCTCATTCTGTAATTGTCTTAAGGCTTCTGTGCGGTAATCTTCAACATCCATAATCACAACAGTGGAGCCTTTGTCCGCTGACATGATCCTGATGGTGTGGTCTCGCTTTAGATTCATCAATGCACGTTCTTCATCCGGAGAGAGATTGTTTTTTGGTTGAAGCGAGTTAAGGAATGAGAGGTTCGAAGTTTTTTGTAAGAACTGGGAAATAAATTGTTCAAGGGGATGAGAAGCTGGCAAGGGTTTGAGTTCCATATTTGAGGGAGGTTTAAAGTTATATAATTTCTATTATATAATTTCTATCTATTTTAACTAAACTTTGACTAAAATCCAACATTTTACTGATCCACCCACCTACTCTACATTAATATCACATCATTTCCCCTTATCTCACCACCAACCTCGCTTACATTGAATCATTTATATTTTCATCTCACACATTTCATAATCCCACAAAAATCACACCATTCATCTCTTCACCTCTTCAATTCTACTTCACCACCACCCTTACCTGTACAACAAACACCCCCACAATCAAGAAATGGCAACCACCACCACCGCCGCCGCTTGAGTAACCTAACAGGAGGGTTATCTTCTCACTTGTCACTTCTACTCTACTATTTGACAAAGGCAAAAGCCGAAATATTATAACGTGAGTTTTTCCTTTTTATTTATCTTTATATATGTTCTATTTTCCTCCGCACATCTGTGCCAAAGTATATATATATATATATATATATATATATATATATATACATATATATATATATTTATGTAATGATTTTTTGCCAGTTTTAGTGATTTTTTCAACACATTTGATTTTGACTTGATTTATAGTGCTCAACTAGTGTTCTTAATATTGACTCAGCATTATATTGTGCGTCCATTTTTTAATGTTTTATTTCATTGTTGATAAGCTTCTTTTGACTAAAATGGTTAATACCATTTTTACCTATTTAAAGTAATTTTTTTAGTATATTTTGTGAAATTTGACCATTTAATGTGCTCAAAAAGTGATGGTCAACAAACTCAGCCTCTCATTTGGAAAACTAGATTTTTTTGGCGCAAGAACGGAATTTTCATCTCTATCCTAAGGAGAGTTATCGTCTAGAATGACACATGATAAGCGTTGAATTCTAGGTTTCGCTTAAGAATATCTCAAAACGGATGTCAGTGAAAAAAATTTATTCAAAAATTTTCTTCTTAAAATTTTGGCAGCCATTGCAATAGCTTTTTTTTTTTTTTTTTTTTTTTTACAGAAATTTGCTAAAAGATCGAACTTTTGATTAAAGCAACATTATTCGTGATAAGTACCTACTTACAATTACATAGACTTTGCTATATGAGATTGTCAATAATTCCTACCATCGCTTTATCAATACCTACTATCACATTGTTTGAAGAACGAAACCCAAATGCTATTTGCGATGTTGTTTCAACTCAAACAATATTCTAAAAACCCGTTCCCAACCTGTTTGTTTAATAAACTGTTTGACGTGAACCCTCCCCCGCCGAAGTTTTGAGTGTTCTCATGTATGTTTACCCTGGACAAACAACATCACACAACTACCACCAGCTTGTGCCAATTGTAGCATTTCGTTACATTATGAGAAACGTTAGAGAATATATTAATTCTCCTGTTGAACATCGAGGTCGTTCGATCACGTTTTTCTGTTTTTTTATTGGCGGATGATCTTTTCATCGTAATCTAGTCCTATTTGTGTGCTCTACGTGAGATTAACCGAATTGTTCTTGTTTTTTTTTCCGCAGGTACGTGAAGTTTCATCGAATTCTACCATTCAAGAACGTGAGTAAATTCCAAACTCAAGCTTTTGTATATTCGAGGGTGATTGTAAGAAAGTACCTACTTACAGTATTGATATAGACAACGTTCAGATTATCACAGCGACTTTTGCTTCCTCACTACCGGAAGTAGCGAAGCTTGTGTTTGTGATTGAAGCCGAAAAAATTGTAGTCCTCCAAATTCACGATTCCCACTTGCGTTTCAGAGCTTGCTGATCAATTTTGGTTCTGTGTCTGTCTGTCTGTGGTAAATCATTCTTACGCCCAAAACTATACCAACTTTTAGCCCAAAACAAAGAGGGTTAGCTCCTTGACGGTTCCCTATAGTTTTCAATGCCGTCAAATCAACAGTAGCGCAAACATGAATTTCTCATAACGTCGTTTTCTCATCTGTTGTTCCGATTTCGTTCAAACTCGGTAGGTAATAAGGTAGGTATAAGTTCTAGGGTCGAAATATATATAAAGTTCATTCGGTATTTCTCAACAGTCATAATGGAAATAAAGCCTGAAGGGTGTTCGAAGAGGGAAAATAGTCAAGATGAATGTGAATCACAAAGCGATTTTGGTGTGCAGTTGTAGACTGAACTCTGCTAGTAGGGTTCGATCCGGGTGATTAATGCGTGGTTCACAGACTCAGTGAGTAATAGAGAAAGAGGATAGAGGAGAGAGAGAGAGAGAGAGAGAGAGAGAGAGAGAGAGAAAAAAAAGATTAATAAGATTAATAATAATTAATTAATCATTATTCTCCCCGTTACGACTCTCATGATCCTATTGTTTCTCCATTGGTAGTAACACTAGATTCAAGGAAATTTAGTTGTAGCTACGCTGTGCTGTAGCAATACCTACGGTCATCCCATTATTCCGTTCGAATTAGTATCGTTACGTTACTAACCCAACCAACAGATCCGGCGATCGTTTCAGACTCCCTTTATTTCCATATAACGGGAGAGAAGAGTCGCCGTAACAAACGTATCATCTACTCGTGCTAGAGGGCTCTCCGATGTATGCGACTGGATTGTTACTCCGAAGGGCCGCCCGCTATTGTCATGGTAAAGACTAACCAGCTCTGTATCGCAGGCCATTTCTACGCATCCTATCCCCTCGCCGCCTCTCGTTTCGAATTCCCGCGTGATCCAATATAAACTAGAACCTGTCCGCACGCTCTCCTCTCCAGATCCAATATCAGATGAGAAAAGAGGAACTCAAGCAAAAACACCGAATCGGTATTATTTCCAACTTTTATTGGTCTCCTATAAACTTGAACCTATATAAAACTCCCCTTAGCTACTGTTTATCGAATGTACCGCGTCGCAAAAATTCAAGGAGCTGATATCTTGTGATTATACATACTTACTCATGTATATTTCATTGAATACAATATACATTACAATTTAAAAAAACTCGGCCCTTCGGGCCTCGCAAGGTGGACTCCCCCCCCCCCCTTGACCCCCTGGTTACTAGTTACTTAAAGCCGTCGGCTTAAATTATTGAAAACAAGCACATGCTTTAGCCATATGGCTAAACGCTGGTTTGCTCAATGCTGTTTTTCTGAGTGCTTTCAAAGTCTTGATGCTTTGGTATAAATCCAAGAATTACTAAGCAACTACAGTTGGTATTATTATTATTACATCACTAGGCTACCATCAAACACCTACAATGATTATTTGAGGGAGGAAAACAAGACATAAATTGCCATTATGTTTACGAAGCATTATTAGTTAGTAACTTGACGAAATAAAGCAGCTTCCTTTGCCTCTACAGCGGCTTAGGAATCATAACATTTTGTGATAAATTGAGAGGTTTCCAACAAGTGGCGAACGATTATCGTGGAACGATAACTGAGGGAGTTACACTTCCCTAGCAACGGAATGGTTGCACATGGAAATCAATAGAAAACTTCTTGCTGCTTTCTTGTCATATTTGCGGAACGCTTTTGACATGGATATGTCTTTGCTCTGGGGGGTCAACCAAAAATTTCCGTCACGCAAAAATGATGTCACGATTTCAGTGCTTTTCACGTGCAACCCAGCCGTTGCTAGGGGAATGGAACTTCCGCAGTTTTCATCGCACAAAAATCGTTCGCCACTCGTTAGAAAGCGCTTGATTTATGTGATAAATGTTCACATCTCAAGCTACCAATTTCCCCCTCCTTACGTACCTGGCATTCCTAAACAAAGTTGATTGGACTATAAACAATTATTTTCGAGGACAACCGTTATGAAATCCCCAATCAAAGAAATATCCATGTAACATGGTATCTGCTTGTAAAGCAGATAGTGGAACTCGTTTACGAGTTTTTTATTTTCCTGTCGTTTTCGGAGCGGGTACCCATGGCAATGGTGCATGCTAATAACTAACAGGTATAGTTTTCCTGGCTATAGCGATCCGGCATAGTACACATGTATGCGTGAAGTCTTTGCTTGTTACACAACCTAGAAAAGCGTTACTTTAAAACTGACAGACTTTGTGTAACCAAATTTTCTGATAGTTCTCGCTTACTACCAAATTGTTGCTAAGAGGCTAGATCTTTGCCATTTTTCATCGTACGAATTTTGTTCGCCAGTCATTGTAAAACTCTTGATTTATCAGAAATATCACCACATCGCACGCTGGCAATTTCCCTCTTACATATATCCCTGAGATGTATTTTATTTGATCCTAAAACTTTTTTGGTGTTGTGTTCTGGCTTAGTTACCTATTAGGCATCCAAATCACCATGCTCAGTTTGAAGCACAAACGATTATGAGATAGGAACGTAATTAGTAGACTCTGAGGCTAATTTATTCCGTAATGGACTTTGGTGCTGAAATGTTGAATGGGTCGTTTTTTGGGTCTTCTACGGTACGATTGCAAGGGACGGACGCGCAATGATCCAACTAGGGGACCCCTGAGGCTGCTTTCTTCCATAATCGACCTACGATGCTGAAAGTGGGAAGGTCCAAAATCCACAGTTTTTTTTAGTACCTCAAGAGGGGGATATTGGGTACTTGGAAATGTTTATCCCCATTTTTGCCGAGTGTCACTTCATTTTAGAGATTTTTTTAGTGCTGAACATGAAGGTGAAACCAAAGCGATATTTTCTATCTTCTTCATTGCGTTCTTGGAGTGGAGCTGGTGAACTATGAATAAGCAGTTGTTCTTCTGAATATAGTCAGTAGGTATACTTTTAGAAAAAAAAAACTGGTTTCACGATCGTGCGCACCTTTTAGGCTTACAGGCAAACATTCACACGCTGGATCACAGGAAACCATGAGAGTTTGAAAAAAGTGGAGATTTTCAAGATTTGAAAAGTTTTCATCTTTAAGTTCATTTTTCACCCATTTTGCCAATTCGAAAAGTTTTTGTTTTCCATCAGAGAGATAGGGAATTTAACGCTCTCTCCAACGGTATCCTCAGATTTTAGAAAACTCTGAAAATTGAAGAGTTAGAGCCGCTTTTGTGATGTAAGGTCGAAAACACGAAAAAACTCTTAAAAGTGAAATAACTCGGAAACGAAGCCTCTAAAGAAAAAAGTCTGGTAGGCACTTCTTGTAGTAAATTAGTTGATTCACGGTGTAGAGACGTAACTGCGCTGGGAATTTCATCCACAGACTTCATCAGATGTGTGCGTAATTGCTATTTGTGTGAACAAAAGTGATAGCTGATGGTTTTGGAGAATGGGTGCGGCTGACAAAGGAATCTAAACAAAGAGGTAGGTACAAACACTCGATGTTATTCCGCGCTGGTCGTTCGTATTGTTCAAGACTCGGATGTCTCGAATTGAACAAACAGGACAGCCTCAGTTGGAAACCATTTCAGATACCAATCGATCCGCAATCGAACAAATTAATGGAACTGTTATGCTGATTTTTCAATTTAATTCTTTCAGGATTATGTTCCGGTACGTATTCTGAGCATACAATCTCTCAATTAAGGGCGGAATTCATACACAAAGCCTGATGTGTGTATTTACATACACTTACCTAAATGGAGGGTCACCCTCCAGTCACCAGTTTGATATCATAGTTGAGTGGGGTGGTTCACTCAACAGTTAGGGGCACACTCCGATTACACGAGTTTGACAGTGGACTCTAGGGACACAACGCTTTTTAAACTTAAGTTGGCAGCTCTGACAGCATGCTGACCAGGGAGTTTCCCTGGTTTGAGGGGAAAGGAACGAGAAAATTCCCTCTAGCATTCCACACTGATCAATAACAGTACTCAAAGGTTACTATTTTCTTTATGTTTTTGCTTTTTGTGCTGTTATCCTTGTTCCTTTGGGAGACAGGACGCCTTATCAGACAAAGGCGAAAGTCATCGGTCCTCCCTCCTGGAATGGATCGGGCTCCCACAGTTGACATGGAAGAAGAAAATTTCACTTCTTCTTTTCTTCCTTGCAGTTGAATTGAATCCTTGTTTGTTACCGTGCTGATAATTTGTTTATAGAGTTGTGACGGTGTGACGGGAAAGAAATGAGAATATGCTGAAAATTGCAGTCGCGCAGCATGATCGTATGAGCGAATTTTCGTAAATTATCGTAGTATATTATGTTACAATGTTTTGAAAATTAAAGACTTTGAGAGAAAAGAAATTATTAACTACCAAATTTATGGCGAAAAACTCTTTCCAAATAATTTTCTGCGATTCAAAAAGAGATGTTGGATTTTAAACTTTTTTGGAGTTTTTATGGATTTTTTAACAAATTTTAGTGAGTACATTACTTACTTACAGTACATTTACTTCACTTGTCAGTTGGATACTCGGATGGTGTTTGCGGGGACCAAGCGTGGTTGTCACAGGTCCCTAGAAACTCATCGAAAGTAAAATCATTAAAAATCTGAACTCGATGCTTTTTGATGAGTTTCTTCATGGAGTGGGACTGTAGTCAAAACTGCATGGATGGGAAAGTCGTCGAAAATAAAAATCAAACATTAAGATGTAAATTGGAAAGACAAAAATTATTTTCGATGAGTTTCCTATGTAAACTGATTCAAAATTGGTAACGTGAAAGTCATTGAAAGGAAAGTCATCAACCCAACCCTTCGAAGGGCCTCCACTACCTGTATTGTACCGGGACCTGCGCTATTAAGGCCTCACTTAAAAAATGACCCATGCTACCATAATCTCGGACCTTCCCACAAGAAATGCATTGGAGCGGCACGATCTCCCACAACAATATACAATTTTTTCCGAGCCAGTTTGCGATTTCAACCAGCGAATATTGTGAGATAATCTCAAGGCTTACATTTGCGTTGGAATGCACATTTGAATTGTGTTCACTCAGAGCTTTCAACGATCCTTTTTCTACTAAGACGTTTCTCTTCTAATGTTTCTCATGTCTACTCCTCTAAAGATATCATGGGCTGTTCCGTTCAGTAATGTCGTATAGGATTTTTCTTGGGGGTGAGGCCTCAAGCGTTTAAAACATAGTTAAAATTTTCAACGCGCACTGAGAAATAATCAAACTCTTTGACTTGCTCTCCAGTCATTGGATTGAATGTATGCTGCACAGAAGTGTATGAAAACCACATCCGAATCCGATCGTATAGCTTCTCATACTAATAGGTACTAGTGAGCAGTTGAACCCCAAAGAACCAATACGCCATCCCAAAGAAGGTAGATTCACTTTAGACATTCAAACCTTTTTGTCCCTCAACATACATCCCATAAAAACTCTCCAATCCTCTGTCTACCAATATTTTTTGTTCTTTGTTTTCGACTTTGAGCCGTAAGGAAACGAAAGGGGACAATTCTCTTGGAAGGCTGCCACAAAGGGAGTATGCCGCATTCCTACTCAGCTCAGCTCTGCGGCGCTAATACGATTTCCGCTGCGCCTTATACTACAGGCATCTCAGTTGCTTTCAGAATTTCCTATTGGCGTTTGTGAATTTTATTCGTTGATGTCCATGGCCATCAAATACGTCAAATGCCATTTGAATAACTGGAATCTTTGAAGCTGACTGAATTTAGATCAGAAAAAAGGCTACAAATTCGTGCATAGAAATCAGTCACTTGCACGAATCTACACTACAGATCACTGTTCTTCACAGGAAGATATACTTTTTATAGAGTTTCTCAATGATTGCTGCACATAGATACTGATAGCGGTAGATCAATTCGCTTGATAATAGATCTGCACTTGTGAGGACGATGTCTACAACGACAAGAAACATCTTGTCAAGATTTTTGTTCTTCTCCTCCCTTCCTCTTCAAGTGACTAACTTTTTATTTTTTCATTTCTTTCTTTTATGAAACGTGTTTTAATCAGATTAATTTTTTCGCACTTGCTCACCCGCTCTCAATCTTTTTTCAAGTACCTACGATCGATCAATAGCCACTCAAATCATGAATATAAATTCCACAATGCATAGATCGGCCATAAAGGTTCTTTATTTCATTATTGAAAATAATGATGAAGGTTAAGCTACCGGATGAAATGAATAATATGTGAAAAAGAACCACGAAGATCTACGCTTTTTACTTTTTAAGGCGTCCCTTTGAAGCTATGCCCTGTAAGCAATGCTTCGTAAATAAGAGGATCGCCTATTGGAATTGATCCTGGAGGGCAACCCAAGCATGAAATGAAAAAAAAGTCTGCCAAGTGGGGTGTGGCACATAGCTTCCTCGTTTATCAATCATCTTCTTCCAACTATCATCCAAATTTACACGAACTCGAACGACTAGAGAGTAAAAAGATGGAACATGATAGAATTTATGTTTGCGCATGCGCAGAATGATGTATTGATGTGGCCACAGTGAAACTGATAGGGGATCATCTGCAACCTAACCCGCGCGTTCTCTGACAATTTCATCGAAATCGGATGAAAACAGATTAAATTAAGGTCGTTACAAGGATTTCACATAGGCTCATGCGCAGTAGCTATTGATGATACCATCATGTTGAAATTGATATGGGATGATCAAATCGTCATCCCCTATCATTCAAATTTGAGCGAGATCGGCCGACTAGGGCGTGAAAAAATGGAGCATAATGGAATTTACGTTTGCGCATGCGCAGTGTGGAGTATTGATTTCGCAACAATGAAACTGATAGAGAACCGTCTACACCCTAGCCCTCACATTTCCTTAAACCTTCATCCAGATTGGATGAAAACTGCGGAAAATCAGCTTGATACAAGGATTTCATATTGGCGCATGCGCAGTAGTTTTTAATTATACAACCATGTTGACATTTGCGATCAATACATTCATAAAATGTAAACGAGGAAGCCATGTGCCATACCCAACTTGGCAACGTTTTTTTATTGCTCGCAACCGAGGTAGATAGAAAAATTTGGGTGAATGTAAGAAGTCAAAAATATTTTAGTAATATTGTGTAATATTGACATAGTTTTTCTTATTTCTTATCATTTTTGTCAGGTTTCGTCTTTAGTTAAGGCTGGTTCAAACCATCATAATTCCCAACTTTCTATTCTATACGTACAGTCTTCTCCGAACCCTCCCCGACTCCTTAAAACTCGCTGTCCTGTGCAATATTGGAAAAATCCTCCACGCCCAATTATCGCGTTTTTATTTTCATTTTTTTTCTCTCTTTTCACGCTCAAAAGAAAGGACCGAGAGAATGAAAATAAGAAATAAAATAAGAACTCATCGAATCGTTGCGAAGGGGCCGAAAAAAGAAGCATCGACGGAGGTAAAACTGAGTTACTCGTCTGATGAAATTATCCACTTTTTCCCTCTTTTTATTTTGGGAGACTCCGTCGGGGAGAAGAGCGATAGAGGGAATATAAAGAATGAGCGACGTATCGATTTTGAGGCTATTCCCAGTGGATCCGAGGTGGACACGATTTTTCGTGGTGGAATAAACCGAGCTTCTCAATGGGACATTATTTAAATTTACAACCAGACCGCGTCGCTTTGATGTTTACGAACAGTCTTAATTGAACCACCGACATATTTGACGTTACGAATGGCGCTACGAATATCGATTTGGCAGAAGTCGTTGAACTGCTAGTGTTTTATCGGGACGATTCCAACTTCCCTGTTTATTTTACCCAAGTTTCGCTTCTTCACTGTCGAGTCTTGTATTCGAGCAAAGCTATTAGAGTGTTTGTTCTTCCCTTACAATTTTCCCTGTTAATGCGTAGAGCAGTGTCTAGAGCAAGCAAATCAAGTACATTCTTTTCTATTAATTTTTTATTTTCTTCAGGTAGGTGACATCGTCCAGTTATATTTTGGTAATGCACCTCAGTTGATTGGTAATATTTTATGGACCAGTGGCCTGCGTAGGAGGGTTATCTGATACAGAAATAATAACCATTGTGTAATAATTTGCAGCGCTTTTCGCGCTATTATATAGGTACCGCACTCCTAATCGAATCTCCTTTAGCTTATACCTCCAACGTTTTCGTTTATCGCGAGTAGAGGTAGGTAAAATAAGGGACAATATAAACAACTTGACGTAAGTTCTTCGTAAAAACCCTCATCCCCGTTTGTAATCCCTCGTTCATACTATGTTTTCTAGCTAAGTATTCAAAGTATTATCCTCAGTAAATTTGTTCTGGAGCCTTCCGCTGACATCAGCAGGCCCTTACACCCTACTCACGGTCCGCTGTCCCAACAAAACAGCTTGAACTTTCCTTATCTCATTAGCACGTTGCAGCGGCCAATAAGTCAACATTGTTGTTGATTGTATACAAGAGGATGACGTTTTATGTGTTTGAACAAGCTCAAGAGCCGAATTATAGACGAAAATATGATAATACTCATCTACTTGAGATTCTGTCTAGGAAGGTACCATGGTGGATGGAAATTTGAAGGAATATCAGTCCATTTCCAGATCTAGATATACTTGGAACACATTGTAAGATCGAACTCAGAATACTTCAACATACCTTTGACTTTTGCTTCAGAGTCATCCCAGGTCACAAATATTTTGTGAGAACTCTCACAAAGATAAACATTTCCTGTTTCATTTTGTGTTTTGGTAGGTAGCGGAAGCATTGTTATCACAT
Source organism: Adelphocoris suturalis (assembly GCA_030762985.1). Classification (NCBI taxonomy): domain Eukaryota; kingdom Metazoa; phylum Arthropoda; class Insecta; order Hemiptera; family Miridae; genus Adelphocoris; species Adelphocoris suturalis. The sequence goes on along the minus strand of CM061041.1, from coordinate 69,375,205 downwards.
TCTGGAGATAAACATTTGATTTCTCAACTTTTAAACGATTATTCTTAACAACGATGGTTTTGAGTGCGTGTTTGTGTGCGCGTGCATGCGTGCGTGAACGGTCGCTTGTGTGTGTGTGTGTCTGTGTGTTTCATGCCGTATGGGTGGCTACTTTAGCCACCTCGGTGAGTTGTTAGAGGAGTAGTCGTGGGACAGTCGACACTCTTTGCCTGTTGGGGTAAAAATGAGAATCTGTATCTAGTGGTGGAGCAGTGTCCTCGTACTCACGGTGGCCGCATTCTACGTCACGATGCTGTTGCCAAGCAGATAGCAGGCGCTTTGTCATCCAGCGGTAGGGATGTCGAAAGAGAATGACTATATCATATGCCGAGTGATCGGGGCGAGAAGCCAGATATCGTTGCAATCAAGCCCGATGGGTCTGGCATAATCCTGGATGTCCAGGTTGTCCGTGGCAGCGTGGACATGGAGCAGACCTGGCGGGCTAAGAAAAGTAAATATGATAGAAATTATCTGCGACAAGCGATATCTGAGCTAAAAGGATTGGCAACCAATAACATCAAGACCATGGCCACGACCGTGTCGTGGTGCGGGAAAAGTGCCATGGAGTTAGTCGAGTTGGGCATCTCAGCGGGAGTGCTCCATAGTATCACCACCCGCGTCCTGAGGGGTTCTTACTTGTACTGGTGTTCGTTTCATAGGGGCACATCCTTTCATCCCACTCTCCCTTCTCTTCCTTCTGCTTCCTTGATCCCAAGGGCCGGCATCAGATAAACCTGGGCGTCCTCCCCATTTCTTTCATTTTAATTTTCTACTTTAATGGTGTTGTTGCCCCCTCCGCCTTTGAGGGGAAATTTATTTAAAAAAAAAAAAAAAGGTGTGTTTGATTTTTTCTGCCTTGGCTTCTTTCCACGTGTATTACAAACGCACAACGCCATTAAACTTTCAGAACTTCAGTGATACCATTATCTAAATTCCCAATTAAGATTCTGTCCCATCAGAGTTATTGTTACGAGAGCTCGTTAGATAACGACGCAGATAACTTTTGCACCCTGAAGTCTCCCCGAGTTAGTTTCCCTGATCCGACGGAGTGATGGCGCTGTTGCGAACCCAACTTTCTTCTCGCTGACCCCTCAAACGGATTTCCATGGAGGAAAAGCCTTTCATCACCCTTTCATTTGGAATGTTTCATTTGTTGGCGAAAGATTTTTATCTCAATCCTGAGGTGAGTTACTGTAAGCTGGGGTAAAGCGGGACAGCCGGGGTAAAGAAGGACATACTCGGAATTTACGAGCTAGCCTCGCTTTTGCTTGTCCTATACGAGTATTTCTAGCGATTTCGATTATTATTTGATGAAACGACGTGTCAGTGGTGTGATGAAGAGTTTCCAATGGCCACAGATCTAAAACTGTACTGTCTATTAATTTGTCCTTGTTTCCCCAAAAATATGAATTGGAGGAAGACTGGAAGAAGTTAACTTGCGTCCCAGCTGATTGATACTGATAATGAGAGACAAGCCATTGTTGATATTACTCGTTATTTTAAATATAGTTTGTTTCTAAGACTCTCTGTGCTTTTTATGTAATTTTATTCGGATTGTAAGTTTTTATGCAAGTTTTTGACAAAGTTGGGAAAAGTGCGGAGTAAAGGTGGACATGGTGCGTTGATAATATAAATCGATAAAATATAGTTGAAAAAGAACAACTCTTATGTAAATTAAATGCAACTGATGCACGAAGGGGTGTATTTATGTTCTGAGATTTGGTTGAGAAAATTAACACCCTTCGTAATGTGTTTAAAGAAAAAAAATATTGTGATTTTTTTCTAGTCCTTTTTTATGACATTGGTCATTCATACCAGTCTGTTACCTGTGTTTTATTGATTATCAGACTTAACTAGTCCAAGTTAGATATTCTTTATACAAGCAAAATCTTTGAATATGCGCATTTTCAGATTTTACTGTTAGGATACTAATAGTACCAATCAGTTTACTGACTTTCAAAGATTGAAGGAATAACATCAAGGATAAATTTTAGTTCTGATTTTTTTGTATTTATAGTTATAAGACATTATATTTTTACCTTTCAGAAGTTTATTGTCTTTTCTACCTCTTTTCATACTTCTTTAAAACTGAAAATAGTGTCCCACTTTACTCCTGGAGCCGAGGAAAGACGAACATTAAACTCATAATGTCCTGGTTTACCCCACTTCACGGGGTAAAGCTAGACGTCACTTATTCAATAGGAGTGGGGGATTGCACCCCTCTAAATTTTTTTAACAGTAAAATTTGTAAGAGAAGATGTGTGGGTAGTTACATACAATATTTGGTAGAAGTACCTACCTTAACGTTAACAGCACCAAAACCAGAAAAAATCTATTTATCTGTCCTGCTTTACTCCAGCTTACGGTATCGTCTGGAATCACACATATACATGTACGAATACATAAGTACATACGTTCCATTGAAAAAGTAGTGAAGCTTCACGAATCGTTTCAAAATAGCAAAAACAGATTTCCATTAAGGAAATTTTTAAAAACAGACTTTTCCCCGGAAAAAAACAATTAAAAATTCAATGAAAGTTAGAAAACTCGCAAATTAATTCTGATGTAGGTAATCTAACCCCTCCTTCTCCGTAAATGTAATTTTAAATGTAATTTTGGCTGTTATAGAGCCTATTTTTCCCATGTTTGAGTGAGTTACTATAATCTGCGCCAAGAGTGACGCCATACTTAGCTGGGCCCTGAAAAATTATAGTGTTTGACTTTTTCTGCCTTGGCTTCTTTCCACGTATACCAACTCACAACGCCATTAAACTTACAAAATGTCAGTGATACCATTAGCTGAATTGAATTCCCAATTAAGATTCTATCACATCTGAGTTATTGTTAACTAGGGCTCGTTAGATAACCACGCAGATAACTTTTGCACCCCAAAGTCCCTCCGAGTCTGTTTCCCTGATTCGACGGAGAGATGGCGCTGTTGCGAATCAACTTTCTTCTCGCTGACCCCTCGGGGTTCGCACAGCAAGAAACGGCTGCCTCCCCTAAACACGGGAACGAAACAAGGGATTCTACAGGACCCGACAGAGGGAAGTAATGGGTTCCCTCAACTATAACAATCCCGGGGAGGTTGAAGGGAAATTAATTTTCACTTTGCGAGGCTTTCGAAGATTGAATAGTTGACTAATCTTCTGGTAAATATCTGCGCTCGGGCGAAAGTTTCGGTGGACGTCAGGGATGGTTAACCGCATGATAAACAACCGAAGTTTCGATGTTCCCGAAAGGGTTTCAGGAAGTTGAGGGACAGTTTCGCAGGCTGTCTTTTTCGTAGCCACGCAAAGTAGGAGGACAAACTGATCAATTTGTTCTTGTAATGACCCTCCTCAGTCTGGTTTTTTGCGAAGTAGAAAAGTTTCGTTGTATTACCTACTACGATTGTATCTTTGAACTCACTAATAACTCCTCGAGTTGCCTTCAGGGACCTTGGTTGCTGATTATATTGCAGAAAAACCTATTCCCCTGCATAATCATAATTTCCCCTCGTTTCTGACGTTGATTCTTTCAATAACTGGCAATATTACGTAATGAGCAAGAGGTAGCACTATGAGAAGATGTCACAGACTTGGAAAAATTTGTGATTAAGGTATGAGTATGATTTTGGTGTTATTTTGGACTTCCTTAAAGCGAATTCAACGATTGGAGCCCAGCCTATTTGTCTCAAATCTATTTCAATAGGACTTCCCTCTAAAGCTAAGTAATATTAGCAAGGCTTCGCATATATAGGAGGGACGCCCTATTGAAATTGATGACCGTGACGCATTTTTATGGGTTTTATTCGTGTAATCGCCGATAGACGAATACGATTACACGAATACGATCACACAAATACGAGTATAATCGCAGTTGACACAGAATCGACGAATAATAATCGCGATTACAATCGTATTCGTATTCGACGATAAGATTATGCCCAACACTGATGACGGGTAAGTGGGGTGAACGAGTCCTCATAGCTGGTCCTCATAGCTGGTCAAATTTTCAACTTTCGAGCGGACCGAACTTGCCCCTTGTGTGACTGAGACGATGCTGATAGTCCGGCCCATATGATTGTAAGCAGCCCAATGCTTCCCACCCAAAGGTATGTTCCTCCATACGATCTACCATACCAGCTAGCTTCTCCTCTTACTTTTAGAGAACAGTACCTGCACATCCTAAAGTCGATCTATTCATCAGAAATCAACAGGTTCTACTTCATCTCATGTGAGGCGGCTGAGATCCGTGAGCTGATACTGTCCGTTTAAGTTGTGAATTTGAGCATGTCATAATTTAGTTCTAGCTAAAATTGAGACTCTAAAAAACTCATTAAGAATTTTTATTACATTTCATTTTGCTGATAGTTTGTGCTGCAATTGTTTTTCATCTCTGTGTTGTTCACAAACTCCATTACTATGATTGTAATTTGATAAAAATGCAATAAACAATTCTACTCTATTCTATTCATTAAAATGTGCTAAAAACGATAACGACTTCCAAAGTTGTTTGAAATCATAACAGGTTTTTATACCAGATTATTATTATTTAGACGAAGTCTTTTGGCCATAAGTTAACTGTTGAAAGATTCTGCGCGCACAAAGCGCTCAAACTCTGCGCGCACAAAGCGCTCAAACTCCAAAACAATTTAAAGTTGGTATAAAAACTGAAACTTGGTATAGTTTTAGGCGTGACAAGGATTTACCACAGACGTCAGCCACGGAACCAAAACCGATCAGCAAGTTCTGAAATGCAAAAAGCAAGTGGATTTTGGAGGCCAAATTTTTTTTTCGTCCTCAATGAAGAACACAAAGCTTCCCTACCTTCAGTATTGAGGAAGCAAAATGATCCAGTATGAGCGAATTTTCGTAATTATCGTATGTATAATGTTAAATGGTTTTGGAATTTGAGCTTTTAGATTGCAAGGAAATTGTTAACTATTATATTTATAACAAAAAAGTATTCTAAATAATAATCTCCTGTTCAAGTACAGGTTTTGAGTTTTTAGCTTTTTTTGGAGTATTTATCGATTTTTTAGCAATTTTTAATAAATTTAAGTACATTTTTCAGCATAATTTTGTACATAAATGTTTGAATATCCTATTTTATAGGTAATAAATTTTATTTGAGCAATATTCTACCAATAAATAAAAATAAATTCAACAATTCGTAGCCGTTTTTAGCCATTTTTAGTGATTTTTTCAGTACACTTATTGAAATTTGACCAATTTATTGTTCTCAAAAGGTGCTGGCCAACAAACACATCCTATCGTTTGGAATGCTTGATTTTTTGGAGCAAGAACGGAATTTTTATTTCAGCCCTAAGGAGAGTTATCGACTGGAAGGAAACATATAAATAAATAGATAATTTTATATATATATATATATATATATATATATATATATATATATATATATATTTGAAGAAGCGTTAAACTCTAGGGTTCGTTTCAGAATGCCACAAAACGGATTTCAATGATAAAAATTTTCAAAAATCTTGATTTTAAAAATTTCCAAGCCATTGCAATAGTTCATTTTTCACGAAAATTCGCAAAAAAGAAGAACGAACGTTCGGGGAATAAAACGCATAAAAAATTCATAAAAATGTATTGCTATAATAATCCAAATAATTTATGGCCGTTTGCGACGTTTTCAACGACATAATTTGAAACAACTCGCCATCTACGTGAATCCCGTTTGTTGAGATTTCCATAAAGAGGTTATGTACAACCCTGACACGGATTCCCGGCGTATTTCTTTCGTTTCACCCTAAACAGACCCCGACCCTTTTACCATCACTTATATCTTTGTCTAACGTCGGGACATTATTTACACCATAATCCCCCCCCCCCCCCCTACCACCACTGAATACTGAAAGGAGTAAGGGAAATTAATTTCCCTACGTGATATTTGTAGCGAATTCCAACAAAACCTCCTCCCCCGTTCTACCAAGTCGTTTAATTCATCCTCCCCCCCTTCACCATCCCTACCCGATACCCCTATTTCCCCCGCTAATTAATCATAAACTTCACAAACATTCATTCTCAAGCAAGGAAAAAAAATTTCCCCCATTTTCACCCCCTAACCCTATATTTCTCACCCCTCTCTCCACCCCCTCCAGCTCTCTCTTTTTCCTTTCTCTCAACGGAAACTGGGTGTTTCGAGGTGAAACTTTAATTGGCCGGTCGCGAAGGAATTTCCATCCCCCGGGTTTAGATATCACGGGCTCTTGAATTCGTAATTATCATTTTTCTATGGGGGTTTTCGAGAACTTTTCTTTTTTTCAGGAGCAAATAATAATGAAGTTTTTTTCGAGCGTGAAAATTGAAAGCTTCCTTCCTGCCGGGCTCGAAAAAAGAAAGGTTTAAACTTACCTTTGTCGGGCTTTTGTTCATTTGTTCAAACTCCATCACCGATCAAATTATTCAAATTCGGTCCCTGGCATAATAAAAGTTTTAAGGGAAATAGAGTTTGTTTTATTGAGAATTGCTTCATTATAGCTTCAGTAGGTACTTTTGAAATAAAAGAAAGGTAAAACATCTTGGGGATAAGAATCATAATTACATTGTGGAAGCTTTATTTTATGTAAATACCTATAGAAAGTTAACACTGTATCCACAGCATCGGGAGCTCATCATGAAAGATTAATTTTTCAAAATATTCAATCATCAATTCGTCTTGAGCATAATAAGATCTAGACATTTATGTGGGTGCCGAGCCATGTTGGTATTCATGGCAATGAGTGAGCAGATGCCCTTGCAAGGAGAGTCATTGGTGATAACTCCATCGACATGTTGCCGATACGCATTGAGGATCGAATCTCCTACATGCAACATAAAGCCAATTCCCTCTGGCATGAGCAATGGAAGGGTGAGGTCACTGATCTAGAGGACTTGTGTCCGGTGGGCCCTTTCGTAACCCTACTTCCAAGGAGGGATCAAGTAGTGGTCAACCGGGTTGCCACTGGCCATACCCGTCATACTCACAGACACTTGTTTAGTGCAGAAGCTCGAGATGTTGTGTGTGGGAAGTGTGGGGGTAATCTGTACATCCGTCACTTTCTGGAGGACGGCCCAGCCCTTGTAGACCACCGAGTCCTGCATCAGCCCCTTCAGTGGGTTGATGTACATTATCCGAACCAGACAAAGTCCGATCCCCGTTGTTGTACCTGAGAGCCGCTGAGCTCTACTAAGAACTGTGATATCTGATATGCGGTATATTTATATAGACATAGTTTTATTTCACTTTTTTCTGATTTTATATAGTAGCATGTATACAGTTATTAGCCCATTTTACATTTACTTAGTTGTATTATTCTATTTTCGGGTTTTTTAAAATCAACTTGAGGGGCTAAACAGTGGTTATCACTGCACCTCTCATCCACACCCCCCCCCCTCCCCCCCGCCCCTCCGATATGCCAGTTGAGTCCATGATGGCTCTCCTTTTTAGTCAAGCATGGCAACATGTCTCACCGTAGAATCGTGCCACTTCCAGTCTCCCGTTTTTCAGTACCGCTAATGACCCTTCTGGTTGAAGTGCGGCTTAAACATTTTTAAAAAAAATCTAGACGATAATTCGACGTTATAAAACATTAATGTTTGCGCAGGCGTTTAGAATGATGGAACGTTATGATGGAGGTAAAACGCACAATCCTTGAAAATTTCCTAAAAATCGGTCCGCTAGTCTCGGAGTTCTGTCTTTGTCGATCAATTTTAGTTTTGCGCATGCATTACAGTTATTACTCAACCAGTCACAATATAATTCTTAGCGAATTTTCGTAGAAAATGAAGCTATTGCAATGGCTCTCATGTAAACTCTTCAATATTTAAGCAGTTTCAAGCCAGAATCACTGCGTATACTTTCATCACGAACAGTTTTTGGCCTTTACTGAAGTTCCGTATGCAGTGGACAGGTTTACATGGGCACTCCTCAGATGCTCTGCTAAAAATGAACTGAAAACATTATATCTGCATAATGTTAATAACCTGAATCTGATTAGTTTTGATAAATTCCGGAGTCCTACTTATGTATTCTTCCCACCTTTCTGAAATAATATTCAAAATGGAACAACCAACACGCCTGATATCAAATATCCGTTTTACGACTCCCCCAAGAGGGGGGAAGGCTGTTTTTGTTTGTTGAGAGAATTTATAGGATAGCCGCGTCGGTCTGGCTTCACAAGAGAACCGCCTTGAGCCGTTTCGCAGAGGGCGAGAGCCAAATGGTTTCATTCAAGAGAAAGGAAACGGCTGAGGAAGACACTTTGCGCCGGGCGGCCCTCTGAATAGGAATTAGCTCCGAAGTCTCAGATGAGCCAAGTTAAAACGCTGGGATGACTCAAGGGGACGGCAGTAGTTAGGTGTTAGGTTTTATGGCTTAATTAAAATGAATGCGAGAGAACCGTGCAAGCGTTTCCTGAATGACTTGTTTGAGTTCGTCGCAAGGTTTATTTCAACTGAGTTTTTTGCTTCGGAGTCTACCTAAAGGTAGCGGAAGCAATGTTTTCACTTTCGGGAGAAAAAAAATGTTCTGATCTCCAAAATCAAAATTTTCACTCCTATTTTACGTTTTAGACCATTGTGAACAACTTTGGTACGTGTGTATCTGTCGTGTATCCGCTAATCCTTGTAACAAGCTTAGTTTCCACAGTTTTCATCCGATTTGGATGAAATTTTCATCCCGTTCTCAAAAATTGCTCGTTGTGCAAAAATGACCTTCAAGCCTATTAATTGTATTTACGTTTACATAATTATAACTAATATTAAGTTCTATCTTGCATTCAATAGTTTCAACTCGTTCTTCGTTCGTCAACCAATTCCTTAAGTCCGCGTTTCTACCCAATTCCCACCCATCTTCACAGACGTTTTACAAAGCATCTTCTTCAAGAATTAATTGATCGATGGAGATCAAGCGAGACGCTGGTCTCGCATTGCAAACCTTCCAATAAACCTTTGCAATCGCTTGCCAAGCTTTCAATAAATAAGATAAGTAACAAAGTAGAACTTCTTCCAACTTTGGCTCACTCGTGACCTCACTCTGTTGGCTCAAACTTGATGTTCTTTGCGTAACCTGAGTGGGGCATGTCCCCTGAGTCGCCTGATGCAAAATATGTAACGGTAGATCGATTCTACATAAGCTAAAAAATGAGGCGTCGAAATGCTTGTTCTCGGGCTTCCTTCTTAATTTTCCCATCTCATAGAGAATGATACATAGTTGATCGGTCGCTTTGGGAAAAGTCCCTCACATTTCAAAGAATAATAGTTGATTGACCTCTGCCCATGAAGATCTACCACTGATAATCTTATGGGGTCATTCAGTAGAAAACTGTAACTGGGGCAAAATGGGTTTCGGTTTCTGAAATATACGTATAATAGACTAACGAAACGGGTCTAGAAACCAAATGAAACTGCCAACCTTTTAAGAAGAGTTCTCTAAAATCAATCAGTTCAAATGAAGATAAATAAGGCTTTTAGAGGCCGCCTTAACTACCGAGGGGAATAACATCAATCACGATGAAAGAGGAGGTCTGGAGGGAGAACTCAATTTTCGACTCTGCATATCCAAGCAGCGTTGCCAAGTCGGACCCACCTGAAGATGGTAATATCACTGGGTGTCTTCCGATAATATAGCTACATTTTCAAATATATATTTGAGTTTACCATTGTGGAATGGTTAACAAAAATACCTTATTCTAAGTAGGAATTTTTGACATTTTATGTCTTTACTCTTCCACTTAAAAGAAAAAAGCGTTAAAAAAAAAGCGTTACGGTTGGTTTTCTGATGATTTCCGCTCACAACCGAGTCGCTGCTGGGGAAATGGTACTTCACTGTTTTTCATCCCACAAAATTCGTTGACCATTCGTTCGAAAGCTCTTTTTTCTTTATCCAACCATATTAACTACTGCGAAGTGCGTGGCCAACAAGCTGAGTTATGAGCACGGTTATTTGAATAATTGTGTACACTCAGGTGATCATTCTCAATAATTGATATTGTGAACATGATTGCTACCGCTTGTTAATTTCTGTGATTTCATTGAGCTGGTGTTTCGATGATTTGATTCATAGCAGGTGATCCGAATATTGCGAGAACGGTTTGATTTGTGAAGCGGTGGTTAAATAATTTTAATTGGTAATTTCTATTCTTTACACTCTAGGAAGCTGTAATTTCGTATGTAGCCTTTTTAGGACATTTACTTGACGATGCTCAGGGTCCGGATCAGATGAGTGGCCCTTAAAGCTAATTTCTACGCTTTACTCTCTAGAAAGCTGTAATTTCGTATGTAGCCTCTTTAGGACATTTACTTGACGATGCCCAGGGTCTGCAACACATACGAGTTTGCAACTAAAGACATAAAATGTCCCAGTTGCAGACTCGTATGTAAGCGTTTCTTATGATTTAATTTGAATTAGGCGCTTTCATATATAATATTGACCTTTTAATTATTTTCACCTACAACCAAGCCGTTTCTGGGGTTTATTTCGGTTGTCAAACGGTACACATATCTTTTCCTAACAACGCTACTAAAGCGGAAATCGAAAGTTACTGAAATTCAAACAAAAATCATTAATTTTTGAATGAAATGAAGCTATTGCAATGGCTCCAAAAATTCAAGTAGGTATATATATAAAGCTTCTAAAACTTTCTACATGGAAATCTGTTTTGACGTATTCTGAAACTATTCTGAAAAGTGTAATATACATTTATCATACACTTTTTCATATATATTCATGAACAATATTTTGTATATTATGACATTCCATACATGCTGAAAAATATTTTTTAATTTTGTTAGGTAGGTAGGTAAAATGTGCTGAATGATCAAAAAAGAGGTTAAAAATAAATTATATTCCAGCTAAGTTTTTATTGTCATTAAAAACTCGTGACGATGCGACAGAGTACGCGATCTACCGACGTCAGTCAAGACACAACCAGCGTGTTGTTCAGGGGTGCACCATTAGGCACGCAATGCGCGAACTGGGTTCGCTCCAGTTGATCACATTGAGCCGAATTCGGGATAAACGTCCAACAAAAACGAATCTACAACCCTGTGAGGTTTCTCTCTTCATTCCGCAGTCGCCTCCTGAATCCAATTCCCCGAAAGCAGTACAACTTAACATTTCCCCCTCCTCGCAAACTTTGACTGTCCAATTTGCTCAGGTAAAGTGCGGCGCGGCTGTACATCAAAGGTGACATCCCTCTCAGACCATCTTTCCCTCCTATATCACTTCACCTCTTCACAATAAATTTTAATTAAGACGAGGAAACAACTAGAGTTTGGAGACACGGAGAACGTTTATTAAATTAAACCGGGAAGGAACGACGGCGGGCTGTGAAATGTGGGGAGGGGGACCCTTTGTGACGTCACTGCAGGAAAGCGCCTCAGAAAATACGGCGTGCAAGGAAACATCAGTATTCCTTGGAGTTCCTTTTCACAACTCTCTTTATTTTAGATGTCAAGGGTGTTTTATAATATTTCAGTTTGCTTTTGTAATTTATATTCGCAGTAAAATAATGTTTTTCAGACAATTACCATCATTAATTATTATTTTAGAGACGCCTTTTCGTTTGAAAAAAGAAAAAAATGCAATTTACATGGCTTAACAACACGACTACATAATGGAGTTTTTATTTCTCGTATTGGTATTTCTTGTAAACTCGAAAACAAGCTGTTAAAGCGAGCACAATGAATGCTAACCTTATCGCAATGACTTCTCGTAGCGTTTTCATATGCCTGAGATAAATAAAACTCTTATAGAGACGTTAACGTGACTCTTGTAGTGAATCACTGCTCATAACTCAGTTGTCACAGTAGACAATTTCCAAAATATAACATGAAGTACGAAACAACGACCACTAACCTCTAAATCATATAAAAAAAGAGTCAGCCATGAAGAACACGAATCTTTAAAACGAGTGAAATGAACCTTGAAACGAAATCTTGAGAATGAAAAAGCAGAAATCAAGCTAGAACAAAATGCCGCTAATGACCCTTCTGGTTGAGGTACGGGGAAAAACACGAAAGAAAGACAAGGTTATACCATCAAAGACGGGACTGGGCAATGTCAGGCGATTTTGTCGGATGTTTGTGTGTCCAAGCCAACTGCATGATAGTTGCTAAGTTATTCTAGAGTGTTATCTTAGAGGAAGTTGTCGTCTCGTAATCACGTCAGGCGATTTTGTCGGATGTTTGTGTGTCCAAGCCAACTGCATGATAGTTGCTAAGTTATTCTAGAGTGTTATCTTAGAGGAAGTTGTCGTCTCGTAATCACGATTCCGAAAAACTGAGCACGAGTAAAACTGACTCTGCCCCAGTAAAGACTGTACGAAGAGAAGTGAACATTGTTCTATTTAATGCTGTATAACGCTGATAGTCCAAAAGCCAAGGCCGAAAATAAGTGTTAAGGAGAAGGTTTGAGACTAAATTTTGAAAATATAGTCCATTCCTAGTGAAAAACGTGCAAATTATTACACAATGGTTTATTATTTCTGTGTTAGATAGCCCTTCTACCCACATCATGGGTCTATAATGATTAAACCCCGTATGTAATGTATGATCAGATCATGGCGCATCGTGTCTCCGAGAAGGGTTTACACTTTTATAGTTCCAAGACGAAATTTACGCTTCACACTATAAATGTTTTAAAAAATTCGATAGATAGGGAAAGAATATAGGTTCAGAGTAGGTTCCTCAGCTGATCTGTGCGCCTCCGTACCTCGTAATTGTTTCCGAGGAGTCCCAGATGAGCTCCATCTAAATAACAACACCGTGAGTTGGATAGGAAAGCTAGCCCCCTCCATATCCCTCCACATTTTGAAATAGTATTCCAGATCTCTAAAAAGGAGCTACATTTCAGGTTTCAGCATTATAATTCAGTTAAAAAACAAATGAGGCTCAGAGGCCCCACAGCTGATTAGTTTGCACTGATATTGAATTCTTGATCCCATTGATTCTTCCCTCGTTCCTACCTAGTTACATCCTTCTAATTTCTATTAGTAAAATAATTATGTCGTAGTCTTTTATTTATTTACAAGATATTAACCCAATAATGCGATGTTATAAATGGTTAGTAAACAATATTATTGTGCCGCCTGTAAGCCTTGTTTTGTTGTCACTTGGTTGAGGTGGTAATCTTTTTTAGAGTTGTGCCGCTTGGTGGCAGGCTAATTAGTTTGACAACATCATATATATATATTTTTTTAATTAGGTATTAACTAGAAACTTTAGTGTGGTTGACCATTATTAAGTGTGCTTATAACGTAGCATTAGTACCCCGCTCTGGAGGGCTAATGCAGAAAAAATAGGTAATTTTTTCACAATGATTTAGACTAGACAATAAATAAATTAGTATAAGCAAAATTCAAATAGTTCAACAATAAGTTTAACAAAGTCTATCGTTGGTAACTGAATTAATAAGATTACCTATATAAGTAGATAAGTTTCGAAAATAAGAAGTTGAACATTTAGGTTGAAGGTCAGGGTGGTGCAGTCATGAGGTGATCGCTATGCCATTTTCGTTTCAGCCTCCGCTGGTCTCTTGGTGTACGAGGAGGTTCCAACATTGTGCGAACGATTGGGTTACGATGATTGTTCATGCGGTTTGCGAATTTGCTGTACGTTCGTTATCTTAGTTATCTTAGGTATCTTATTATCTTAGGTATCTCAGAGATAACTTCGGTATTTGGTGTATGTTCAAGTCTGCATGCAATGTAGCGTTTCGGACAAACCAAGGAGATCCTGTTATAATGCGCAGCGTCCGATTTTGGAGCGTTTGTATTTTTTGAATTTTCGTGTTGGCAGCTGAGCTCCAAATTTTGCACGCACATTGCCAGATGGAGCGCAGTAACGAGAGGTAGAGCAATCTCTTGAGGTGGAGTGGGATGACTTAACTTGCCAACAGATACTTTAATTTTCTGATCTTTCCACGAATCGCCGCTACAAGAAATATCATAACTAGGTATACGAAAGCAAAATAAAATATTCCCGAATTAGCGGGAAGAAAGCATGTTCCATGTTTTAGCATTTTAGCCGAAGGCCCAAAGTGGAAAGCAACCGGGGGGTCCAGGGGAAAGCCCGAAGCTCGAACGGCCGAGTTTGTTACTAATTTAATCATGGAAAGATTTCATGGAGGTTCGTCCGGAGGCGACGCCGTTGGTTAACCGTATATTCTGGTAGAGTAAAACAGAGTTCAGCCTCATAAAATGAAACTACAAATCGTCTTATTTTATAAGAAACGTGAACGCACCTAATTTCCGATTCCACCAAACAAGATAAAGAAGGCTTCCACTCCAAGCTATTCCCAGCTACTCGTTTTCGAAGCGATAAAGATCGTTCCCAATTAGATAGGGCCTTGTTCCCTTCGAAGGGTTAGTTAGGGACGGACAAGCGACCCGCCTTTTCAATTTTACGACCCATTCACGCTTTCGCCACCAGACTCAGAGAAGAAGGTTTCAAAGCTACATAAACTTCTAAGCTCTAAAGCGACATATAACACGATATAAATGACGTAATGTCGGAATGAAGGAAAGGGTTTCTCGGGTTGGGACGGCAGATTGAAACTGGAGGCGACCGACTCTCGGGCGGAAGGGGCTCCGAGGGGGTCGTTATTTTTGACTGGTTTACTGCGTCACTTAGCGCAGCGGCTCCTCGAAATAAGTTGGACTGGACCGTTCATCTTTTTCGAGGAAATTCTCATTTAGTGGGGATTCATGGGCTTCTCAGTCCATTTTTCGGAACTCGGATCAAGTGCTACGGTTTGTGCTTAGCTGCTAATGAGGAACTGTCGTGGGTTGACTCTTCTTGTAGTTAAGGGGACCCGTGCGGGAATGATCCGCTATCGCATCGGATGAGTTCACTTCTCCTTGATTCGGTTATAGTGGCCTTAATTCTGAACATAAAATTACTAAATTTTGAGGAATAATTTTAACACGACAGACTGTCCACCTGTATGAAGAGTCTCTTCACTGCACCCATTTGAACCCCGTAAAAAGCTCGTCTAAATGAAGACTCGACTCGTTACTTTCTTCACTTCAGCTGCACACTGTGACTTCATTTTTTATCAGAATGTCTTCCAATTTTCAGAACATACCTTGATACAAATATTTACCATAACACAGTTTCCAAAAACACCGACTGACAAACATTTGGCTGCTAACAGAACGTTATCATCATTTGTTTTGCTGGTTTGATTAGCTACAAGTGTTGCCGAAGGTATTTTTCGCAATTTTTTGTATCACAATTATTGTTCAGTTGTCACTTGGGATGTCACTAACTTAAAAAAATAGTTGGTTTGGAGAAAAGTGCGGTTTTTGTGAGGGTTGTTGGACCAAGCAAAGTATTCCTTTGACACGAGAATAAATATGATGGATTGATGCTATTTTTCCTATTTTAACCCTCATTCATCAGCATCGTTCTTTCACATAGAACAAAAAAAAAAGGTGCGAAATGAAAATAATTTAGCCAAAAGTCGAAAGAAAACAGGAGGTTAGAAGAGTAGAGTGATGGAGTAGTGGTGGTGTGTAGAGATGGTGGTGGTTGTGGGGGGGGGTCTCGCATCTATTTTACCTCCTCGATCATCCGATGATCCTCTCAGGCCGCTGTCGATACGTCAACGGCAGGCGCGTGATGGATGACCTTCCCCCCACTCTCCCACCAATCCCCTTCCCCTCCATTTCCCCTCTCTCACGGGATGATCCCCTTCACCAGATGATCCTATGCTCGGATGATCCCACCTGCCCCCCTCCCGTTCATCACCACCATCACTCGTCGCTACCGAATCCGTGCAAACCACTCAGAGCCGCTTGTCTACCTCGTGTCACGTCACCGATGCCGCTTGAAGGATTGATAGTTTTGTAATTTTAAAATGTCAGACAGGAGCAGTAAATATCCCACACGTCATAGAGACAACCTTAAAAGCATATTCACATTCCTCTTTATAACCATTTACAGAACGAAAAAAACGATGCAATACTACCGCTTCTCCTTTTTATATATACAGTTAGACATTTCTTTTTTCTATAGAATATATCAATATCATTAAATAATATATACCTAGGTAATTCATTAGTTTCATGCATTTTTCACATGAGCTCCTAGTACGCAGCCTTAATGATTAGGTATCACCTAAAGCATTCAGATTCGATAATTCGAAATTAAGTTTTAGTCGTGCAGCATGATTGTATGAGCGAATTCTCTTAAATTATCGCACTATATTATGTTACATTGTTTTGAAAATTAAGGATTTAGAGGGAAAATAAATTGTTAACTACCAATTTTATGGCAAAACAAGAGATTTTGGATTTATAACTTTTCTGCCGTTTTAGCGAATTTTCGTAGATCATTAAGCTATTGTAATGGCTCCAAAAATTGTTAAATCAAATTTTTGAAAATCGTTCAAAAGTTTTTTCATTGAAATACGTTTTGAGACATTCAGAAACGAATCCATTTTTTTCATATATATATATATATATATATATATATATATATATATATATATATATATATATATATATATATACCCTTCCAGACGATAACTCTCGTTAGGAATGAGATAAAAATTCCGTTCTTGCGCCAAGAAATCAAGCTTTCCAAACGATGGGATGAGTTCATTGGCCAATATTTTCTGAGTACATTGAATTGGTCAAATTTCAAAAAATATACTGAAAAAAATCACTAAAAATGGCTAAAAACGGGTAAAAATCGTTAAATTTATATTTTGAAGCACAATTTTAGTTAAAAGAAGTTATTTGACAATTAACTAGAACATAAATAAATTTATGCAGAAATTCATGCTGAAAAATGTAAAATGTCAATAATATTTCCCCAAAAATCTGTAAAAACTGCAAAAAAGCTAAAAATACAAAATCTTTTCTGAATTGCAGAATATTATATTAAAGGAGTTTTTTTTTTTTTTTTTTTTGCCACCAAATTTGTAATTAACTATTTCTTTTTACTTGAAGTCCTGAATTTTAAAACAATTTTGTATAATATAGTACGTAATATACAAAAATTCGCTCATTCGATCATCCTGCATGACTGAAACTTTTTATTAACGCTTAGTTTTCGAGTAATTCAACATTTAAGATTTTCTTCGTATTTTCAACATATAAGTATATCACTAAAATAACATAACTCCCTCAAATGACAGTGAAAATTGAGAGATGAGCATATCTTTGGAAAGAGAGTTGGATTTCGTACCACCTTATGTTTAACACTTTCACTCACGAATTTAATTTCATTTGGTATGATAAATTTTATGTATTTTCAGTGGCCAACAGTTTCTAATGATTTACGCTTTACAAAGCAGGCGTCAAGTTGTTCGTCCCTAATGTCCACTGCCTTCTCTTTGCGGACGTCTTGAAGATTTTTAGTCATGAGAGCTCGAATGAGGATTGTGAGGCCCTTCAGGTTGCCATCGACGAAGTGAATGAAGGCCTGGTGCACTGCCAATGAACTCTTCCTTAACCCGTCAAAATGCTGCATTGTCTCTTTCCACCGCTCCACTCAGCCTATCAATTATGCCTATAATTTGTGTGGGGTTCGCTTGTAAAGACGCGAGGAATTTATTGACCTGGGGGTGATCTGTGATAGGCAGCTATCTTTCTCCGGGCACATCGGGGAGATTGCTGGTCGAGCCATGCGGGGTCTGGGTTTTCTAAAAAGAAACACGAAGGAGTTCTCCAACAGTGGCGCTATTACACTGCTGTTCAAGACGCTCGTTCTCCCAATTCGGTCTCCGACGTACAATGTATACAAATATACACTAGAGAGGGTTCAGAACAAATTCCTTCGTTACGTTGCCTATAAACTCGGCATACCTTCGCACGAGGTGAATTATGAATCTATAATGAAGATGTGCAGCCTGATTCCCCTGGAGAGACGGCGATGTGTAGCGGATGTCACCCTTTTCCACAAGTTGATGAACAACCAGATCTCGTGTCCGGCCCTGCTCTCAAGGTGTTCCTGGTGCCTCGAATTTCGGCTCGGTCGACCAATATTTTCTTCGTCCCGTTCTCCTCGACTAATTATTCGATGAACCGCCCCCTGCATAGGCTCCCTCATATGGCGAATCTACTCATCAAAATCAGGTCGGCTCCCTCAGAAATCTGGTCGCATCGACAGTCATTTAGCCAGTCTCATCACCATTTAGCCAATCACTTTAACACACTCATTAATTCTTCTCTGACTTTTTTTTTCTTTCAATTTTTCCTAATAAGTTTTTTTTTTTTTTTTTTTTTTTTTTTTTTTTTTACATATCGAATGGTAACCATTCTTTTCCCTGTTGTATATTCGTAATCAATAATATTCTTTAATGTAATTTGGCACTGCCCGTATCGTAAAAATAAATAAATAAGTTATCTCCTTCAGTTTACATCTGACGGAAAGTGACCCATCACTCGAATTTTCAGTAACGATGAGGAGAGAACAGAGTCAATTGTGCTCCCGCGTCACCTTCACCTATACATCATCAAGGTATTTCCTCGCCGCTGCACTTTCCCGTCTGACCGGCTTCCAGTAGGTCTCACTCACTCTCCTGTCACTCTAGACCTCCTCTCCTGTTCCAACCCGCCCGTGTTTCAGTCAAGGGACGGGAAGCTCCTGCATTATTCACGCCCGCCCTCGTCAAAAAACCGTGACCGCCCTTCCGTCCCACGACCCCAATAAGGGCTGCGATAGCCCTTCCCTCGTCACCCCCCCCCCCCCCCCCCCCCCCCCGTTCCAACAAAACGGTCAACAACTTTGTTTACCGCTTTACCGCGTCACATTTACCGCGTTCCCATCACGCAGCTCTCCGACCCTTTTCAACAAATCTGACGTTCGACAAACAGTAGGGAACTAATTTAGGTGCCTGGGGGCCCTTTTAGTGATTTTAGCGCGACACACGTCCGACCTATAAACTTCGCCTACGCCCGCCCCTCCACCCCCCCAGCTCGTGGTCGTGCCCTTTTCACTGTCACTTCCCGGCGATCTACTCTACAAACTGTAATTGGAAGGTATCCGAGTTAGTTCCGAGAATTCGATGGAACCAATTTGACTCTAAATGAAACTATCGATTTTTTTTTTTTTTTTTTCTTTTTTTTCCCCAAGGCTTGAGCGAGCCGCACCTTAACCAGAAGGGTCATTAGCGGCATTGAGCCGGGTGACCAAACGGGCTCTGCATGTGGGACGATTCTAACTAAGGGGAGCCATGTTGCCATCCTTGACTAAAAAGGAGCGCCATCATGGACTCCACAGGCATATCGGAGGAGGAAAAAATGAGGGGTACAGTGATGACCACTGTTTAGCCCCTCAAGTGGATAAAAAAACCCGAAAATAAAATAATACAACCAAGGCTAGGTGTAAAATAGCCTAATAACTGTATACATGCTACTACATACAATCAGCAAAAAGTGAAATAAAACTATGACTATTTAAATGTATCACAGATCAGATATCACAGTGGCTCTCAGGTGCAACGACAGCGATCGGACGTTGTCTGGTCCGGATAAAACTTCAACCCACTGAGGGGGCTGATGCTGGACTCGGAGGTCCACAAGGACTGGGCAGTCCTCCAGAAAGTGGCAGATGGACGGATCACCCCCACACTTCCCACACACAACATCTCGAGCTTCTGCACTAAGCAGGTGTCTGTGAGTAAGACGGGTATGGCTACTAGCAACCCGGTTGACCACTATTCGATCCCTCCTTGGAACCATCAGGCACAGGTCGTGAAGGACACCACGCAGACCAGTGACCTCACCCTGCCATTGCTCATGTCAGATAGAATGGGCTTTATGTTGCATGTGGGAGATTTGATTCTCAATGCTTATCGGCAACAAATCGATGGAAATATCACCAATGATTCTCCTTATGAGGAATGTCGGCTTTATTTATTATCGTTAATACCAAAAACGCGCTACGATAGGCCTCGAACTGCGTGTTGGCAACCATAATAATATTTTGGGAGCAAAACAAATCGGTTTTCCGCGCATAAATCCTTTCAAACTCAACCAATTAAGTCATATGATATCTCAAATGAAAGGGCATGATACCCCGAGTATTCTTAGACCAAAACGAACAATGTCCCTTATCTAGAACCCGTGATATCACAGGACAAATCTATAAAAGATGGACAACGCTGATTTTCAATGCTTGATGACAAATCTATGCGTAAATACAAATCTATGCATACAAAAATGAAGGAAATTGGCCAGATAGAATGGCCGTTCTAACTGTCATTAGATTTCGTAATTGTTTTTAATATACAAGATTCTGCGAACTGTTTATCACCTTGAACTCTTCTTAACGACTTCATCTAGCAATAACATTCGTTCATAAATTGGATAATGTAATGAAAGCCATCATGAATGCTTGGGTAACAAAAGTATATTTCAAAAACATTGATCATTACCTAAACCATTAAAACAAACGTCATTTTGACATTTTCATGTCTTTGCCCTGGCACATTGCACAAAAAACTGTCACGTAACGTAACGTAAATATTTTGACGATTTCCGCTTACAACCGAGTCGTTGCTAGGGAAATCGTACTTCGTCGTTTTTCATCCCAAAAAATTCGTTAACCATTCGTTCGAAAGCTCTCGATTTATCCAACCATATTATGTTTACTACTGCGAAGTGCGTGGCCAACAAGCTGAGTTATGAGCAAGGTTATTTGAATAATTGTGTACACTCAGGTGATCATTCTCAATAATTGATATTGTGAACATGATTGCCACCGCTTGTTAATTTCTGATGATTTCATTGAGCTGGTGTTTCGATGATTTGATTCATAGCAGGTGATCCAAATATTGCGAGAACGGTTTGATTTGTGAAGCGGTGGTTAAATCATTTTAATAGGTAATTTCTATGCTTTACACTCTAGGAAGCTGTAATTTCTTATGCAGCCTCTTTAGGACATTTACTTGACGATGCCCAGGGTCCGGATCAGATGAGTGGCTTTTGAAGCTAATTTCTATGTTTTACACTCTAGGAAGCTGTAATTTCGTATGTAGTCTCTTTAGCACATTTACGTGACGATGCCCAGGGTCCGGATCAGCTGAGTGGCTCTTAGAGCTTGCATACGAGTCTGCAGGGGGGTAGGTGATGTAGCCTGGCTCGAATTCAATGAAGTACCCACGGGTGTCGGAACAATGAGTCAACACGATCGCGAATTCAATTAAGTACCCACGGGTGGGCGGTTTCTCTTATGGCCCATTTAATTGATTTGTACGCCCCGCCGTGCGATGCACGGGTGAGATCTGCCTAGTAATAAATACAATAAGAAAACACACATGAAAATGTCCCAATGTGTTGCAGACTCGTATGCAAGCATTTCAAGCTGCTTTGTCTTTCTTATGATTTTCAAAACAAAACTGTTGAAAAATGGCCTTATAACCACGAATTATGTTGACGTGAGACGGCAAACTTCTTGTGAGAAATAGGTTGGTTGAGTAGCGATTCATTGACATAGGGCAGTCTCATTGCCGACTTTGGCAGAAACGCGAACCTACTCCAGGCGTGACGTCACGAGAATATGGGCCATAGCATGGACAGACAGACATACAGACGGATTTGAAATAATGTCAACTTCAGTTTTATATATACAATTAACAACTATAATAAATCAAGTACGGTGGGATTCGCGTTTCTTAGCAAAGGTTCACAGTTTCGTAAGTAGTTTCTTTTCTTTCTACTTCTATGAAACATTTTTACTTCTCTCTCAATTACGTTTGTGGAGGTCGTTCTTCATTATGTTTGTTCAACCTGATAAAAATGATCGGCTTATAAAAAATAATCAATCCTCCTTATTTTATGAAGATAATCGATTTTTTAAAGAATCGAAACTTTTTTTGCCATCCCTAATTACCGTCATACAATATTATTAAATTCATTATAATACATGACATCAAAATAATAGGGTACATAGGTATAAATAATGCTCGGTAGTAGAAAACATAAATGATTTCATAAATTGCATACATCTCAATGCTCAAAATTTATGCCTAAAAGCAGAGCTTGTGGAGGCACACATGAGCCATTTTTTTATTTTATTTTTTTATTATTCATACAAAAATAAAATTTTTATTGCTAATTGATATGCAGTATTTTTATTCAAAAACCATATTTAACCTCAAAATTTCAAATCAACTGATGTGTCAAATGTAGTTCTTGTTTTCCTGGTCAATTATTCTTCGAATCAACTTTTGAGGGAAACCATTAGAATGGCTTTTTTTATTAATTTTTATTTGCATTTTGGTATGTAATTCAATGACGTTTTGACTCCACGGGATACCACAGGACCCATGAAGCCTTATATTTCCGTTGGCACCGGACTAACCAATATAAACTAAATATAATCCAATTTATATAGGTAGTTATTAATTTTGTGGAAGCTCCATTTTTTTTTTTTTTTTTTTTTTTTTTTTTTTATTTAAATTGATATTTGTTCAATGTTCTGTGTTGTGCCAATAAAAAAATAAAATTTTTACCTAATTTCCTAAACTCACTTATACTGGGAAACAGAGACGATTGTAATGATGGAATCTTTAATGATCAGCTGAGTGAGCTAAATTTTAATTCTATCCTGTTCACCCTAGGAAGTTGAAATTTGATAGCGAGACTCTCTGGGTCATTAAGGGACGACTGAAATGATGGGCTCCATCATGATCGGCTGTTTTCAATAAATCATCTCCTCTTCACTCTTGGAAGCTGACATTTGATATGGTGACTCTCTTGGTCATTTTGATAGGATTGTAATGATGGGCTCCTTCATGATCAGCTGTGTTCGCTAAATTCCCACCTATTCACTCTAGGAAGTTGAAATATGATAGGGCGACTCTCTGGGTCATTAAGAGTCGATTGAAATGATGGGCTCCATCATGATCAGCTGTGTTCGCTAAATTCCCTCCTCTTCACACTAGGAAGCTGAAATTTGATAGGGAGACTCCCTGGGTCATTAAAGACGATTGAAATGAAGGGCTCTTTCATGATCAGCTGAGTGAGCTGGATTCTCACCTGTTCACCCTAGGAAGTTGACATTTGATAGGGTGAATCTTTGGGATATTAGGAGACGATTGAAATTATTGGCTCTTCTCTAATCAGCAAGTCAGCTAAATTCATTCCTGTTCACCCTAGGAAATGTTCACAATATTATAGCTTCTCTTAAATCAGTTTCTGAGTATAAAAACCTTTAAAAACATTCGATTGCAGATCGTCAGAAGTGTCAGGGGTACAGACCTACACTCGGTTGCAAGTTTCCAAAAAACGTATGGGTGTATGCTTACACATTTTTTGCAAAATTACACCCGCTCATTACTGCTCCCTTCGGGACCCAGAAAATGTTACTCACTAATCGATGAGTGTGTACACAAGCGGTGTGTACTTGTGAATCTATTCACCCCTACCCGGGAAACGTTCTAGTAATCAGCGAGGAGGAACACAATACATACGTAACAAACCTGTTGTGAACTGACAAACAAACTGAACTGACTAAACAAAAGTTGTGAACTGAATACCTGACAACAAGCTGCAACACCGGACGGTCTTACGGGCTATAGTATCATAGCGCCTTACAGATCTGGAAGGTCCTTTGTCAGAACCATGACATTCTTCACCTAATTAATTATAATGATTATATATACCTAATATAATATTATAATATGTGTATGTATTATATGGTAGGTTATTATCCAATAGACTTAATCGTAACAATCTCTTTGTAACTACATTTCATACCCCAATACATTTTACTACCAATAAGTACTTTTCTGTGTTATAATTTCCAACTTTAATGCTGTTTACGTAAACGTTCACTAAAAGCTCTGGTCAACAAATAAATTTAAAATGTAATATTAAATGTCAGGTAATACGAGTAATGCACTTACTTTTCCAGTCGGTCATTACCACAAACGCCAACTCGCTGCAGAGAGACGTGGTCAAATTAGGGTTACCATGATGGTATCATTTGGGAGGACATGTCCTCCATTTAGGACTGCGTCCTCCATTGTACTAAAATGTCTACCACTTCCGGAGTTTTCCAAGGAGAAGAAAAAACCCTTGGCTACCTACTTAAAAAATGATCGTATTTACACCTGTGTAATAGTTAATTTCAGACTAGCATGCACCATCGTTCATGTCTTTTTCCAAAAATAGCTACAAAGGTAACTGTATTTTTGATAAGGTTGCTTTAAACGTTCTTTAATCTTGGTTGCTTATATCTGTTTGAATGAATTGAAGTTATGATTTTTTCAATCTTGAAAAATGTGTCCTTCATTGATTGTCCTCCCTCCAGACCTCCAATCGTGTTTTTCCCCTAGCTCCAATGAACGTTATCTACTTTAAGCGGCCAAGTGTCCTTTAATCCCATGTTTCTATGGCAACCTCGTCATTCTGAATTGAAAAGACATTGAATGATAGGAAGCAACAACTGAGGGCCGGTTTCACTAAAGTTTTTAATCAACGTTTACTCATCAAATCGAAGATCTCAGCTGTTTTCCCATTTGTTTTGCTACATTGTCTTAGCTATTCCCTACGTGCACGAAAATGAGCCAAACAGGATTGATTAGAGCATTGATTTTTGCGGACGAATTTGACGAGTATGGTGAAGACTTTACTTCACTATTCACCGTCTTCGTTGAATTAGAAAGAGTACGGCGAATTATTGTAATCTCAATGAAATCGATTTTCTGAGGAGGTACCGACTTTCAAAACTACTGTTTTGTCTGTCTTCGGACGAATTGGTAATAGCATACAAGTCACGGGTAAGGATTTAGGTACGTAAATATAATGTACAAATATAGTTGCAATATAGTGTCATAAAAAAGCTTATTACTATATTAGAAAGGACACTATGTGTCTAGATATTGCCTCAGGCTGTTATCATTGAAGTGATGGGAGATACAAGCATAAAAATACCAAGTTATGCAACCTTACCATAATATGTATATCAAGAGACAATTATAACCTGTTTCCTGCGCTTTTTGAGGCAAAATAACTTTGGAATCTCGGATTCTGCAGTGGCTACTGTTATAAAATCCATAGAATACCAACCACTGCTTTTTAGGAGACCGTCTCAAGAAATTTCCGATGAAGACAAATCAAAATCGCGTTTGGATGAAGTATTCCAGTGGTTCAAAATTTCGCGGTTTCTACTTCAGACGCAAATCCAAAATCCTTGAAGAAATCCATGTATTATCATCGTTGCACTAGTTTCCAAATGATAGAGCAGTAAAGGACTACCCCTACTAGTTTGTAAAACATTATGCTTTCTGAGTAGATTAAAAAAGATAGAAGCATTGAAGATTTCAGGTTGGTAACAGCTGTTCCCTCACTAATCTCGTTATCGACCTCATTTTGCGGGCAAATGCCTCCGTGATATCGTCTAAATCAACGTTAGAACTTTAAATTGACGTTTCACAGAAACGGAGTAAATCGCTGTTTACATATAACAGTGTAACCATTAGAGAGTTCCTAGTTACTGCGGGTACAGATCACACGGTGCACGTGAACCACGATCACCTGATCTGGTGACAATCGACAGCTGAAGAATTACTACAATCGCGTGACGTGAATGGGAGACCACTTGTTTGACAACGCAAGATCGAGTACGTCCTCGTTACCACGTCTTCAACACTACGCCAGTAAATTTATAAACCCAAGGAAGGTTTAAGTGATAAGTGTGGTCAGTTCGTATTCACATTAAAATGTATACTAAACATATTAATTATATTATTTAAAATATAAGTTAAATATTTAATTACATCAAAATATACTAAATTTATTTATATCCATCTTATTTTCACTCGAAGCAGTCCATTCATCGAGTGTCCAAAAACTACTAAGTCAACAACACGGAGGATAAAGGGTTGCCGAAAAATGGATAAAATCTTTTCATTTCAATCATATCTACTTTTTTAGTGATACAAACATTAAACTTAAGATACCAACAAGTATTATTTTAGTGAGTTTCTAGACAATATGCATAAAATCCATATATTTATACCGGCCATATATTTATATCTACACACACCAATATTACTACTAACAGTTGAGCTAGAACATACTAGAACGATCGCCAAGACACGTCTGACGGATTTGTCTTCAAGGTAAACCTGGAGCACATTGTCGAGGTCGACTTTGCTCAATCAACTAGCGTGGTATATAAGCTTACGAAGTCTAATACTTCACGCTGATTCGATTTTTGAAATCCATGTACCTATCTTGAAACGCCACCAACAAATTTTGGGAGGGAGGTTAAAAAAAATTTCTTGGCCGATTACAAAGGTTCATTTTGCAAAGCTCACTACGAATTGAAAACAGAACAATAAACCACATAATGACAGATGATGGAATGTGAGATCAGGATGAAAGAAAACAGAGTCGGAGAAGTACAAGATGTCGGTTGTGGAAATCAGCGTCAGGTCACAAAATTTGATAAGAGACGACTTGTGAAGAAGCGTGAAACACCGAGCTTGCACCGTAGTAACAGTAAGCATGTTAGCAAAATTTTGGTCCTCCCTAGATTCAGTAGTAAGACACCGTGGTAACCAGGATCTCTCAATTGATTATGTTGGTGAAACCCGTTTGTTCTAATCAACTTTCAAAAATTTGGCTCCGTAAAACAATGATCTACCTCATGGTTAGAGTTGGTGAAACCGGCCCTAAGAACCTCAAATAGAGTACAGATTCTTAGCTTTTGCCAGCTTTTGAAAAAGGTGCACTATTAGTGCAGAGTTTACTGCTGACGAATTACCTACCTTATTACAACTGCGATAGAAGCAGGTAGGTACCTACCATTGAGCACAATCGAGAATATTTTACTATGATGACTGAGAGATTTGGTCACATATCGATCAAGAAAACAGTGACCAAGGGCCCATTTCATAGAACAACGAGTCACAAGTGTACAAGTTAACAAGTACAGGTACTTGTAATGCTCGGCAAACTAGAACAAGTGTTTCACCAAAACAAAGAGTACTAGTGTACAAAAGTTACACTTGTAGAAACTAAGTTTACAAGTGTAGCAGAAAAGAAAAATGGCGTGTGGGATCTGGCGAAATGAACAATGTCAAGCGGGATGCCGAAATCGAAGTTTTTTCAGCGAATCATAATGTAAAAACGGTTCTAAGTACACGATAGGATGTGTACCGTACATGACTAAGTGTATCGATTATACATACATGACACATGACAGAAAAATTATAAACTGAAAAGTGGAAAAAGTGTGTATTTTATTTCAACTTATGCTGTTGGCTGGCATTATCGGATTTTTCCTCTTCATTCAGCGGAAATGATTAATCAATTCATCAAGTCTTAATGCTGCTGGGTTAGGATTGTCATGTGTAACTTCGAAATTATCTTCACTTAGTTCTTCAATGATAGGGGGGGGGGGGGGGGGGGGTCCTCAATACCCGATCAGGAAAAATTGCACAGGTTCACGTAGCATTTGAATCATCCAAGAGTCTTGGAGGACATCCTAAATCTCTCGTCAAACTCGAAAATACTCACGAAAAAAGCGTTTATTCATAACCGAAAAAATCGTTTGCTCTTTCTTGTCTGTATTCTTCAGCAGAACATTATTCCCACATATTATACACCGGGAAATGGTCAACAATGCTGGAAAATAACAGGTGAATGGACGCAGAATGCTGGAAAAGTTTACAGGTGAATGGACGTAGGTTAAAATCGGCCATTTTTTACAGCTGTAAAACAATGACTTCTACAAAATGATGGGGAAACAATTATAACTTGTCCAAATTCGCCTGTACACTTGTCTAAGTGTCTAAGCTACACTTATACTTCTATGAAACGCTTGCACACTTATCTTTTACAACTTGTACATAAAATCAGCTTGTAACTTGTTGCTTTATGAATAGGCCCCAGCGAATCATCTTATTATCTTTATGATATATAATTTTAAATTTGATTTGAAAACCATACAGATTACACAATTTTAAGTATGATATTTCGAATTTAATTTACATTTCCCTTAAAAGGAGATTCGTTAAATAACTACAAAAACCTATTTGAGAACGAAATGTCCTTTTTTGCAAAGTTTTGTAATAATTTAAACTGTCCAAATAAAGAAACGTTTTACATTTTGTGGCAAAAATACCACTCTGAATCAGAATTCACTATTCAAACAATGAAATGAATCCCTTCAAAACCCTACATATGTAGCTGTGTAGGTATATATTTATATACCTCTTAAAGTTTTTTTTGAGAGAGAGAAAAAGAGAAAGAGAGAGAGTGAGAGAGAGACGTTGCCTACATGAAAGGGAGAACAAATTTAGCCGTATGTACACGGGGATCTTCTATAACACAGAAATTCAGGTCGCCTCTTACATAAATATGGAAAACCTCTTCGTATCACGACTTCACACGTCTAATACGGTAGAATGAGGGAGAGATATATTCGAAAAGAGACGCAAAAAAAAAGACGGAGAGGGTAGGAAAATCGATGTATTTGAAAAGCTGCAAGGCGGTGACTGGGTGTTGAGAGGTCGAGGGGGAAAACTCACTCTGATCTTCACGCGGGGAAGCTGCTGACAAAGGCGATTTCTTCGGCGGCTCGGTATTGACCTGCGATACCTCCTTCTCTCCACGACACCCTTTTAACGTAAAGTTATTCATGTTGGCTGCCTGGGTCTTCAAGAGCCTTCTGAGCCTCCTCGGATCCGATAATGGCGTATAGCAACCAGCGGTGCGTATACGGAGAACGGAACTTGTTTACTTTTATAATTTAATAATGATTAACAGGACGTTTCCATTTGTTTTCGTCACGTCACGGTGGGGTTTTCTATTGATTTTCACGTACAACCAATGCGTTTACTAGGGAAATGTAACTCCCTTAGTTTTCATAGCAGGAAAATCGTTAGCCACTTCTTGGAATGCTCTCATTTTATCACAGCATCTCATGATCCCTAAGCCTCTGTAGTGTCAATGAAAGCTGATTTATTACGCTCAGTTATAAATTAATATTGCTAAGTAACCATAATGAACTAATAATGTGTAAAATTAATCATTATTAAATGATCTGACTGTAGAACCGTAGGTCTACCGTCCGTTTTTTAACTAATGTTCGTAGGTTTTTTTTCCCCCCCTAGTACCTATACCTAAAGGTAGCGGAAGAATTATTTTTTATTTGTATTTTTATTTTTTTTAATTTTTTTATTTATTTACTTTTTTTTAAAAGAATTTAAGCCTCGTCTCAACCGGAAGGGTCATTAGCGGCAATCAAAAAAGGGGGTGTGTCAAAAGGACACTGCAACGGGAACGATTCTAAGGGGAGCCATGCTGACTACCCGTCACTAAACGGATTGCCATCCACTGAGTCCAGTTAGTGGAGCTGAAGCATTATTATGCATTATTATTTTCACTTTCGGGAGGAAAACATTTTTGGTCTAAAAATCGACATTTCCTCTCGCATTTTACGTTTTAGACCATTCCGAACAACTTTGGTTTCGTGTCTATCTGTCTGTCTCTGTGTGTGTGTGTGTGTGTGTGTGTGTGTGTGTGTGTGTGTGTGTGTGTGTGTGTGTGTGTGTGTGTGTGTGTGTGTGTGTGTATGACGTTCCCGCCACGCTTTTTTCAAAAGAAAGGGGAAGTTTAAATGTCAAAGCTGGCATCTCGCCTCCAGTTGGTGTCATTGTAATTTCGGCAGCAGTTTCGTTTGATTCTCCATTGTCACTGGCCCGTTATTATTGTTACATTTTAGTATTAATTGGGGTCGACTTCATGGGTGTGGCCACTATAGCCTCAAGCCGTGGGACCTTGGTGGAGCATTAGCTGTCCATTGAAGCCACAGCAGAAGCTGCGCCTCCTTCGCATATACATAACTGTCTAGATGTTATTACGTTCATACTTTTGTTCCCATGCCCGAATCTTGGTGCTTCCCATTACATTTTTTTTTTTTTTTTTTCGGGACACAGAACAGCTGATCTACCTTCATCAAACATCCGCTAGGGTGTACTGGCGTCATTTCAACACTCATTCCCACAGTGTAAAAAATATGAAATAATTATGGTGTTAAATAGCGGTGTACATGTCGCCCGCACTGCTGCTGACCTGGACTTTGTCCGGCAGCAGTTGTTGTGGTGCGATCGAGCAACACCAACTGCTCCAAAACCCAGCTCATTGCTGAGTTCGCTGCTGCGCTGCAATCAGTAGATAACAAAGAACTCCGACAGTGCTCTGAATCCCCCATGTCTACCCAGTAATGGGCTTCAGAGGGCATTGGGGCCCCGACTATCGCCATTTTCATCCGGGTGCTACACTAGCCACCTCGGTGAGGTGTTCGAGGAGTAGTCGCGGGACAGTTGACATTTGCCGTGCCTGTCGGGGTAAAAATCTATACATGTAGTGCAGCAGTGTCCTCGTACTCAGTGTTTTACGTCACGATGCGGTTGCCAAGCAGATAGCAGGTGGTCATCTAGCGGTTGGGATGTCGAAAGGGAGAGACTATACCACATGCCGAGTGACGAAGAAGCCAGATATCGTTGCGATCAAGCCCGATGGGTCTGCCATAATCCTGGATGTCCAGGTTGTCAGTGGCAGCGTGGACATGGAGCAGACCTGGCGGGCTAATAAATATGATAGAAATGATCTGCGCCAAGCGATATCTGAGCTAAAAGGAGTGGCACCTAATAACATCAAATTGCCGCGACCGTGTCATGTGTGTAAAAGCGCCACGGAGTGACTCGAGTTGTGTGTGGTATCACCACCCGTGTGAACTGTGGGGCACTTCCTTTCATCCCATTATTCCTCCTCGTGTGTGGGCGTCCTCCCCACTTTTTTATTTTATTTGTGTGTGTGTTTCTTTAAAAAAAAAAAAAAAAAAAAAAAAAAAAAAATGTGTGTGTGTGTGTGTTGTGTGTCTGTGTGTGTGTGTGTGTGTCTTTCTGTCTGTCTGAATCATTAATATTAATACTTATTATCATCCTTATCACTCAAGATATATTTTGGCTTTAGCTTTTGGGGAGCTCCTTTTAGGGTAAATAGGTTACTCATAGCCTTCTGTTTTCATTATTCTTGTTTTGATTAATAAACCTGTTCGGTTTTTTGGTGTTGAAAAACAGGAATCATTTTTGAACTTCACCTTTTCTGCACCAAACAGTCGCATATTGTCGCATTTTGTCGCACAGTCGCACAGCCGCAAATTGCCGCATAGTTGCACAGTCGCATATAGTCGCATAGTCGCATATAGTTGCATATTGTCGCATAGTCGCATATTGTCGCATAGTCGCACAATATGTATAGGAAACATATCTCAACCCTCACGAAGAGCTTGGCGGAGGTTCCTGCTGACTTTGGCTAATCAACTCGAATGGGAACTAAATTAATGAACTTGGAGGGGACAGGATAACGCTTCCACGGCCTGATTAGCGTGAATAGGGTAAACCTGTACACTTACATTCGAACGCTCAATAAAATTGACGTCAACATCCTGGAGCTGTTTTTTCGCGTAAAAACGCACGAAAATAACTGAGATATGGTTGGTTTTAAGCTCAAAACCGGCCTATCCTGAAGCTTTTATGCTGGAAAACGCACACACCCAGTAAAATTACATGATGCCTGCTTTTTAGTTTGTAAAAAAGGAAGAAAAAAACCATGGTTGGGAGTTGAAAAATGCATTAATTTGGCGCGCACTGGTGGAGTGGCCTACAGGTAACAGGCGTATAAAAATCTCAATACGATGGTAAAGCCTCTTTTGGCCAATTTGTGTGCGTTTCGTGCTTTTGGGGGCATCCCCATCCATGGGTCGTCGTTCATTCCTCAATCCTGAATACCTCCTTGGCTAGCATGGCAAAAAAAATTACCGCAATAACCGGCATAATTTTTATTTCAATAAAAATTAATCTATAAAAATATTATGCATTCGAACATAGAGAATTCATATATGAAATGCATTCGTGCAGCTTGCATGGTATTAATTTCTATTGCATGATTAAATGAGTTGTTTAATATGCTTTCCAACTCTGTTAGTTTTTTTCCCCATCTCACCTGGCAACCCAGCCAAGTTGATTATCACAACCTCCGTAGAGGAGGATTGTGATACCAAAAGTCCCCCACCAGATGCTGACGAACCTCATCTTCAATTGGATTTAGTTGAGCCAGAAATTCATCTGGAACCTTTGGGTACGTCTGATCAGCCCGATGAGGACCCAGCAGAAATGTACCAGCCTCCCAACCACCAGACATCACAACTAAGACGGAGTAACCGCACAAAGAAACCCCCAGCTCATCTTCAGGATTATGTCCTTTATGTCCTTGAATGAAGGGGGGAAGAATGTGGTGATACACTCCATTGGTTACCAAGAACCACATGTGTTGCTAACGACTCTAACTTCCTGCAAATGATTTATTATTCTATTACGTGTAATTCTTGCTGAATAAGGCCTTAGTTTTAAAAGGTTTACACTCGCTTTATTACATCCCCGAATCGGATTTGCGTAAAATTATTAACTTTTCATAAAACCGCTTTCAACATATAAGTATATAAATTATGAACTTCATCAATTTAGTTCGTAACTATTTCGCATTAAGCGCACTTACTGGGTTTACCTTCAACACGTCGGAGATTTCAGACTCGTTTCTAAAAGGGGCGTGGATGCGGGAGCCTCGTAGAGAGGCTAATTGTGTTATGATTAAACTCCGCGTTAACCCTGTTCTCGTTAACATCAACCAACTGTGATCTCCCCTGCTCATGAAGGCAAAACGGGCTCGCTCAGAAATCTCCGGGGTTTTCGAGGTTCGGAACTTTGCGAGTTTTCTCTATACCCCCCCCCCCCCCCCCCCCTATAAACTCCCCCTCTGCTACAACACCCTCCTCACACCGCAGCTTCAAGTCAGGGAATTAAGAGATCTCGGATCAACTTCTCGTCGCTCAAGAGGTACCTTGGGGGGTCATTAGTGTTGCGGAGTTTTGATGAAAAGCCCCCCCCCCCCCCCACCATCATCATTACCTCTTCCACTCATCACCGCGGTAGAGTTTAAAGTCGACGATGAGTTTTCGAGCTTACAGCGAGGAGGCTCAGATGAGTTACACAAACGTATCCACTAATTGACTACTGGTTATTACGTCCGGGTTTAATATAACGTATCCGCGGGACCACCCAAATAATTTCACTTTCCTAGAATCCGGAAGGTTCAAGAGAAAAATACGCAATCATTCTGTCATTTTGACATTTTATTGAGCGATGAAGAGGAGCTTATCTGACTTCCTTGATTTCCGCCTAATCACTTTCAGTGGTCAAAAAGAGGCTGTGCACCATATTTCAGCGCTCTACGTTGAAAAGGGGAGAATTGAGCTTTATTGCTCACACAGATGATCTGACTTCATTGATTTCCTCCTAATCACTTCTTCCTCATTAGTCTCCAAGAATCTGTGTTCGGAATTGTAGCACTGAGATGAACAAGAGCTTATCTTTATTGCTCACACACCTGATCCAACTTCATTTACATCCTGCTAATCACTCCCACTGGTCTTCAAGAGGAAGCGTACATTAATGATACAATCATGTTAAAATTGATATGGGATGATCAAATCGTCATCCCCAACTATCGTCCAAATTTGAGCAAGATCGGACGACTATGTAGGGCGTGAAAAAATAGAGCGTAATAAAATTCGAGTTTGCGCATGCGCAGAGTGGTGGTATTGATTTGGCTACAATGAAATTTACAGGGAACCGTCTACCCCCAAGCCCGCACATTCCCTGAAAATTTGATCCAGATCGGATGAAAACTGTGAAAAATAAGCTTGTTACAAGGATGACATATTGGCGCATGCGCAGTAGCTGTTAATGATACAATCAAAGTTGAAATTTATATACGATGATCAAATTGTCATCATCCAACTATCTTCCGAATTTGCGCGAAATCGGACGACTATGGCGTGAGAAAATGATGCTTAGAAGAATTTACGTTTGCACATGCGCAGAGTGAGGTACCGAGTAAAGAATAATGAATCTGATAGGGGACTGTCAACCCCCTAGCCCGCACATTCCCTGGAAATTTCATCAAAATCGGATGAAAACGGTGGAAAATAAGCTTGATACAAGGATTTGCGGACATACGACAGACACACACACACACACACACACACACACACAGACAGACACTGAATCAAAGTTGTTCAGGATGGTCTAAAACGTAAAATCCGAGAGGTAATTTTGATTTTGGAGACCAAAAATGTTTTTCTCCTGAAAGTGAAAACGATGCTTCCGCACCACCAACAATGCTTCCGCAATGCTGCCTATAGGTCTCGGAAGCAAGAAGTAGAAATGTATTGTGGGAACAGATTTTAATTGTTGATTGTTTTGTTTCAGGTGAGTTCATAAGACGGTTAGCCTTTTAGCAGAACGAAGATCTCTAATAAAAGGTAAAAATTAACATCATCAGTAATGCGTATTTTTACACTTTCGTGTTACAGGATTTTGTATTTCCATTCGTAATGTAATTTAGTTATGTTTGTGATATTATTATTATCATTATTATCAATTGTAGCAAACTGTACGCGTAACCCTAAGAAACTGCTAAGAAACATAAGTTTAACGATTTTTAGCCATTTTTAGCGATTTTTTTAGAACAATCAGATGGGACAAAAGTAGCACGAAGTGCTTGAGTAAGGGCGTTTGTTATCAACCAACTGAAAGATAAAGTTTGTGACAATCTACCGTGCTTCTATAGTATATTTCAATCTTTTGATGTAATTTTGGGACTCAGGTGAAATACCTAAGTAGAACAATATTTCAATCAGTGGGATAATTTATTACGCTTTTCTTTATGTCGCTCCAAAAGAAAGGTAATCGGGGGGGGGGGGGGGGGGGGGGTTCTATCTAGCCTTCTCGGTTGATTACTTTTTTATATTCACTTCTTTTAAAGATGAAAGAAATACCGCAGGGAAGAGAGAGGTATGCGGGATAGCAATGTATGAGGTATTATTATAAATAATGGGAGTTTATATAATATTAATTGCTATTAACGCAAGTGAAAGAGAGAGGTAGACTCACCGTTCTGAAGGTTGAACAAAGATTCCCGTGCAAGCGGACCCGTGCAAGTTGGGGGTACCAACGGGCACGCCGTTCCATTGAACGCACCACCGTAACAGTTTTCGATAGCTGTTACAAGTTTTGAAAGTTTTTTCGTCCTCCTGAAAAATTGTGATAAATAACGTACACTTTTTTTTATTCACCCATTCATTTCACGATTTGTTTTGACTCCTGATTGCGGAAATTAGCCGAAAATTCTCACCCTACATGTGGAGAGTCTGGGCACCTACCATACCAGCAAACCTACCTACGGCGATGCAGCGTCGGAGATCACACTAATTAGGCCGTGGAAGCGTTTTCCTGCCCCGCCCAAGTTCATTAATTTAGTTCCCATTCCAGTTAATTAGCCAAAGTCAACAGAAACCGCCACGCTCTTCGTGAGCCCGCGGGCTTCCAATTATATCGAACTTCTCCCTCATCCCAAAAATAACACGAGGAACCTGAGAAAAAGTTTCATTTCATGCAGGCGATATTACTTTAATGTTTGCTGTTCTGAAAAATTGAAAGAAAACTTAATTTCATCGTCCGTTTGAGTCGTTTCCTCCGAAAAGTAGGTGTGTGGAAACCTATATGGTGCGAGCTTTTTTGATACCCATAAGGTCAGATATGTGATCAGGTAGAAATTGTTTTTCTGAACTAAATGAAATGAAATTTATTTTCCTTCCTCTTGATACATAAAATTTATATCGAGTATAGATAACAATGTCCAATTATATCTAAATTGAAAAAATACATAATAAATAAAATTAATACCTACATGGTGTAATTAAAAATAAATCAGTTCTATGTCCACTTATTGAAGGACAATGTATGCCTAAAAGCTAAGCTTGTGCTGGCATACATGAGCCAAATTCAGCAATCCGATTTAAAACTATTTAACTATTTAATATTACTCATGAAAAGTAGAGAAAAAACGTTCTTGTTTGTTTTGTTTTTGTTTCAAGCTCTTCTATTGTAACCCTATAATCCACTTTATATTATTTGAGCGCATACTTGGGGTATTTTACTTCATTAGTATACAATATCAAATTATCCATTGAGTTTGAACATATTCTTTTAGAGCGTTGTTCAACTTGTATAAAGGGTAAAGATTTACATTGATATACAAAGGATGAATAACATCAAATAAACAATTGAAAACGACAATCATGCGATATTTAGGGCTGCGTCCAAAGAAAGAACATTTTATTGTTGGGAGTTCCATTCTATATGGTTTTCCTCTTAAGTACCTAATATTTTCTTTAAAATCACATTTATCCTTTAATATGTATTTCCCCCAATTAAAGGTATAGAGCTGGTGGACGCTCATAATATTCAATTCTTTGACCAAGCAAGAGTTGAATGCCTCATATGTCTGTGAAAGCCAACCTTTAATACTTTTTTTTGTAAGATGAAAACTCCCTCAATAATTCAACTTTTCGGTTTGTCCATAAATGGGCAAAATAAAAATACAATCCAATTTTCTTTTTTTAACATGGAATATAACTTTTGCCATCATAACCCTGCCAAATACCTTTTTGATGTTGCCCTGTTTTTTATCAGTTTGAAGGGGAGGGGGAATGGCTGACCTTATGAGGTAGTTGTTGTTGTTGTTTATCTTCATATCACCAGGCTCAATTTTTCCAGTCAAACTTCCTTGCTTCCAATACACGATTTCTACCTTGTTTTAATTTGAAATGGATCCTGTCCGTTTTTAAAAACTCCCTTACTGTTCCTACATCCCCTAGTAAGGTTTTGGCTCAGAAATAACCTTGATTAGTAAAATTCCCAATACAGTCCCACCCACGGGGAGACTTGGGAACAGCCTTTGGAAATAGGTGTTTTTAATTTAATTTCTCCTCGGTAGGGGTCTATTCCACTGCAGATGTATTTAGATAAAGAATAATAGACTTCGTTTAATTAAAGGGCTCTATAATACATAAACTCCTCTTCATAATTGTGTAGTTTCCCCTAAATTTTTTATCACAATCGCTCCTATCCACCCTGTTTATAAAATACCTAAATATAAATTTTTGACAGGAACTTGTCGTCGGTGACGACGATCCTCGTCAAATCAATCAAAAGTAGGGGGAGAGTAGGAAAATATATTGACCTTCATCAAAATATTTTACCTATATTTTATTCAAAGCTATTCGAAATAGAAAACGTGGGGTAGTTCCTCCAATATCCCCAGTACCTACCAACCATATATTTAAATATATACAAAATTATGATATTTCTTCATTATTGTATTCCATTTATGTAATTATTCGAGGAAATGAGCAAAATATCTTAAACCTCTCAAAACCCTCTCTTTCTCATTCCTAAGGTTTTAAGGTCCCATGGTTCCCAAGTTCTAAGGGATTTTGGGGAATTGAGCGGGTTCTCTGATGTTTCCTATAGTTTCATAGACATTAGGTTTGTTCGCAGTGACCATCAAACCGGTAAAAAACTGTTGGAAATGCGTTTAGGGCGTTCACAGTGTACATTTGGGGAAATCTCTGACTGTATGATATCCATAGTGGTCTGTTCGCAGTGACTACCAAACCAGTTTGAACCAAGTCGTGGGTCGGTTTGGCCGTTCAGAGAAATTTCTGCTGACGGTTTGCCCCCACCACACCGCGACTCGAAGTAGCCAATCAAATCATTCTACTGTGAGATGGGTGGGTAGCGGGATCTCAGCGAGCTGAGTTTACAGTAGAGATGGTAAGATAAGCCAGCCAAAGGAGATAAGATAGCCGTCGGATATCTCCATGTCGTGCACTGTTTACTAAGTTCTGCCTTTGCATTTACCCTCGTTTTACTTCTACGGTTATTTATTAAGGGTTTCCTACTCTTAATTGTGAGATATGGAAAATCTTATTGGTGACAACGTTGAATGGGAATCTTCGTCTGAAGAACCCGTTTCTTCCCTGAATATTTCTTGCTCTTCTGACGAAGAAGAAGAAAGTAGAGTTGTTCACAAAAATACCAACTCCCTTGACACGACCGTGACCCTGTACAGTGACCGTACATTTTTTGAAAATTTTCGAATGGGTAGGGAAGTTTACCTAGTCAAATGGCTAGGCCCAGGATGGCGCGAGCCCACCAAGCAGGTTACAGCAGTTGGAAGCTACACGACGGTTTACTTCAGCCAAATCGGTTCGCAGTGCGGATTTGGTTACCAACGGTTTGAAATCAGGTGGTGGTCACGCATGCGCACTAAACCAATCACAAACCTGGTCGCCAGCGGTTGGCAACTGTTTCCAACCAGCACTGCGAACAAACCTATTACAACTGTTTGTTTGTTGGAATAAATGTGGAAGCCCTTCAAACTTGTCAGATGGTTTCTCGGATACATCAACCCAAGGTCCAGTCCATTGGGCCAGTAATTTAGAATGTGGGCTCATACGCTCTGGATGTGGATCGTGAGTATAAACTCCAACCCATCCTTCCCAACCCCTACGCCCAACCTCCTTCATTTGAAAAAAAAGGGTTGCTTTTCCCAGCGCTGGGGATCGTAAAAAAGTTTCTGAGCCCCCGTTTTAGGTCCATCTCGTCTTTATGCGAATCTCCTTACTTTAAGGCAAAAGGTTTGCAGGACGTAGCGCAAAGTGGTTCAACTAATGTGTTTAAAGCGGAAAAATTCAAAATGAATGTTTTCGTAAAATCATTTTCAGTATCCAGGGTGGATAAAAGTCTGAAATAATTAATATTTACGTGAGTTAACCCTCTTCGGTTCTTTCTCTGCGCAAACATGAATTTATCAAACAGAAAACTACTGTGAGGATTTACTAGGAGATCATTCCTCTGAAATTTATTATCTAGTTGTTTTTCCTTATTCTGGTGTTTTTGGTATGGATAGAACCCCCCCATCGCATCGCAGCTCGCTCAGCTGATCTGGGTGATTACTCACTTTGTTAATTGTTCACAGCATGCCTATAGAGGCTCCCTATCAAATTTCAGCCTCGTAGGTCTATTAGGAGAGAAATGAGCTCTCGAGCTCACTTAGTTGATCTGTGTATTCTTCACTTTGTCAATCGTACACAGCAGGCCTGTAGATGATCAGCGTCCTATACATCTTCAAAAACTGCTGCTTTTAGACTGTATGCCATCAAGTTCAATGAAAATGCACCTGGTGTAATATAGAAAGGTACTATCAATGGTGGTTTCAATTTCACAAATATCTTCAACACCACCATGTGCTGTTTAAAAATACGCTTCACAGTCATTTCTGCTTTATTAAACTTCAATGGTCAAATGGCTCAGTTTAAAGTTTTAGCTTCATAGGAATTAGGAACCTCAGCAGATTAGGGTGGCTCCGCGCTATGGAATTCTGTTCTATCTGTCGAATATAGGCCCTGTATCAAATTTCAGCTTCAGAGATTAAATACCATAGAAATCAGCTTTTGGAGCCAATTAGCTGGTCAGACCTACTGCTTACAAGTATCTACTACGCAATATTTCCTACCATGTAGTGCCTTCTTTTCGCATAATTAGTTTATTAAAGTTACTTAGCAATATTAGTTTATAACGTGGCGTAGTAAATCAGCTTTTCTTCACACTTCCTTTCTTAGGAATCCTGAAATGTGATAAAATGTAATGATTCCAAAGAGTGATGGCGAGCAATTTTCCTGCTATAAAAACTAATGGAGTTACTAACTTCCTTGCAACGCAATTGCTTGTACAAGAGTAGAACATTTTCGATGGCAGAAGATCATTTGCGGGCCATCGTGGAAGGCTCTGCAGTGAGTGTTAATCTCGAATCCATAGTTAGGTTAACTGTATCTTCTATCACGTCTTCAGTGAAACTTCATCAAATTGACAGCGATGAACTTGATCTACTTTTCGTGATCGTTATTCCGCGGAGAAAACGAATTTCAAGAAAAACCTCGTCAAGGGCGAATAACTTAATTTTACCCACCAGGACTTTCTACCGGTCGTTCAAAATGTCGTTTTAATTTCTATCTTGGCCCAAGGCGGAAGAGCTCGTTGATTGCAAATTAATTGTGAATTACTTCGTTATTACTTCGTTTGTTACTTATTTTGCTCGCCTAATAAGTTGAACGTTGTTCCTGATGATGATTCAGATTACTTTAAAATTGACCCTCCTGATAATTTCAATTTAATTTAATAGGTATTTCAAAAATTCTATGTTCGTGTAATAACCAAGACAAAAACGTTTTAAATCACCTTTCTATAGGTGATATCCTCGAGACATCGAGATTTCGACACTAGCTCATCCTTACATTAAGACAAGGAGTAATAACCTTGTTGACATGGTGACGAGCAAGCTATACGAGTGAGTGCCATTTTATGCCCCTAGCCTTAACTCTCTGCATAGCCTACATAATTAGTCATCATGAGCCAATCTTGGTTCCTAATTCGGTTTTTCAAAGTTATGCCAGGTAACAAATAATGTTATGCCGATGATATTACGTTTCTGTCAGACGATGACCTGAGACGTTATGATGGTAAAATAGGTTTGTGTGTCTCAATCCTAAGGACAGTTATCGTTTGAAATAACGCATATATATATAAAGCGCTAACTCCAGGATCGTACCATAATAAATCAGACGTATTTCCATGATAAAAATTTTGGAAAAATTCAAATTGAATTTTTTTATAGCTTCATGTTCTATGAACATTCGCAAAAATTACCTAGATTTCATTAGTACCTATATGCTAAAAAAATCAATAAAAACGTTTATTCAAACGCTAAAAATTCAAAATCTTATATTAAATAGTAAAATATCATATTCAGAACAAGTTGTCCCCCATGAAATTTATAGTAATAATTTCTTTGCTATAAATAAATAAATAAATAAATATACCTATATATATATATATATATATATATATATATATATATATATATATACAGTTTTGGTGAAGGAAGAAAACACTCGCGTGTAATATTATTTTGAGGTGTTACAGATGGTCGGAAAATAAAGGAAACACATAAATATAACTTACAAAATTGAGACGATTTATGTGTTTATTTTATTTCTCAACCATCTGTTACACCTCAAAATAATACATTTATGTATGTATATATATATATATATATATATATATATATAATATATATATAAGAATTGCATAGCAATTATTATATATATATATATATATATATATATATATATATATATATATATATATAAATTTGGATATGATAGATGAAGTAGAAAGACTAGTTACAAAAACTTCTGATAAAATGGAAAAATACCTCAATATTTCGGCGACTTACCGTTTCAGTGGTAGGTGGACACTTGGTTGTCGTCTTAGGTATATATATATATATATATATATATATATATATATGTGTGTGTGTAAAAAAAAAAAAAAAATGCAAGCCTGGCTGGATTCGAACCCACAACCTTCGTCTCACGAAAAAAAAAATAAATAAATAAATAAATAAAAAATAAATAAATTAAAAAAAAATCAAGCCTGGCTGGGATTTGAACCCACAACCTTGGTCTCACGAGGAGAGAAAAAAAAAAAACAAGCCTGGCTGGGATTTGAACCCACAACCTTCGTCTCACGAGAAAAAAGAAGAAAAAAAATTTCAAGCCTGGCCGGGATTCGAACCCACGACCTCTCGCTTCCCATCTCGGGACAAAAAACGTTACACAAAAAAAGTGGACATTTAAAAAAAAATATTGGGGGTCGGCCTAAGAATTGCATAGCAATTAATATATATGTATAAAATGATAAAATAATCAACGTGAAGTCGCTCTTAAGATTATGTTTCCAGGTATGGTAGGTATGCCATGACAATGGCACTTGGTCGTGCAAACTGGATTCTGACGTTGTTAATGATTTAAAAGATCAATTGCTCACCTGGTTGATCTACACTCCCCTGACAGGTTGGCTGTTATCAATTTCCTCTAATGATAGAGCCCCAGACGACAAGGGGTTCAT
Organism: Adelphocoris suturalis; assembly: GCA_030762985.1. Taxonomy (NCBI): domain Eukaryota; kingdom Metazoa; phylum Arthropoda; class Insecta; order Hemiptera; family Miridae; genus Adelphocoris; species Adelphocoris suturalis. The sequence goes on along the minus strand of CM061041.1, from coordinate 69,333,271 downwards.
TACTCGGTTTGCCTGAGGCCTCTGACGTCTTTTGTTTGACTTATAGAAAACCCTTCTAACGACCTTCGGGAAAACCTAACGAGCTATTACGACCTCACTCCGACTCCACAAAAGAGCCCTTTTTTTTGGAAAAAGAAGGGGGAGATCTTAGGGCCCCGGAGATGGAAAGTTAACTAGCTCGATGAAAACGTCAACGAGGAGAAAGCGAGGGTTTTCCTTCAAAGCGTCCAACTTGATTAGCGGATCAGCTGACTCGGGCACTCAGGCCTTCCAGGGAAATCCTTTCGACGAGGGATTTTAATGGGTTTACGATGTTCCACAGCGATTGAAAAGGGAGTTTGAGAGAAAATAATTAGGTAATTTCAATTTTTCAATCGGTCCGTGAAACAGCGGTGGTGAAAAACATTTTATAGTACAAAAATGTATTACAATCATGGTAAAAACTGTTTTTTTTTTTTTTTTTTTTTTCTCTAGTTGCTATTCTCCCATAATAACGAATTTCAATGACCTTTGTCAACTTTGTACTTTTCAGTTGGAACGGTACGTTGAATCCCTGAAATATTGATCAAAATCGGATGAAAATTGTAGAAGTGTTGATAGTTACAAAGATTTGAGGTTCGTGCTTGTGCAGCACTTACTATAGATGAGATGGTGACGCCTCGTATAAGTTATTAAAATTTGAGCGCGATTGGACCGAAAGACCTTGAAAACATTCACGCCTGCTTAGTGAAAACTATTAAATATTTATTGATGAAATTGATAGGGGACCATCTTCAGTCCAACCCGAACGAACGCGCAAAACGTCATCGATATCAAATGAAAACTTAGAAGTTATGCTTGTTACCAGGATTTGAGTTTTGGGCATAAGCAGCAGCTATACTGATGATGCGACCGTGATGAAAGTCATAAGAGGGAATCATATCCTCATCTTTTAACCGTCCCCAAATTTAAGTGAGATCGAACATGTATGCCATAAGAATGGCGTATGATGGATTTTACGTTTGCGCAAGCGCAGGTTGAAGTATTGATTTGTAGGCAATGAGAATGATAGAAGACCGTCTACGACCCAACCTGAACATTCTGAGAAAATGCAGAAATTAACCTTATTAAGTACCTACAAGTAGCTGCAAACACTCAGACAACAACCCCCCAAAATCCTTCAAAGGTAGAGAGGTACACCTTTACATAGAAATAAAGAAGAAGAAAAAAAAATAAATAAATAAAAATACGGCGGCAAAGGAGAAGCTGCTATTATATCATTCACTAATGATAGATGTATCCACACAACAATCTCGTATAAGTAATTACCTTGATTTCATCGTAATAGCTCCCAGTGGTCTACAAGAAGCTGTGTACCAAATATCAGCGCTCTAGAACAGGAGGAAACATTGCTTTGTTGATGAATAAAGCTTAGCTTTATGGCTGACACAGCTGATCCAACTTCATGGACGAATCCTCTAATCACTTCCCACTATCTCCACCAGACAATGTACCGAATTTCAGTGCTCTAGGATGAACAGGAGGGAATTTAGCTTTATTGCTCACACAGCTGATCCGACATCATTGACTTCCTCCTCATCACTTCTGCCTCACTATTCTCCAAGAGGCAGTGTTCCGAATCCTAGCGTTCTCAGATGAAGAGGAGCTTAGTTATATTGCTCAAAAAGCTTATCTGACTTCATTGACTTCCGTCTAATCACTTTCAGTGGTCAAGAAGAGGGTGTGTACCATATTTCAGCGGAGAGAATTGAGCTTTATTGCTCACACAGATGATCCGACTTCATTGATTTCCTCCTAATCACTCCCACTGGTCTTCAAGAGGCTGCGTACATTAATGATACAATCAAGTTGACATTGATATGGGATGAACAAATCGTAATCCCTCGACTATCATCCAAATTTGTGCAAGATCGGACGACTAGGGCGTGAAAAAATAGAGCGTAATGAAATTCAAGTTTGCGCTTGCGCAGAGTGAAGTAGGTATTGATTTGGCTACAATGAAACTTACAGAGAGCCGTCTACCCCCTAGCCCGCACATCCCCTAAAAATGTCATCCAAATCGGATGAAAACTGTGGACAATAAGCTTTTTACAAGGATTTGCGTACACATCAGACACACACACACACACCCACACACACACCCAGACACACACACAGATAGATAGACACTGAATTTGACAACAATGAAACTGACAGAGAACCGTCTACCCCGAAGCCCGCACATTCCCTGAAAATTTGATCAAGATGGGATGAAAACTGTGAAAAATAAGCTTGTTACAGGGATTTCATATTGGCGCATGCGCAGTAGCAATTAATGATAATGATACAGTCATTTTGAAATTGATATAAGTTGACCGAATTCTCATCCCCCAACTGTCTTCTGAATTTGAGCGAAATCGGACGACTAAGGCGTGAGAAAATAATGCTTGGTGGAATATACGTTTGCGCATGCGCAGAGTGAGGTATTTAGTCCTGTACTATGAAATTGATAGGGTACCTTCTTCCCCCTAGCCCGCACATCCCCTGAAAATGTTATCCAAATCGGATGTAAACTGTGGAAAATAAGCTTGTTACAAGGATTTGCGGACACTCGACAGACACATACACACACCCACACACACATACACACACAGACACCCGGACACACACACAGACAGACAGACACGGAACCAAAGTTGTTCAGAATTGTCTGAAACGTAAAATGCGAGTGGAAATTTTGATTTTGGAGACCAACATTTATTTTTCTCCCAAAAGTGAAAACAATGCATTAAAAAAAATTTTTTTTTTTTTTTGACTTACATCAGTAAAATCTATTACTCAAAACATATTTAAGCAACCGTAAGAGGAAATGGATGTAAGTATACTTGATTGTGGTATGTAGATCACGATTAATAAGATTACGTATCGGTGACTACTGGGTGTTAACGTGGAAGTAGTCGTTTCAAAAAGAACAGCCCTCAGGTTTAATGATATTTGTTATTTTTGACAGCCTCTGGCTCGTGTGTCACCCTCGAAAGGGGATGATCGGTTTTTTATTGGAACCGGATACTTCTATAACAGTGACGCTCGTGCGGGTCGCCCCCTACAAAGGCGAGAACGAAAAAACCCGTCTATCACAACAATGGCCGCTATCTCAATAACTCTTCGCTCCGGTGAGCGGTGATTGTCGGATCCTTTTCATTTCGAGCTTTATTCGTTAGGTTGAGAGCGGAGGGGTCGTGAGGGTTTTCACCTAGAAAAAAATTCTTCAAGCAAAAACAAACCGTGGCCGTGGGGTCAGTAGTTGTGCATGCACGTCGCAACCTTAAGTTTCTTTCTGATAACGTTGATTTGGTCATAATTGACCATTAGCGAGCTAGACGAGGTGGCGCACGAGTATGCAAAAAAAATAAATAAATAAAATAAACAAATAAATCGTCTTGGGACGCCCGAAAGAAGCGAAGCTTTATATCATAATGCGTAGAATAGAATTATGAGTATTTTCGTAATCAGTTCCAAAATCAGTTTTATTGGATACAAGTTCTCACATACAATATATAACATACAAGTTCCAAATCATTTACAAAGCTTAATTATCTGCCTGTTCATCAAGATCAGAAGTACATTCAGAAATTTCTACACCATTATTCTCATTGTTATATTCTATGAAAGTGATGATTGGCGTGGTAGAGTAGAGAAAGAAAGACCGGGGAGGCCTCGGGTAGAATCGGGATCGTTCGGGACAGTTCGGATTATGACTGGCGCTCGGGCCATGACGATTTTCACGGGGAGACTCCCCGAGTGGCGAGCGTTCCTAGCGGGGGAGGGGGGGCGTCCGAATAAAAGCTTCGCTTCAAAATATTGAACGCCGTTTCTTTTTCGAATCGTGTTTATGATGTCTTGGACTACTCAAAAGTGGATGATGCCACCCCGCGACTGGTAGTTGATGAAGGGTGGGGGGGGGGGGTACCTATACCCCTACCCGTGACTTGTGTATTCAATGCTATCATTAATTTCTTCAAGGACAGACAAAACAGTAGTTTTTGGAGTCGGTACCTCCTTTGAAAATAGATTTCATTGAGATTGAAAATGCCGTACTCTCTCCAATTGTAAAGTCTTTGTATCAACCTCGTTAAATACGTCCTCGAAAACCAATGCTCTAATCAATCCTGTGTGACTCATTTTCGTGCATGTAGGAAATAACTAGGAAAATGTAGCAAACAAGATGGAAAATCGTAGCAAAAAACGATTTCGGCCATGTAAACAAAGATGGGGAAAAGATCTGCCTACCTAGTACATCGTTCATTTGAACGCTAACCACCCAAATTCTGCTGGTTCGTTTTGATCGTTGGTTTAGCGCATTTGATCATCGATTTATCTGAACCGGAGTTGGTGAAACCGGAAATCGTTGTTTAACAGCTGAGGATTTCGGTTTGATGCGTAAACGTTGATTAAAAAGTTTGGTGAAACCCATAAACTCGCGCAGTGATCTGTTGAAGGACAGCGAGCGCGGTAATCTCCGTTAATTCCTAACCACTCCGATTTTGAACTCGTTCAAATTTTTCGTGTAGGTGGTCCCATAAGCCATTTTGTCCAGTCCTATCCCACCCCCTGCATTATGATTCCCCTCTGAACTGAAGTGTTATCGACCAAACCTGTTACATTATTCTTCTCCAATCTTACTCCCAATTCTACCTTCAACTCTGCCACTCAAAACGAACCCAGAGATAGCCATGCCATGAATTTCTCTGTATCCTGACCAGTTGTGGAGGAAACATAAACTTCAATTTTCTATCTTAGAGATAGCCGAAGAACAACGTTAATACGCTTGAATATTCCAGCTAATTCACAACACGACCTGCTACGGGACTATATTATTTATTAAATCCCAGTACCAGCCAGCTCTCCTGTCTTAAGCAAATCAACGTTTTCGACTCCCCAACAAACGCTAACGCTGCTGATTTACATTCATCAAAGAGCCTCAGGTTCACGATGTAAAAACAATTCCCTCTCTTGACAAAAGTATTTAAGACAACTTGTGTATTATTCATCACGCTTTCACTCCCCACCCCCACCCCTCCGGATTAAAGCTGGATTTGCTGGGATTATCTTTACCGTCGATTTAATTTTAATGTCGTTTTCGGTTCTCATTAGGTATTCGCGAAGGGTGAAGAGGACCAGCAAATCCCGGCTTGCTGTTGCCCCTTATTCGTTGAATTATTGATGAAGCGAGGACTCCTTGGACCGCTCGACTATTAGCGACCGGCTCCGTCGCAGCGATAATGTTAAGCTTTGAGCCTCAAGTTCAGCATATTTCCCTACACGAGGTGCTCTGTCCCAGATATTTGCTAGGTATCTGCCATCAGATCATCTATTCATTCTGCTCCCTATTCAGCCAATCTAGGTTGAGCGATCATTGACACCAGTTTTGGGAAATGAAAAACCAACAAAAAACGTCTGCCAAGTTGGGTGTGGCACATAGCTTCCCCGTTTACCTATGATGCATATATAGGTCATTGAAAAGTTTTAAATGATCTTGGAAAATTCTATACCGGAAAAGAGTAAATCAAGAAGAAGCGTGAAATGTCATTATTGATCAATTAAGAAACGAAAAAATGACACTCAATGTAATTTACGTTTGTGCAAGCGCAGAATGAACTGAAGAGTTGAAAACAATTAAATAGGTATGGGACCATCGACAACCTAAACCGCGCATTCGCTGACAATTTTATCAAAATCGGATGAAAACAGAGGAAATTAGTTTCGTTACATGGATTTCACATAGGCGCATGTGCAGTAACTATTAATGACACAATCATATTGAAATTTATATGGGATGATCAAATCGTCATGCCCCAACTATCATCAAAATTTGAGCGAGATCGGACGACTAGGGCTTGAAAAAATAGAGCATAATGGAATTCACGTTTGTGCGTGCGCAGAATGAAGTATTGATTTGGCAACAATGAAACTGACAGAGAACCGTCTACCCCGAAGCCCGCACATTCCCTGAAAATTTGATCCAGATCGGATGAAAACTGTGAAAAATAGGTTTGTTACAAGGATTTCATATTCGCACATGCGCAGTAGCTACTAATGACACAATCATTTTGAAATTGATATAAGATGACCAATTTGTCATCCCCCAACTCTTCCGAATTTGAGCGAGATCGGACGGCTGGGGCGTGAGAAAATGATGCTTTGTAGAATATACGTTTGCGCATGCGCAGAGTGAGGTATTGAGTCCTGAACTATGAAACTGATAGGGGACCTTCTCCTATCCCCTATCCCCTGAGAATGTTATCCAAAACGGATGTAAACTGTGGAAACTAAGCTTGTTACAAGGATTTACGGACACACAACAGACACACACAAACGCACACAGACACACACACAGACACACACACAGACAGACAGACAAGGAACCAAAGTTGTTCAGAATGGCCTAAAACATAAAATGCAAGTGGGAATTTTGATTTAGGAAACCAAAGAAAATATTTTTTCTCCCGCAAGTGAAAAAAAATGCTTCCGCTACCTTTGAGTAGACTCGAAAGCAAAATTTTAAAAAAATTTACTTTTTTTTCTCCAAAATCAAAATCATTGCAATTTATAAAAAACTGCGCAGAAATGCTTTTAATGCTTTTTTGAAGTTGAATTTCTTATTTTTTCAACGGTCACCGGTATTAAATAAAATTCCAATTATCTCAATGGGTTTGTCATGGACATTTTTATTATTTGTATTTATGTTTTTTTATAGGTATAGATTCCAAAAATCGAATAATGGAGAAATCCGTCAGAACGCCGTACCAAGGTTTTTCCAAAATCAACATAAAAATTGTCAAACTTTTACTAATCATGAGTCGGTTTCAGTACATCACTTTCAATCAACTCTAATGGTTGTAATATTAAGAAGACTAAAGTTCAAATCGAGCAGTATGATCGTATAAGCATTTTTCAGCAAATTTAATGACATTTGAGTACATTTTTCAACATAATAGAGAATTAAGAAATTATTTAAAAATTAATTAAAATATGAATTAAGAAATAAGGAATCATTCAAAAATTTTGATTTTAATTTTGATTTCTACGAAAATTTGCTAAAAATAGACCTCTCAAAAACATTCGGAACAAAAAAGTTTTTTTTCCCTGTATGTTATACCTAGGTAGGAATTAGTTCAATATATCGAAGGAGACCAGCCATGAACTCGAGCAACAAACTGTTGCGCTCCTGAAAGGTTATTATAGCTTTCCAAGGGAAGAAGTTGTCAACGCGACTCAGAATCGCAAAATGAATTTGACATGAGGAGTAGGCAGTACTTCCCCTAATTCGGCCCGATCTCTTTGGAGGGAACACATTATAGAAATTATAGAAATTCTTTCAAGGCTGTACTTGGTGATAAAAACTTCAAAAATTCTACTCGTGCCAACGTTTTGAAACTCCTGGTTTTGGTACGAATATGAAACATTCAAGAATTATAGCAATCCAGCGATACGCTAGTCTCGCATTGACAAGCTTTCAATAAATTATTGCAACAAGACGCGCCGAGATTAGTAACAATCTAAATCTATGAGAACTAGGTATAAGCCACAAGGCAATGGAGGCAGGCCGGATTCGAATCGCGATTTCTGCGAACCTGGCGGTATGGAGGTAGGTTATTTCCAATATAGATTAGTTGATGTGTATAGTTTGGGGGCCTGGATGCTAGCAAGCTCGCATCTCAAAATTTCATAACATCAATATGTCATTCCCTTAGTAAAAATTCACATTAGTTGGATATACCGCCAGGTTCGCTGCGACCGCGATTTGAGTCCGGCCTGCCCCCGTTGTCTCCTGTCTAAACCTAAGTGGATAAAGTATAAACGTATTTGGAAAATGTCTACATCGATTCGAAAATTTTATATTGGTATATATATTTTTTTTTTTTTTTTTGCTTTTTGTACGAACGCAAAGTATCATCTTTTTGCAGTGATGAAACAGAAATTGTGTAAGTGGTAGTAGTACGTATTAACCTATAAACAATCGTTTTCACCCACGAACGACTCAATGCAAATCATCTTCATTGTTAATAGTCCCTTCGCTTAACATTCAATCATAATTAAATCGCCATCGCTTTGCAATTCACAGGACACGTCTACGCAGGTGTAACGCGGATTTGAATAATTGTCGAGTGCGTGCCCTCTTTGATATGAAAATCACAGCGCAATTAGGGTGGCGTTACATGCGAATGGGAGATGAGGCGATGCGGGAGTGTTTACTCGTGATTACGAGGATTATGTATGTGAGCGTGAAGCGGTAACCGCATCGAAACCTCCGGCGGAATGGAAGGTTAGGGAAGACGGTTAATGTGTGTTCCACTCCTGGCGTTTGTGTGCTTGGAATTGCTAAGATCGGGGGGCGGAAGGGTTGGGTGTAGTCGGATTGCAGGGAACGTAGTAATGAGATCAAGACACATTGACGTGTGCGTGATGTCGCGGTTTACAAGCGTGTAGGAGCTTCAGTGTTTGTGCGTATCTGTGCTTAAATGATATTTCGCTACTGTGTCCTACCAATGTGATCCATTATCACGCATCCTACAGCCTATTCTACTCAGTTTAAACCGACTAATTCAACTTTTGAACTGAACATTTTACGTGGTAGTAGAAAATAAGTGCTGTAACATTTCATTACGTAGATAAGGTACTAGTTTTCAAGCGTGTAAAACTAGATTGTATGTGTATATCTGTGCTTAAATGATATTTTGCAAATTGTGTATCTGTTCTATTCACCTGTCCCACCGATGTGTGAAATAGATGCTTCCTGCATTTAAAGTAGACAAAATGGCTTTGGAGCTCATTCAGCCGATCGATGATCTCTCAGTCGTCTTCAGCGTTCTCCCTTCAGCCTCCCTCTCAAATTTAAGCTTCTGCTCGAATAGGAGACAAAATGGCTCAGGAGTTCACTCCGCTGCTCAATGACCTCTCATGACATGCTCTTGTTACATCTTTATCCTCGCCATGTTACAGACTATACATATGTACCAAGTTTCATCAAATTCAGCGTCGGGAAGTGGCATTTTAAACGATTTTGAGATCACATACACACATACAAACATTATCGGACACAGTGAACACAACAGCTCATTTTTCCTTTTTTTTAAAAGAAAATGCGCTAACAATTAAATTGAATAATAAAAACCACTGAATCGTAATCTACATAGATAGGGTCAGGCGGGGCAAGTGCGTCTCTTCGTTTTACTTCGCTATGAGGCCACTCTATTTTAGTACGTTTCTTAGCAAATGATAGAACAGGTGTTTATGATCTCCTGATAAAAATGTTAACCTCCTCACTGAACAAATAAGCGTATAATTGGATAAAATTGGAACCATTTTCCGCGAAGCCTTCGTCCAACATCAGAGTGTGAATCTGAGGGAGGTACAGTTCTCAATGGTTTTCTTGTTTAAAAACCTTTCTTAAAGTTAAAAAAGTTACCTTTCTTAAGTTAAAAAACTTTCTGTTTATTCCACTGTTTATCTTTCAACCTTTTGTCTCTGTATAACTTGATAACTTCACGGCTACAAAAATTGCTGTAGTAAATCAATAACACGCTCTTGCACTTTCAAGTGCGTTTTATTAAAAACCGCATCCAGGAAAAATAAGAATATCAAGGTCTTGAAGCCTTTTTTCCATCCAGAACCTCTTCCTCAACCCCCACGCACAACCGCACGCTTCTCCCAATCCTCAGTTCTATCTGATTCTGCGAAACTCTGGAGTCTTCAAATTCTCTCTCACGCAAACCTCATTCCCCAACCGACAGCGAATCGTAGGACAGCCAACAAGTGGATGAGTTTATTGACCATTTTATCAACTCAGGAATTCATGTTGAGTTGCCAAAAATGCGGCGTTTTATTTTTCATTAACAATTCATTATAAATTATACCTAAAATCTAGCTACATTGGTTCATTTTATTTTTATTATTTTTCGGATTGAAAGTTGAAAACGCACTTGCCCCACTATACGTACGCACTTGCCCCTCTACAGTGGACAGGTGCGTTGTTTGGATGCTTCTAGGTTTTTCCCAATTCTTAATGAATTACTAACTTTAATGCATTATATCCACACGTTTTTCGATGTAGAAAGGTCTGGGGAATGTAATAAAACTGTAGTCATTAATAAACTTTGGTTTGTGGGAAATAGTAGCATCAAAAAGTCAGATTTATGAAAAACAGGTACGCACTTGCCCCCCCCCCCCCCCCCCCCCTGACCGTTTAGGCATTGAACGAGCAAGCGAAGCGAGCGGGTACAGCTAGGTAGTTAAAACTAAAATCAATATTCTCTATTGTCAAAAGCAACTTTATTTTGTCTATCTTAATGTTGAGCTTTCGTGGAAATATAAATGAGAACATGGGTAGTAATTTTACAATATATGCTGTCGCTCTAGACAACATATTCATGTTTGCTGTGAAGAGAGCGTTTGGTTATATTCCTGTGAAGAGAGTATTGATGGTCATTATTATCTTGCTCCAATGGAAACCGTGGCGTTTCTTCAAATTGATCATTAAAGTTGGGCAGGCGGAATATTCCTCAGGTATTCAGAGCGTTACGAATAAGATCGGAATAGCAAGGAGACAAGGGGGAACATAAAACGCGGGGAAAGTAGGTCAGTTTACATAGAGACAACTTTATTATGCTGCTCACAAGATAACAGGCGCCAGCGAGTGCTTGAATAAGTAGGGAGAAGTTCGCCCAAGGTTCCATATGAAAACGCCCCTGGAGCGAAGCAAGTGGAAGTAATAAGGTTTTGAAATGAGAACTTGATAATAATACGAGGAAGTCGGAAGCTATGGTGGTAGAGTTATATAAATGTACGTACGTAGCCTTCACCAATATGATATGGGGCCATGTAACAGGGAGGACGGTACGTAGTGTGAGAAACACCATATCTAGGGAAGGAAACACGATTTGATACTAATTTCAAATACTTTTAAAAATGGCCTGAATTAATGTTATTAGGTTATACCCATTCACCTGATATTAACCGATGAATTACGATGGTTTCAAAAATATATATTTGTAAGCGATTAGGTCTTGAAAACGCTGCTAATTATGACGCAGCAAAGGTTTATTGTTTCTGTATTAGATATACCCCATCAGCGCAGAGCAGTAAAGTTGTCTATAATATTGAACGTGGTCTAGGTATTATGCATAGGCGTAGGTGACTACCAGAGAGAAATTAATGAATTTTTTTTTTACATATAATAATTTATTTATTATCTATTTATTTATTAAGGTTTAAGCCCCATCTCAACCAGAAGGGTCATTTAGCGGCATTGAAGAAGGTGTCCAAAGGGACACTGGAAGTGGCACGATTCTAAGGGGAGCCAAGTTGCCATCCTTGACTAAAAAGGAGCGCCGTCATGGACTCCACTGGCAACTCAGAGGGGGAAAAAAATGAGGGGAACAGTGATGAACACTGTTAGTGGATTTAAAAAACCCAAATATAAAATAATACAATAAGACTATATGTAAAATAAGGAAATATACCCCATAAAGGTACGTTTTTCGGAACGGTTTTCGCGGGCGAAATACAGCTTTGGGTCCGCCGAATCTGAATCCGAAATCGGATATCGAAAAAAGTGACGAGAACTCGGTCGAATTGCCAGCGGAAGCGAGGGGAACCGTTTAATATGACATTTTTAATCGACCCAGGCCGCCCGTTTCACAACGTTGCTTACCAGAAGGGACCCTCACAGGGGGGTTCCCATTTGCACTTCTACGCAATACCTTTTTTGTGGTTCCACGTAGTTTTATAAGATTTAATTTGTTTGTAAGAATTTCCAACAGAAAAAAACGTCTGCCAAGTTGGGTGGGCAGTATAACTTCCTCAAGCGAGAGAAGCGAGCAACATTCCCTACAGAGGTTAATAAACCTACCCTTAGAGACCTACCGTTTGAGAGCGAAGCGAGCAACATCCCCTACATGTTTCAATTGTAATACATCGCATGTATACATCCCACTCATTGCGAGCGAAGCGAGAAACATTCCTCACATGCCACACTTTGCGAGCGAAGCGAGCAACATTCCCTACATGACACACTTTGCGAGCGAAGCGAGCAACATTCCCTACATGCCACTCTTTGCGAGCGAAGCGAGCAATTTAACGGGGGGTCCGGGGGGCTTGCCCCCCGGCTGGACGTGGAGGCGAGCGTAGCGAGCCGGAGCGGCTAGTTATTTATAAGAATGAAACTCCATCTGTCTGTCTGTTTGTCTGTCTGTCGTGTCTATGCACGGCCAAACGGCTGAGTGGGGGGAGTCTACGAGTGGGGGGATCTTTTTGGGATTTTCCGATAGGGTGTATAAGCGAATTTAAAATTTTCTAATCCCACCCGAACCATGGGCCGTAGGGCGGGAGGGGGGTCGAAGTAAGAATTAATGTGCGCTTTTTGGACTTCCCCGCTTCCCCTACCCCTCTAAACGGCCGTTGACAATTCCGGAAAAATACGGGTTTCGTAGGTTTTCCTACGAGGAAGACGACGGCGCGATCGGATCGCCAAAAAAGTATCGGGAAATGCGTCAAAAAAATGCGAGAGTACGGACTCCCGTTTTCTCGAAAAGTCCGCCGAAAAACTTGGTTTTTTCCGATTAAAATATACCCCATAAAGGTACGTTTTTCGGAACGGTTTTCGCGGGCGAAATACAGCTTTGGGTCCGCCGAATCTGAATCCGAAATCGGATATCGAAAAAAGTGACGTTAAGTTGGTCAAATCGCGAGCGGAAGCGAGGCGAATCGTTAAAATTACATTTTTAATCGACCCCGCCGCCCATTTCACAACGGAAGGGACTCGACTTCTACGCAATACCTTGCGAGCAGGCCAACGCACGCGCGCGTATAAGGATGGAACTTTCCCTTTCGAGCACCATTTCAACAGAATAAATAGGTACGGGTTTGTCCTACACATATACAGCAATGCCTTGCGAGCGAAGCGAGCAACATCCCCAAATAAACTTTTTTGTGGTTCCATGTAGTTTTATAAGATTTAATTTGTTTGTAAGAATTTCCAACAGAAAAAAACGTTTGCCAAGTTGGGTGGGCAGTATAACTTCCTCAAGCGAGCGAAGCGAGCAGCATACCCTACAGAAGTTAAACCTACCCTTAGAGATCTACCGTTTGCGAGCGAAGCGAGCAACATCCCCTACATGCCATACTTTGCGAGCGAAGCGAGCAACATTTTCTACATGCCAGACTTTGCGAGCGAAGCGAGCAACTTAATGGGGGGTCCGGGGGGCTTGCCCCCCGGCTGGACGTGGAGGCGAGCGTAGCGAGCCGGAGCGGCTAGTAACTATATACACGCTATTATACAAAATCTGCAAAGTGAAATAAAACTACGACTAGATGTAAATAAATATATCACAGATCAGATATCACAGTTCGTAGTAGAGCTCAGCGGCTCTCAGGTACAACAGCAGGTATCGGACCTTTTCTCGTCTGGATAAAACGTCAACCCACTGCGGGGGCTGATGCTGGACTCGGAGATCCGCAAGGGCTGGGCAGTCCTCCAGAAGGTGGTGGATGGACAGATCACCCCTACACCTCCCACACACAACAACACGAGCTTCGGCACTAAGCAGGCGTCTGTGAATAAGACGGGTATGGCCAGTGGCAACTCGGTTTACCACTATTCGATCCCTCCTTGGAAGTAGGGCTACGAAAGGGCCCACCGGTCTCAAGTCCTGAAGGAAACCACGCAGACCAGTGACCTCACTCTGACCATTGCTCATGACAGATGGAATTGGCTTTGTGTTGCATGTAGGAGATTTGATCCTCAATGCGTATCGGCAACATATCGAAGGAGTTATCACCAATGAGCATAAAGGGCATCTTCACTCTCATTGCCATGAATGCCAACATGGCTCGGTACCCACTTAAATGTTATTGTTGAGCCCAATGTCGTGGCTTGGTGTAGCGATAAATGTAGGCTTTGTACTAGGGGGTCATCAGAATATGAGTCCCAAATCGCCTCGATGGTACTTAGTGAATCTTGACCGAAGTGTTGAAAAGCTTATTACATGAGGCAGTTTTTGTGAGATTTAACCATTTTCAGTATTTGTTAAACGAGTAAAACTTTAAATTTCATGGGTTTTTAGAAATATTCTTTTGTCAAAATAGTTCATGTTTCAGCTGGCAATATGATATTTAGATGGTATTTTTTGAGAATCAAAAGACAAATTAGATTAGAAGTTTTAACGCTGGTTTCGAAAAAATGCTCGAAAACCAAATTTGGTTGAGTTGAAGTAGAGAATCACGGTTTTAATACAAAAATGATACTTATATACATCGAAACTGATTGAGGGGGAATTTTACTCCATTCTCGTATTATAAAGAAATTTTCTACGTCTTTGAACGAGTTTAACACAAAATTCTTATTTCACCTATAATATTGTAGTCGGCAAGTGATATTTATTGAAACATATAGATAATATACTCGTGAACATTTGGTCCCATTTGGCACGGTATTGAACATATTCTATAATGAAAATGCATATCAGTAATTGTGCATTCATCGAACTTATGACTGTTTGATAGTTAAATGAGTATTTTTAGTCTGCCAATCTGCCCAGTGTCCGGTTTGTTGCCCCATTCCACCTGACAACCCTGATCATCTTCATCTTTCTTAATTTCTGACGCTCCACCCTAATATAGATAGTAAAACGGGGTAATAAGGGTCAGGGGGGTAATAAGGGTCAAGACTTCTACTCTGACGTAATTTTGAGTCCCAAGACAGATTTGGGAGAATGAAACTAACAGTATTTGATTCGTCAGTAATGGTAGACATGGATTCATGAAGTTTTTTTGTTTTTCAACATTGGTCACCCTGTTTCACCATCGACGTTAACGTCACTGTTGTTATCAATAATTTCTGAAGGTTGTAAAACTTCGTTTGTATCTCCATGGTTTCCCGCTGTAATATTTAGTCAATTTTTCCGTAGCTTCTAAGTACTTCTAAGGTGACAATTTCGAAGAAATATTAGTGTTAACTAGTAACGTGTTACCTAAATCATTTTTTATTGTGCTTGTGGACTGTGGTTCTACGGTTGCCGGGTAATAAGGGTCAACAAGCCTCAGCATTATCACATACTTCAACATGCCAATTATAAAGGGTCAGACGACAAATATGTGTTTCCCACTATGCCTGACATTGAAAATATTTCCTTTGATCAAATCGAGAAAGTTCTTAAATGGTATTCAACCCAGATGAAAGTACGTCTATTCTGAATGTTGTTTTCTGACTATAAAAATAGGATTATTATAGTAATCCAAGGAAATAATCATGGAGTTAGGGGCATAAAAATAAAGAACATAATTATTGACTAGTTTAGCGTTACTTTTGATAGGTACGCATGTGCTTCTCTTATTCTACAGGATACCTCTGCACCAGAATATACCTCTCCTAGAAGCTGGAGACGACCTAGAGGATATTGAAATCACTCTATTATGATGGACAAAAAACTGACAAAGAAAGTTTAGAAGAAGATGAGGTGGATATGAATCAACTTAAGTAAGGGCCACTTATGGAGAAAACTTCACGCTAATGACGATGCCCAAGGGAAATCGAAATGATTGAAGGAGTGGTTCCGAGGAGACGAACAATGAATGTGTATGATGGGAACTATGTCGTTAAGCAGTAGGATTAGGACCACGTCATGTCAAATTTAAACTCTACAAGGGAGGAGGAAACGGAAGCAGCCCAAGAAGAAGTGAATAATAACGAAATGAGAGAATGGATGGTCGCCAGGAGCATGAAAGAGTGATTCGAGCGAGAATAAAGAGAAATCCGTGATATCATGTGCGAATCCTGAACCCTTCGTTTTAGCTGGCCCTTCAAACTGTATGACTTCAAGCGGTTTAAATCTAAGACCGAATCAGATTTTTCCAACAGAGCTGTAGGGATGCCATTATGGGAGATCTGGGATGGGAGACCATGTTTTGATGACAGACAGATTTGTAATGGGCGGATCGAGGTTCGATCAAAATGTCCCAGCGTATCTCACTGAAAGGAAGAAAGTGGTGGTATAAGCTATTCACTTTTGGCATCGATGCTTCCTGCATGAAAAGGTACACTGGAAATGACACAAAAATGACTTACTGCGACTTTAGGAAATTCAAATTCGGGAAAGCCCCAAAAACATTCCTTCTATCACGTGAACACCAGATTCGGAAAAGTAGTACCGTTGTGCAAGTGCCACAAGAGAACGAGGGAATACTGCAAACATAGCAACGTGGGGCTCCACGTCCACTGTTCGCACGAATTTCACTCAAAAATATAATTTTCTTATTTTCTTATTACGGTTCTATTTAATAACATTTACATTTTGTTTTATACACTGCTATAACTATTTTGAGCATATTTTTCAATGTTTATTCTTCTTCCCAATACAAAAAATTAATGTCAGGCACTTCTAGGTGCCAGGTTTCTACCGCCCAAAGGCACCTATGGGTGCCACCCCAATTTCTCCTAGTAATTTTAAAATTTTTAACAAACTGATTATCTCAACTTGCTATTTTAATGTTTCATTTGAAGCTTGAACTTCATCCCTTTTTATTGTTTTTAAAATGTTGTAAGACAACTTAGTAGGTACTTTACGCCTTTTTTGTGATTTTATTATACAGTAAAAACAGGGATTTATCCCTAATTTTTTATAATGCTTCGTCGAGATTTTTATTCATTTTTAAGCAATGTTCCTGTGATTTCTCGATAAAATCAGGGTTGTAAACTCAAGTTCCTTGAAAATGTTACCGTTTAAAAAGTTCAAGTGTTCGAAAAGTCAAGTTAAAAAAATAGTGGTATCTTTTTTGTGATTTTCTAAGTAAACATTTGGGATTTTTACCCAATTGTTCGTTAAAGCGTTATTTTTATATATTATTCTTCATATTACGAGTTAATGAGCCTGATTTGATAACCTACTGACTGAAAATAAATATTTTAACAACTTTCCGTTTTTTTAAAACTTGAATGATTGACCCTTGTTGCACAGGAAATGCGTTATCTAGGTTTTCTTCTGAAAACAAGTGTGTGACCCTTATAACCCCAACTAAAGAGTAATAAGGGTCACACTATAAAAATATATATATATTCCCCACCATTCATGGGGGTCATGGGGGGAAACGTTAGGTTATGGATTCTACTATACAGCCCAAGACTCTGAGGGGGAAACAAAAAGAAATTTTTTAAATCATTGTTTATTGTTAGAAAATTTGAGGTAAAGTGTAAATTTGACCCTCATTACCCCGTTTTACGTATCACTTGTTACCAAGCCACTAGTTTTTTAAGCCAAGTTTTCATAAATAAGTAAATGAATACACACTACCAAACCGAATCACCCGCAAATCGTCCCAAATCTGCTACAAGCCAAATCTAAACCAGGCACTCAAAATAAATCATCTCGTTGAACGTAACAACGAAGGGACAGAAATGGATTTCTGTTTAGGGGAGAATTGCCGTAGGAATTGCCCCGTTATCGTCAGAGGGTTAAAATAAGATCGGCCTCTAAAAGAAGAGCCCCAACCTTATCAGCCCTCGAGAGTTTCTTCGGATCTTTTTTCTCACCGTAGCAAATTAGATTTACGCTCCCAACCCTTCGGCCCTGTGTAAGACGTCACGAAATGTAATGAAGGTTCCATCCCTCCTTCCCTTCGACTTTTTGAGAAATTACTTTGGGTTTGTTATGATTATTATTATTTTTGTAGAAACTACGAGTGATCACCAGAGAGAGATTTTAGCCCTCTTTCCCTTCGACCACTTTTTGAGATATTACTTTGGGTTTTTATGATTATTATTGGAGAGTTTTTGTACTTCTCGTATTCATTTTCTCGTATACGAAAATGACCTTTCATGCGGAAACGCTTTTCGGGAAGGGAAGAGTCAGCTTTCCTCGCGCTCAGCTTTTTCGGAATCGTAATTACGAGATGACAACATGGCCTTTTTCCAAGATAACCATAACTTAGCAACCACAACGCCATTGGTATGGACACACACATACATACATCAGTATGGACACACACATCAAAATTGCCAGACTTTTACAGCTTTCATGCCGTCTTTTGTTGTTGGTTTAACCTTTGTATTTGTCGTTTGTTCATATTTTTTCCCGCATCTCAGCCAGGGGGGTCATTAGCGGAATTTTGTTCGTGCTTTAGACCGCGACGATTTCAGCAATTCATTTCAGTATTTCGTTTAAGGTATGAGCTTTCAAGATTTATTTTACATGTCCAAAGATTTGTGATCTTCCTTCATGGCTGATTTTTTTTTCTGTAATGATGTAGAGGTGAGTAGTCGCTCTTCCTTATTTCACGTTATATGTTGAAAATTGACAACTTACTGCGAGCTTCAAACAGTGACTCACTACAAGAGTCACGTTAACTTCACTATAATGAGTTCTCTTTCTCCCGGGTTTACGAAAACGCTATAAGAAATCAATGCGTAAAAGGTTAGCATTCATGTTACTCGCTCCAACAGCTTGTTTTCGTAATTATGAGAAATACGAGTATGAGAAGAAAAAAAACTCTCTATTATTTTCGTGTAAACTACGACAGATCACCGGAGAAAGGGATGTTATTTCACCTTTTTCGAGCATATAAAAAATTAGTTTCTTCCGAAAACCTTGCCATTTATTTAATAACATTTCTGGGAAAAACAGCTTGAATTAAATTACAAGTTGACAAATCGGAGTTGAAAAGTCAATATTTGAGAACACGTTTGAGCTTAGCTCTGTCTGTCATGATAATGTAAAACATCTCAGGTCCAAAAAGACAAATATTCCAGGAGAGCAAAAAGTTTTCTCCAGTTGACTCGCTAATAACGTCCGTCCAGATAAGCTTAATGACTTAATTTTGATTTATTATTTTCAATTATAAACCTTTGTAATCGACAAAGTAAAAAAAAAAATGTTAACCCCCCTCAAAATGTGTTGGTTTACATTTCAAGGTGCGTAGGTAGAATAAAAAAATCGAATTAAACTCGCAAATCATAGTTTTATTTCACTTTTTGCTGATTGTAGTAGCATGCACATAGTTATTAGTCTATATTACATCTAGACTTAGTTGTATTATTTTCCACTCGATGGGCTAAACAGTGGTCATCACTGCACCCCTCATTCCCAGTGCATCACTGCACCCCTCCGATATGCCAGTGGAGTCCATGATGGCCCCTTTTTTAGTCATGGATGGCAACATGGATCCCCTTAGAATCGTGCCACTTCCCCAGTCCTTTTAGACAACTTGTACAATGCCGCTAATGACCCTTCTGGTTGAAATGCGGCTTAAACCTTAAAAAAACGAAAATTTGCTCATACGATCATGCTGCATGATTGTTTTTTATTTAAAATCTCCCTCCGTGGATGTAAAACGTTGGTTTCATATTGGAGCATTACTTTTCATATTATGCAGGTACACATTATATTCTAGCAGGAACGAAAGCAAAATAAAGGCGCAGGTATTTCCTAGGCGATAATAACTGTTTAAGGCTTCGTGTGTGTATGTGCTCTGGAATATTATTTATTTCCCAGGCGCGGGGCGAAGCGCTAAAAATAAAAGTAGAAGTTTATGGCCCTTCTTTTAGCAGCTGCTATGCGCCGGCCATATTCTCACGGGTTCGTCGGTCATTCCGACCCTCTTTTCTTCAGAGTTTTCTCCATAGGAAGCGAAGGCGTGTGTGGTGAAGGAAGGTTCCTAGAGCTTTGTTTTCCTTGTGCTTCCTGCGAGATGAAAATATCAAGTAGAAAAACCGGTATGTTTTGCTGCATGAACCCCTCAATCCAAAATGGCTTCTTCCAGTCTTTCATTCCTCTCGAAGAGTTTGTTTTTCCTCTAGACATCATTGTCTTAGGGATGTTTGGGAGATCTGTAAAAAATGTAGAAAAAACGCAACGTTTATCGGATGCTAGTATGCTGTTTGCTAAGAAATTATTTAGTTTATTATTTTCTTTCAAAATTTGTTGGTTTTGCGTTAGGTACTCTTTATCACAATAAATTATCGGTCTCTGTTAAGGAATTAAATCTATAACACTATAACTCTTGTTCTAAAAAGGTTTGGCAAAACATTAGTCAATTTAGAATAGAACCGTTAAGTAAACTTTATGGCATCATATGGCACATAGCTTAGATAATATAATTAAATTAAAACTAGAAATTGAACGAAATAGTAAACGAAAAAAATTGATCTCGAAAGCCCGTGAGCTTCGGCGGCTTTATTGATGCTGCTTCCATTCCTCACTTCAGAGGTTGCTTGCTATCTTCAAAGAGCCAGAGTCAATGGGAGTACGCTTAACGCCCTCGATACTTCATGACATCTGAAAAAAACATAAGGAACATAATTACTTACTGAATATGTTGAATACAAAGGAATCTTTGAATATGTTATTATGATGCCTATCAATAATAATGAATCGTAAATTCCAGGAGGATTGAATGGACCCATCAGTGAACCAAGGGTTCATCAATCAAAACAGCGACTGAATCTGTAAGCCTAATCGAGGAAACTCATTCCAAATAGATGTTATTATAACCCAAAATGTGAAATTGCTACTTGGACTCATTCAAATTAATTGTTTAGGTGGCCAGAGGTACAAACACAAAACTGGCCAGAGGTACACACATTTGAAGAAAAAAAAAAAAATTGTGACACATATAACAATTTCGAAAATAACAATGGTTATCCTTGAGAAAAACCCTCCACTGCTTGCACAAATGTTGATTAGGTTCCCAGGTTTCAATAGGAAACAACTAAATTAATCACTTCCGTTCGCGGAATCTAAGAAAAAGAGGACCCTCTTCTTGTAACAGTACACTATCAAAACTGTGAGCAGCCTTATCAGGGAGAGGAAGATAGCAGCAACATGGTGGTTGTGTTATATTACGATTTGTCGCCTGGGGCTATAAATTCATGATGGACACCATTTATGTGTGATTTTATTGGGGGTAATAATAGCGAACGGCCGGGGGTAAAAACGGCCAGAGGCTCAGCACCTTCCCCTACGTGGAATCCAAAAAATTTCTAATCATGCAGTATTATCGTATGAGCAACTTTTTGTAAATTATCGTATTCTATAATGGGAAATTGTTTTGAAATGTCAGGTTTTTGAGTG
The DNA here is from genome assembly GCA_030762985.1 of Adelphocoris suturalis. Taxonomy (NCBI): domain Eukaryota; kingdom Metazoa; phylum Arthropoda; class Insecta; order Hemiptera; family Miridae; genus Adelphocoris; species Adelphocoris suturalis. The sequence continues at coordinate 69,312,173 of CM061041.1, read as the reverse complement.
CAATGAAATTGTTGATTAATAGTTTTATTAAAAAAAAAATTAAATAATAATCTGCCATTCAAAAAAGAGATTTTGGATTTATAGCTTTTTTGTTTACAGTGTTGAGAAGGAAGGTTCCTAGAGCTTTGTTTTCCTTGTGCTTCCTGAGAGATGAAAATATCTAGAAAAACCGGTATGTTTTGCCACATGACCCCCTCAATCCAAAATGGCTTCTTCCAGTCTTTCATTCCTCTCGAAGAATATGTTTTTTCTCTGGACATTATGGCCTTGTGATGGGGATGTTTGAAGGTCAGTGAAAAAGTTCGAAAAAACGCTACGTTTATCGGAAGCTGGTATGTCGTTTGCTAAGAAGTTATTTTGTTTATTATGTATTTCCATTAATGAACCTTTGTGATAACAACAGCCGAATTTTAGTGAAAGAAATTTATCAATGACGAACTAGAACATTAAACTATCCAAATTTTAGTCCTGTTATGCAAATATCAAAGCTTCACGCAGATACAATGTGACAATAATGTGCCATTTAGCACTGCGTAGGTGGTTTCAACGCCTTATTGAAAAGGAACATTAAGAAAGCTCACTCACCTGATTAGAAAAAACGCTGCAAATTATTTCACAAAGGTTTATTATTTTTTCAATTGAGTATGATCGTAGTTTTAGTTGGCTTGCGTACGTCATAAGGCCCGTCCAGACTCCTCGGCGTGTCCCATTTCGAGTTGCCACAACCTATACTTCAATAATTATATACGCATGTTTATATTTCTCGATTTGAGCTCCTATCTATTCAAATAGTTATTGCCTTAATAATATCATTATCTATCCACGTACGAAAAGTCGAGAGGATATGTTATTAAATATGCGTAGGAAAAGCATTGGTATTAACACACAAATATGACCTAGAAAAAAACATATATTCATGCCTCGAAGGAACGCCGTACCCACCACAAGGTGCCGCGGCGCCTCCTCTCACTCCACCCCCCGCTCACCCCCCCTCACCACCCACCGTGACCCCCTGCCAAGCGTGCCAGGCGTGCGTGCGTGCGTAAGTCTAACAAAGCCTTGAAATGACACTTTTTCGCCCGTTTTTGGCTCATAGCATCTATGCGAGTAAAGCGATCGGGATGGTTAAACGTTAGGACCAACTAGACCCCAAATGGAGTCTATGTGCGAAAGGACGGGTTTTTTAAGTCAATTCTTAGGCCTTTTATGGCCCGGACGGCGGACGGCGGACGGCGAACGGCGAACGGCGGACGGCGGACGGCGAACGGCGGACGGACATTTCAAATTTGGATTCTACGCACCTTGAAACGTAAAGTGACAAAGTTTGAGGGGGGGTTATAAAAATTTTTTGCTATTCGATCACATAGGCTTATTATTGGAAATAATAAACCAAAAGTCCATCATTTCATTTGTCTCTTAATGTCCCAGAGAGTCTACCTATCGAATTTCAACTTTGTAAGGGTATTGGTGGGTGGGATGAGCTTAATCCCTTGTCCCTTTGATTTAAACCCCTATTATCGTCAAGTGGGGTTGTCAGCCTCCGGTCGCGTGATCGATTTAGAAAATATCAGCCCCTGTATTTCTTCAGTTTCTGAGCTGCCTTGACAAAGGTGGTGAAATGATTAGTTGAGCAAGAGGCTATTTTGGGAAAAGTCAATCGATATTTATTATTATAGACACTCGGTTATTTCGTCAATTTTTCACACACACACACACACACAGACACTTATAAGCCTAACTTTTAGAAACTGTCCAATCGCCCTAACACTACGATAGTTTTTTACGCTCTAACCCCTAGTCTAAATCCCTACCTAATGCCTCCAAAATTACCTTAACGCTTTGCGGGTGGTTTCTTTCGGACGCGACGCGACCGAGGAAAATTGCGGAACGTTCTCCTGGAGTGTTAGGTAGGCTCGAATGGGAGTCAGAAAAACGATTTGATGAGTGGTTTAGAAGCTGAGAGGCTTACCGTGTTGGCCAGGAAAACGGCTTTTCTTTTCGATCCTGGAATTTCCCTCCAGCGGTGTGGTCTAGGGCTAATTGGCCCTGGCTGGTCTTCGATCTTCCTTCCTCGAGGGATAGTAAACTGCAAGCGTCGAAGATCAAGGGGCTGTAGTTGATCGGCTTTCCAGATTGCCTCTCACTTAGGCCTCGTGTACTGGACGACAGCTACTGCGGCACGACCCCGAGCTCTGGTTGTCAAAATGGTTTTGGATTCTCCTTGTGGGCGTGCACGAATTCCCTAAATTCCTCCATTTTTCGAAATCCAATCGTTGTACGCGAACCTCCCTCCAGTTCGTTCTTCGTGAATCGCTTCAATTGTTCATTGGCTACGAGTTGTGACGTGTGCATCAGGGGCTCAACTTTTCTCATTCACTCCTCACTGGTTGTGAAGTATAGTGGAGAAATTTAACCTCATTTTGACATCACGCCATTTCTTTTAATCTGCTGACAGCGCTTTTGCACGTGTCTGCATTCTGTCTGGGAACGGGGTCACAACTGCAAGCTGAAACCTCGGCTAATTCTTTTTTCGGATGTTCTCTATTGTCAAATGTAAATTGTTAATTCAAGATTTGACAAACTTCCTAGAGTGAACAGGAAAGAATTTAGCTCACTCAGCTGATCGAAAAATTACCCCCTGCGATAAGACACTTCTCATCAAAAGCCAGATTGATTTGGTGGACATGGTTTGTTTGGTTGATTTGGCGGAATTCGTTTCAGAAAATTCGTGTCTTTACGGCCGTGCCGACAAGGTTCCTATCCTAGTTTACCAGCACGGGAGGAGATGTTAGGAGGTTTCAATAAACCCAATTACTTCACTTACTTATCCTAACAGTGCTACAGTGTTCAATTTATCCTTAATCAGTTTAAATAATTCCTAACACCTACATTAATTCGCAAGGAATAACTGTCGTTCTAATGTGGTTAGACCGCTCGACTCTCAAAACGACTTATCACTTTTGGCCCCAATTGGTCTCCCAAAACTTGTATCACCTCTGCACACGCTTGGCTTTCCTTCGAATACTCACCACTTCAATTCAGCAGAGTGGTAGTGTCAAAAATCCCATGTTAGTTCTGTTAGTTGCCAGTCATTTTGGAATGTCATCTCATTCTAATAAAAAGTAACGTAGAATCTGATAACCTTAGACATTAATAACTTTCAGAATTTTCTGCAATTACGTACCTCTGAATTTTTATTGTAGTTTTGTACTGACATAAAGACTCACAATCGCTCTATGTTTATAGTCGTAATAGGTTATTATTGACGAAAATTAAAAGCTATAACTACAACAGCTCATCATTTTGCAATATGAATATAACTCTTAACCCGAGCGAGAACAGCAGTGTTCTGTTCAAAGGTAAACTTAGCTTCTTGAAATGCGATAATTTGGAGTCCAAGGGCTGGAAAGGCTCGGAAGGGCTCTCGGCAAACAAGTCACCCGACCCTTGAGTGCAGAACAAAAAAATCCTCCCTTCATTCTTCCCGCCTCTTCTGTAGGTCTTATGAAAAAAAGGTCTGAATTGCTAAGGAAGTCCTGCCCGACTTCCTGGTGGGTGGGAAAGGATCTTCCTGACTTTTTCAGGGGCCGACGAAAAGGGGGAAAAAATATCGTGGAGCGCGGATCTTTCTGAACGGGAACTTGACGCCTCCGAGTGGAACAACGCACTCTGAAAACATAATGTAACCAGTGGGACCTTACAAAGAGAGAAACCCTGTTCGCTCCTCGAAAAACCATCTGTTACTCCGGTTCTATTTGCACTGAGGGAGGGCGAGGGGTTGTAAAAGCTTTCACACCCTTCTCGTTTGACTCTGAGTCAAAGTGAACTGACGGATGAGTATTGTTCTTTTCATCCTCATTTCTGCGACTCTGCTTTGGATATTATACAGGTATCTCTGTACACACGATGTCTGCATGATTTTTGTCGCCAATTCGTTACCTATACCTTGGTAGGTAAGTCTTTCTGTAACAATAACACTAACCAATTAGTAGGTATTTTAACTATGTTCTCCAACATATGGGAATTAATAATCACCACAATTACCTAATTATAGGAAAAATAATTAGGTAGGTATGTAAAAAGGAATATATTGAGTAGAACAAAGTATGTATCAACGATGAGGTTTCCAAGAGCGAACACAAACCGGGAACAAAATAATACATAAATGAAAACGTTACATTGGGCATCTATGTGAAGCATGGATTTCAGGTTTACACTTGAGTTGAGTAAATACAAAACAATAGGCACAATAGACGAGTGAACCGGATGTTACTCTAGGAGCGCTAGTGTTCCAGTGTTGTCTCTCCACAGTATATACTTCTATTAGACGCTCCTACATTGCACACTCTATACCCCTTTAGATATCATACATACACACTTTATATATTAGACATGTATCTCTGTACACACGCTGTCTGCATGATTTTTGTCGCCAATTCGTTACCTATACCTTGGTCGTTGAGTCTTTCTGTAACAGTAAAACTAACCAATTAGTAGGTATCTACTTCTATTAGACGCTCCTACATGTTAATAACAGATATAATAGCGGACAGATTTATACATTATAACAGACATTATTATGTATATATGTATATAATATTGTTTATAGCTGCTCTTATTTTTGGTCAAGCCAAGGTAACGCATTTTGGCAATTCCAAGAGAACATCTCTTACCAATCAGTAGGCTAAAAGCACCAATAGGGGACATCTCTCTTAGTTTCTGTGTTTTGCCCACGGGTTCAAGAGAATGGAACTTCCAAGTAGGTATTGTTCGTTGAAAATAGTTTGCATGTATTCAATTTCTCCAAATAACTTTGCTGATTATCACAAAGCACTTTTTGAAATTCAGCTTTTTTTAACCAAATGTTGACACACATGCCTTCAGAAATTCCAAATATTAACATTTTCAGTTCCTACTGTTGACACTAATGTTATATATTGATGCTTCTTTCACCTGAAGTTCTCATTGTGGTAAATGGACAAAAATGTTTGTGAACACGTAGAAAAAATATGTTCTCAGAAAATATCTTAAATTGCATTGGGATTAGTAGGTCACCATTAAAAGATGGAACGATACAATAAAGTACGGGTTATGATGGGTTGTTTAGAAACATTCTTTATCTATATTTGCTTAGAAATATTCTCTATATTCATCTTGCTGATTTAAATGAAAATATCTTTACAATGAAATTAAAAGTTTCTCCTGATATTGACACGGGTGTCATCATTAGGACACAAACACGGTTTATGGAACCTAATGTTGACACCGAATACCATATTTTTCTGTTGAAATTTCAGGATTTTCATGGTTACGGTTATAGATCATCTAAATTTAAATCGTAATTTTTACTCATAGACTTGACCCGAACATCCAAATTTGTAGAGTCACCTCACAAAGCTGCAGAGCTGTGAGTGTCACTGGAGTGACAGGTTACGGTTGTCATCAATATCACATCTGACGACGTTTTACGTTCTACATAACTAGCGGAATCGGTCAACTTCAACAATTACTTCCTTATTTTCCGAATGACGTTGATTTTGATAATCTACAGTGTCCCATTTTCTTAATTCTTGGATTTGAAATTGAAGTGTCAATATTTGATTAAGAGTCAACAATTAGTGCTTTTAAAATAAGGTCTGTTAAAAAATTAAAATAGACCAGATTACTCAAGATTTTATATTTCCCATATAAGCACTACTAGCACAAAGGATCCACATAGTCTTGAGAAGTTTGCCAAAACTAACTGATAATTTCGAAGCAATAACAACCGAACACAATTTGGAGCAATTGATGAACATTAACACAAAATAACAAAACACAATGGTGTTGACGGAAACAACGAAAATGCAACAGCGGATTTGATGGGGAGGTGTGTCCATAGTGCTGGACTACGTTCGCTCTGCTCTCAAGCCTCCTCGGCTCCTTCCCCTTCTCCCTCCATGGAGTCCATGCCGACCTCTTCGTAGTCTTTTTCCAGGGCCGCCATATCTTCGCGGGCCTCTGAGAACTCTCCTTCCTCCATACCTTCACCTACGTACCTGTTCAAAAATGAGTCACACGTGATAAATTTAACGATGGAACAGCGTAAACAAAAGTTCCAGTCATGCAGCATGATCGTATGAGCGAATTTTCGTAAATGATCGTATTTTATAATGTTGTTTTGAAATTTGAGCTTTTTGAGTGCAAGGCAATTAATAACTATTATTTTCATAGCAAAAAACGTATTCTAAATAATGATCTCCCATTCAAATGGAGCGAACGAGATCACTCACGACGAAGTTGTGGAAACCCATTTCAAAACTGAAGTTAGTGAAAAACGTTTCTTTCCACAAAGAAATAATGAGTTACAATGTTAATGTCGCCCACCATCTCCTACAGTAGTGGGCGGCGTTTTGGATTTTACGCACCTTGAAACGTAAACCAAAAAATTTTCAAGGGAGGGGGGGGGGGGTAAACAATTTTTTTTCTAGGTCGATTACTTAGGTTTATTTTTGGAAATATTAAACCAAAAGCGTAAAATGATGGGTTCCTGGTGCTTAATGCAGTGAACCCATTTGCGAGTTTCGATAGTAGATAAATATATTATATACGGGGTTCAATAATTACTGACTAGTAATCTGCGTAGAAGGGCTTTCTAATACAGAAATAATAAACCTCTGTGTGATAACTTGCAGCGTTTTATAATTTAAAGTATTCGGGCAAAAAATGGTTTAACTACAAACTGCAAGGCAACAACTAAAGTATTCAGGAAATAGTTTCATCTTCAACTACTTTTAGAAGTTAATAGTCATCGATCCCAACTACTTTTTTTGAACTGCAATAGGTAGTTGTAGTGACACCTACTTTTTGAATACTAATGTTTAGCTTTGTTGTGGCAACTGCAGTAGTTGTTGTAGTTGTGCGTTCTAACTACAACTACTGTAGAAATGAAAATAGTTGGGTTGGCCAATTACCAACTAGCTATTGCAGTTGTAGGTGAAACTACTTAAAATTTAGTTAATAGCTTCAATTAACTTTTTCTAGAGTTAATAGCTTTAATTACCTTTTTCTAGAGTTAATAGCTTTAAATAAATTTTTCCAGAGTTTATTAGGTTACATCAAGTAGTTGTGGCTTGAATTATACTGGGTTTTCGAAACTAGTTGCCAATGAAGTTAACTGGTGTCCAACTCTGAAAGGGTATATATCGGGAGTCCCATAAAACGCCCCCCCCCCCCCCTCCCCCTTCTAAAATCGTTATTATTGGGTCAAAAAAATAATTTTTTCTTTCAAACTTAATATTTTTTTGCAATGATATAAAAAATGACAAAATTGCGCATTCCACACTTGCGCAAACATGATTGACATCAACCTCTTTTTTTAATACGGGAACCCGATTTTTTATTGCATATCTGAAGAGTTGACCCACCACTTTTAGTTCGCACAAAAGGGCGCAATTCCGCTCTAAAAGTGCAAAAACTGTAAAATACTAAGTTTTTGTAAGATATTCAATTACCACATGTAATAAGTACGAGTGAATTTTGGGGTATTTTTTCGTGCTGAACCCCGTAATGATGTTCATTTATTGATATTTAACACACCATGTCGGGGAAACAACGAAAATACTACATTTTAGTACGCTTTGTGGTGTGTGGAAATGAGTAATACTGGTCAATTTTTCGGTGGCTTTCCAAATTGGTGTTGAGAATAACAATAAACAACAACATTACGCGGTTCAGCACGAAAAAAAAAACCGTAAATCATGTATTACATGTGTCAATTGAATATCATGAAAAAACAAGTATTTCACATTTTTTGCACTTTTAGAGCGGAATTGCGCATTTTCACATCGGAGTTGCGCTCGATCGGGCGCACAACAAATTAATTGATCGGTCCATTCCTTCATAGAATTCTACTTAAGATTCAAATCTGAACATAAAATGGAGATTCACATTTTAAAAAAAAAGGGGGGAGGGGGATTCACATTTTAAAAAAACGAAGTTTACGTCAATTGCGCACTATCATTTTTGAGATCCTTGCAACAATACATCAAGTTCATTTTACATTATTTTGTTGACCCATAAATAATGATTTTAACATGACGAGGGGGGGGGGGGGTCAGGAACACTCTGTATATGTTAATTTTAAAAGTTGAATTTCAAAAGATTCGCAGTGATGCGCGAAAACACTTGGGCAAGTGGAAATCTCCTTACCAGTGGACGAAAGCTCGTTTGGCGTACATCAAGTCAAATTTGTGGTCCAGCCTGGCCCAGGCTTCGGAGATGGCCGTCGTGTTGGCCAACATGCACACGGCCCGCTGCACTTTAGCCAGGTCACCTCCTGGCACCACAGTCGGGGGCTGGTAGTTGATTCCCACCTGCGATTAAACTTCCAGTCAAATCGTTTGTTTAATGAAGCTTAGGAATTTACATTAGGCCCATATTACTTACTTGTGAATCAGATTAACGTTAATCTCTTTAAAACTCTTGAACTCTTATGTAAGTGGTGTATGGTGACATATCCATACATCCAAGCCTCCTGTCTCTCACTCGCAATTGGCAGCTATTCCAAGTCTTATTTGCTGAACGGAACTATAGTAAAACCTGTTTAATTGTCGATTCAAGGTACCGTCCACAAATTGTCAATTAACCAGGGTTTTCAATAACCCAGGTTTTTCAATTAGCCAGGTTTCGGTGGCTCAATTCGTCAATTAACCAGTTTATTTGTCATTTTAAACAAACACGTCATCTTAAATCAATAAGTTAAAATTCGGTGTCCAACTTTTGGGTCGAAGTTATCGGTTATCTTCTTTTGTTTGGTGGGTTGCTCATTCCTGATGAGTTGCTCCACACCAAGCAACTTGTCCCACAGCAGATTGGAAATCTTCACTATAAAGTCATCTAGGATTTTTTGTTATTGAGTTAGGTGACTGAAAAGTGTTTTACATTCTTGAAACACCGTCACTTAGCAGATTTTCCAACCTCCAGCAGTTTCTCATTTTCAGAAGAGTTGGTGCATAGAAGAACGTTCTTTGCTCATATTCCCGCCGTGACATTCTAGGCCCTTCAAAGTGTAAGTCGCATTTTGTAGACACTTGAAAAACAAGTCGGTCTCTTTGGCGTTGAATACATCGTGTGGAGAATAACCCTGCAGAATATTCGGGAGGTCCTTGAACCACTGTGAAGTTACAGTTTGGTCCACTTCCTTGCTTTCTCCACAAATTCTTCGGAATACGATTTCATGTCTTTTTTTACACCCCTCAAGCCATCCATTACTAGCGTTAAATTTGTCACCAACTTCCAGCATGTGTGCAAACGAGTGAGCCTTCTCCTTTATTAGTTTCAATTATACAGGTTTTACTGTATTTGTTCCACCGTCCTATGTTTCGTCTCCCGAGGCAGGCAAACGCCCTTATCGAAAGGACGGAATTCAATTTCTTCGCGAACTGACTCTCTCCTCAAACGACTTCTGCGCCCCCTGCATGATAGCCACGCTCTGAGCCCAGGCCAACTCATACATAACTCAGCACAGTTCTCTGCCAGCAACTCCTTATTTTGTTTTATAACTTTTCCTAATGCCCTATCAAATCATCATTTTCCACTCATAACTTTTCCATTTATCCAACAATGTTGAACCTTTTAATTGCACTCAGTGCCGTATTTTTACAAATAAATGTCAAGTTGTACGTCCTAAGTATTTTTTAAATGAACTTTTATTATCTATATCTAATCAGAGGTGTATTAATTTTCCCTTTTCTTGTGTTGCAGGTAAGAAATTTTGTTTGTCCTATGGAAGTAAGTAATATTCATTAACATTCATAGTGCTATGCATAACATCTTCCATTTTGTCAAATTGAATTCGTTTGGATAGACAAGGATCTTTAATATTTAGGACTTACCTTGAAGCCCGTGGGACACCAGTCAACGAACTGAATTGTTCTTTTCGTTTTGATCGTTGCAATTGCAGAATTCACGTCTTTTGGCACTACATCCCCCCTAAAACCAATGTTCGCTGAATTTTAAAATCTGAAAATTTAAATCTTTTGCTTATATCAACATTTTATGCTTAGCTTACGTTGGTACGTGTTTTTTCGGCTGAAACTATAAAACTAAGCCCAACCCAAGATTCCTACCAAATAAAGTCGGAACCGCTTAGTGATAGTACAAACAAAGTTTATCACACACCCGACTCCATATCAATTTTGTGGCTTATAATGATTAAAATAAAGTGTTCTGAGTGTGTGGAAAGTACATTTTAATTATTTTCGGAAAAATAAACTACTGGCGGAGAAAGAAAAAAGTATCTTCTATTCGAGAAGAAAAATATTTTCCCACTTTTCCATTCTTATGTATGGAGGCAGCAAATTTCCAGGTCTAGTGTGGTAGAAGTCAAGGACACCTCTGCCAGAAGAGCGCCGATTTCCGTTTGTAGTTCCTCATTGTTTTGGGTTTTTCAAATGCATCTTGTGGAAAACATTCGGAGGAAGTGCGGGAGATATCCCAGTTGCATTATTCCATTTAGTTTAAGGTTATAGCAAGTGTAAGTTTTGGATCGCACTTGCTGCCTCCGTACAAAAATTTGCCCATTTAAATAAAAATTATAAAGAAAAAATGTTGAACCATTGTTCCTTCCAACAGTATATAGCTTGCAATTACCCCCCCCCCCCCTCCCTCCCCATAAAAGTAATACTTTTAGCACACCTCTCATAATGTTTCATAATCGCTAATATCTCTGTGGTATCTATAAAAGTTTCAACCAATCTATCGGAATGGACTAAGAAAAAATAGTTAATGAAACGCACAGAACATAGTAATTTTATTATTCAACTTCGATGAATGTATTGAAAAAGTTACAGTCATGCAGCATGATCGCATAAGCGAATCATCGTAAATTGTCGTAGGTAATTATATCGTAAATTATCGTACTAACTGTATTTTGTTACATAGTTTTAAAAATATTGAGAACTTCAAGTGAAGAGAAATGGTTAACTATGTTCCAAAATAAGTTATAAAACTTGTTATAAACAATATTCTGCAATTCAAAGACGATTTCGGACTTTTTGCTTTTCTTGGGGGGGTTATCATCTACTTTTTGTTGGCAAATATTAATGAAATTTAGATACATTTTTCAGCCTAGAATCGTGCACATTTTTTCAATTTGTTTATTTTTATTTTTTTTTTTTTTTTTTTTTTTTTTTTTTTTTTTTAGCGTATAAAATTTATATCACATTTATTGAAATCCGAGTAATTTAATGTGCTGAAAAAATGCTAGCTAAACAACTCATCTTTCCGTCTGGAATGCTTGATTTTTTGACGCGAGAACATATGAACATAAATATATACATATGAAAAAGCGCAAACTTCAGGAATCGTTTCAGAATGCCTCAAAACGGATTCCTTTGAAGGAACTTTTCAAAAATGTTGATTTTGAACATTTTTGAGCCGTTGTAGTTAACTTTCTAAGAAACAAAAGAATGCAAGATGCTTGAAGGTATGGTAATTACAGGAATGAGCCGCTTTGCTTCGAGTTTACTCGGAAAAGCAATATGATAGGAGGCAGGTCTTGATCAAGCACCAGTAACTCACTAATAGTTTAGTTGTAAATAAAATCGAATTCGGCAATTTGTGAAATTACCTGTACAGAACGCAGCACGCCATGTATTTTCCGTGTCTAGGGTCGCACTTGACAAGCTGGTTTGCGGGCTCGAAGCACGCGTTGGTGATTTCAGCGACTGAAAGCTGTTCGTGATAGGCCTTTTCCGCCGAGATAACGGGAGCATACGTCACCAGAGGAAAGTGGATTCTGGGGTAGGGCACCAAATTTGTCTGCAATTTAAAGAAAAATCTTGAATTCATGCTTCTATTCAGCGTGATCTTGGCGTGTCGAATTCCCAAAATATATTACTTCAACTCTCATAACTGTAGCTTAACTTCATCGATTCATGGTACGTGCTGTGACGTGCCCATTCCAGCGAATCTTTTACTCCAGTTTTTCGTGTTCAATGCACAGCCGAGTATTAACATAAGTGACGAACTATGAATGAATTTTCCATATTCATAGTTACATATTTGCATCGAATAAACTAAAATGAAAATAAAATAAAATAGTATCTTCTTTTTTCTTTTTTTACATTGTAGTGGACCGTGCTAGAAAGCATACAAAATGCTGAGCTCTAGTACGGAGTTGTTTATTTGCCGAGTTCACGGTTAATTAGTACAAAGTTAAAGTTACGCTAGGTATAGTTAAATAAGATCACAGTATATAAGTATAGATAACGTCAGTATATAAGTATATATAAGATCATATTAGATAAGTATTTTCAGTTGATAAAATAATCAAATTTTTTACTGTTAATCAAGTTGTTTATTTCACTTTTGTACAGATTTATATTATTTATTTTTAGCATATCAGTTATTATTTGAAAGTCTTTATTTATAATTTGGATGCCTTTATACCTTGTTGTGTCTTGCGCGTAGCAGTTCTTGACCTTAGGTAATTTTATTCTATATTTTGTTTTCTACTTTCTCTTACATTCTCAAAAAATAATTTCTCTTCTTTTTTATAAATGCGAACATACTTCTTCCATACATTTGTTGTATTGTATGAAGCAAATAGCATTGCAGCAAGCAGCATTGTAGTTCTTTGAAAAGCAATTCCGATGAGTGTCTCTTCTTCCTTTTTTTTTTTTTTTTTTTTTTTTTTTTTTTAAATAATATCTCAAGAGTTTTCTTTTGAAGTAGGTATATTTTTGATAGTAGCATATTGCATTACTGATTCAAATAGCTACTGATTCAAATTACTGATTCAAAGTAATTCTTTTGAAAAATATTTAATTGAATATAGCATACATGAGCATTTTCTTGATTTTTGTCACAAATAGTTAATGTGGACCGAGCCTTCACCCACCACACATGTTGATAGTGAGCTCTAGCAAAAGTTTCTTACAATAATCTGCCCTTGGCGCGCATCTCCTAGTAGTAGTCTGGGAGCCCACAAGGAAAAAAAAACCATCTGAATAGTAGAAAAGTGAGAAAATATGTGTGTCCTATCAAAATAGGTGGAACACAAAATTGTGATCTTACGAAGATAGCTAAAATCGCACAATCAATTTACCTATTCTCTAAAAAGTTCTGAACCGTGCGGCCTCCCGAAATTCTCACTATTATGTACTATGTTGTAGAGCATTGAAAAACCAAGAGGTCCGATGATCGTGGGAAGTACCTACTAGTTACTTCCTAAAATAAAGAAATAACGAACAATTGAAAATCGGGTTAAGTTTTTGGCAAGTCCTCTCCTCCCCAGTCTAGACTTTTGCCTTTCACAATCACTTAGCGACCGTAATATTGCTCCGATTTAAGTTTGCGGGAGCTCATTCGACCCATGGTTAGAACCATTCAAGGTGTAAGCATGTTTTAGTTCGAAAACCGTTTTCCATTGACGTTTAACTTGACTAACAATTTTTATGCTGTAACTCAGTGGGAAAGGGTCTGAACTGAACCATGCTTACGAACCTTAGAAATTATTTAACCCTGAGTCGAATGAGCTTTTTTAAACTTCAATCGGATAACCATGTACGATGGTTAATGAGAAAATTCACCTCATTGTGGTCACATCATGTACACAAGTTCCTCAGACAGTTTCAGTCTCAAGTATATTGGTCAATTCATTTACCACGTTCATCCCCCTCCTCATCAATCATAATGGCATTCGGAGTTTCCCAATCGCTTTTCGCATTTCGCCTAATTTCAACCGTAACATGCGAGTCACCTTCGTGAAATCAATTTTGGAACCCATACTCAGCCTTCATAACTCACAGCGGTCTCCCTCAAGCACTAAACAGGATAAATGGACTATGAATACTGATAAATGGTGTAACGCTAGCGTTCCATCCATTCACCGCTCCAGGTGGAAGGGAAAATGGGCCTAGCGGCGAACGGAGGGTCGCGCCGATTATTCAACTTGTCCGCAATGTTGGACGAGGGTCGCTTGTGATGACTTTTCCCGTCTTGACTTCCAAACGAGACGGACAGCGATCTAAGGCTGAGCCGCACAATAACATCTGAAGACTACAGGGAGGAAAAGGAGATAACTGTAATTTGTTCTCGAAATGAGTTAGTGACGAATTCTTATAGATTTTTGTAGGACGAACACGATAGGCACTTCAGAATTGGGGAAAAACGAGTCCAAACAGCCGAAAGTCGCTGGTGAAAGAAGTGTACAGTACCGTGGAAAGGGGGGGTAACTTGAGCGCCTCGAGAGTTGAACGTGGACATAAACCATCCCATACTGATGTACCATAGGGATACCTACAATGGAGCCTGGACCAGTTTATTGTAATTGCGAGTCCTCCAAGGAATAAGAAAAATATGAAGAAAAAAACAACGATTTTCGAAGACATCACCACGAACCAAACAGCAGCTCCGTGATAACGAATTTCACTTCCTAAATCTAGCCTACAAGAAACACTTACGATCACGAGGGGAAAATATGATGATCTGCATATAGTTGTTGATGATGCAGTTTTGCCATTCCAAAACGACTGCATATTTCAGCAAAATCAAACCTAAAAAACCAGCAAAGAACAGAAACCTTAGACCTAGAAGCGTATATTGCGACTATCCCTGCTTCAGAATTTCCGAATAAACAAATTACATCTAGTTTCTAAACATTTTTTTTCAACAACAATAAAGTATTGTATTTTCTTAGTTTTGAATGTTTTATAAATGAAATTTATGTTTTGGGGCTGAAAATATTGTGTTCACTCTCCTTTTTAGACTGAGAATACCACGGAGGAAAACCGCAATGCATCGAGATGTTACCCCCTTTTCCCCCAGTATAATTGGGACTTTCGGTGTTAGCTGGCTTCCTGGCCCTAACAGTGAATTAATTGTAGACATTTGAGTATACAGTTGCGTTCTATAGTACTTGAACAACATGTTGGTATATTTCTTGAATTTTTAAATTCCATACGTTAACAATAGTAGCGTTTCCCATTCAAAAAATGCTTTACTGCACAATTGCGAAAATGAAACTTATCCCCCTTTTCCCCCGTAGTCTTCATCTGTTCTTGTGGCCAGTTTTTCCGAGCGTTACCAGTTTCTTTAAAGGTATTAGGGTGCTGGGAACTAACTATCCGAGGCACCACGAAGTAGTACCGTCGTACACAAACTCATTATTTGACCACTTGAAATACGATTAAATTTACATTATCATTTATCACTGGATTCGCTATAGAATAGGCATGCGCAATGGTGAAATAATACTTATGCAGAAACACTATATCGGCAAATAAAACTTGCAATTTTTTTTAAGTTTAATAATTTTTAGAAAATCAGAATCCAAAGATGCTTACCTGGAATTCAGTGAGATCCACATTGAGGGCTCCGTCGAATCGGAGGGAGGCTGTGATGGAGGACACGATCTGCCCCAGCAGTCTGTTCAGGTTGGTGTAGGTTGGCCTCTCAATGTCCAAATTTCTCCTGCAGATGTCGTAAATGGCTTCGTTGTCCGCCATAAACGCGCAGTCTGAGTGCTCCAATGTGGCGTGAGTGGTCAGAATCGCATTGTACGGTTCCACCACAGCTGTGGAGATCTAAAATTAAAGGAAGTATTAAAAAAAGTAGTTCGTTATCAAGTCACATGGTAAAAATCTTCTCCATAAACTAGATATTTAAAGTTGTCCAATTATTGATAATCGTTGAAATACCCGGAAGATACGAAACTACGAAGACAATTTTGGACTATATCAGTAGGGAGAAATCATATTACCTATGGCTTAGTATTCCAGTGATAAGGATGGACAATATAAATAACTGCTTCGTCAGATCTTTTGGCTCCTTTTTAGGTGATCCATATTGCAATGAATCGGAAAAGTAGTTTAAAGATTTGAGCAACTTATCCACTCTCAGTATAAAAGTACAGGTAGAAAAATGTTTAAGTAAGTAATTGTTTCTAATAGGCAAGTTAAGTTTGAGGGGTGACTTCGGACTTGATTATGTGAGGCCTACAATTTGAACACTGCTACTTGGGGTGTTTCTTATTTGTTATTTCCTTATTTCTATTTCGATGGAAAGTACCGGCCTATATATGTACCTTTAGCATCCGATTTTACTTCCTGATCTATCAAAGTAGATGAAGCATTACTTAGGGGAAAAAGCACCTACTGTCAGATAAAAATTGTTTGATTCAACGGTAGTGATCGCACGTGCACGAACAGATCCTCAAAAATAGAGATTAACCTTAAGTTTGAAAAATAGTTCAAGCGTCATTGTAATATAATCTATCAATTTTTTCGGGATTAATTAGAAACTGCGTTGGCGCATGCCCAAATGGCGAAGCCTTCCAACTTGCTCATTTTTCACGTTCCTGACTCATTTGTAAATTGCGTGGGTTATTGTGAATAATGCTCAATGAAATTGATCACTCGCAGATCAGTAGTGGACTGAGTACATGTGCAAATGTAAATCCCTTTAAAAGCAACTGAAATCCTTCTACCTTCAAGAAAAATGGTGATGGTTTACATGTCTCCACATTCTCTTCAAGTTACGCTCATGCATAACAATTTATAAATTGACAATCTATATCCATAAATTTTAACCCCTACCTACGCATTTTAGTGACCTATACGCGAAGAGTATACCTATAGGCAGCAGAGTGCCTCACATAACTTCACAAAAGTTTTGTGATAGAGTCATTGCAAAAATCTCGTGAGTAGAATCGAAATGGAGAAAATTATTTTGCTGTGCCAATGCTTAAGTGATATCACTCTTTGTGATCCACCATATATGGTGATACCAGATTGCATTCTAGGTCTTGATCTATCTGTGGAAGATTCATTGCTTGCCTGTTAAGCGGTGTAGATGGCGTACTCACGCTTGCTCCTCTTGCCATAATCTAAAAAGTGGCGCTCCAAGAGAAGGGAAGCGAACCCTGACCAAGTACCATGCCAAAAATGTAGAAGATGAGGAAGCTAATTGGAGCAAATGCTCATAAGTGATATCAATCTTTTGGACCTACATACCTGGGGATACCTGTCTAGGAATTGACATTTATGTTGAAAACTCATCGCTTACCTGAGGGGCGGGGTAGATGGCGTACTCCAGCTTGCTCTTCTTGCCGTAATCCACTGAGAGGCGCTCCATGAGGAGAGAAGCGAACCCTGACCCGGTACCACCGCCAAAAGAGTGGAAGATGAGGAATCCCTGAAGCCCTGAGCACTGATCTGCCAGCTTCCTGATCCTGTCCAGAACCAAGTCCACGATCTCCTTCCCGACAGTGTAGTGACCTCTGGCGTAGTTGTTGGCGGCATCTTCTTTGCCAGTTATGAGCTGCTCCGGGTGGAAAAGCTGTCTGTAGGTTCCGGTCCTCACTTCATCTGCACGTTTCAAATACACAAAATTTTTGGTATAAAGTTAGGTATAAAGTTATGTACAAAGCAAAATATTTGTCTTTACGTGAATCCTTCCTCAGTAAATTAAAAATGGTTCATAAGGATGATTGGGGGGGAGGGGGGTTTAGACACCGATATATCGTGATATTTTCAACCTGTTTCCGTTAATCTTTCTTTGTCACCCCGTCTCTGTCTTTGTCACAGTGCAAAAGCAGTGTATACATCATTATGGTTATGAGGGAGGACGGGGATTGCTTCTTGCATATTCATGATAGGTTATAACCTATTATGATTACCCCAAATCTATTTCAACAAGATTGTATCATTAATAGCTACTGCGCAACCGCCAATGTTACATACTGGTAAAAACCTTAATTTTCAAGTTTTCATCGATTTTGACGAAATGGTCAGTGAAAAAATATTGTAAGTGAATACCGGTTGTAGATAATCCCGTACCTATTTCATAGTTCCCAACTAATCAGTTTACGTATGCGATAACGTAAATTATATTGAGTATAACGTTTTCGTTTCTTTATTGACCAAATATGACGTTTCACGCTACTTCTTGATTTACTCATTTCCGCTATGAAATTTTTCAAGATCATTTAAAACTTTTTAATGACCTATACATTCAGGATAGGTTAACGAGGAAGCTATGTGCCACACCCAACTTGGCAGACTTTTTTTCATAGCCATGGGTAACGCATCGTGAACATGGGAAAAAAGTGGCTTCGTCATTAAAAAGCAATGAAAGTCTATATTCGTCATTGTTACCGACAACTGTAGGCTCAAGGTCGACGAAAATAGCTCTGGGAACGTGTTTCCCTGCTCCGGTCTCGCTGAAGAACGTGTTGAAGGAATCGTCGCCTCCTCCGACGGTTTTATCAGACGGCATCTGCCCGTCAGGTTGGATCCCGTGCTCCAGACAGTACAACTCCCAGCAGGCGTTCCCGATCTGTACTCCCGCCTGCCCCACGTGCACCGACAAACATTCGCGCTGTAACAAATTCAAGATGCCAATGAGATGCCAATTTACTGAACTCAATGAGGTAGGTGTTTACATAAGTATTTATTTATTTATTAAGGTGACAAATTATTGTGACACATTCAAGTCACTCTTTATGAATGCTCATACAATTCTGTATAATAAAACTGCACAGCGAGAATGAGAATGATGATGAGGATCAAAAAGATCGCCCATTTCGTCTCTACAGAACCCTAACATATTGGCCCTTAAATTCAAGCTCCAAATCTCCTGACTAATGTGTAAAAACTTTAGTTTTCCAAAATTTCGAACCGTATTCGTTTAGATTGCGATAATGTGTCAAAAAATGTGGTTAGACGTGGTTAGATAAAAAAACAAAGGGTTGTCCCCTTCATTTGAACGGAGAGATTTTCGCGACCTTCTCCGCCCGCTTCCTACTCCCAAGGTGCGGACGGTTCCCGTCTTTGCCCGCACTCCCGCCACCACCGCTGGCCCGTCAGGCCGCAATGGGCGCTCTGTCAGAATAAATCTCGCCAATGGGGTGGGCAGTATAAATCTGCCAAGGAGTTGGGCATTATAAATCTCGCCAATGGGGTAGGCAGTATAAATTGGATTATTACTAATGAGTATTATTGGATACTGATTGGTGTCCGAACGCAACGGTCAGCCTGTCAGGCCGAAATGGGCGGCCCGTCAACAGGCAGGGGGTGGCCCCCCTTGTTTTATATAATAAAACTGCACAGCGAGGATGTTAATGATGATGAGGATCAAAAAGATCACCCATTTCGGCTCAACAGAACCCTAACTTATTGGTTCTCAAATTCAAGCTCCAAATCTCCTGACTAATGTGTAAAAACCTTAGTTTTCAAAAATTTCGAACCATATTCGTTTAAATTGCGAAAGTGTGTCAAAAGGGTGGCCCCCTTTGTTTGAAGAGAGGGATTTTCGCGACCTTCTCCGCCCTCACATTCATTTGACATTCTACGCCACATCTTAATTTTCCATTCCTCGCTAGTTTTCGACGCCCATTAATTACGTTTAACAATACAGTAATAATAATGATAATGAATTACAACAAATAAAAATAACTACCTACGTTTAATAATTACAGATCTTACATATTGGATACATAAATTAGATATCTTGAAACGTAAACCAACTCATTTTGAGGAGGGGTTAAAATTTGATTTTTCCGGTTGACTACAAGGATTCATTATTATAAATAATAATACCTAAACCAAAGTAAATATAGTATCAGCCTAAATGCACCTAATAGAACCACCACTGAAATCGTACCCAGGAGTTAGTAAAGCATATTGCTCATAGTGAATTTAGCGGTACTCACCATATTGCTGGAATGACCAAGTCTTCCCTAAGTTGAGTTTCCGTACGAATTATTTATAAGGACGACGATTCGTATAACTTGTAAATCAACAATTATTTTTTTCAGAAACTATTATGAATTCTGAAAGTAAACCCGCCTAGTTGAACATGTGATAAATCATGAAATGAATGCATGTGATGTATTAAATTGTAGTTTGATATGTCATTAAAGAATGTTCCTATACCGTATCAGCAAATTACCTACCTAATTGATTAATTCGGAGGGAGGCCGTAGTGATTTCTGCCATGTGTCTAAAGGGTTGTGATTTAGCAGCATGAGGTGGATGTGTGTTCTATGTTGTATGCTAGTGCCTTGCTAAGAATCAGAATCAGAATCGTATATATTGTCATAACATGATAGAATGTAGGACAATTGTCAACATAATTCGTAGTAGGTAAATTACATTCCTGTAGCCAATAAAGGTGAGAGAAAAAAATAGGTTAATTAAAATATTAATAATAAAACGATATGAAAGAGTGTGAGCTGGTCATTAACCCGCCTAAAAGGCGGCTCGACCGGGGATTCCCGACCGAGCCCGGACCCGACCCACCATGGCGGCCTCCCGGGGGCGCCCACCTAATTCTAGGTAAGCACCCCTTGCTGCGATTCATAAATCGCGCAACCGAGAGTCACCAGGCGAGACCGCCCCCGAGCCGATCGAGAGCCCCGAGCCTAAACAATTAGCTCGCTATAAAGCCATACACTCAATAAATTACAAACACACTAAAACAATAACTCATACAACCCACTGTCAAGGCAGCACCATCGTCAAAGCCAAAAGGCTATCTTCAGCGCTCCGCCTTTTTTTTCCGAGCTCCCCAAATGCACATTGATGTGGCTCTGATAATGGTAAAACCTAGGCGGCCCCTCAACCATCCTCGAATGAATGCTTGAGGACGATTCCGCCTATCTGCCAGTAGTTCTGCAAGCACCTTTGTAAAAGCTGTGGCTTGTGGTGCCAGGAGCGCATCGACCGTGCATTCTAGGGGCGTGAATGAGGAATTACGATGCTCACCGGCAACAAGGTATTTACGTTTCTTTTCCTGTTCCGCTACTGTATATTCTATCAAGCATAATTGTCTCACGTTCACTGGTCCATCAAATCTAGAGGGTTGTTGGAAAAACTTCCAGTCGTGCAGATCTTATGAGCGAATTTTCTTAAAATATCGTAATATATCACGTTAAATTGTTTTAAAATTTGAGCACTTTGAGTGGAAGATTTTTTTTATTTTCTTTTTGCGAATTCTCGTAAAAAATGACGCTATTTCAAGGGCTCAAAAAATTTTAAAATCAAATTTTTTGAAAAATTTCTTCATTCAAATCTGTTTTGAGGCGTTCTGAAACGTATCCTGAAGTTTGCGCTTTTTCATGGGAATTATGTTATTTGTACCTAGCGATTCACTAAGTACCATCGAGGCGATTAGGGACTCATATTCTGATGATCCCCTAATGCGAAGCCAACGTGTATCGCTACACCAAGCCACTACATTGGGCTCAAACATAACTTTCATGTAGGTACGGAGCCATCTGCAATGAGTGTGCAGATGCCCTTGCAAGGAGAGTCATTGGTTATAACTCCATTGATATGTTGCCTATACGCATTGAGGATCAAATCTCCTACATGCAACATAAAGCCGATTCCATCTGGCATGAGCAATGGCAGGGTGTGGTCACCACTGGTCTGCGTGGTGTCTTTCAGGACTTGAGCCATCATTTTTTTCCCCCTCCGAGTTGCCAGTGGAGTCCATGATGGCGCTCCTGTTTTGTCAAGGATGGCAACGTGGCTCCTCTCAGAATCGTGCAACTCCCAGGTCCCTTTAGACACCTTGTTCAATTCCGCTGATGACCCTTCTAGTTTTTCGCTCATTAACCATTTGCTCATAAAACATCATTTTTGAGCTCATTAAATTGGTCAAATTTCGAGAAAAAAAGTACTAAAAAAATCACTAAAATTGGCTAAAAACGGACAAAAAATCGTTTAATTTATATTTTCTAGCAGAGTTTTAGTTAAAACTACATTTTCAACGATTAAAAAGAATATTTTAAACATAATTTCTTAAAATTATGTTGAAAACCGTACTTAAATTTCATTAATGATTGCTAAAAAAAATCTATAAAAACTGCGAACAAATCTAAAAATCCAAAATCTCCTTTGACTTGCCGAATTTTATTTAGAATGAGTTTTTGTTTGCCATACAATTGGTTTGTACCAATTTCTATCTGCTAAAATTGTTCAATTTTCAATAAAATTTATCATATTATAATACGATAGATGGTTTATGAAAATTCGATCATACGATCATGCTGCATGACTGGAACTTTTTATGTTTAAGCCGCACCAGGCAAGAAATTGTTAACTACCAATACCATGGCAAAAAACTCAGTCTAAATTATGGATTTACCTTTGTTTACATCGTAATTTTGCAGTTTTTATCGATTTTTCATCAAATTTTCATGAAATTCTAGTTCAATTTCAGCATAATTTTGTACCTAAATAATTTTTTAATGGTCCAAGTTCAACGTTGATAAATTTCTTTTGACCAAAGTTCTGCTAGAAAATATAAATTTAACGTTTTTTAGCCGATTTTTGGGCACATTTTTTGAAATTTGAGCAATTTATTGTACTCAGAAAGTGCTGGACAACGAATTTATCGACCAACTTGGAATCAATCTTGCTTGGTAACACAATATGAGATGGATAGATTTTTAATAACTGGCCGTGAACAAAGGAATTTCTCAATTCTACAAATTTCAATAAAAAATCCAAATTTTGCTGTGAACAGTATTATTTGTTTATTGGAGAAAAAAAAAAAGATTACCAGGTACTACGGGAAAATTACTGTGAGAAATGTATGAAAGGTCTAGGAAATAGCCACCTTGAATAATGGGTTTTTTCCGCATTGGCTCCACTCGGCTTCGGGTGAACTTTTGGGAGCGAAAGAGCTTTGAAAACCCGAATCGTTCCAGAATGCCTCTAATTTTAGAATAGTTTTTTCTAATATTTTCGGAGCCCTTGCAATCGCTTCATTTCTTACAACAAAATTCACTGAAAGGTAAATACACGCTAAGAAAGCAGTTTCAGCAGCTCCGAACTAAATATTAAAGCCTTCAAGCAACCCAACTATTACGAGCAACAGTTTTGATAGATTTTTTAACTATCGCCTTTGACATTCTACTGAATTGAGCACGAATACAGCAAAGGAAGCGAAATCCTGGAAATATAAAGAAGGATTTTTCGCCGGGAGAATATCCATTATGCGTTTTTTCGTTCGTCCCCGCAGCGTCGGGACGGAGAAAAAGGCACGTTGAAAAAAAAAAAAAAAACTCATTATTTTATGAACGGTTCGTGCACTTTCTTTTCAAACTAAGCGAGACTAAGTCTGAAATTTCACGGGTCGGCGGGTCGCGTTTTTAACGAACTCGCCTGCGCTTCGCTTCTTTCCCGTCCGCGCCTTTTTTATTCCTTCGAGGGAAAAGGAGCAAAAAAAACGGGTTGACGACTCTGAATAACCTCGCTAAATATTAAATCTAAGGAGGAGATAAGAGTGGAAATGAGCGAATGGAAGTTGAAAAATTAAAAGAATTATCTCGTTTGTGAGAGTTGTTAGTAGAATTTTTGTTCCGTCGGCAGAAATAACTTATTGAGCTGACATTATTATGTATTGTATTTTAAAATGTTGCAAAGTTTTACTCATTGACTTATTGCTTCTGTATTGGATAGCCCTTAAACGCAGATCCATTGGCCAATAGTTATTTAACAGAGTATACAGCGTGCGGCGGCAAGGGTTCCCCGAAATTGAAATGCAAATAAAAAACGTCTGCCGAATCGAGTGTGGCACATAGCTTCCTCGCTTACCTATCATGAATGTATAGATCATTGTAAAGTTTTAAATGATCTTGACAAATTCCATAGTGGAAGAGAGTAAATCAAGAAGTGGCGTGAAACGTCATAATTGGTCAATTAATAAACGAAAAAATGATAATTTACGTTTGTGTGTGAATGAATTGATAAGTAGAGAACAATGAAATAGGTACCCGGCCATCTACGATTTAAACCACGCATTCGCTGAACATTTTATCAAAATCAGATGAAAACTGTGGGAATTAAGGTCATTACAATTATTTTGCATTAGTGCATGCGCAGTAGCTATAATGATACAATTGTGTTGAAATCGATATGAGGTTATCAAGTCATCTTCTTCCAACTATTATCCAAATTTAAGCGAAATCGAACGACTAGAGCGTGAAAAAATGGAGCATAATGTAATTTACGTTTGCTCATGTGCAGAGTGTTGTATTGATTTGGCAACAATGAAACTGACATAGGACCGTCTACCTTCTAGCCTGCATATTCCCTGAAAATTTCATCCAGATCGGATGAAAACTGTAGAAAATGAACTTGTTACAAGGATTTGCGGACACACGACAGACAGACAGACACACAGACAGTCACAGATCCAAAGTTGTTCGGAATGGTCTAAAACGTAAAATGCGACTGGAACTTTTGATTTTGGAAACCAAAACCTTTTTTTAATAATTAATAATTCAATCATGTTGTAATTGATATAAGATAATAAAATTGTCATCCCCCAACTATCATCCAAATTTGAGCGAGATCGGACAACTAGGGCGTGAGAAATGATGCTTGGTTGAAAATTACGTATGCGCATGCGCAGAGTGAAGTATGGGGTCATGAACGATGAAACTGATAGGGGACCGTCTACCCCCTAGCCCGCTCCTCCCCTGAAAATATCATCCAAATCGGATGAAAACTGTAGAAAATTAGCTTGTTACAAGGATTTGCAGACACACGACAAACACAGACAGACAGACAGGTACGGAACCAAAGTTGTTCAGAATGGTCTAAAACGTAAAATGCGAGTGGAAATTTTGATTTTGGAGACCAACAATTTTTTTTCTCCTGGAAGTGAAAATGCTTCCGCTACCTGTAGGTAGGCTCGGAAGCAAAAACGCTTAATTCGGTAGGGTGGACGTCAACCCTTGAGCTCCTGCTATAAATAGTGAGAATCCAGTTCAGACGGCGCTGGTTATACTATAAAACGCAACGCTCCCCAGTCGTGATGGCATAGTATTCATCTCGATAGCGCCCAACCTCGTCACGTCGGCCATCTACTCCAGCCTGTTCCGTATAATGTAGCTCCTAATCTCTAATCCCTGGGGTTATAATCCCCACTTTAATCCTCCATCTTAGCCATAGCCTCGCTTCCATCTCACGTTCACATCTTAGTTTATGAGAGGACACGTGCTCTCTTCAAGTTCCCCAACAACAGGCTGTCGGAAATGGTTTTTGGAGAATGAAGGAATCCTTGAGCTTCTCTCGTGCCTCTTACCTGCAACTGCTTCGAAAACTATCGTTCTTGATAGTCTAGGAGCCAAGGCCGAAAATGGTAGTAATTTCAAGAGAAGGTTTGAGATTGGATTTTGAATTTCAGCATCAAAACAAACTGAGCTTGAAAATGGTTACTTGATAACTAAATAACTCAAATTGATTTTGATCTAGAGTGTTTAAAATATTGAAAAGCTACATTTAATGGTTTATTTGTTTTTAATTGAATGATTTTTTTAATTTATTGAAAATTATTAGCTAATATACTTTATACATTTTACCCTTCATTATGCTTTGATAGAGTTCCTCCAGTAATATGTGTGGGGGATATTGAGCCCAAAAACATTTCTACGAAGAACTTTAGAAAATTCTGCCCAAACCCTGAGAGAGCACGCTATTACCGACGTAGGAGACCACTACGTTACCGTCGGCTACAACCCAATCACGAAAACCCGACCGAAGACGTGCTGGGAGCCCATTTTCCCGCCCCGGACGTAGCTTTATATATAATCAACGAACAAATGGTTATCGGTATCCCCACGAGCTCGACCCCTGCGGTTGCGGCTTCTATTCCCGCTTTTACCTTTTCCACCGACCAATCAGAACAGCGGGATATCCTTTTTCCACCCCGGGTCTCATGGGCCTGTTATTGGGGAAGGAGAAACGCTGTTATTGGACGACCTGTTCCCCCATCCATTTTTCGAGGACCTCTTCGCTTTTAATCTTTTCATCAGGCTGAGGGATTGAGACCCACTTCCCAGCACAACACTCGACTCCCTTGTTATCTGCCTCATCTCTCATGCTGCCTATCGTGTTCTTGAAATATTCATCACGTTTATAGCTGTACGTAAGCACTTGAGATATTTATTTAGGAACTCTACATTTATGTAGAAAACGTCATTATACACAATAACATCTATCTAGGGCTACGGGTTCTGTATTTATTTAATTAATGTATTTGAACTTTATAAGTAACATTAATATTTTTTTGCTTATAAATGATAAATTTAATCCCAAAGAATTGATTAAAACCATCCGCAACGCTGTAAGTTGAACAGTTGACTTTTTCCTAAGGGCTTGAACTTCGGAAAAAAACCTTCGAATTTCTAAGCGCGAGAAGATAGAGAAATCAAGCGCTGCTTGCAGATCTATTGATTAGACGATCAAGCTCTAAGTTCCATCAAAGATCGTTAGGTAGTGATACTGGACTACGGTGTGGCGTATGACAGCAACGTGGACAAAAATACTATCTAATACATAGTATTTTTGTCTACCTTGCTGTTATACACCTCTTATAACTTTAATTTTCGCCACTGTTCAGTATAAATTAAATAATGTAGTTTTCTCTGTGTACCCCAAAGATGTTGTTTAAGTAGACAGCTACCTACTAGAGCTCTATGACGAGGATTGATATGAAATAAGCGTCCAAATACAGTTTTCCAAGCCCCGAAGATGAAATATAAATATTTCGAAACGTCGGCCTAGAACGTAGACTTTTTATTGACCAACCCTCGAAAAAAGCAAAACATTTTAATTATGGGTTACGTAACTAGACAAACTGACATCAGTGACAATCTTGAGCATAGACACCATCACAATTTGATCCTTCTTATTTATTTATTTATTCAATGTATTTGAACATGTATGTTCCTTACATTCGAGTATGCTTTACAAAAATTACATAATACATCATTAATAATACATAATACGTTGTAGTGTAAACATCATTAACGTTGTGTTTTCAATTGAATCAACTAAAAGAGTAAAAAATTTAGAAATTGATCATAATGTCCAGTTACTTGATTTACTCACAATTAATGATAATCTATTCAGTATTTCAAATATTTTATAAATTACAAATTAATATAACATTCATTATTAATTCAGCTTATTCTTTTTAGCTTACAAATATTGGGAAAAAAATAAAATATAACACAAAATGAACTTCATAGGTAAATCATTTCAAAAACATTCAAGCAGTAACATAGGCAGTACCAGTATATATAAGCGAATTAAACCTTCACACAAACAAACATAAATTTCTCAGTTTTTCAAACTTTACTTAAGAAGAAATATAGCCTTTTTATGTCGAATTCACGTGGTACTGATACAAAATTTATCAAGTTTCCGGTACCAAGTCCGAGATGTATCATTTTCTAATCCAGTTATACATAGGACACTCAAATAGAACATGAAAAAAGTTTTCAAGAAGACCCGTGTCACAGGCTGTACATACAGTATTTGGAGAAATTTTGTAATTATAATTCCTAATTTTAATTGTAAAATGGTGTTTACTTGCCAATCATTTGTGCAAATATCTTTTTAGATTGAAACGGGTCATTGTGGTAATTCAAATGATCGTTAAATTCATCCTGCACTATCACAAGCCAACAGTAATCATTACAGTAGCCAGAAAATACCGCATCAACATCTTTATTTTCAAGAAAGATTTCAGTATCCTCTACACATTTATGAGTGAGCATTTTGAGATTTTCACAATCCAAAGTTATTACTTGTTGCACTCCACATTTTATAAGAAGTTCCTTAAGTTGAGTCAGCCAATTAAATCTTATAGAATTATTGTTGAACTTTTCCATTTTTTCAAGAGCGTGCAAACATCTCTTGGGGTATCTATGATTTTCCATTTGTGTAATTTTTAGTAACCATTTGAGACTGTTTTTAAAATGGGTACCATCAAATTTTAGACATCCGCTTCTAATCAGACGTATGATCTGGGTGTAACTAAGGGGAAGATCTAAATGCCATTTGAAAAATTTTACCTGGACTCTTTCTACGTCAGGACAATATCTCAGCGCCCAGATCTCCGCTCCGTAGAGAATAGTAGAACGGACAATGGAATTGAACAGCATGGTTCCAGTGTTCCACGACGCCGCTTCTTTTCCACGGGTTCTATACATGGAACATGTTTTTGCCATCTTAAGCCGCCCAAAAATGAGATAAAATTACCGTTACGTGACATGTAGTGCGTTTTACATGAGCTACGAAGCCATTTTGACATTTTATGTCTTTACTTTGCCACATGGGCTCGAAAAGCGTAGCGTTATAAAAATAGCTGATGAACTGAGTAGCATTGGATTTATTATACTATTATACTAGACTCACTGCATGCAAATTCATATCCCTGTGTGGACTCCCTTTCAGGTTTATCCTCAACTGTTACTTCTGCGCGAAAATACATTTTTCTGGACAATATCACACAATTGTATTATATAAGTAGGTACCTACCTACGCGAAATAAAATACAGGGCATAAAACCGAGATCAAGAAACATAACAAAATGTAAACAAACTCAAACCAGCAATATGCTAGGTTAGAATAGAAATACTGCTACACTAGCTTACTTTATTCTTACTGCAGGCTTCTATTTATTGTATTCTAGCTTTATTTTAAGTGGGATTTTATTCGTAAATTAATGGTATAATACAACGGGAAACTGTTTTGAATCGAACAACCAAGCTTGATCAAGTAGACAGTGAATAGTAGGGGAAGTCCATAGGGGAATTTCGGTAGATACTGAACTATGGATATTTTTCTAGGGAAAAATCGCATATGGGCTAGCCCCAGAAGATAGATTTCAGTTTGCAGTATCCACATTTCCGTTTCGTTGACTGGATGATTTTACTCCTCTCCGTGGGGCTGTACACTTATCCACGCCATTTTGCCCCTTCACTAACAAAATTTGGGGAACTAAAGACGTAAAACCAATTCGAAAGTCGTTCGAAAGGTCACTTTTTACCTACCGTTCGAAGATCGTTGATGAAATACATTATTTTTCAAATGATTAATTTAGTACTCAAACGGGTCTTAACTAAGTCTAAGTCCCGTGCGAACTTGACGCTAAGTGTAAGGCTGTTGGGTTCACGGGAAGTTCGAAGCGCTGAATAACACCCGAGCGATGTATCCGAGGGGGATCGGCGGCTCTAAGATGGATCTACGTGCCGCGCAGGCCCCCCCCCCCCCTCCTACCATCGCCTTCTCTAGCACTCCTGGTATTTGTAGGAGCTCATCTCTGATCCTCCGGAATCCTCGACGCATCTCCACAGCCCCTTCCCACATCTCCAGAGGCCCTCCCCCTTCTCCACAGCTCTCCTGAACACCCCCGCGCTGATGGGAGCGGCTTAACCCTCTTGGTATTACGCGGTCCCGGAGCTCCTATATTTTCTCCCCGATAGCGTTTGATTTCCCCCTTCCCTTCATCTCCTGTGGGAGGAAAGACGAAGCTCGTTGCCAAGCAACGCAACCACAAGGTGCTCCCTCGCGACTCTAAGAATATACTGAATCTCCCGACTTGAGTTCATCAAACTCTGTGAGATCGATTTTCGATCTCATTTCTGATCGAAAGTTCCTCTAAGAGATTTTTTTAAATGCTTGGTTTTCGAGAAATTTAATTTTTAAAATTTTGCTTCTGAGTTTGCAAGGCAGCGGAAACTTTGTTTTCACTTTCGAAATGAAACAAATTTTTGTGCTCCAAAATCAAAATTTCCACTCGCATTCTGCGTTTTATGGCCTCCTGAACAAATTAGGTTTCGTGTCTTTCTGTCCGTCTGTCCGTCCGTCTGTCTGTCGATATTCCCTTGCCACAGCCATAACATCCACAATTTCGATCGGGTTTTAATGCATTTTTAAGGAATAATGTGGATATAGCCCTAGATGGTCCCCTATCAGTTTCATCATTATTGAATCAGCGGTACGCTCTGCGCATGCGTTTACGTAATTTTCTCATGATAGTCATAAGACCGTCAATGTTGAACAGATTTTAGTCAGGTTTTCAAGGATTCTGCAGGGATGGTTCCTTGAGGTCCCTTACGACACTCTTTATGATTGAATCAGCGGTACGCTGTGCGCATGCGCGAGCGTTTGCCTTTCTATATTTCCTTGCCACAGCCATAACTTCCACAATTTTGATCGGATTCCAATGAAATTTTCAGGAATAGTGTGGATTTATCCCTAAATGGTCCCCTATCAGTTTCATCATGATTGAATCAGCGGTACGCTTTGCGCATGCGTAAACGTAATTTTCATGTGATAGCGATAAGTCCGTCAATGTTGAACAGATTTTAGTCAGGTTTTCAAGGATTCTGCAGGGATGGTTCCTTGAGGTCCCTTACGACACTCTTTATGATTGAATCAGCGGTACGCTGTGGGCATGCGCGAGCGTTTGCCTTTCTATATTTTTTATTTTTAAACACTGTAGGCTAATAATAATATTTTCTATTAAAGTAAACTAAAATAGTGCTCCTTGATTAATTTTCTAAATAAATTCAGAGGTAGTTTTTCTTGTTTCACAAGGTCATGTGGAAGTAAGTTATATAATATAACCCCTTTGTGAAAATATAGTCTTTGAGCTGCTGTAGTTTTCAGTTTAAAAGCTTTCAGCGTTACTTTACCCGCGCTCCGTGTGCCAACCTCAACCTTCTCTAATTTATTTTCTATATATTTTTTCTGAGTATAAATCAAAGTGGTTTTCTCTATTAAATTAAAAATATCAATAACTTTAAATTCTCGAAATAATAAATTCGTGGAAAAGGTTCTCTTTTTTTTTAGTAAAATTTTTATTAGAGTTTTTTGAATAATAAAGTAAAAAATTTCCTTGCCACAGCCATAACTTCCACAATTTTGATCGGATTCCAATGAAATTTTCAGGAATAGTGTGGATTTATCCCTAAATGATCTCCTATCAGTTTCATCATGATTGAATCGGCGGTACGCTCAGCGCATGCGTGAACGTGAGTTTGTTGTTTAAGTCAAGTTGAAGCCACGAGGAAACTTCTGTGCCATGACCTTGGCAGTGTTTTTGCACTTTATGACATTAAAACGGCAATAGCTCCTCTTAGAATCGTTTAAACTAAAAAAATAACGACATCGTTGGAAATGGCGTTAAATTTGCTATCTACCAAATGCAAAACCAATTTTTTTTTTAAAGCCGTCACACGCTAAATAGAGGCTAAACTAATAAACTAAAAATGTGATTAGTCCAAGGAATTATAAGAAGTCTTACATCCTTGTCTCAATGAATACCTTGAATATCCTTGACTCCTGAGTATTATATGATCCGGGGTTTGCGGCCCAGGGGTGTGAGGATTTACCTACAAAAATTAGGTTATATCTACGATCCACAATGTTGAACACTGGTTTTTTTAAATGAGTTACTTTTTACTCCAATGTTATTATGTTAAAACAAGTAGGTAATTCGAACTCCTGTTTTCTAATATTTCCCTGGTTTTAATAAATGAAGACCGCCATATGCAAAGCAACGTAAATGCCATTTTTTGAGAAATTCGTTTTTTGACTGATTCCGACCTAATGTGTCATCGTTCATGAAGTTTCTGAGCGATAGAGCTCCGAGCGGTTCATTTATCAATTTCAAACCAAAAACGAACCAATATATATCCAACCAACCAAATAACCACTATTTAGCCCCACAAGAGGATTACAAATTCATTAGTAACAACAATGCAATTCAAACTACTTATAAACTCGTACGCGAGTTCCACTATCTGCTTTACAAGCAGATACCATGTTACATGGATATGTCTTTGATTGGGGATTTCATAACGGTTGTCCTCGAGAGTTGTAAACAAATCCTTTAACTTTGGACTGTAGGCGACGAAATGTAGGATAAAGAATGTATTCTATTATTCTTGGGGAACAATAAGCATACTATACATACTCTATTAAAGTTATTTCTTCAATACAGGTGCTATCATTTTTATGTTCATGATAGCCTGATTTTTCATTAATAAATGAAATTATATAATTTATTGTTTTATTTGATAACGTTTCGTTCTCTTACTGAGGACATCTTGCTTTCTTGACATTGAGTTGACTTGGTGAGCCACTTTTTTATTTGACAAATCCGTTGTATTCGGATGTTTATAAATTTTTTCCTGGACACACCAAGATCAATCTGAAGATGTCCTCAGTAAGAGGATGAAACGTTATCAAATAAAACAATAAATGAAATAATTTCATTTATTTTCCCTGGGCCGCATCCTGACTAATTCCAACAAAACAACGGTTTACTTATAGAAATGTTGAAAATAACTGTGGAGAGAAGTCACTACAATGAGTTGTTGTTTACAGTCGACTGTTGTCAAGAGGATGATAATGTTTCCTATGGAGTGGAGTAAATGATGCAACTGCTTTACGTTAAGAATATTGTAACAGGCTTATTCAAATTGTTTATAGTCCAATCAACTTAGTTTAGGAGTGTAGCTAGGTACGTAAGGAGGGGGAAATTGGTAGCTTGAGATGTGAACATTTATCACATAAATCAAGCGCTTTCCAACGAGTGGCGAACGATTTCTGTGCGATGAAAACTACGGAAGTTCCATTCCCCTAGCAACGGATTGGTTGTACGTGAACATCATTAGAAATTGTGACACATTTTTTGCGTCACGAAAATTTTGGTTGACCCCCCAGAGCAAAGACATATCCATGTCAACAAACCTAAGTGCCCATTCTGCTGCACAACGTTACTTGCGTTGCTATGCTTCCTCCATGATCCCCCCGATTGAGGTTTTTTACACGGGACGAACTAATAATAAAACAAGTGAAAATTAAGATTCTCTTCATTCGGTTCAAGTTAACTTCGCCCACATCCCAGATGTAATGTAGCAGACAACTGACGTGTATCAACCTTGGGATTCATATCGACGAAAGCGGTGAAGACTTCTTCCACTTTTAGGACGAGACAGAGGGAATTCGGGGCTGTAACGAAATCGGCACTTGTATTCATAACTACTGATACAGCAAATCTTAAATCGCCCAAAACAAAAACAATCTTCTGGTCAGATAACGGTGGGGGGGGGGGGGATGTTATAAAAAACAGGGAATTTCGGCCATGTATGTGCTGAAGTCGGTAAACAGTTTTCACGACTGGATCACCATTGCGAAAGACAGCGGATCTTCAGTGTGCTACCCTTTCTCCAAAAATATGGACAGCCTGGAAGATGAAGGGCGTTGAAATCATGATTCCATGGTTATCCCCAAAAAATCAAGATTTTTATTTAGACCATCCGGTTACCCGTGCATTGCACGGATCCACATCTCCGGGTCATTTTTTACCAGGTACCTTGTCATTTTTACAAAGCAGTTCCCAAGAGGCTTCAACTCAAATTTCATCAATCAAGTTTCAAGTTGTACCTAATTAATTTTTCAACTAAATGTCCACTCAATATATCCAACTTATAACCTCAGTTACGCTAAAACTATTCCCGACCAACATTGCTGCAGTTAGTAAGCCGTTTTGAATATAAGTTTTTGAACTGGTCTCCTACGAATAAAAAGTGCTCGGCTCAACCCACCAAAATCGTTTTGGTATTGCCAAATTCGTAATCGAAAGTTCTTTACTCGTGAACCCGCCCCATCTTAATTTGACGTAAAGTCGACGAATGTCGGCTTTTTCCTTTATCACAAAGTTGTTTAAGTTCTTACCGGGAAAGCCGAGTTATGAGGATTCCAATTTAGTAATATAATAATTTAGTCTTTGCGTTAACCAGGGACCCTATGGATGACCTGAACAATGTCAGCTCAATGGGTCCAGTAGTTTTTAAGTGATTGAGTAACACAAACATAGACACCCATAGATTTTTATATAGGTATGTTTTTATATCAAAAATGAGAATAATTGTATGTTTTTATTTTTTCAAACTGATTTACGTCTCATGCTTTAATTTCATTTTAATTACTTCTCTTAAATACAGTTGGTGCAATAAAAGTTTACATTACCTACTATTATCAACTTCTGTTAAAGTACCAAAGTCGATGGAAAAATAAAAAAATATTTTTTCAAAACTCATACGATTTACTTAAATTTGCCCCTTTTTTAGTGAGACAATCACTACAACGGATTATAGATGAATAATCAGGTTTTAGTAGGGGCTCCGGCTTTGAGTTTTCATCTTTAATTTCAAAGATATTAATATCCAGTCACTGGTACCTGATTCACCGGTCACTGGGTTTGTTTTGTGAGGATGGTAAAACGAGGTTTAGATGTAATCCAGAGGCGAGGCAAACTCATATATACTGCTGGGCTCAGTCGGTTTATTTATTTTCACATAACTGCAAAGCGGAGATTAAAATCTCCACAGAAATGCGCTTGTCAGAGTGAGGGAGGCCGTGTCATGTATCAGATGCGAAATCTGGGAAGGACAATCTCCCCCGAAAATTACATCCCTCCCGACTCCCACTGTCCAGTCATTAAGTCAGAACGGGAGGGAGTGTTGTGAATCTAGTGGTGTGTGCGTGCGTACGCAATGGCTCGAATATATAGAAGGCAGGGGCCCGCGATAAGGGAAGAACAGTGAGGGGGGGTTTGTACGCTACTGGGAACAGCTCGGCCTTTTCAACACTGCGTGACGTGAATGTTGATGAAAACGTATCACGGGGAAGGGATTCAACTCCTGCTCTTTCATCCACATGGAAAGTTTATGAGTGTTTGAAATTGCTGTCTGGGGTGGGAGGTCAGGCGGTATAGGTGTCGTATTGCCCTCATAGCGGTACACACTCGACATATTTTATCGCTTCGAAAAACGCTTTGTCAGCGTAGGACGTGAACCTATCTGTGGGTAGCAAATCGCTGACACATGTTTAAGTGAGCTAAATCCTCTCCGGTACCGAAGGTAGTTGAAATTCAATAGAGCGACTCCCTGAGACATTAGGAGAATATTAAAACTATAGACTCTTTGCTGATCAGCTGAGTGAGCTAAATTCTCTCATGTTAACCCTACGAAGTTCAAATTTGATAGAGTGACTCTCAGAGTCATTGAGATACGATTATGGCTCGAATATATAGAATGCAGTGAGTGGCCTGTGATAAGGTAGGAACAGCGAGGAAGGTTTGTACGCTACTGGGAGCAGCTCGAACATTCAACACTGCGCCGTGAATGATGATGAGAACGTATCACGGAGAAGGGATTCAACTCCTGCCCTTTCGTCCACATGGATGGCTTATGAGTGTTTGAAATTGCTGTCTGGGGTGGGGGGAGGTCAGGCGGTATAGGTGGCGTATTCTCCTGATTGTGGTACACACTCGACATATTTTATCGCTTCGAAAAACGCTCTTTGTCAGCATTGGACGTGAAAATATTTGTGGGTAGCAAATCGCTAGCATAGGTAAAAGATGCAATCTCGAGGTTCTGTACAGCACAAATCGACTAAGTGAGCTGAATCCTCCACATCGAAAGTAGTTGAAATTCAGTAGGGTGACTTACTGAGACATTAGGAAAAGATCAAAATTATAGTCTCTTTGCTGATCAGCTGAGTGAGGTAAATTCTCTCATGTTAACTCTACGAAGTTCAAATTTGATAGGGTGACTCTCAGAGATATTGAGAGACGATTATGGCTCGAACATATAGAAGGCAGTGGTCTGTGATAAGGTAAGAACAGCGAGGGGGGTTTTTTATGCTACTGGAAACAGCTCAGACTTTTCAACACTGCCTGACGTGAATGTTGATGAAAACGTATCGCGGGAAGGGATTCAACTCCTTCTCTTTCGTCCACAGGGAAGGTTTATGAGTGTTCAAAACTGCTGTGGACTGGTAGGTGGTGTATTGCCCTGGGGGCAGTACACATTCGACATATTTTATCGCTTCGAAAAACGCTTTTTGCTCAGCGTAGGACGTGGACCTATCTATGGGAAGACAATCGCTAACAAATTTCTGACCTAAAGAATATTTGGATGTGTCAAACAACGGAAAAAGATGTAATCTTGCATTAAGTACAGCATAGACCATCCATTGACGCATACTAATGGTCGGAAACTTCTGAAGCTTGGTCAAATCATCACATATTATGAGGTCAAGTTAATCTTAACCCCCCGGCAACAATTTAAATCAACCAATCAAGGGTAGAATTTGAAGGATAAAATTTTAAAAAATCAAGACCTCAAAAACGTTCAAAGAAAAATTACCTATCTGGTTTTTTTTTTTTTTTTTTAATTTCTCTCGTTGATAGATATATTTCAAAGAACCGTACGAAACCACCCGGATCGCTGAACGTCCATCCTTTGGCTTTCCCTAAGGGGAACTTTGGCAGGGAAAATTATTGTCAAAAAGGCAGCAGATCAAAACTGGTGGAACATAGTAACCAATCATGCAACATAATCGTATGAGCGAACTTTCTATAACCTATCGTATAAATATAGTAAATTCTATTGAAATGTGAGCGTGAACAAATTTTTAAGAGCCAATTTTAAAGCCAAAAACTCATACTAAATAAAATTTTACGATTCAAAAAAGGATTTTGATTTTTAATGTTAGGTTTTTAGTTGTTATACTCGTACATTTTTCAACAAAACAATGAAATTTGAGTACGTTTTTTGTTTGTTTGCACGTTCTGCTAAAAATCATAAATTTAACAATTTTTGTCGTTTTTAGCCATTTTAACATGTATCATGTTTTAGCCCTGGGGTCCTAGCGAATTTTGCGAGTCAATTTTTTTCCGCGCACGAAATTAATTACAGTGATTTCCGCCTACAACCGAGTCGTTGCTAGGGAAATGGTACTTCGTCGTTTTTCATCCCACAAAATTCGTTGACCATTCGTTCGAAAGCTCTCGATTTATCCAACAATATTATGTTAACTACGGCGAAGTGCGTGTCCAACAAACTGAGTTATGAGCATGGTTATATAAATAATTGTTTACACACAGGTGATCATTCTCAATAATTGATATTGTGAACATGATTGCAACCGCTTGTTAATTTCTGATGTTTTCATAGAATTTCGAATCAATATCGAGGAGAAAACATGATACATGGTTGAAATTTTTGGTTCTAGAACAGAAATCGTGTTTTTTGCTAAATCCCAAGCTCCCCACTCAAGTTGTTTTTTAGTGATTTTTAAGCAATTTTTTGAAATTGGAGTAATTTGATGAGCTCAAAAACTGCTGGCTAACAAACACATTCTTTCATTTGGAATGCTTGATTATTTTGGCGCAAGAACGGGATTTTGGTCTCAATCCTAAGAACAGTTATCGAGTGGAATGACACACACACACATACACACACACACACACACACACACACACACACACACACACACACACACACACACACACACATACACGTGCGCGTTGTGTGTAAAGGTTATTTGTAAGCTGATAATGTATAATTTAAGTTGTTAAGTAAACAGTTGTGTAATAATTGGCAGCCATTTTTCGTTCAAGAAGATGGTAAGTATACGTTTTTTTTTTTTTTGCCTCAAACAATTTATTTATTAAGCCACATACAACATAATTTACATTCAAATTCAGAACATCATTAAAATATTATTTTCAGACTTAACTTATAGTAAAATATTGTTAATTTTTATACATTTTACTAAATGTTTATAACTTTTTTTATTTTTAATACACAGTTTGTTCTTGTGGGTAGTTCCACTCCTTCTTCCACTAATCTTGCCATCATAGTTTCCCTTGTCGACTTGAATCGAGTGCACTTCAGTAGAACATGATCACTGCCTGCAGTTTCACCCTCCGCACATGGGCAAGTGGGGTCATCGATAAAGTGAATTTTAAATATAGGTGACTTGGGAGTCGATGATGATCAAACCGGAGTCTGCAGACAGTTTTAATATAGTTGCGGTCTAGATTGCCATCATTGAACCATGTATATTTTGGTAAATATTTTCTTCTATATATTTCTATAGAATTTTCCTTTTTCCACATCTTCGGTATAT
Source organism: Adelphocoris suturalis (assembly GCA_030762985.1). Classification (NCBI taxonomy): domain Eukaryota; kingdom Metazoa; phylum Arthropoda; class Insecta; order Hemiptera; family Miridae; genus Adelphocoris; species Adelphocoris suturalis. The sequence goes on along the minus strand of CM061041.1, from coordinate 69,274,389 downwards.
TCCTTCTTCCATTTTTCATACATTTCGGCTTTGCATTTCCTTCTCAAGTCGTCCATGCTATGGTGGTACATAATTTCCTATGAAGAGATAGTAAATTTCGCGGCTAAATCGGTTTCATCGTTTTCGGATTTGCCTTAATGACATTTTACCCATACAAGGTGCGTGTATACATTTATTTCTTTCAGTCGGTGAATTGCCTCCTTTATTCTTAAAAGATAAAATGTCGTTTGCTTTTGAAGTTTGTTTGAGTTGGTTCAAAGAGCTCATACTATCTGAAAAAAACAGCTTAGTGACTCAATTGGGAGCTTAGTAGCATGCATCACAGCTTTATATATAGCATATAATTCTACCGTATATATGGATTCAAACTTGGTTAATTTGTATGCATAATTGGAGTTTAGTTGAGGATCGTATACTGCACATCCTGAGCCATCAACAGATTCAGGGCCATCAGTAGACAATATTTATAAGTATCAGCATATTTTCCGTTTATTATTACATTGGTAAAATAGTTGGTTGTATCGTGAATGTAATTTTTTTCTAAAGCTGTGTGCACATGTCCAGTTAATCTTATTAAGTAGTTTGCGTTCATTGATAGTGTGTAAATCGGTAATTTACAAAACTTCTCACGTATCACAAGTATAAGTTAGGTAAGTTAATTCATGGTCATAATAAATTATACACTTGGACAAAACTGTAACTTTTGAGCAACCTTCTCATAGATACTAGTAACGTTAACGTTATGTTAGAGAGACAGGCTGAGGTTACCTCGGTGAAGGAGGAGGTAGCGCTATGTGAATGCGGACGAGCGACAGCAAAGTGAACAATGAACAGTGAACAGTGAACATTGAACAGCGACATCCCTCCGTTCTGGGAAGCCCCCGAGGCGGGAACCCGCCGGAATTCCACCGACGACAAAGGGGACGGAATGAGGGAGGAGGGGGGGATTCGGAGAATGCGGGAGCGCCCAAGGTAATTCCACTTGTCAATCCCTCCGGCAAGGAAGTGGTTAAGCTCCGCGGGTCTCAGCGGGATTAGGGTGTATGGGATTAGCCCTGTATGGGATTACCCGTGTATGGGATTAGGGAAGAATTCGAATTAGGGCCGATTGATATCGTTGCCGTACAGGAGAAGCCCGCCCTAATAGAAACCATTCAGGCTACCGAGTATTTTCACTTGAGATACCTTCAAACCTTCTTATTTGATTTCATCTAAAAAGTTAATTAATTAATACAGAAATTATAATAAATAAATGAAATCATTTGATCCCCGTATCATCAGATAACTAACCTACGAATATAATCAAAATTGGTTTTAAAAAATTGCTTCTTTTTTTTGATAATTTAAAAGAGCGGTATCCAAAATCAAACCATGAAATTCTGATGGTTGGACCGATCCGTCCTGCAGCATGATCGGATGTGCGAATTTTTCCTGAGTTATCGTATTATATTGTTTGTGTTACAATGTTTTGAAATTCGAGCCCTTTGAGTCCTAAAAAAATGTTTTAAAAAATGTCATTCAGGTTTGCGAATTTTTAATAAATTTCAGTTAGGATCCAAAATCAAACCATAAAATTCTGATGGTTGAAACGATCTCCTGCAGCATGATCGGATGCGCGAATTTTGGTTTATTATTTCCAATAATAAGCCTATGTGATCGTATAGCAAAAAATTTTTATAACCCCCCCTCAAACTTTGTCACTTTACGTTTCAAGGTGCGTAGAATCCAAATTTGAAATGTCCGTCCGCCGTCCGCCGTCCGCCGTCCGGGCCATAAAAGGCCTAAGAATTGACTTAAAAAACCCGTCCTTTCGCCCATAGACTCCATTTGGGGTCTAGTTGGTCCTAACGTTTAACCATCCCGATCGCTTTACTCGCATAGATGCTATGGGCCAAAAACGGGCGAAAAAGTGTCATTTCAAGGCTTTGTTAGACTTACGCACGCACGCACGCCTGGCAGGCTTGGCAGGGGGTCACGGTGGGTGGTGAGGGGTGGTGAGCGGGGGGTGGAGTGAGAGGAGGCGCCGGCGCCGCGGCACCTTGTGGTGGATACGGCGCCGGCGTTCCTTCGAGGCATGAATATGTTTTTTTCAAGGTCATATTTGTGTGTTAATACCAAAGCTTTTCCTACGCATATTTAATAACATATCCTCTCGACTTTGCGTACGTACTTAGATAATGATATTATTAAGGCAATAACTAGGTATTTGAATAGATAGGAGCTCAAATCGAGAAATATAAACATGCGTATATAATTATAGAAGTATAGGTTGTGGCAAGTCGAAATAGGACACGCCGAGGAGTCTGGACGGGCCTTATGACGTACGCTAGCCAACTAAAACTATGATCATATTCAATTGAAAAAATAATAAACCTTTGTGAAATAATTTGCAGCGTTTTCTTGAGTTATCGCATTATATTGTGTTACGATGTTTTGAAATTTGAGCCCTTTGAGTCAGGTTAGCGAATCTATATATATATATTGAGAGCTGATGACGCTGACGCAGCGAAATATTCTCTCAATTTTGTAAGTTTATTTAAGTGTTTCCTATCTTTTTCCAACCTTCTGTAATACCTCAAAAAAAATATATATATATATATATATATATATATATATATATATATCGTTTTAAATATAGAAAGAATTTAACAAATATATAGAGGAAAAAAAGAATCTAATATTTCGATTTTGATCTTTGTCAAAGAAATTAGAGAAATGAAAGTAATTCTTGAATCTTGGAAATTGCATGTGTGTCAGCGTCCATGTTACTTATCAACAAAATTGTGATAAGTTTTCTGGGTTTGATGGCTAATCGTTTAGATTGAGACCTGGAGGACGATTAGCGCCTAGTACCCACCTAAAAGCTTTCTCGGATCGTTGTAGTTGCCGGTCATTTGCATGTTTCGGCATCTTCTTCAGAACCTGCACCCCATAGCACTCGTCAAAAGTATATATATATATATATATATATATATATATATATATATATATATATATATATATATATATATATATATATATATAAATCAATTCCTGTTCGTTAGTCTCGCTAAAACTCGAGAACGGCTGGACCGATTTGGCTAATTTCGATCTTAAATTATTTGTGGATGTCCAGAGAAGGTTTAAAAGGTTTAAAATTTCGAATCTGCCCCATAGGGGGTGTTTTAGGCGGAGGGGGTATGGGGTATCTTTGTCATCACTGAACAAACTGGGGATTTGATTGTCGAGTATATTTGGAATACTCCAATTCAAGTCAAAGACTACCTACTTTTTTTCAAATTTTTCAAATCTGACCCAGTGGGGAGGGAAGGAGGGAGGATGTTAAAGTGTTTTGATCGTCACTGAACCAACTGGGGATCTGAGTGGACGAATCTATCAGAATTAATAAAATTAATAAAATAAAATTGGCCTTTACAAGATTTTTTCGGCAACCAAAATCATTTCCATAATATATTTTATATTTATTATACCTGTATTTAGCAGAAAATCGTCATAGAAGTTTACACTTCTCCCGTGTGGTCTTTAGTACACCTGGTTTTTGATGTAGTTTAATTTGGTTCCAATAAATTATTTTATACTTTTGAAGTGCCTTGATTTAGTTTTGAAGTCAACTATATTTTGATATTTGAATTGCTGAGATTTTTCAAGTTCCTTAAGTTTCTTAACATCTAGTTCATTTTCGTTTTGAATATAAAATGTTTCAATCTGAACTTTAATTCATATGTGATTCAACTGATATTGTTGAAGTTATTTTAAAATTTTGAAGCTGATTTTATTGTGATTTTTGTTTTAATGAGATTTTTTTAGTTCTTTAAATTTTCTTAAAATCTAGTTAATTTTCGTTTTGAATATCAATGTTCCAAACTGAATTTCGATTCTGATGTGATTCTGTTGATATTTTTGAACTGTCTTCTTAGTTTTACGCTCATGTAGTTAATCTGAGACTGAAAACTTTGTGTCTCGAATAATGGAAACGAATAATGGAAATATGAGAATGGTAAATGTATATATTCAATGTTAATCGACTTGTCTTAATTTTTTCAACTCCCAATTATTTCTAAATACTTACAAATATTTTTAAAAAACATTTTTGCTGTCCCAAGTAGTTAAATTTACTCTGTAATTTGGTACAGCTTCAAAAATGGGCACTGTACCAAGTAAGGGCTCCTTGCGCCTAAATTGGGACAACCAGATTCTTTAAAATAGGTACTAAATTCAAACGTAAAACAACAAAACCTTAGCACATTTGAAGCTATAGACATTGTCCAGAAAAATGGCACTGGAAAAATATTTTTAGCATTCCAGGTTCGGCAACCACAGATTTTAGAATATCGAAACTGTCCCAAGTATGGGCATTTGACTGTACCAATTTAATAGCGAAACAATTCGTTCTAAATAATATTCTGCGATTCAAAAATGAATTTTGGAATTTTAGCTTCTACGCAGTTTTATAGATTTTTCAGCAAATATTTATGAAATGTAAGTACCCATTATTCAGTATAATTTTTTGCATAAATTTTTAATGGTTTTGGTGTGTTGCCTTGTCCTTAGTAAGTAGGTTGGGTAGGTTGAGTGTGAGAGATTTCTCAAGCTTCTCTGATTATGTCATTTATTGAAGTGAGCTAAGCGCTTTCGCCAACATACATATTATGGTCTCTTCAGAGCTGCAAATATATGTTTACATTTAGTCTATGCTAATCTTATGGGTACTTATTAATAAGTTGTTTATGTTATACATATTTACCCTATTTTGTGATAGATGAGTTGTTGAGTATTTATGTATAAATTTCTCATTTCAGACTATATGTGTCTTTCCACATTAATATTGTATTTTTCTCAATTTAAGCGCAAAATTGACCCTAGTAATGTGACAAACCATGGTGATATCAAGAGGACTCCGTAATTTTTCAGGGGTTTCGAAAGACATCCTAAATCTCTCATTAAACTCAAAAATGCCCACGAAATGAGCGTTTATCCGTGGCCTAAAAAATCGTTGGCTTCTTCTACGGTGAATGCTTCTTTCTTGTCTGCATTCTTCAGCAAAATATGATTCCCACGTAATAAACATCGAAAAATTGTCAACTCACAATGCTGGAAAATAACAAGTTTACAAGTGAAAGGACATAGGGTTAAAATCGGCCATTTTTACAACTGTAAAACAGTGACTAATTCAAAATGATGGGAAAAAACTTGTAACTTTTCCAAAGTCGCCTGCACTTTTGTTAATTTTCACGGGGCATTACAAGTCTACACTTGTACGTTTATGAAACGCTTGCACACTCATTTTTTACAACGTGCCCATAAAATCGGCTTGTAACTTGTCACTTGTTGTTTTATGAAATTGGCCTCAGGCAGCATAGAGTCCTAACGCTATTCCAGGGTGGCCCCCATATGGAAATCTCAAATTTCCCTGATTTTTCCTATCCGATATTCAGATTTCCCTGAGAAAAAATAGAGATTTCAAAGTCAAATATTATTTTTTCTCGTCATTTTAATGTATAACTCAACACGTATAATAGAGAGTTTTCGTACTTCTCATATTCATTCAAATAGCCACTCCAGAACGAGCATATCACTATGGTTTCAATTTTGTGATAAAAATGTGTATTTCTTCATATTGCCAATAAATAAATCTTGAATCTTAAACCTAGTTAAAATTTCCCTTCAGCCCTTCTGCTTGAGGAAAGTAAAAGAGCTACCTAAGTAGCCTGAGTAGCCACCGCAAAAATATAATAAACTCAATTTCTGTGCATTTTTCGATGGTGTCAATTTTGTGATAAAAATGTGTATATCTTATTTTTTCAATAAATTAATCTTGAATCTTAAATCTCGTTAGAATTTCCCTTCAGCCCTTCTGCTTGTGGAAAGTAAAACAGCTAATTAGCCACGGCAAAGTTATAATTAACTCATTTTCTGTGCATATCACGATGGTTTCAATTTTGTGATAAAAATGTGTATTTCTTCATATTGCCAATAAATAAATCTTGAATTTTAAATCTAGTCCGATTTCCCCTTAAGCCCTTCTGCTTGTGGAAAGTAAAAGAGCTAAGTAGCCACCGCAAAGTTATAATAATACCAATTTCTGTGCATTTTTCGATGGTGTCAATTGTGTGAAAAAAATGGGTGTATCTTATTTTTTCCATAAATAAATCTTGAATCTTAAATCTAGTTCAAATTTCCCTTCAGCCCTTCTGCTTGTGGAAAGTAAAACCACCGCAAAGTTATAATAATACCAATTTCTGTGCATTTTTCGATGGTGTCAATTGTGTGAAAAAAATGGGTGTATCTTATTTTTTCCATAAATAAATCTTGAATCTTAAATCTAGTTCAAATTTCCCTTCAGCCCTTCTGCTTGTGGAAAGTAAAACCACCGCAAAGTTATAATAATACCAATTTCTGTGCATTTTTCGATGGTGTCAATTTTGTGAAAAAATGGGTGTATCTTATTTTTTCCATAAATAAATCTTGAATCTTAAATCTAGTTCAAATTTCCCTTCAGCCCTTCTGCTTGTGGAAAGTAAAACCACCGCAAAGTTATAATAATACCAATTTCTGTGCATTTTTCGATGGTGTCAATTTTGTGAAAAAATGGGTGTATCTTATTTTTTCCATGAATAAATCTTGAATCTTAACTCTAGTTCAAATTTCCCTTCAGCCCTTCTGCTCGTGGAAAGTAAAAGAGCTGAGTAGCCACCGCACGACACAAAGAGAACGGAAGGGGAGTTTCATTAGAGAGGAGCCTTCGCTTGCCGTCCTTCGGGCGATTGGGAGTTTGGAAGGCCTGTAGTTCCCGGGAGAAGTCACCAATATAATTCTCCCCCGTCTCTTCTCTACAGCCTCACAGATCTCTCTACATCTTCTACAGATCTCTCTACAGCATCACAGATCTCTCTACAATTCTGCCGGTCTCTCTAGGGGCCCAGAGCCGGACAAAAGCGGACATTCTTCCTCTGATCCGGACCTCACAGAGGAAATTCCCAACCCCCGCCCGAACCGCTTTTCCGGTTTAATCTTAATTGGGTCCAGCGCAGGAGGGAGGACGAGGGCTGGGTTTTCTCCGATGGTTACGGCAGATACAGGAAATCCGTCTATTGTGCTGAAACTGAAATAGAAATCATTGTCATCGACAAAACCTAAAGATGATATACGATAGATTTTTTACTTGCAGGTATATAGCATTTTTCAGCCAAATGAAACCTTCTTTCTATAAAATGAAACTTCGTACCGACCAAATGAAACCTCTTTTTAACCAAATGAAACTTTTTTTCAAACAAATGGGACCTCATTTCATTGAAATGAAACTTTTCGGTCCACCATATTGCTGATCACCGCGACAGTCTGCTCCAACTTCGTGATAACATGATGGTGAAACTGCTGCCGCAGCTTCTGGACACCAGTGTTGGGCATAATATTATCGTCGAGTACAAATACGACTGTAATCGTGATAATTATTCGTTGATTCTGAGTCAACTGCGATTATATTCGAATTCGTGTGATCGCATTCGTGTGTCGGCGATTACACGAATACAACCCATAAAAATGCGTCACGGTCATCAATTTAAATAGGGCGTCCCACCTATAATATGCGAAGCCCCGCTTATATTACCAAGCTTCAGAGTGACGTTCTTAAAGCGATTCAACGATTGGTGCCCAGCCTATTATATTAGCAAGGCTTCGCATATTATAGGAGGGACGCTCTATAGAAATTGATGACCGTGACGCATTTTTATGGGTTGTATTCGTGTAATCACCGACAGACGAATACGATTACAAGAATACGATAACACGAATACGAATATAATCGCAGTTGACTCAGAATCAACGAATAATTATCGCGATTACAATCGTATTCGTATTCGAAGATAAGATTATGCCCAAAACTGCTGAACACCCGCTTCACTAAATTAATTTGTAGTGCCTCTGTATTAACTTGTTTAGCAAAAATCTGAAATAAAATGTAAGAAGTTCCATAATGAAGAAGTTCTACTTGGATGAAATAAGGTTTCATTCGTCTGAAAAAAAGTTTCGTTTGGTTGAAAAGAGCTTTCATTTGATTAGTACATGGTTTCATTTGGTGGTACGAGATTTCATTTAAATGGAACAAGGTTTCATTTGGTAGTTACGAAGTTTCATTTGATAGAAAAATTGTTTCATTTAACTAAAAAATGCGATATAAACCTTCCATTAGCGAATTTTCGTTAAAAAATGAACCTATTCCAATGGCTCCAAGCTTTTCAAAATTTAAATTTTCGAAAATTTGTTACATTGATATCCGTTTTGAGGCATTCTGAAATGAATCCTAGAGTATAACGCTTTTTCGTATGTCTATTTAAGTTGGGTTGGTTGAGGGATATTTCAAGCTTCTCTGATTATGTCATTTATTGAAGTGAGCTAAGCGCTTTCGCCAATATATGGCCTCTTCTGAGTATATTTAGTGATAGATAAGTTGTTAAGTATTTATATATAAAATAAAAACAAATGCTGCGTGACCATGTGCAATTCTTCATGATCGGGTGTTGAGGATCTCCCCATCATTGAAGAACAAAGTGAAGTGTGAAGATCATCTCGAAGTTACAGCTGACATTCCTAACCAATCAGCATTGAAACTTAATGAACTGATTAATTCTTTCCGCTGAATGGAGGAGAAAAATCCAATTATGCCAGCCATCAGAATAAGTTGAAATTAAATACACACTTTCTTCACTTTTCAGTTTATAATTTGTCTGTCTTCCAATCATTACATCTTGTCATGTACGATAAACATCCTATCGTGTACTTAATACCGTTTTTATATTATGATTCGCTGACAAAACTTCAATTTTGGCATCCTGCATGACGTTGTTCATTTCATTTGTCCCCAAACGCCATTTTTCTTTTCTGCTTTACTTGTAAACTTAGCTTCCACAAGTGTAACTTTTCTACACTTTTAGTCTTTGTTTTGGTGAAACACCTGTTTTAGTTTACTGTGCATTACAAGTACCAGTACTTGTTAACTTGTACACTTGTAATTTGTTGTTTTATAAAATAGGTCCCTGGCCTATTAGGTGGGTTATTAATCGATCGCTCGTTCGCAAGAGCCGCGTTCTCTTGTAACGAAATATGAACCTCTCGTCCTAATGGCGGCGAAAAAGGGAACAATAGTCGAGAAGAAAGCGGGAAATCTCTTCAAGATTTTCAGCTGAGACAAAAGACGGTGTCGTTTATCTGCAGTGATTAAAACAAAACCCCTTTGGCGACAGTGTTTGCTCTCTCGTTGCCAACGAAATCTTAGTTGGCTTCTGCAGCTATCCGCTTCAGGCGAATTAAACTTTAACAAGAGAGAAAAACAAAACTCGTTTTTAAAACATCTAGGGTAGGGGGTTTGACTTTATCAACACCCGAAAGGATAAGAAAATTATACAGGGTGTCTTCACTAAATTTGGGCAAAAATCAAGGGGTCGATTCTACAACTCATTTCTAATCGAAAGTTACTCTTAGGGGGCCGTTTATCAATCATAGATGAAGCCCAGGCAAACTCTAGGTAACTAGAGGCCTCGGACAACTTCTCGTTGGCTGTTTATCAACTCACATTTACCTGCAAGATATAGCTATCTGCTTGGTAACCTTATGCTTGGTATAGCAATGTATCCTCTCTACCTTTTGTAGAGAGGTTATAACGTGTTATAATAATAACATAATAATATAAAGTCATAATGTACAACGATGTTAACTTGATTGATTCCGATTTTTCGGAAGAGGAAATCGTTTAATTTGTAGAATACGAACGAAGACCTTATACGGTTCGTCCACATCCGGATTATTTTAATTATTTTAACTATTTTATCTCGATGATATCGATTTTTACTCCTGTTTATGACTATCGAAAGAAACGAAGATGTTTGTGCTGGAGTAGATTAGAAGGGAAATTAGAATCCCGCAGTGAGAGAAAAAATTTCATATCGCAGTTCATAGAACTTACGCTCAGATTCTATGGTATCGGTGAGTATAGAGTTGCTACCAGTGGCGTAGCTAAGTCATTTCTCATGGAGGGGCAACAGTCAAGGACTACATTCTATTTTATAGTTTCAGTATTCATTTCTATAATCAAACGTTCATATTTCAGTAGATATTCAATCGTTTTTCGTAATGATTTAATATCACGTACGCTTTCATGCTCACATACCTACCTATGGATTATTAAAGCATACCAAATACTATTTAGAAAAAATATTATCCAATTAACTAATAATCAGAACGTTAAAAACTACGATAAATACGAATACGTACCGATGAACTGAGGACCAATAGATTTATATAATATTATACTATACTTAATGCCTGCAAAATCATTTATTTATGTATGCGGTTGTTTCTCACTTACAGAATAAATTGTTTTTGTTCTGTAAATTTATTATTATCCACAATAAATTGTTACCTACTTGTTGATCTGGAAAATATCACACAATAAATTGTAATATATAAGTACGCGGAATAAAAAAGGGGCATGAAACTGAGAACGACAAACAACAAAATGTAAACAAAACAAACTAACAAACTCAAACCAGCAATATGGTAGGTTAGAATAGAAATACCCACTGCTACAATAGATTGTTTTAATCTTTTCTATTGAACTAATTCAATCACCATAGAAAACTTCAATTTTTTTCTATTACGAGTATTTTAACTGTGATTTAATTCGTAAATGGTATAATAAAAACGATATACCAACAATAAATAATTAATAAAAGAATATGGAAAACAACCAAGCTTGATCAAGTAGGCAGTGAAAAGTAGGGGAAGTTCATAGGAGAATTTTTTGGATACTGAACAATGGATATTTTTCTAGGGGAAAATCGCAAATGGGCTGGCCACAGAAGGTAGTGGGGAACGACTTGATTTCAGTTTGTAGTATCCACATTTCCGTTTCGTTGACTAGGTGATTTTACTACACTCCGCGGGGCTGTACAATATCCATGCCATTTTGCCCCTACGCAAACGAACCTAATAAAAATTTCTGTATTTCTAAGAGCGTCTCAAGTCGCTAGGCAACCAGAATCGTATAATCTATTATAATAGTAGTTGTGTTTTACTAATTACATTCTTTAATTGAAGGTGTTAGGTACTGAAGTTGGAAGCGTAAAATTATTGATTTTGATTGTATCCGCATACCTCGAACTTCTGCGTCCTCTGTAATTAATGGAGGGGCTTTGCCCACCCTGCCCCTCCTCAAACTAAACCACTGGTTGCTACCTAATAATGTAGCATAAAATGACAATCGAGATCCTTTGGCATCAGAGATGAAACAGAAAGGACAGGAGTGTTGTTGTTGTTGTTGTTTTGTTGTGCTATACCTATATATTTTGACTCAGCTTAATTCTCTCCTATTCACTATACTCACCTAGGAACTGGAAATTTGATAGATTGCCTCTCTTGGACATCGAAAAATAAAATGATGGTCTCTTTCCATTAACCATCACTCACAGTGTCTGACGTATCTTCCACCGTCTCCGAAAGGTTGGGCGATACATCAACAGAACAGATTCACCCTTTATACGTACTACTTTATTATTTATATTCAAGGTTTCTTCCCTTCAATTAAATTAATAATAAATTTTATTGAATAAATTATTGTTATTGTTAACCATGACTGTCCCAATAATATTTAAGGCGAGACAAAGTCCGCGCGGGTCAGCTAGTTAGTGATAAATTTCAAAAGCTCCGGGACTAATAGTTTCTTCCTTCCAAAAACGGTCCCCTAGTACGCACCTATTCTCTGGAACGGTCTGTGTCCAAAGGGTTAAACGGTTTTTTTTTTTTTTTTTTAATTTCATATTTGGCATTAGAACATACCATAAAGCCATGGTGTTACTACATACATGTTACTCGGAATCAATAAGCTTGTGGATCATACATGAATGTTACAATATTAGACAAAAATTCACAAATGTAGGAAAAGCACTTCATGTTCTTAATAAACAATAATTGTTTATCATAAAATTGTTTTTTTAGCACTTTGGTCAACTGGTGACACATAATTTGACGTTGATGCAGGTAGTCAGGGTAATCCATTATCAAATGCTGAAGGTTTCCTGAAGGGTGTCCGCAGCGTAAACATTGGGGGATACTTCATTTGTCGATTGAAAATAAATTTTTGTCACAGATAACCGTACTAGCACTCAGTCGACATATTGTTGTACTAAAACGTTTTTCACTATTAATGACAGAGAACCATGGTTTATTTGGGGGGGGTTGGCTGGATGGTTCTTTAGAAATTTCCCTTATGGCCGATTGCGAATTCAGTTCTCCACTTTTCTTTATAGTCTGCATTTATAATGGGATAGAACACTTCTTTAGGAATTTTAGTTGTTATTAAACAGCCTTCAGCTGCACCTCTTTTTGCTAAGCGGTTCACTTTTTCGTTGTGAGTGATGTTATGATGAGCTTTTATACGAAGAAATTGCACTTTAAGGTTTTTGTGACTTGAATCCATTAGGATGCTAAGTATATCTTCTATTAAGTAGTTGGATGCTCGTTCTAGTCTTGTGGATTCTGATGTCATCATCGCGTTTTTTGAGTCTGAGCAAATCACGAAGGAGCGCTCTAGCGAGGTACTATCTCCAGAATTGTACGGTTCACTAGTGAATCAAGAATGAATGTTAAAACTTTAAACATCCCTTGTGTCACTTGTTATGTTTTTATTGTACAAATCACAATAGAAGTTGAATGTTAAGCAGGCTACGTGCTGCCAAGTGCTAAACAGAGTGGTAACACAAAACAGAAACAAATTGAAGAAATAAAAATATTCTTGAGGAATACATAATGAGCCGACCAAGCATACATTTTTCAGTTGTATACATGAGGTGGAGGAGGGTTGAGAAAAGTTTCAAAAGTGGAATGGAGGCGCGATGGGGAATTGTCGGAACACCAAAAAGAAAAGTAAATGGGGAATCCATAAATTCGTGAATTCTTATCAGGTCCCAATAAACTTTTTCCCCCTCGAGGAATTCCAACCCCCCTTGCCAGGCGCAATCATCTAACTGAGGGGGAGAGAAATATAAAAAGGGAAACAGGAGCGGGGGGAAAAGTCGTGGAAAAAGAACTAGAAACCTGCGTGGTGAGGGAAAAAAATTGAGAGTTTTGTAGGGTGATGGGGATAAGGGGGAAAAGTTGGTGAATGGATTCCATTATCGGGAAGTCCCGAAAGAATGAAAAGTGTCGTGGGGACAAGGATTAAAAGTTTCTTCCGGATCGGAGGAAATGCGAAGAAAACATCGGAAAGAAAAGTCGGTAGGCCTAGAGCTACTTGATTCTGAGCGAGCTGAGTAGGAGAGTGTTGTTTTGAATTGTTCATCTACTTTTAATTGAAGTACCTATCATTTAAAATGATAAGTGTAACAAACCGAAATATTACGCTGGAATCTATCTCTTGTATAGATACTGTCTTACTAACCCAAATTCATAACAGTTTTCTACGCCTCGCGTACTTTCCTAATGCACGGAAACATGCGTGCATGCGTTAGTGAAAATGGTTCATAAACCAGGCAAATAAAAAACACTTCCTCTTCAGAAATCCAGGTGGAAAATGTTGTTTCCTGCATATCGGCGAAGAATCCAAGAATTTTGAAGATATTCATCATCCAGGTCGTTATTAGCCAATACCATTTCCTGTTCCTTATTTGAATACAACATAAATTCACGTTTTGGTCCATACGGTCCGTAGGTACCTCCCATTCTTTATTATATAGAGTCAGTAGTGCAGGCCGGGGAAACTCAACCTTGATTACTGATGAGAGGTAGATGGAAAACGGAAGTTAGTGAAAACCGTTGTCTATTTCCACGAAAAATAAAGAGTTACAATGTTAAATCGATTTCGACGGTTATGCCATCATCAGTTACAAACAATAACTTAGTTATTGTTTGTTACTGATGATGGCATAACCGTCGAAATCGATTTAACATTGTAACTCTTTATTTTTCGTGGAAATAGACAACGTTTTTCACTAACTTCCGTTTTGTAATGGGTTTCCACAACTTCGTCGCGAGTGATTTAGTTCGTATAGGTAGATGGATATCGAGGGATTTGTCCCAATATAGCCTCTTAGGTGTTAAGTGGTGATAGCTTGAGAAAAATAGGATGCTTAAAAACATCGTTTCTCGTGGGTGGTGAACGGATCGCATGATATTTTTTGAACAGGTTATGTGGTTGATAACTTCGTTATCAATGAAGCATTCGAAGATTTCTACTGGAGATAAATTAGTGTAACTTGAGTAATCATGAGTTGTTCTGCTCATGCAGTGGCCCAGAACCGAGCCTTACCCATCCCCATTCCCATTTGGCGAAGAGTATGTATGATACATTAACCATTCCTATAAATTATTTTCCGTCATATTTCATTAGTATAGATGTGGAATGAGAGAAATGTCATCAATAAGGTTTAATCTAGGATTCACATGAATATATTCAAAGTTTAGCGTACCATAAATGGTACATTGCCCACTTTGCACATTACTGATAGTCATTCATTTCATCCTCTTTTTCAGTTAATTGGCGTCGATTATCTATCCGGGTCTGACTGATAGCCCAATAAGTAGTCGACCTGATTCTAGGTGATAAATATGATTTGTTCGCAAGGGAGATCCTCATTGCTCCTCCTGAACCAATGCCTTCTGGAGCTGCTATGGACTTTTTCTAGCGTTTGGTTACTCGCCTAGTTTTAACGAGTTTTAACGGTTATCCGCTACTCCGAAAAGCTTTTGCACAATGTTATCTCTAAATGGGAACTATAACTTCTAGGCTCACCTCCTAAGGAAGAAGAATAATGATCGTTAAGAGATCTTACATCCACACCAGTGACCATCTGCCACTGAGGTTTTTCATGGACACAATACAGAAATTTTCATCTCCCAAAAGTCTTCATCGGCAACGTAATTTGGTGCAGGAGTAGCAATGTGGATCTCCCTTTCGAACAGATCATATTTATCAGCTAAAATCAGATCGACTGCTTATTGGGCTGTCTGTCCGTCCTGGCTAGATTATCGACGCCAATTGGCTGAAAAAGAGGATGAAATGAACGACTCTCAGTCATGTGAAAAGTGGGCAACGTGCATTTATGGTACGGTCAACTTTATAAGTGAATATGTTCATTTGATGATCCTAGATTAAACCTTATTCAAGACAGTTCTCTCATTCCACATCTATACTAATGAAACATGAAGAAAGATAATTTTTAGGAATGGTGAATATATAATTCATGACGACCCCATGGGGATGGGTAAGGCTCGGTTCTGGGCCACTGCACGAGCACAACTGATTGAATGATAGCTAAATGATGAATGGAAGCTCAGGAATGAAAGCTAAATGAGCTGAATGATGATTGAACCTTTGGGAGTCCAAAATCACTTTTGTTTATATCCAGCAACTCTATAAAGTACCCTCTCCCAGCGGAACATATATGGTACGTTGCGCACTGCTGAGTTAATATGTTGTACTCTTTTTACGACGACCTTCTTTTTAAAAAAAGGTTGATTGTTTCTATAAGACAAGAATACTTCCTTTGAAGGTGGTTATTGGTAATAAAGCTTTAAATTTTCCACAATTAAATTCTGTGAGAAACGGAGCCCTGCTTAAAAATAATCATTGTTATAGAAGCGTTATAAGCATGCATGACTAAAATTGGAATCGAACCAAATACGAATGAAGAAAATCGGTTGAGAACGGTAATCAGCCTGGGTGGCGTCGAAGATCGTTTGTTGCAAGTACGTACGGGGCTTAAGGGAGTGATATAGAGGGAGGGGTGGGCGGGGGTGGAAGGGAGACCAACAGCCGGTTAAATGAGGGGAGAAAATAGGCGAGGGGTTGAAGTGCCGTCCAAGTGCGCGTAAAGAGCGGCTAAGTATCCGAGTGAGGCTCTCCACCCCCACTAGACCCATTACGTCATAGGCTCCCCCTTTCTTTACCTCTTTCTTATTAGAAACTTACGAGATGTATCTAATTGAAGATGAAGGTGATTTCAGGCAACCCTCTTTGTCAATCGGATTGTGGAATCATATTGGTTTTATTTGTATTAATAAAATCGTATGTCTGTCTGCACATTGATTAGAATCATGAAATTTTGCGTTGCTTTTCCAATTTTGCTCTGTCTGTCTGTCTGTCCAATTGTTTGTCCTCTTTTCACGGTTACAGGGGTCATTGGACGATTGATATGAGTGGTGGGAAATGTCTGTATCAGTCCAAATTAAATTATAGGCTATTTGAAGTGATGACCCAATTATTCAATTTAACCCCCCCTTTTTTTCCTTACCACAAAATCCTCCCTATGGTTGAGGCTAGGAAAAATTTTGGTAGCCTGTGATTGAGGTTGACGTGATCTGAACATATTCGCCCAATCGATCTCCAGTTGGTTCAGTGACGTTCAAATCGCTTTAACATCCCCCCCCCCCCCCCCCTTCTGGGTCAGATTTGAAAATTTTGAAAAAGTAGGTAGTCTTTGACTTGAATAAGAGTAATCAAAACGTATTCGCAATCAAATCCCTAGTTTGTTCAGGGATGACAAAGATCCCCCCCCCCCTTCCATAAAACACCCCCTTCAATGGGTCAGATTTGAACATTTCAAGTAGCCTTTGATTTAAGTTAGAATACTCCAAACATATTCGACTACTCAGATCCCCGTTTGGTTCATTGACATTCGAAACCCCGATTGTGGGTCAGATTTGAAAATTTTGAGAAAAGTAGTCTTTGACTTGAATAAGAGTAATCCAAACATATTCGACAATCAAATCCCCTGTTTGTTCAGTGATGACAAAGATACCCCATTAACACCCCCTATGGGGCAGATTTGAAAATTTTCAAGTAGCCTGTGATTTAAGTTAGAATAATCCAAACATATTCGACCAATCAGATCCCCAGTTCGTTCAATGGTGTCCAAAATACCCCATTTCACTCCCTCCCCCTCCCCTAAAACACCCCCTCTGGCTCAAATTTAAAAAACTTCAAATAGCCTATGATTTAAATTGGTCTGATACAGACATTTCCAACCACTCTTATCAGTTGTCCAATGACCCTGCAACCGTGAAAAGCGGACAAACATAAGGACAGACAGACAGAGAAAAATTGAGAAAATGGTAACAATCGTCTACAAATAGCATGAGACGAAAAAAAAGCCGCAAATTTCATGAATATAATCAATGAACAGACAGATATACTTACGATTTTATTAATATAGATATCAGCAACCAAACGTGACCTAGTTATTTGTCGACTATGTTATTTGACACACGGCTTAAAAGACCGTTTGACAGATGATTGGGTACCTAGTGGACCGCTCGTGTCTGACATTAAGAGTTTTTGTTCTTCCCGTACGATTTTCCCCCTTTAACGTGTCTGGCGTAAGCAGTCTAGAGCATATGCACTTCTACGCGTATTTTTACACGAATAACCAAATGCTATCGTCACGCTAAAGTCTCTTTAGTATTTCAATTTCAACGATTCTCTTGAATTCGAGATCGAGAAGAAGAAGATTAAATTCTTTATATTCTGCTTTATCAGCTATCTTCACTGGCACCGTATTGCTAGGTTCGAGTAATTAACTGACCTACGTAGTAACTACGCATTAACTAACAAAATGACCCTGCCAAAATTCTGTCTACCATAACAATTACCTACCGACCTGGGTTTGAGGGTCGTAAAATAGGAGCCTCTGGGACATAAAGAGACGATTGAAATAATGGGCCAAATCCTCTCTTGATCACCATAGGATGTAGAAATTTTACGTACGCTAGTCTATATTGTCGAACTTCGATTATATCCCTTACGATGACACCGATGTTTCATATTACATTCATTTCCAAACATCCAATGAGGGATCCCCGCATGTTTATTTCATAGTTAGTCTATTACCAACCTAATGAGGTCAAAAAAATAGGGGTTGCTTTTGCAATAAAGTTAATAAAATTTCAAGGGGTAGTTTAGGTATGGTGCAGGATAAAAAATCCAAGTTTTCGTCCTCGAGGGACATTTTTTGCTCACACTTCTATTTTTCGAAACACATTTGAGTATAATATATATTATAAATACGATCTCTGACCTCAAAAAGCAAAAACTGTTGTGGTACTGGGTGTGATAATTCGCCTGAATCTGAGTTATACGAAGGAGGAGACAGTGATGTGTGATTTGTGGCTTAATCCTGTTTTACTGAGACATATAGGTGCCTAGTTCATGGATTCATTAAACACAGTGGTCTATAAACCAGGAAAAATATATCACGCAGGCATAAGACTATCGGCAGTTGTGGATAGGATCTCTGCCTGGATGAAAAGCAATAGAGAGTTCCTAAACGATAAGACGATTGGAATAAGGTGCTTGAGGATTTAATCATCTGGGGCGAGCCGCAGCGGATGATACCCTGATAAAATCAAGAGGGTCGAATTAGCATTTCATCTTAGAGTGACGCTACTTATCTTCAAGTAACGCTGAACCACCAAGGGGATTTTCCCGCCTATCCCGTGTGTTCAGTTTCCAGCATTTCTAAGTTTCCTAGTTCTTTTTTTATCCACGAAAAGGTTTTGCAATGGTAGATTTTGAAAATGTATGAACAAGAGAATGAATATAATTTTCATTAATCAATAATACCAACAAGAAATGAATATCACTGTTATCAGTGTGTAAGGTTGCTTTGCGATAGGGAGGAAGAGATGAGATAGGATGGTTCGGGATAAAGCGTCTTATGTTTAGGTGAAATAAATTTGTCTTATTGGAGATGAGGCGCCTCATCTTCCCGCACATGCGCAGTAGTGTTTTCCGTTCACGATAAGGCGCCTCATCTTTATCAACCTATTGCTTTAGGAACTCTCTATTAACTTCAAATTGAATACAGATAAGAGAACTACGATTGTTCTAAGCAACCGCTCCCATAATTATACAAACCCAAAGTCTGTTAGGTTTTTGGGCGTTCAGATAGATCCAAAACTCAACTGGGGAGACCACTGCGAGAACCTAGCCATTAAACTACGTTCAAACGTGTTTTTACTCCGTTCCCTCAAATTGAACGTTTCACGTAGGGTTCCGAAGGCTTGCTACTATGGATGCTTCCATAGCCTTATCTCCTACGCTTTACTGGTATGGGGCCATTCTCCATTTATGAACATAATGTTCTCACTGCAGAGGAGAGTAATTAGGATTCTTGCGGGAGTAGGATATATGGACGCATGTAGGGAACACTATGTATCGCTTGGCATATTGACCTTGACTTTTATTTTATCCTGCAGTGCCTATTACTTGTAAAAAAAAAAAAAAAAAAAAAACTTTAGCTATCTTGCGACTATCGGACTCACTCGGCTGAAAACCAGTCAAAACAGTGTTAACTACTGGTGCATAACACTAATGGGGTATAATTATAAGCTTTATAATTTTTTACCATCTGTAATTCAGGAACTGCCATTGAAAGCGTACAAAAAAGTATCACTGTTAGTTTAAAAAGAAAGCCATATTTTTCTGTTGAAGAGTTTTTTGAAATAAAATTTAGCGATTTTAGCTCCAAAACCGTATAAATGTTATTATTATTATTTTTTAGTTTATAATAATTTGTATTTCTTAGATGTAAGTTTATTGACGATTGTAACGCATTCTATTTGTTATTACAATAAAAACTCTTTCTTTGTCATTTTAACTATTTTTTGTGTTAGAAATGTGATTTAATTTTTTAACGAAATATCTTACGAGTTGGGATGTTGACATGTAACGGTGTTCTCGAGCGACGCGTACCTAACAATCTTCTCTAAACGTATTTACAATTTAAAGGGTAATCAATAATATAGTAGCTTCCAACAGCGTATTTTCCTTACTTATTCCTACTATAGGGTCAATTCGCCCCGAAACACTTAACGTTATAAATAGTAATGAATTGGTAGCGTCCGCTTGCTCAATAAAACGACCTAATACGAAGGCTTTTGGGTCATTCAGTGCTTAATGAATAACGAGGAAGGCCACGTTGAACAGTTTCCTGAACAAGGGAATCGTTAAGGGGAAAACGAGTCCGAAACAATTGCTCGACCTTTGCCCCTCCATTTTCCCTCTGCTACGGAACATTTTCGTTGTTTTTCGTTGTTTTTAGTGAAGTTCGGCTCGAGTTGGTTGGGCGTTTAGCGGTAATGGGGGAGAGCAAACTGTAGGTCGAACCAGCTGGTGGGAAGGACACTCTTCCGAAAAACAGCTTTTTTCTCTGTTGTTTTACTAACACGTTGTCACGCGCAGTTGACTCACTCAAACAGGCGAAAGGACAAATCGCGTTAGTAGTGAGACGGTCGAGTATTTTCCTAATTCAATCTCGATTAGTTGGAAAGCGCCCGTATTTGAAGTTGATATTGTTGTCGTTGTCGTAGACTTGTTGGGCACACGTGTCCATTTTCACGTGGAGTACAAACATACCATCATCTAAGTTCCAAATACAACAATAGATGACAAGTGGTTTATTATGATCCTTTGGGAAAAGGCACAGGATGGCAACACGATTCAAGAAACAACCTTTCAATATCATGCTGTCTCAAAAGCACAAAAAATACTTGAACAAATTAACCGAAATTATTGATCAAAGAAGAGATGAATACCTACTATCAATAGCTTCATTTTCTACGGAAATTCGCTAAAACCAATTCACATCCATCAAATATGAACCTAAAAAACTCTGAACAACATTGAGGACACATAAGAAAGACATACAGCTGCACAAAAAGAAAGACTCGGGTAGCTTGAACGGGCATGTGTATATTTAAGTTCAGAAATGAGCATTGCAAGGGATGAGGGATGCAGGTATGATGCTGAGATAATGAATAACTACTACGATGTTACAGAGCAAAGCTCCCTGTCTTTTGGGTTCCGGTACGATGAACCTAGGACTTATTATCAATTTTGTAATTGAAGGAATTAAAAGCAATTTAAGAGCTATTGATGTGAATTGAATTGAAAGCTGGGGCCATCCCGAAAATATGTCCGTGATACTTGGACCTAATGCAAATGAAAAATTCTTCACTAACCCACTTGAAAAAATAAATAAATAATAGATGAGATCACCAGTTTTAGTAAGAACCCCTTAGGACGCGGGTGGTGAAACCAAGGAGCACTCCCGCTGAGATGCCCAAAACGAGTAACTCCGTGGCTCTTTTCCCGCGCCATGACACAGTCGCGGCTATTACCTTATAGTAGGTACCTGTAGATTATGACTCCATGGCAGTAACTAATGAGGTAAACCTGGATTATCTCCGAATTTTTGTAGAAAATGAAGCTATTGCAATGAGTCGGAAAATTTTTAAATCGAAATTTTCAAAAATTTTCTTCATTAAAATTCTTTATGAGGGACGTCCTATTCAAACAGATTTGAGACAAAAAGGCTGGGCTCCAATCGTTGAATTCGTTTTAACGACTTCTCTCTGAAGCTAGGTAATAATATATTAGCAAGGCTTTGCAAATAATAGGAGGGACTCCCTATTGAAATTGATGACCGTGACGCATTTTTATGGGTTGTATTCGTGTAATCGCCGACAGACGAATACGATTACACGAATACGAATATGATCGCAGTTGACTCAGAATCAACGAATAATTATCGCGACTACAATCGTATTCGTATTCGACGATATGATTATGCCCAACACTGCTAGAAAAACCTATTTTCGTACAACGACTCAGTTGAACGACTCAGCTGAACGACTCAGATGGAAAACTGCAAAAACTCCCTAATAATTGGGTACATACGCCCAAAAAACCCCTCTCTGGCATTGAGGTTAAACCGCGCCTACATTACGTGAGTAGACCGACGATCGAAAGGCTATAAAGACAAAAGACGATTCTCTTTCCACACGCTACACAGGTTCTATCTACCACCTTAATGGTTTCAGGCCCACCTACCCCCACCTCCAACTTGCCACCGCTCAATTCCGAGCTAAAACGGCTCCCATTCAAAAGGTCCTCGGTCCCCGCATCCCTTTCTTGAAGCCTGAAGCACCGATTCTCGACCGAACGACCCACATAATTGTCCCTCGCAGGTTCTCCAACATCCATTGTGCCTTTACCGCCTCCCTTTTGCGGCGCAAAGTTCATTTCCTCTCTGTAAACCACGTGATTGTGTGTCTTCCTTCATTTTCCCAAGGGCCCTAACAAGGGTTGACCCTCAAGACAATAATTTTCCAGTGTCTTGTAGGTTTATGAGTTGGAAGGAAAGTGTGTCTTTGCTTCCCCAAGAGTCTTTAATGGTTATAAGAGAACGTTATGCGTCCAGCCTGAGAAGAGCAGGACTTTCTTTTCGAGGATTTGTTTTTCTTTTGCGCAACCATTTAACAGAGTGAACAGAAAGTTGATTCCAGAAAAGATATACGATGCATACTTCTCTTGTGATGACAAGAGAACTATGGAAAATTGCTTCAGGAAGCAGAATGTTGTGATTGCCAACCGAAACATGGGCGAAGAAAAGACGAATTGAGCTAAGCCCAAGGTGAGTTGTACAAGATATTGGAAGGCTTCGTTATAAAATGGATCGCTCGGGGGATGGAGCCTGACTTGAGGTTATATGAGAGTAATGCATAAAACCTTTTGAAAAAAGCACCAGATCATACCATATTTTGACAACTTCACAAGAAGCGAGTTTATTTATTGTCAGCCGATGTTGAAGTAACATCAAACCACAGTTGCCCATACATCGAAAGGTATAGCTAGCTCTAGCGGCACTGATGCAGACCTGTGGAGGAGAATGTTGCGATGTTTCGGTACAAAGTTGTCAATTACTAGATCTATATTATCTCTGACAAGAGGAATGGCCAATGGAATTAGAAATGGAGAAGAGTAAGGGCTTTTGAGGCCAGAAGAGTAGTTGCTCTGGAAAATGGGGCACATGACAGATTGGGGTAGGAGACGCATCAGCGCATAACTGCAGAAACCAAGGCTCTAGTAACTGGTGAGACCTCAAGGAGGCGTGTGGATGTGATCAGTTGTCAGCATGGATTAGAAAAACCAATAGAGTCATGAAAAACATGTATGAGTAAGACAAATATGAAGGAATTCTCTCAGTAGATGTGATAAATTCTTTCAATCTAATCAGAAAATGATGTATGCTGAGGATCCGTCAATGTCATCAAAGACCTCAGTGGCCTCAGTTGGAGGCAAATATTGCATACACATGATGCAACATGTGGTGGTTCAATAGAGAGGATCCCGGCCTGTTTCAACTTCCTTCAACTCTTAGTTACAAGATGGGGTTATCATCCAGAACCAACGAAGAGCTAGTTGATAGTGAAGCCTGAATCAAAAGATTTGGCAAAATCAGTATGCATTCCACTACTCTCACAGGAACCAAGAAGAGGTAGTTGGTCCAGTATTGGAAAGAAAAAATATGTATAGAAAAAAGTTGAAAGGTGGGTAGTAGGTAAACACCAGCGAAATGGAAAACACTGCATTGATGATACCGCAGCCAGCCGACGCCGCATTTGCAAAGTTCGTGCAGCGTTAGTGGGAATATATGCAACGAGTTGTGGGAGAGTTTATTTCGTCATTATGCTCACGAAGTCAATTGCAATGCTGATGGGAGCATCGAGATACAGTGATATACTGTTAAAATTAATCAAAATCAAAAAAGTTAAAATTAATTAAATCTACCGCTAAAACTAGAGAGACTGGCACATCCTCGGCCGATAAATGATTTTTAAGCCAAATACCTTTAATTTTGGTCCAATACCTACTTTTTGAGAAAAGCTTTTTGGACGGCGGACGGGCCGATTTTTTATTCGATTTTTGGACTCTACGCACTTGAAACGTAAACCAACAAATTTTGAGAGGGGGGGGGGGGGGGTTGAAAAAATTTTCTTGGTCGATTACAAAGGTTCATTATTGAAAATAATGAACCAAAACTAATCTGAGAAAATCAGTCAAATGGTATTTCTTTTCAATGCAATCGTGGGTTGGAGGAAAGTCGGGGGGACAAATGAATTCTGACGGGAGGAAAAACTGGCTTTCTTTCGATCGGAGGTTGCGACACCTGTAGCATCTCAAGAGAACCACCGCTCTCTCATTAATATTTGTCTTCTGAGTAAACCACATGATTGCTTAAACGTGGAAAAGTTCCAAGTTTATATCTATGTACATATATATATATATATATATATATATATATATATATATATATATATATATATATATATATATATATATATATATATATATATATATATATAAAAGAAATTCGTGTTAGTTACATTGTTTATAACTCAAGAACGGCTGAACCGATTTTCATGAGGGTAGACGCGAAGTGACGTGCTAGTTCCGGAATAGAACATAGGCTATAGTATAATTGTCTAAACTTCCTCCTTCATCGAGATCCAAGTCTCCCTTAGGAACATTGTATATGGTTCCCAAGGCCAATCATCGGAGACCAGTGTTTGGCATAATCTTATCGTCGAATACGAAAACGATTGTAATCGCGATAATTATTCGTTGATTATAAGTCAACTGCGATTATATTCGTATTCGTGAAATCGTATTCGTCTGTCGGCGATTACACGAATACAACCCATAAAAATGCGTCACGGTCGTCAATTTCAATAGGGCGTCCCTCCTATAATATGCGAAGTCACACGAATACGATTACACGAATACGAATATACTCCCAGTTGACTCAGAATCAACGAATAACTATCGCAATTACAATCGTTTTCGTATTCGACGAAAAGATTATGCCCAACAATGTCTCAGACGAACCTCAATGTCTACGGCCGGGTTCCATTATCGCAGCTCGTATCGCCCTAGTCTGACCATTAGATCCGTCAACCTGATGCGATATACGGGAGTGGGAGAAAATCGGCGATTTACCACGAATTTAGGATCAGCACATTCACAAATTTCCGCGTGCCAATGTACTTTGCTAAGCCTTCTGTCAGCGAAAAAGGAAGAACTTCCTTGAATCCTGATTTCGATTTCAGTAATCAAATCCTGACTTCTCCTAGACAGTAAAATTTTCCTAGAACCTATAATATGAGATTCACTTTTGGGCATGTGTAGAATTAATTATTTATCAATTATTCAACAATGAAAATTAAAGGAACAATGTGCAATGATGGGCAATGAATATATACTATTTTATTTATTTTAAGCCTATCTCGTTTATTCCCTGAAAATTTCATCAAAATCGCATGAAAACTGAAAAAATCAAGCTTGTTACAACGCTTTTGAATTCACGCATGCGCAGCAGTTACTAATGGTATAGTTATGTTGAATTTGATATTGGAAGATTACACCGTCTTCTTCTCAATGTACTTAAAATTTGAGCGAGATCGAAACAATTCAGCGTGAGAAAATGATGCTCGATAAAATTTATGTTCGCATGCGCATAATGAAATATATTGATAAGGGAACGATGAAACTTATAGAAGGCCGTCGACAGGCCAACCGGCACATTCCCTGAAAATTATTCCAAAAATGGATGAAAAATGAAGAAATCTAACTTTTTACAGGGATTTAGCATACACTCAAGCGCAGCAGCTACTCGTACTAGCGATACAAGCGCGTTGAAATTGGCATGTGAAGATTAAGTATTTCGCATCATCTTCTCCCATCTATCCTCCGAATTTGAGCGAGATTGAACCAATTGAGTGCGAGAATATCATGCTCGATGGAATTTATGTATGAGCATGCGCATTGTGAAGTAGTGATTTGGGAACGCTGAAACTTAAGGAGATTCATTCCCTGAAAATTGCACAATATTGGATGGAAGCTGGAAATTGAGCTTGTAACAAGAATTTGCGGACACGCAGACAGATGGAAAAATAGACAGACTCAAAATGAAAGTTGTTAAGAATTATCTGAAACGTAAAATGGGAGTGGAGAACTTAAGGATTTTTTAAATGGCCAGGCTAACATTCTAAACCAGTTTCCGTGATTTTTTATGTTTGGTTTTTGGTTCGATTTCAATTTTTATCCGGTTATGTAAAAATCTCGGAAATTTTTAATTTCTTGAAGGAAGAGGGAAATGAATGGATTAGGTAATTACCATTCCTTTTTAGCGAATTTTCGTAGGAAAATAGAGCTATTGCAATGGCTCGGAAAATTATTAAATCAGAAATTTTGAAAAATTTCTTCATTGGAATCCGTTTCGAGGCAGTCTGAAACGATTCCTGAAGTTTGCGTTAAACAAAAAAACATATATATATATATATATATATATATATATATATAGGTTAATCCAGGTATAGATGGACCACTTTTTTTCAAAATTCCGTAATCCTACAATAATAGACATACAAAATGTGTTTGGGTCATCCCTATCCTGGATTTCCATCCCTCTTTACAGAAAAATTACGAAATCTTTGTTTCGCAATAAGTTATACATGAAAATAGAATATTATTGAAATTTGAAAATCGGACCATCTGTCCCACGTACGTGGGTGAGATGGACCACTTATCAAAACAATACATGGGATAGATGGACCAGGGCTATTAATGATTAAAACATAATTTTTGATGCAATAAAATAAGTTTTTAATTAATTTTCGTTGTATGAATGAACTGTATAAAAAATTAACAATAAACAATCAGAACCATATCAAAAATTTGTTAATAAAAATAGGCGCTATCAAGAAAAATAATATTTTGGAAAAATGGTGTAGTTTTTCAAATTGAAACAAAGTTGTGTTAATCATTTCCACTTATTCTTTTTCCTATCTATCTCACTACACAAATCATGCTTTACCACAAATGTTGTGCAGTTTTCAAGGAGCCAGCGGCTACATACAATGCATTGAATCCAGTCTGTTATCGTTTTCACCATAATAGGCACATTCGTTTTCGTCCCATTCACTAATATAGTCAATGTCATCTTCAACGGGTATCACGGAGTCTTTTTTTTTTTTCTTTTTGTTACTTTTTTTGTTCGGTGTAGTTCAATATTTTGGAAGTGCTGGCCTGACGACTTCTGGCAGTTTTCTTCTTCCTTGTCACTAGAATAGGAGAAACCACATTCAAAATCTTGGCTGAGGTACTAGGAATGGGCTGAGTGATTTCTGAGTTCGCAGATATTTAGATGTTGCCTTCACAAAATGCTGGAGGTGCAGGATTGCTTACTGCTGGTGAAATCTCATCTATGGGATTCACAGAAATGCGTATGCGTAATCGGAATCGCTGTTCTGTTGAGAAAATGGCTTTGAAGCTGGTTGCTACTGGAAGCTACTCAAAGATAGGAGTATTTGGTAGGTACTTGGAAAACATTTTCTATATTATTTGCCAAGTACCATCTCATTTTAAAGATTTTTATCGAACAATGGTGGAACCAGAATTGCGATATCCTATTGCGTTCTTAGAGTGAAACAATGATCATGAAGAAGCGGGATTTATTCTAAAATTGTCTATCTTCGAATGGAATAAGATATTGTAATTCCAGCTTCACCATCTTGTTCAGTGCTAAAAAATCTTTAAACTAAGCTAGAAATAGAAAGGAGAAACAAATCCATGTAGGTACCTACCTACCCAATACTTTGGGTAGGCCAAAGTTTTTGGATCCCTTTCTGATTTTCACCTGCTTGAACATTAGTATTAGGCAACCCAAAAACGCCCTCCAAGCTTTTCTGAAATGCATGCATATCTTGAAAATTGTGGAAAAAATATAAGGGGGAGGTTAATTTTGATTACAATTTCCAGTTCTTAAATACAACCAGGATTGGATGACATACATGCCATATTGGGATGGTCCATCTATCCCGTTGGTCAACTGGTCCGTCTATCCCAAATGATAGGGATAGATGGACTACCGCGCCATTTTGCACCTAGGTTACTTCTGAACTAGGAGAAAGCTTTATTCTACTCCTAACGATAGCACCGATGATGCTCGTTGCCGAAAATGAGTGGAAATCATGGTTACCAAAAGTTATATTATACATAACTCAACCTGATAAAAAGTTTTGCTTAAATGTTGCATGGAATTCAACAATATACGTAGAAACCGGCAATAATAAGGGGACCGAAATTCACAGTAGCACTACATCGTTCGCCATGAAGGAAACTGAGTAGCCGTGGCGCTGTCCAGTGACTTTTCGTCGAAACAGCACCCCTGGTCCATCTATCCCTGGTTTACCCTATATATATATATATATATATAACTTTTTGAGGACTTGAAGCTGGTCAAAATTCCCAGTCCTTTTTTAAAAATGTGCTATAAAGTCATTAAAAATGGCTATAAACCGCCAGAAATCGTTAAATTTACAGATTTTAGCAG
The DNA here is from genome assembly GCA_030762985.1 of Adelphocoris suturalis. Taxonomy (NCBI): domain Eukaryota; kingdom Metazoa; phylum Arthropoda; class Insecta; order Hemiptera; family Miridae; genus Adelphocoris; species Adelphocoris suturalis. Next base: position 69,246,169 of record CM061041.1, on the reverse strand, counting down.
AATTTTAGTCAAAACAAAAGTCATTAGCAATTAACTAGGACATTAAAAAATGTTTTGCCGAAAATTATGCTGAAAAACGTACTTAAATTTCATTAATATTTGCTGAAAGATCTATGAAAACAGCAAAAATCCTGAAAATCCAAATCCTTTTTTGAATTGCCGAATTTTATTTAGTATGAATTTTTTGCCTTAACATTGGATTTAACAATTTCTTTGTGCTTTAATTGCTCTAATTTCAATATTATTTAACATATTATAATATGCCGCTAGTGACCCTTTTGGTTGAGGAGTGGCTTAAACTTAAAAAAAAACCATATTATAATATATGATAGGTAAGTAATTTATGAAAATTGGCTCATATGAACATGCTGCATACCTGGAACTTATTCATTTATCTTTTCAGATTAGTTACATCATCTAATTTATTTGGACGCATCCAGTTAAAGCCTGTGAATTTACAAAGAGAGGATTTACTAATCCAAACTGGACATAAGAACGTCTCAGTAATACATGTAGGTAGGTATATGTGTACAAATCTGTTCGCTGTTTTCCTTTAAATCAGTAATTGGACTAGCCCGTTGTTCCAATATGTAAATGGAAACATTATGTGAAAACATCAAATGCGCATCACATACACAAAAACACATCACATGCGCGAAAACATCATATGTGTGAGATGTGAGACATCCTTCTATTTTTCATTTCAACTATTAAAAATATAAAACCTTTATTTCTTCGAATGGATTTGAAATGTATCTCCGTTCTCGATGGCCGTCGGAATAATCCCAGGTTCGGTCCTAAAACAGCGCGGGGGCAGCTATAAAAAGAATCCCTCTCGTATAAAGGACAAACCCATTAGGGGATTGTTCGGAAAAGAGAGGGGAAGGTTTACGGATGAGGGAGTGACTCGGTTAGAGGGGGGGACGGAGGGGGGGACAGGGGGGGCAGGAGCCCCCGGAATATTCAGAGCCCATCTGTTAGGTCGTGGAAAGAACAGGCGATCAGTATTAGCGGATGAAAGGTGGAAAACGGGGACCCCCCCGTTAGCAGAGGCGCAAAACCTCCTCGGCAACGAGAACTGCTGGGAAAAAAGACAATTTTTTCTGCCCCATCCGCACCAATTGCCGTGATTTGTGGCAGCCGTTATCCCCCTCTTCCGCGCTCTCAAACGTTTAGCCCTCCGACTATACTTTCCGTAGTAATATCCGGTACACGCCGGAGGTAGGAATGGTAAGGAGGGGAAAAGGATAGATGATAACTCCTTGTTTAAATAAAAAGCAAAAAAACCCTGATGGTAAAGAAGAGAGTGGAAGGCAACAATGAAACTGCGAGATATACTTCGTTTTTATTAAAGGAAACTGCGGTGATGGTGTTGGTAGAAGGGTAGGCGAGGGGGGTATAGGTAGAGGAGGGATGTATAGACGGGGGGAGGGGGTACATTTTTTACTTTTTTATTTTTTTATTTTTTTAACCGGAGCATTCTTTTCTGCTAACTGGGGTATAGGGGCAGGGGAGTGAGTCGGAAATTCGTTTTAAATCCTCCTTTAAAATTGCCCTTTTGCTCGGCATGAGGAGGGCATTCAGCTAAACAATGGTTCTCCGGCATTGAGACGAGGTAAAAATAAAAAAAAAGGGAGAAACTTTCACGGGAAGGAAAAAAAGCTGTTGAGGGGGAAATGGTAATTTGGACGAATACGGGACGAAGAGCGGGGAGTGTAGAATATCGGCTAAACGTGTGTGGAACAGAACAGGTAACCGATGTATACGACTTCTGATGGGGAGAGTGTTTACCATAGGTGGGTGTAAGGTGGGGGATTCGGTCACTATGAGTAGGAAATGCAGATTTAAAAACTATTTTAAGAAGGTCGTAACTGAGCTTGTAATCGAGATGAACTTGAGGTTCCGGGTTTTGCTAGTCGTCCGATCTAACTCAAATTTGGATGATAGTTGGGAGATGACGATTTGATCACCCCATATCAATTTCAACATGATTGAACCATTAATAGCTACTGCGCATGCGCCTATGTGAAATCCTTGTAACGACCTTCATTTCCAATATTTTCATCCGATTTCGATGAAAATGTCAGAGAATTTTTGAATGTGTTTATCCTAAATTCACGGTAAAACGCTTATTTTCTCCCTACCCCGTAGATCGTATCAGGTTGACGGATCTAATGGTCAGGCTAGGGAGAAACGAGCTGCGATAATGGAACCCGGCCGTAGACATTGACGTTCGTCTCAGTAGCGGAAGTGATTTCCGAAAGGCTGTTTACCTCTTAATGGGAGAAAACTTGGGGAAGAACACTCTATCCGACGACGGAGTTTACCTCTTAGAACCTTCAACTTCTCCTTCGCCGAGGCGGAAAGTTCCTCGATATATTATCCCCACGAACGGCCTGATATCTCAAGATGGAGGGAAGGGTGTCGCTCTTTACAGGCCAAAGAAAAACAGTTCAGGTTGAAACGATCGCTCCTGAATCTTAAGCTCACTTGATTTGAGGGCGAAATGTGATAGCTTTATGCCGCCCATTCCACCTGCGTTGCTACGTCTTCAATTTTTCTTCAAAAACTATTCAGCTGAGTTGGATAAAATGATAATATGCTTCCTCAGTAGTGTCGGGGGGGGGGGGGGGGGGGGAGTGCGTACCCGTTTTTCATAAATCTGCCTTTGTGATGCTACCATTTCCCTCAAACTACGACGAAATAATGACTACGGTTCTCTCTGACTTCGAACATTCTTCCGTAGGGCCTGTATTTTTGAACTTCGTTTTTAATATGACTAAGCTTGTTCTTTCCTATAGGCTTCAGGGATCTGAAAGGTTTGCCAGTGTCCTACTTCTAGGCATTACTAGCTCAAAACGTGAAAAAGTTACTAAAATCATTCTATCCCTGGACCCATCATTTCCAATCGTACTACTCCTACGGAGCTCTCGGTTCCGGACAGTAGTACCTTGAACCTTGTCCTTCAATGCACTATTTATTCCTCTCAAAATGAGAGCAGTACAGGTAGAGATTTACAAAGTACACGCGTTTCCGGTTGGACTACACCATTGATGACCTCGGTTAGTGAAAAAAATCTGTCTATTTCCACGAAAAATAAAGAGTTTCAATGTTACATCGATTTCGACGGTTAGGCCATCATCAGTAAAAAACAATAACTGAACACACATTAGGAAGAACACTGCTTTTATAGTCACAGGTGAAGGGGGATTGAATCCCATTGGTCGAGAGGAAGGAAAGGGGCTGGAGATACAACCAACAAGTGCAAGCTCAGTGAAGGGGGATTAAAGCTAATGAAGTGAATGGAGGGGAAGAATTACTGGTTTCAACAGTTTGAAGGGATAATTCCAAGCTTTATAGAAATGGACTTATCAGTGATGAAATATGCTGAGGGATCATTTAAACATTTACCAGATCTGTCACTTTTGACAATTTCGAATTTTTCAAGTCCATTCAACATACCTCCCTTTGGACAAAAATGAAGAAATTCTACAAACTGTCTATCTGTCAAATTAAAATTGTAATTATGATTGAATTCCTGAAGATGTTTTGCAAATGAAGACCTACCCTTATTTTCCGTGAAATCTTCCTGATGCTCTTCTATTCTTTCCCTGAATTTCCTACCAGTTTAACCGCAATATTCGTAGCCACAAGAACATTTTAATTCATAAGCCCCACTTTTATCCTGAACGTTAATTTTGTCCTTAACGGATCCTAGTAATGCTCTAAGACTATTTCTAGTTTTAAAACCCACTTTGTAACCCCTCGATGATAGAATTTTGCCGATTTTATCAGAAATTTTCCCATAATAAGGTATATTTATCCATTGTTCTTCTTCTATAGTTAATCTTCCCTAACCAGATTGAAAACTTCATCTTTACTCTTTTTCCTAAGAACCTTATCCCATATGGTATCAGCGAGATCTCTTCAGTTGTCATTACTAGCCGCTATGCTTTTGATAATGAATTTCAACAAATCGTCGCGAGTGATTTAGTTCGTACTGATGATCTAACTACAACAACCTGTATGAAACTATTATCCAAAACGTCTCATTCAGAAATTCACATTTTTTATTTACTAGCAAATGTGAAAACACGTCATAATCATTTAATAAATTTATTGTGTCATTTAAATTGCCTAACCATTATGAAAAAAATATTCATTCATCATTCCATTGTTTCAGGTGAGGCTGGTCGGAAGGCTGGTTCGATCCTATGGTGGTACGTGGACACATGTATATGTACTAACTTTATTGACCACTGGGCCCTCTATTATCATGTTTATTTCATTATAATTAATTTATAAATTTATCGTTTATCATTTGTCTTCTTATTTATCAAAAGTATCGACAGGAAACATATTAGTAAGTAATGCATGAATTACAGGGATCCTACTGATGGATTCTATACCAACCATGAAAATATCAACTCCGAACATGAATTCTCCCTCCTTCCCCCCGTCTCCTCTCAAAATACTCAAGCTATCAATCTGAAATATTGCAGCACTATCAGTGTATCTATTGAAGCAAATATCGGCATCAATGTTTGAAGTATAGTTATGAGGTTTTTCAATTTTAGCAATATTTTGAATGTTCAACCGCTCGTCCAATTTGTACGGCATTATCCCGCAAAACTTCAAAATTCGAGATACTGTGACAGTTTACGTCCTTTCCGAGAGAGCGCGTCTACCTTTCGCTCAGCGACGGGTTGAACGCCGATTCTTCTCGCGTTCTCGAGCTGCCGCGATTGGAGATAGTATATAGCTCTCTTTGATTTGACTAACTTAATTACCAGGAAACTTGATGAAGGTTGTTATGTGACTAGCTTCGCCCGATTAGTGATGAAGTTGTTTTGGATATGGGAGTACCATAGGGAACAGTTTTAGGGCCAATTTTGTTTTTATTATACGTTAATGAATTGATGAACCTTAGAATTAGTTTGATCGGGAAGGATATACCCTGAACGTAGCACATATATGCGCTATTAGGGGAAGGGGCCGCATCACCTCTCCTCTGTCATTTACTGTGCGGATTTCGGCCCTGGACGCCCAGCACCAGGTACCCATAATCTGTTACAGTACTCAAAATACAATTATTTCAAAACCAACTCAGAAAGCTAATGGCACGAACCAACTTATAAATTTCCGTCCTAAAGGTTTTTCCGATCCAACCATCCAACGATAACCTCGTTTTCGCTCGCTTTCTCTCCCACCTCCCAGCGCCCGAAAAGAAAAAGGTATTTGCTTTGAAGCTGACTTCGGAAAGGAAAAGCGACAGAGGAGAAGGAAGATTAAAAGAGAAGACGGAGGGACGGGATCGAAAATTCAACCTCTTCCTGCAGAGTAAACAATCTTGATTGGGACGGGAAACGGCCACTTGGTCCTCCTAAGGAATCCGCTTTGCTAAGTTATGAAGGTGGAAAAGCCCTTTCCAACTTAACCTCTCAGTCTGGAAGTTTGGAGTGACTCGGAATCAACAGGGAAACTGGGACAGCTGCAGTGACAAGGGTCGTGGCGATAATTCCGCTTATGGCCCCCAGTCCCCGTGCTCAAAATTCCTAAGAGGGCTCGAGCGTAACCGAATTAACCGTTCGGATTGGAATTGTTGGAAATTCTCGTTAATCGTTGAGGGAATCATTAAAACGGCGCAACAACTTTGGACAATGAATCGAGAGAGATTTGTGTTTCAAGTGGTTTTGGGGTTGATGCTGTCTGAATTGACGAGGAAGGAACCTCAAATTTTCGAATAACGGGTGGAACCATAGTGAATGCTAAAATATTGCCGAACCTGTTCCATTACCCCAGCGAAAATTAATTGAAAAACGGTCAATTTATTTCGACTGTTGGGGCAACACCAGCCACATCCAATGAAGTTCTCGTAAAAGGAATCTAAAACCCTGTTGCTGGAATTGCTGACTGGATTGATAAGCCTGTCAAATAATGTATTTATAGGCGGAAACAGAGTGCATGCTGTCCTAATGTTTCCTCTTCATACGTCCAATCATTTTATATTTTGATATGAAAATGAACAAAAAGTTTCTCTTAACTCTGACTCTGGAAGCTGCAGACTTGGTAGATCAGGTGGCGCTGATAGGCGCTGACATTATATTCTAGGTGTATCACAAATACTCGACTCTCCATTTGGAGGCAGAAATAATTCCACTCACATGGTAGCAGAACCACAGCTCCTCCTTATCACTATTACCATCCCTCCTCCGAATGCACTTATTCAACTAGATTTAGATAACTCATATATAATAGACCCTCTAATAATTATAGACAGTTATAATCCCAAAGAATCCATTGAAACCACCCGCAATTCTATAAGTTAATCCGTTTGCTCTCCCTAAGGGCTAGAACCTCAAGAAAACTCGGCCCTATGGGCCCGGATGTTATCACTTTGAGCCTGACTGCTAAAATGTAAAAAACATGGAATCATGTTTTAGCTCCTCGCTCTCACTTTATCATAGAAATGATCACGACGATTGAGCTCTTGTGAGATGATGATCTCCTAATAAAAAACTCGCGAGTAAACATTCACTTTATTATAGAAATGATCACGACGATTGAGCTCTTGTGAGATGATGATCTCCTAATATAAACTCGCGAGTAAACATTCACTTTATTATAGAAAGAGGCTAAAGAGGCTACATACGAAATTACAGCTTCCTATAGTGTAAAGTATAGACATTACCTATTAAAATGATTTAACCATCGCTTCACAAATCAAACCGTTCTCGCAATATTCGGATCACCTGCTATGAATCACATAATCGAAACACCAGCTCAATGAAATCATCACAAATTAACAAGCGGTTGCAATCATGTTCACAATATCAACTATTGAGAATGATCACCTGTGTGTAAACAATTATTCATATAACCATGCTCATTACTCAGCTTTTTGGCCACGCACTTCGCAGTAGTTGATATAGTATGGTTGGATAAATCGAGGTCAACGAATTTTGTGGGATGAAAAACGACGAAGTATCATATCCCTAGCAACGACTCGGTTGTAAGCGGAAATCATCACAATTATTTTCGCTACTTTCATCTCACTTTTCGGCGGGGGATCCATCGCTAAAACATAATTCCATGTTAATACTTCGGACTTCTCAGCGTAAGAACTTAGAGAAATCATGCGTTGGTAGTGACATCTTTGAATTAGCGAGGCAGTCGCTAAATTTCATTAATTACCGCTAGTAAGTGTACGTGTTTGTTATTTCGGAACACATAAAAATTGTCTAGTAAAATCAGATGATCGTGTCAGCCAATTATGACTTCGCAAAATCAATTTTAATTTACCTAACTATTTTCCCTACTCATGGACAAGTGAATTGTTGGTAGGGTGTTGCGCTGATTGTTTGGCTTCAACTGATAATTAGCTTTGGCGTATCACAATGTGGACTTTTGCGGTTTGGTGTTTTTATTAGAACTGGTTTATTTACTGTCAAACAACACCTGTTAAGATGCTACATCATGCATAACGATAATATGCTATGATGTAGCACCACAATTCCCAACAGGTGTCTTTTACTTCATCTCATAAATGTTTGGGTTAAGGCCGTATCACACTAGCCTTTTTTCCCAAGGTCAGCTGTTGATGTTGAGGAGGAATAAGCGTAAAAACTGCGCATTCTGGCGAAATGCAGTTTTATTAAGTCTGTCAGGTTAGGGCTCCTAGGGGTTTCCCATTGGATTGTAATTTTCCTTAGGGTTACGTTTCAGAATTTACCGCGTTGAGGTAAAAATTAGAACATGTTCTAATTTTCCCAAGTGAGTTTAAAAATGCTCCGCCAAGATGCGAAATGGTCGAAAAAGCTGACCTTGGAAAGAAGCACTTCTTCTTCTTCACGTTTAGGCATTAAAAATGCGGAAAAAACGCTAGTGTGATACGGCCTTTTGATGAAAACGATAATATTATTGGGAAGGTTTATTTTATTACAAACTTTACAGGATCTTTGTTTAATAACATTTATCTCTCTTACCATCTTCCTAGATAAAATTATAAACTAATGATTCCTTCAGTATCATTGATTTTTGATTACGGATCCAAGAGATCCGTTACCACCAAGTTCGTCCCTAAAAGGGGCGCCACCATTGGAGTGTTAAATACTGAATCGGTAGGTATTTTCATCGTTCTGCCGACCCACGTCATTTTCTGGTTTATTACTCTCGCTTTGTTCTGATTTTAGCAACAAAGGTATCAGAAGCTATTAGTTACCCGCTGAATTATCAGCGAAGCTATTCTGAAACAAGAGTCTGCTTTTCAGCTTTTGAAATTCACGTCGATGGGAGTTAATTCGCTTTTAGACTGAAAATACTGAGAAGGCAGGTTCGTAATAACATATTTATCCCATATCAGCCGATTCGCTCCCGCTCACTCCAATATCCAATTAGCAAACCGAAAAATGTAACAGAACAGGGAGATTCGCATGAATTCGGATCGTTCATTGGGGAATATCGTCAAACTCTGATCCCACACCCACACATCATTCTGAAACCGACCAATTGTCTCATTGACTCGCCTCGTAATTGAAATGCGACGCGAGCGCTGGTTGTAATTACGTCGTAATTACTCGTATGACCTTCTATAACTCATTAGGTCCTGATGTTTTACAATGGAAACAAATGAGAGTTGCAGTACGTTAATTATAATGCAAAACAATTTTCGTAGCGCTTATGATAAAACACAAAGTGAGACAAAAGTGACGCCCGCATTTTCAAGTAAAACAAAATTATAACTGAAAATAATTTAACGATTATTTGAATTACCGTAATGTCCCTTTTCAATCCCAAAAGTTATTTGCACAAATAAGATTTGCAAGTAAACACCATTTTACAATTAAAATTAGGAATTATAATTACGAAATTTCTCTCAATACTGTATGTACCGCCTGTGACACGGGTCTTCTTGAAAACTTATTTTATGCTCTATTTGAGTGTGTAACTGGATGTATAACTGGATCAGAAAAAGATGTACTTATCTCGACTTGGTGGGGGGTACCGGAAACTTGATAAATTTTGTATCAGTACCAAGTGAATTCCACATAAAAAGGCTATATTTCTTCTTGAGTGAAGTTTGAAAACTGAAAAATTTATGTTTGTTTGACTGAAGGATTAACTCGCTTATATATACTGGTACTGCCTATGTTAACTGCTTGAATGTTTTTGAAATGATTTATGAAGTTCATCGTGTATTTTATTTTATTGTTGCTTCCAATATTTATAAGGTAAAGAGAATAAGCTGCATTAATGATGAATGTTATATTAATTTGTAATTAATAAAATATTTGAAATTTCTACTAACGCTGTAGGTAATACTGAATAGATCATCATTAATTGTGAGTAAATCATTTGTCTGGACATCACGATCAATTTCTAAATTTTGTACTCTTATAGTTGATTCAACTGGGTATTGAAAACACTACGTTAATGACTTCAACTGTTTCAATTATGTATTTTTTGTAAAGCATACTCGAATGTGAGGAACATACATGTTATAATACATTAAATAAATAAATATAATTGAAAATATAAACTTGATCCATTATTCGACACATTACATCATTAATATGTATCAATAGAGTGAATTTAGAATACATTATTTTATTTACTGTTACTTACTCAAGAGCGCAAGTTGAATATAATGTGATAATTATAATTAATTACCCACTTTAATTGTAAGTAGAAAAGTCGTTGATTTGGGATAATGAAATTCATGAATGATTTCTGGCCTGCACGATGCACGAGAGTGTCATCTAAATTGAAAGAAACAGTTGCAGTCAGGTTGATTCTATGAGGGAATTCTCGAACGGTATCGTATTAAAATTATTAGGTTTCATTGTTTGAAATGTGATCGCTTATAATGCAAAGAAATTGATAGGTACCGAGTTTAGGGTCTTTTCTGTTATATCCCCACATTTACAATCCGCATATCGGGTCTTTTTCGTCATAAGACCGCATTCAATTTCAATAGGGCGTCCCCCTTATAATATGTATAAAAAATAAATACATCAAGTAGTCTATCCCTTAGTAAAAGTTGGACATGTAGGTCAGAATGATGTGTATAGTTTGGTGATCTAGAAGCTCGCAAGCTCGCATCTCAAAAATACATGACATCAAGTAGTCAATCCCTTAGTAAAAATACAGATTAGTTGGACATGTATGTCAGAATGATGTGTATAGTCTGGTGGTCTGGGTAGATCCCTTAGTAAAAATTAATACAGATAAGTTGGACATATTATAGGAGGGACGCCCTATTGAAATTGAATGTGATAGAATAACGAAAAATATTCAACAATCCGCCTGATTCCCGATCAATCCCCATTCTATAGAAAATAGTTTGTAAATGGGGATATAACAGAAAAGACCCCGAGTTTATGGCAATAAAAGTTCCAGTCGTGCAGAATGATCGTATGAACAAATTTTCGTGACTTATTGGATTGTATATTGTTGAATTGTTTTGAATGTGAGCTTTTTGAGTGCACAGAAATTGTAACTATTAATTTTATGGCAAAAAACATAAGAAGAAGAAGAAGAAGAAAAGCTTTATTTAACAAAAATAAATAAATAAAAACATACTTCTTATAAGCTTATAGAGCAACGTAAAAAACGTCTGCCGGAATTCGTCGTAAAAAAGTACCTACAATGATAAACACTTATGTAGAAACAATAGCCAGACAGAGAACAAAGAAAAAAAGAAAAAAGTTCACTATTTCTAACAATATGTAAATATTTTCACTAAATTAAGTTGGTCACTAAAATAACATACAGCCCGCCCTAATCATAATTAGGTAAACTCCGAAATCAAGAACTTTCTGTACCTCCAAGCCAATGTACAATACCTGGCCAGCCTATCCCACTCCCCGCCACTATTCAATAAATTCAAAATTTCCTCTCGACTAAATCTACTCTTTGACAAGACAGTTCTCCTGTGTTCGCCAAGTATTGGGCAGACTCCCAAGAAATGATAGAAGTCCTCTCTCTCTCTTAAATTACACATTGAACACAATGGCGACCTCTTGTTGCTCATAGGAGCTCCATTCAGGTTAAAAAGCTCACCCCTAAGCTTAAACACCCATCTTATCGTTCTCAGATCCAGGTTAGAGCCACCACGACCGGTCATATCCGCACAAAGCACTGTTCTTTGGAGATGGCGATAGAGGTCAAATCTCTCGGAGCTATTGACACGGTTCAAGTTGGAATACCGTTCATATTCAACCACCCTCCTTACTAAATCGCTCCCAGATCAACCCATAAGCTGTCGCCCATGTACTTGCAAAAAAGCCTATGACATTCTGCATACCAATGGACTCGAGCCGTGACTACCTCCTGTAAAACCTTTTTAGGGAGTCTGTTGAAATCCATCCTCAACACCTTTGAAACGTAGCTGAAGTGAAGTCGCAGCGTATGACAGAAAATGGGATCTAGATTGGTTTCTAACATAACCGTGTAATCCGGGGTAAACTGTGGCAGAAATAGCAGTTTTTTAATGAAGAATTTCAGAACTTTTTCCACAGCCTCAAACTGTACTACCCCCCAAATTTCCGATGCGTAGCATAGGACCGACCTAGATATTGCATTGAAGATTTGCAACTTATTAGTGAGAGGTACCAGTGGGGACATAACAGCACCAGTCCAAACAGTATTTATCGCCAACTTAGCAGCAGGCAAAAAACATAATCTAAATATTAATCTTCCATTCAAACAGGAATTTTTGATTTCAAACTTTTTTTGCTTTTTTTTTAGCAAATGTTAATGAAATTTAAGTAGGTAAATTTTTCAGCATAATTTTTGTACATTAATTTTGAATATTCTGTTTTATAGTTAATAAACCTTATTTGACCAATATTCTGCTAAAAAATATAAATGTATCAATTTTTAGCTGTTTTTAGCCATTTTTAGTGATTTTTTCAACACATCTTTCGAAATTTGAGCAATTTAATGTACTCAAAAAGTGCTGGCCAACAAACTAATCCTTTCATTTAGAAGGCTTGATTTGTTGACGTAAGAACGGAATTTTTATCTCAATCCTAAGGAGATTTACCGCCTAGAAGGACACACACACATACACACACACACACACACACACACATATATATATATATATATATAATTTTTCAAAAATTTTGGAGCCACTGCAATAGTCTGTATTTAACGAGAATTCGCTAAAAATACTAGTTCTAAATAATACGAAATAACAGGTACCCAACGATTCTGAATTTTGAATTTTTAGCTTTTTTCAATTTTTATAGATTTTTAGCAAATAATAATGAAATTTAAGTAAAATTTTCAGTATAATTTTGTGTATAAATGTTTTAATGTTCAAGTTGAAGTGGAAGATGTATGATCGCTCGGTACATCTGGAAAGCGACCTTAATGCTTCAGTTTTCTGGGAAGATTTGGAAGAAAAGCCACTCGTTATAACCCTAATTTATTTATCTCCTCAGAATATTCCTTACACTGATCTCATTCCATGGTGCGAAGGTACCACAAGATTGCGTACAATGAGATAAATTTAACAAAGACGTCGCTACGCCCTCCCAGCACCTCCACAATAACCAAATCCGAGTTCTCACTCAGTTATTAATGACGACATTTACTGGCGTCACTTAGGAGAGGGGGAAAATATAATTATTCTCGTCCCGACCGCGTCGTTACTGTCGCTCAAATGTCCGTTTTTCGGTGGGTTCCCTGTCAACCAGGATTCTCGCTTTAATCGGACGCTTGACGACAATCTCCCAATTATTATGTCAGCGTGCTAAGTCAGATCTGCATGGGTTGCAGCAATCAGTCTAAACCATTTGGCATTTGTATTATTAAATGTTAATAATGTTATAAAAACTAGCTGTGGCTTCTCACTTCCCTCGCTCGCCCCAGATCAAAACGTTGATCGCAGTGTACCGTTACAAACATGTGCATTCAATGGTGTCCAATATACCCCATTTCACCCCCTCCTCCTCCCCTAAAACACCCCCTGTGGCTCAAATTTTAATACCTTCAAATAGCCTAAAGTTAAGTTGAACGGATACAGACGTTTCCCCAAACTCATATCAGTAGTCCAATGACCCCTATAACCATGAAAAGCTGACAAACATTCGGACGGACAGACAGACAGAAAAAAATTGAGAAAATGGTACCAATCGTCTGCAAATAGCTTGAAACGGAAAAGAAACATAAATGTTCATGATTCTAATCAATGTACAGACAGACATACTTACGATTTTATTAATATAGATAGAGATATATATTCGCCACATCCTTCCACTATCTGGAAGCATTAGAAGAAATTTCTGTCTGAGAACAATCTCCTCGAAAAACTCGGCCCTGGACCCCCGGTTACCTCTATTTACATACTTCGGGCGAAATTATTGAAACACAGAATGTGTTTTAGCTCACGCGTTTCACATAAACCCGTCTTCAATCTTAGGTTGAAGATTGGTTAACTTCCAATAGTGAGATAATAACAAAATATTTATAACTCATAAACCGCGTCATAACAAAACATCTCATAGTTTACACCAGGTTACACGATCCTTAGTTCCGTATCATCGGTATCCATGTTGTCGTCCCAGATTTCGTCCCAGATTTTGTTACGAAATTTCGTTAGCTTTTTTGCCTAGTTAGTCCATGGCTAAAACACATTCCATGGCTTTGGAATTCACTCAGCTGATCAGTGATCACCCAAGCGTCTTCAGCATTCTCCCTTGACCCCCCCCCCCCCCCCCCTCAAATTTCAACTTCCTGCGTTGAATAGTAGAGAAAATAGCTTTGGAGCTCACTCAGTTGATCAGTGATCACCCAGGCGTCTTCAGCATTCTCCCTTGAGCCTCCCTCTCAATTTTCAGCTTCCTTTGAATAGGAAAGAAAATGGCTTTGGAGCTCACTCAGCTGATCAGTGATCACCGTTGCGTCTTCAGCATTCTCTCTTGACCCTCCCTGTAATATTTCAGCTTCCTGCGTTGAATAGGAAAGAAAATGGCTTAGGAGCTCACTCCGCTGATCAGTGATCACCCAGGTGTCTTCAGCATTCTCCCTTGACTCTCCATCTCAAATTTCAGCTTCCTATGTTGAATAGGAAAGAAAATGGCTTAGGAGCTCACTCAGCTGATCAGTGATCACCCTGGCGTCTTCAGCATTCCCCCTTGAGCCTCCCTCCCAAATTTCAGCTTCGGTTACATAGGTTACACCAGGTTACACGATCCTTAGCTTATTTAACCACCGCTTCACAAATCAAACCGTTCTCGCAATATTCGGATCACCTGCTATGAATCAAATCATCGAAACACCAGCTCAATGAAATCATCAGAAATTAACAAGAGGTTGCAATTATGTTCACAATATCAATTATTGAAAATGATCACCTGAGTGTACACAATTGTCCAAATAACCATGCTCATAACTCAGCTTGTTGGCCACGCACTTCGCAGTAGTTAACATAATATGGTAGGATAAATCGAGAGCTTTCGAACGAATGGTCAACTAATTTCGGGGGATGAAAAGCGACGAAGTACCATTTCCCTAGCAACGACTCGGTTGTAAGCGGAAATCATCAGAATGTTGTCGTCACAGATTTTTTCCCACATTTCGTCCCAGATTTCGTTAGCTTTTTTGCCTAGCTAGTCCATGGCTAAAACACATTCTGTGTTAAAAAAAAAAAAAAAAAAAAAAAATTATGTTAGTAGGGAAGAGGAAAATTCCATAAACGTTCCATCCCATTGTCTGTGAAAGCGTGAGAGGGAAATTCCGTTAGTATTTTACACAGGCACGGAGATTCCTTGTGGCACATCTCCATATTTCTGATAGCGTTCGAGACAAAAAGGCTGGTTCTATTGCAATGAAATGCTGTTACTTGAAGGAATAGTAGCCTGAAATTCATTCTAAATGTGACAAACTAAATATACAGTCTCTGAAAATTATACATATATATATATATATATATATATATATATATACATATATATATATATATATATATATATATATATATATCTGGCATGAAACGATAGATTATTTTCCGAATTTCCAAAGGATAAAGTAAATTTTTATATTTTTGTGTGTTGCTATATATTTTTTATCATTATTATTTATTACAATTTACGGGATAATTTACATCTCTTCACTACAACTAAAATACAATCAACCTAAATGAGAATACATTCACACGAAATAGAAATAACATAGCAACTATAATAAAGAGAATAAGGAGATAATAACCATAATTCGGTATATATATATATATATATATATATATATATATATATATATATATATACCGAAAAATAATAATGAGAACCTGTACTCCCTTTGAAAACACACTAATTAATGCAAATGAAACATTTTGTTTCTCTTACCTTCAACAAGATTCACGCTGGTGAGGGATTAACACGTTTGATTGACGAGAACTGACTCTCACACTAACGAATTCACACATAAACTGAACACGTGGGAGGTTGGCATGGAACAGGTTATCCAGAGATTGGCGCCAATCTCAGCAACGTAGCCAACATGATAAACTTGGTAGTTTTTCTCTGGAGAGTGGTGGGCGCCTTTTTCAAAAAAATGTGAGGGACTAACTTCAAAACTTGGGGACACAAGTGATCATGACTATTGATTCTTTAGTAGACCACTACAGAGGCTACCTACCGTCAAAAGCGTTACTTGACAACCTTGAAAATCATATGGTTAAAAATATAAAGCGATAATATCACTCATATGACTACTTTTCACATTCAAAGTAAGAAATTCATGTCGAGGGACACGTGAAGGACTAACTTTTGGACATTTTGAATTTAAATTTCGTCATGAAAATGGGTGAATATTCCGATTGAAAATGGCTGGAAACGAAGATGAGTGTATTTGTTTTTCAATGGCAAAAAAAGCATACTCCAAGTAATATATGGATCCAACAATCTCCGAGGGACCTAATTTCGTGCGAAATGGGAGAAATACCCATATATATATATACTCTGGACCCCCCGGATCTTTTCTCTTTTGTACTGCGTAGAAAACGAGGATAATTTGCTATGCAATTTATTAATTGCATATTATCAATGCTAGCGACGATTAATTAATTAATTAACAAATTTTAATTACATAAAAAAATGGATATAAAAAAATTTTCAAGCCTGGCTGGGATTCGAACCCACGATGCGCATGAACGTGCTGCTTGGAGGTGCTGGATTTTCGTCACGGGGGTTGGCCTAAGAATTGTATAGCAATTAATATATATATGTATATAATAGGTTTATACCTGGGAAAGCTAAACTTTTTATTAAGTGTTCACTTGGGAGGCTGGGAGGGTTTTCAACTAATATGAACAACGTGGATGGCTGAAACGGGATACGATTCCGTGTTGATCGAGACGGCACTCTAAAGTTGACAAAAACCAATAAAGGGGGGGGGGGGGGGCATCAAACTCATTTTGGACAATTTTTGACTACGTAATCAAATCAGTTTGTCGTCGCCTTTTTTCAAGGGTGCCCAAATTTAAAATGCGCCTCATTCCCTCGGCATGAAACTCGTCCAGTGCGTCTATCTTCAGATAAGCAATTCTCAAAAACTTGTTGTGCACTCGCTCAATGGAACGGATGTGAGTGATACATGCTGAACTTCATATTTCTGGAATTCTGGAATTCCAGATGACTGCGGACTAAAGAGTAATACAGAACCTTCAAGGGAGCCAAACACCGAAAAGGTCGAGTGGCCCGATAGAGGAAACCGAGTTGTTTGAACCCCTTGGATGTCACATCTAAAATGTGCTTTGAAAAGGAAAAATCTTATTCAATCATCCAGGTCCTTCACCTTCACTCGCTCCAGAGGTATATCGTTGATCTTGTAATCATACCAAAACTTTAAAGTTGAAACTATGTGGATACGATCCGCTTGTTTGGTTAATCAAGTTTTAGTACCTGAATAATTACTTTGAGTAAAAGTACTTTAAAACTTCTCTATCTTCAAACTTAGTAGTTCTTAACATTTTTGACGACCGTGACAGGATATTTTTCTAAAACCCGTACCTACAACACTTATTCAACAATCTGTCAAAATAGTTTATTGTCGTTAGACATAATAAATTAAGACGTCCATCTTGAGGGGAACCCACATAAACCGGACGTTGACGGACAGTAACGATGAGGCCGGCACGAATCCCATTTTCCCCCTCTTCTCGGCGCCTATGACGTCATTAATGTGGGTGCGAAAGGCGCCAAGACCCCCTCGGGGAATCTGATATAGGATTACGGCGCTGGGAAGGTCAAAGGGAAAAGGGAGGCCCTCTTTGATAAATTCATCTCATTGTCCGCGAGCTCGCCGGCCTCGGCGGGCCCTTTTGAAAATTTAACGCTTCTTTGCGTCCTTTCGGAAGAGCCAGGAACGAGCGAATAAGGAACATTGTGCGGATACAAATAAATTACGACGGCGGAGATGGACGATGCAGCTATTCACGTGTTTCCAGCTGTTATTCTTGCAAACATTTCATAACTTGACAAACCTTTGTTTGCCATAACACTATCGCAAGAACAGCTAATGTTTCCTTCAAATAATAAGAATTATTAATGGTAAGATTTGTAGCAGAAAGAAGATTGAACTGAATAAAACCTCCTAATATCCATTTTTTTATTCAGAAAACTGTATTGTTGAAAAAAACGTCTGCCAAGTTAGGTGTGGCACATAGCTTCCTATTTTACCTATCATGAATGTATAGATCATTGAAAAGTTTTAAATGATCTTGAAAAATTCCATAGCGGAAAATAGTAAATCAAGAAGTAGCGTGAAATGTCATAATTGGCCAATTAAGAAACGAAAAAATGATTCTCAATGTAATTTTCGTTTGTGCAAGCGCAGAGTAAATTGATGAGTTGAAAACAATGAAATTGGTACGGGGCCATCTACAACCTATACCACGCATTCGCTGACAATTTCATCAAAATCGGATGAAAACTGTGGAAATTAAGGTTGTTACAAGGATTTCACATAGGCGCATGCGCAGTAGCTATTAATGATACAATCATGATGAAATTGATATGGGGTGATCAAATCGTCATCCCCCAACTATCATCCAAATTTGAGTGAGATCGGGCGACTAGGGCGTGAAAAAATGGAGCATAATGGAATTTACGTTTGCGCATGCGCAGAGTGAAGTATTATTTTGGCAACAATGAAACTGACAGAGGGCCGTCTACCCCCTAGCCTGCACACACACAGACACGGAACCAAAGTTGTTCAGAATGGTATTAAACATGGAATTCGAGTGCAAATTAATTTTGATTTTGGAGACCAAAAATTGTTTTCTCTCGAAAGTGAAAACAATGCTTCCGCTACCTTTAGGTATACTCGGAAGCAAAAAATACTAATAATAATAACATAACAGAACCATAAATAACTGCAGATTACTCTCCTGTAATGAAAAAAAAGATTAAACTGAATTAAACCCCATAAGAACCTTAGTAATTAGCCGACGTTTGCTTTTTGTTATACCAAAAAGGGGAACGTGTTTCCAGCGGTTATTCTTGCGAACGAACTTCCGTTCCACAACTAGACCGAAATTGGAATCGAACCAAATAAGAACCACGAAACTCGGTTGAGAATTGTTGCCTGGGGGGCGTCGACAAAATTTGTGGAAAAAACATGTTTTTTCGGCTTTACCCCCTCTATTCCCTTCCTTCCATCTTGAAATTCAAAATTTCCGAGGTTTATTGCACAACTAGAGTGAAATTGGGACCGAACAAATAAAGAATCACGAAAATCGGTTAAGAATTGTGGCCTGGGCTGCGTCCACAAAATTTGTCACACACACACATTATTTTTTGCTCTTGCTTGGGTTGTTCCCCACCGTCCTAGATCAATTCCAATAGGTCAAAACGGAAGGTATTGAGAAAACGTTGTCTATTTCCACAAAAAATAAAGAGTTACAATGTTAAATCGATTTCGACTGCTAGGCCATCATCAGTAACAAACAATAAGTTTTGAAATGGGTTTCCACAACATCGTCTCGAGTGATTTAGTTCATTCTAATAGGTCGTCCCTGTATTAACAAAGCCTAGCTTCAGAGGGGCGTCCTAAAAAGGGAATAGAAAGTTAAATCGCGTGAGCGGTAACCTATTAGCGTTACGTCAATAATTAGTGCAATGCGGAAGTAAAGTAAGTTGTGAATTGCTGGAACATTCCCGAACCAAATCGAAAGGGTTCCGAAGTTTTATTCAAGCAGACAAAGCTGTACATGGCTCCCCCTCGGCATGCAGTAACAGAATATCCCGCTTTGTTATTCATACTGGACAGAGTTTTTGGTATTGAAGTATTCATCGAAACGGGAGTATAAGTTATTTAGGTGCTTATTTAAGGCAAATCCCCACTCGAGTTCCCAATTTCAGTCATCCGCAAGTTCATCTCTTTCGGCTTTGTTTCCATTTTCGCTCCAACACTTTCCCACTGTTCGCATATACAAATAAACAATTCAGCAGCGAGAGCTTTCACGGGCCAGGACCGTTTGACCAGCAGCATTGGGAGCGAGGTCCGATATTGTCATCGCCCATGCGAGATTAGCAATTCATGAAACGCCTTCCGAAATTCCCAGCTTCCGTTTTGTCGCAGAGAAAAAGGTCGGTCCGATTCTACAATAACAAAATGTGTAATGGAGTAAAGGTGTGGTGAGGGGAGGGGGGGAGCCCTTAAAGCAATAATGCAAAAAGTTCCAAATACAAAAAGCCAAAAGCCAAAAAAGTATGTTTTGCGGATTGTTCTGCAACGGTAGTGACAGGGGGTTCATGGAAAGAAGTAAAGCGAAAGACAACTTGCAACCTTCAAAAAAGAAACATGGCTGAAAAAGAAAAATCTCAAACTAAACTTTAATAAAACGAACTATATAACGTTCGCATGGAAATCCTCAATTATTCCTGATGTTGGCCCAATTGCATGTCATCAATCTGAGATGTGCAAAATAAACTGGCTGTCCGACCCTGAAACAGATACACGTAACAAAACACTTATGGGTAAAAATAGATCACTGCCGTGGGTGGGATGAACACATAAAAGATTTATCAACAAAAATAAGAAGGTTGCTAACAATGTGTCGAGAAGTTCGTAACTTTATGACCCTGACAATAACGAACAATTTTACCACGCAATGTGCCAGTCACTACTGATTTATGCCATGCCAGCCTGGGGTTTAGCTTTCAAAACTAAACTTCAGCCTTTGCTTACGATCCAAAAAGCCCTGATCAAGGTCCTATTAAAAAAAAACCCATTAGGTTTGGGACCAGGGATTTATTTAAAGTATTCCAAGTTCTAGACTTATTTAGACTAATAGATAAATCTACTATAATTTATACTAACAAGCGATTTCTAAAAGGTGGATTTGAAATAGTACCTAAGTAATATTGGCACAAGAAGTTCGAACAAGATTACTCTAATTATACCAAGATTTAATACTTCCGCTGCACAACGTTCTCTTCTATATAGAGGGATCATCCTTTTCAACAACCTACCTTGTGAAATTATTTCAACCAGAGTATCGCATAGTAAATTCGAAGTAGATCTGAAGAAGCACTATATGGCTTAACTATCTCATTTGCCTAATCATTTATGTTATTTCAATTATTATTGACACACATTATTATTTACTCCTGAAATTTTGAACCTTCTAATATTTATGTAAACCAATAGAGAATAGAGTTATATACATACATACATACTTAATCTTTAGACCTTGATGGTGAAAATCCTTCATTGTAATTAATTATTTTAATAATAAATAGCAGGAGCGCTAAATAATGAACAGACGCTCCAATTCCCTGCACAAGACCCTTCTTATTGGGAATTGTAGCATTTTTAGTACAAATCTGTAATACATTGTTTGTAAATCCTTTTTCTGAATAAAATGTATACGTATATTTTTTTAAATGCCCAATAAAACAAAATATACAGTGAAACCAGGCTATAAGGAACCTGGATGTGAGGGAAAATTCTATGTAAGCAAGAATTTTCGCGGTCCCAATTCCTTGGAAGCCAAAACCCTGCATGTAAGGAAGTTTTCTACCTCCATGCAAGGAATTCGATTTGACCACTCGTTACCTCCTAGATTGAGGGGAACCTGGATATAAGGAAGAGGGACATCCACATAAGAAAGACAAATGTAGTGAAAACCCGTTCTATATTCAAGGCTTTATTCGTCACAATTTGCTAATAGAAATGAGAAGAAAATAAACATAAATATTTTTGGGGAATCATATGATTTCAAACACACGTGATGTAATAATGTGGACTGGATATATCATCACATTCTTCCGTCCTTTAACATTTCAAAACATAGTCCTTGAGTTTGTCAGGAAGACGATGATCTCTAGATGAACGACGAATTGGAACATCCGGGGAACCAGCTGGTGCAGTAGGAAATTCTTGAGATGAGTGGCCATCAACTCCTTGACTTGTTCTTCTTGAACCAACGATTGCGGCTCAATACCAGAATCCGATACACCACCATTTGGTGTCAAATGTTTGAGAGACACCGTTGTTTCCCTTCCATTACTAAGCTTCACCTTGGCGTTGAAAGGGTTTACATCAATGAGTTCTACTTCTTCGACTAGCGGATCGTATTTGCTTGATCGCACATGTTTTCTCATCAAGACCATAGTTGCAGGTGTCATCCACGACGGAAGTGAACATCCGTTAGCTGATTTCCTTAGATGCTTGAACATCCTTTCATGTGGTGTCTCGTTGCTAGCTGTGCACAAAATTGATCTTATAGCATGGAGAGCATCTGGAAATGCTGCTTCCACTCACGAGTATCAAGATTTTGCTGTTTTAGAGCTAGCGAGATAGTTCTCCAGCTCAGACCTCTGTGTAAGCAAGTTTTCAAGTGTCAAATTGATTGTTATTCGATTGTCAGTTTTTCGACCTTGTCAGCAGTTGTTATTCAAGTTGTTCTTTGATTGTTATTTGATTGCCAGTGTTGATTCGACCTTGTCAGTAGTTGTTATTCAAGCTGTTCTGTCTGCACGCAGTCTCTTCTCGTGCCTAAACGCAAGTTCCTATCCAACAGCGACAAATTTTCAATTTGGAGGGGCGGTAAATCGCGTAAAAATGTGTGCACAGAATAATGAATATCGGAATCAGTTTTGTGCAGAATCATTCAAGGTAAAGAATCCATCGAGAACGAATAACGTCAGCCCTCGCAATAACGTCCATCTGATTTTTTTACTTTGTTGAATTTTTGGACACAATACCTATATTTTGACGCTGTGTACATTTGCATACTCCGAATTACAATTGCATCCTTTTAGAATGGCATTTTCTATCAAACTTCCGAGAACCTCTACATAAAGAATTTCACTAGTAGATACCTGGTTATAAGGAAAACTTGGTTATAAGGAAAACCTTTATATAAGGAAGAAAAAAATTCTTTCCGCTTGCGATTCCTTATAGCCAGGTTTCACTGTAAATTGAAAAGGGTCGCATTGTCAGGCTTCAAAAACGTCTGCCAACGGATTCCCCTTGAGAGGGAATAAAAATTATCTTTCAAATGAGGGAAACTTCTCTTACCCGCCTTTCTTAGACGAAAGGGAATGTAAAGGTCTCAATCAACGCATACCCATTATGTTTGAATACTTTATTATGACTGCCTAGGAGCTAACCCACACAATCCCTGAAAATTTCATAGCTACCGAACGGAAATTTGGTATAGTTTTGGGCGTGACTAGGGTTTATCACAGACAGACAGTCGGACACGGAACCGAATTTGATCAGCAAGCTCTGAAACGCAAAAAGCAAGCAGAAATTTCTATTTTGGAGGACAACAATTTTTTCGACTTTTTTCACGAACGCAAAGCTTCCCTGCCTTCGGTAGTGAGGAAGCAAAATGCGGAAATCTCTAGGTATTATTTTAGAGGACCAGGCATTTGAGACAAATTAGTGAATGATGCGAGATAGCGATAATGAGTACGAATTATTGAGAAGAAAAGGACCAGGAGAGAATCCAAGAAAAACATCGGAAGCGAATCGGAATTGATAAGGTGTAATAAGGCTGCTGGAATACGAGTTGTGGAGGTGAGATAAATGGCAATGGAGGAAATGAAGATTGGACATCAGAAGCGGCAGTACGAATTATAGAGAGAGAGAGAATTTATTGGCGAAAAAAAGACATTTTAGATGCAAAATATACATAAAGTACGAATTATAGAGGAGAAAAAACTGTCTACGGAGGGGATGAAAAGCGGACATCAGAAACGCCAGTACGAATTACCTATAGCGGCAAATTTTTATTGAACTACCAATTGTGGATTTGACGAAAATGTACAGGGAGAGAAGGAAAAGAAGACATCAGAAGCTGCAGTGCGAGTTATAGTGCTCAAATATACATGAAGTACGAATTAAAGAGAAGAAAAAACTGTACAGGGAGGAGGTAAAAAGCGTCTATAAAAAATTATTGTGGCAAATTATTCTTGAAGTATGAATGGAGGTGCTTACAAATATGTACAGAGGGAGAGAAGAGAAAGAAGACATCAGAAGCTGCAGTGCTATAAAAATGTACACGGAGGGGATGAAAAGTGGACATCAGAAGCACCAATATGACTCCATGATAGCCAGTATGATCACCCGATCAGGCTCTGGACCTAATACTGTAATGTTAATACGTATAGTTAATTGATACAGAAATAAGTAACTGAGGTCTAGTGAATAATCACGACAAGATGCGTAACGAGAATGAATGTATTTTAGAGAAATGTGATAGATTAGATAACATATGATAGATATGAACACGTGATAGATATGAACATATGTTAGATAAGCTTATTATGTTATTACAACTCTTTTTTTTTTTTTTTTTTTTTTAAACAAAATTTATGTTGCTAATTCAATGAGCGTCGAAGATGTTTCGTGTTCCGTCGGAGTTCTCCTGCAGAGTCATCTGGTGCTATAAAGTATGAACGAGGCTGCGCAGCAGCTCGAATGATGGTGGCTGGTTTCCAAGATCGTGGGGAGTCCCAATAGCGAACTCTTTCTCCAGGTGCAAATGACATCGAGTTGGATCTGGCAGTGCGATCGGCATAAGCTGCTTGATTCATCCGTTTTTGGGCGAGGCTGGATGTCACGGACGACTTAAAGTTGGGGTTGAGTGATTCTCGAATGGTTGGAAGAGGTGTTTTCTGAGATCGATTATACAAACGTTGAGCAGGGCTGCCAAGATCATCTCTGGGAGTATTTCTGTCAAGAAGCAACGCACGATAAATGTCTGAATTGTCGGCTTCACATTTTTTGATCAAGGTTTTGGCGATCGAAACATACTTTTCTGCAAGTCCGTTGCTTTTTGGATAATGAGGTGACGATATTTGATGGATGAAATTCCACTCATTTGCGAAATTGGTAAATTCATAGGATGTATAATAAGTTCCACCGTCGGTTTCTAGCGTTTCGGGAATCCCGTGCACTGCAAACCATTTTTTAAATTGTTCTATTACATTCTTAGAACTGAGACTTGGCATTTTGGCAAAATCATAGTATCCTGAGTAGCTGTCACATATTAGCAGGTAATTCTTGTTTCCGATCGAGAAAGCGTCTGATGCCACTCGTTCCCAAGCACGTTGGGGAATTGGTTTGGACAATATTGGTTCATTCATGTTTTGCCGCTGGTGAGAACCGCATACGGAACATCTTGAGCAATATTCTGATATATCTGATGTATACTTTGGCCAGAAAACGAAACCGCGAGCTCTAGAGAGCATACGACTAATTCCAGGATGTCCTGAATGTAAAATATCTAAAACATTTTTGCGTTCACTAGTTGGAACTAAGATTTGATCTCCTTTCAAAATGTAGTGATCATGAATGGATAAATCCTGTCGAAACGTGAAGTATGGTTTGGCTAGATCTGGAACATCATCGATGCTGTTAGGCCAGCCGTTCTGGATAACAGTGGTTAGTGCTTGAAAAACGATGTCGTTCTGTATAGAGTCTTTGAAACGTTGTTGTGCGGAAATTGTAACTGGAGCAATATAGAAGACTTCCAGTTCATCTTCATTGTCGTCTACTGGTGTATTGTTGCAGTCTCGGCTGAGAGTATCTGCAATGGGTAAATCTTGACCTTTCGTGTAAGTCAGTGAAACATCATAGGGAAGAATTTCATACAGAATACGTTGAAGTCTAGGAGGTGCTGAATGTATGGATCTCTTAAATATGATTTCTAGAGGCTTGTGGTCTGATTGTACGTGAACCGGACGACCGTACACGTATACGTGAAATTTCTTAAGACCGAAACGCACCGCCAACGCTTCTTTTTCGATTTGTGGGTATAATTGTTGTCCTTTTGAAAATGCTTTTGTAGCATATGCAATGGGTTGGCCATCTTGCAAAAGAACTGCTCCCATAGCTGTACTGGAAGCATCGACTGAAAGTAAAATTTCTTTCTTTGGGTTGAAGTATGCTAAGACGGGAGTGCTCATTAGTGTTTCTTTTAATTTTTTTAAGCTGGCAGAGTGTTCTGGTCCCCAGAACCATTCGGTGTTCTTTTCAGTCAGCAGCCGCAATGGACTTGTTATTTCGGAAAGGTTATTGATGAACTTTCCGAGATAGGCTGCGACTCCCAAGATGTGTTGTACTTCTTTCACGTTTGTTGGTATTTTTATTGATTGTATAGCAGAAATTTTATCTGGATCGGCGTGAATACCTTCTTCGGATAAAACATGACCCAGGAATTTGACTTGTTGAACGTTGAAAACGCATTTGGATTTATTTAGGCGAATTCCTTTCTGTTGAAGTTTGACAAGTACCTTTTCTGTGGTGTGCTTAAGCTCTGGTTCAGATTTTGCATGTATTAAGATGTCATCCATTGCTACTTCAACATTGTCAAATTCACTGAGTAATGATGACATGATTTGTTGAAATACTTCCGGGGCGGATGTAATACCAAATGGAAGACGGAGGAAACAATACCTACCCCAAGGAGTTGAAACCGTGAGGTATTTTTGAGTTCTTTCGGAAACTTTAACCTGCCAGAAACCTTTTTCACAATCAAGTTTCGTGAAATATTTTGATCCCGACAATTTAGTAGCGATTTCCTCAATTGTTTTGAGAGGATATGGCCGACGAACTATGTTTCTATTCAAATCGGATGGGTCCATGCATATCCGTAATTTATCACCTTGTTTCACTATTAGTAAAGGTGATGCGGCAGGTGTGGGTTCCGTAATTGGGCGTAATATTTTAATTTTAACGAGATTGTCAATTTCAGACTTGATTTGATCGCGGATCGAGTACGGGATGCGTCTTGGAGGCAGTATTTTGAATTGGGGATTAGGAACTAAGTCAATATCATACTCAAAGTCAGAAATGCAGTTAAATTCCGTGGCTTCAATGTCATCGATGCGTTTGATTAAACCGGTCATCGTACATGCGTTTTGTCCAAATATTGGTTGGAAATTTTCACGAATAACTCTGAAAATTACGTTGAATAGCCTACCTCGAACCACTAGTGGGACTGTGCATTGACCTAGTACGTCAATTTTGCACTCACGATTGTACGTCGTTAAACGTTTGGTTCGTGAAGGTTCGAGAGGTGTTTGTAGATGTCTGTATATTTTGTAGGGCAATACGTTACATTGTGCACCCGTGTCAAGTTTGACAGAGAAACTGAATGAGGAATTTTTTAACTGGACTTTTTCTAGCCATTCGTCATCTGATGAATGAATGGCATTGACCGATAGTTCCTCGTCCTCATCAACAGTGTTTACCAATTTTGAAGGTGATGACTGTTGATGATGCTTTTTATTTTGATTCGATGAGCGGCAAAGTTGTTTATAGTGACCTTTACGGTTACAATTTTCGCAAATGGCCATGAATGCAGGGCATTTACGAACAGGATGGGATCCTCCGCAATAACCGCAATCTTTCACTATTTTAGATTGTTTTGAGGTTGATGGAACATGGACAGCATCGATATTTGTGGATGAACTGATTTTCATTTTCGAAAGCTGGATGTTTGCTTGAGCAGCTGTTCTACAAAGTTGGGTTGCTTCATCGAGTGTCAATTTTCTGACAATTAACAATTTCTTGCGGACCTCGTTGTCGTTGATTCCAACAACTATCCTATCTCTAATTAAGCTTTGCTCTAGGGTACCGAAATCACACTTTTTTGCTTGAGTTTTTATTCTGACAAGAAATTCGTCAAAACCTTCACCATCATGTTGATGTAACATATTGAAAACGAATCGCTCATAGGTGATATTACATTTAGGAAGAAAATAATTGGAAAATTCTTCCAAAACCTCGTCTAGTGTAGGTTCCTCGAAATTAATAGTAAAAGTATTATAAATATGTAGGGCATCTGGCCCGATTATTGACATTAAGGTTGCTACCTTTACTGATTCCGATTGAGCATCCAGACGACTTGCAGTGGCGTAGAATTTGAATTGTTGTTTCCACAGCGTCCATGCCCTTGGGTTATCGGAAGGGATTTCGAGCGGTTTCGGAGGACGCAGATTAGACGGGACGAAACGACTGGTACTGGCGTCATTTTCTCCCAACTCGCGGAACTCCGGTTGTTTTTGTTTTTTCGGCGGCATTTTCGCGGATCGCGGGCACGACCTGACACCATGTAATGTTAATACGTATAGTTAATTGATACAGAAATAAGTAACTGAGGTCTAGTGAATAATCACGACAAGATGCGTAACGAGAATGAATGTATTTTAGAGAAATGTGATAGATTAGATAACATATGATAGATATGAACACGTGATAGATATGAACATATGTTAGATAAGCTTATTATGTTATTACAAATACCTTCCTTATGCTACCTACGAAGATGAAAATTCAAACGGCATTTTCTATTAAGTGGACATAATAATGAAATTCCAGTCATGCAGCATGACCCCATGAGCGAATTTTTGAAGAAATCTTCGACATTTCTTCATAATTAATTTCTTCATAATTTCATGGCTGATATTTTCTAAGCCACAGTCAGTATTAAAGCTACATCAAGTCCTAAAACAGTTGAGCGTAAAACATTAAAGAGAGCGACCGAGAGAATCGGAGGACGGAATATTTCACAGAGTAAACTCATCAGTTGTGATTACATTTTTTTTAATTTTTTTAACAAGCACCTACTACCTACGTTTTAAACAGCATGGTTCTAGGATTGGTTATACAGGGATACTTCCATAAGAGTAGTTCAATCTGAATTTGGACAATGTTTCATGCAAATATTACCGATTTTTACAACTAGCGAACGGCATTATTTCGATTTTTGACTGATTTTTCAACTTTGAAATTTTTGAAAACTTGATACATATTCTTATAGGAAATTTTACGCTGATTCCGAATATACCACATGTTAGTATGCTGAACAAATTATTTCGCACAACAAATCGCAAAAAACAGGCTATTTTGAAATTTTTGACTACATTTTTGAAAATTTCAACCCGAACATGTAATCCGATCATGCTGGCCAACGAACTTGAACTTTCGTTTTGTGTCCTTAACATTTTAAAATTTGTTTGAAGTTTCTAGCACAATTCTATGGACAGTTATCGTCTGGAATGACACATACATACATATATACATACATACATACATTAAAAAAATGCGTTAAACTTCAGAATATGATTCAGAATAGCCTGAAACGGATTTCTGCATAAAATTTTTTTCAAAAATTCACATTCTACAAATTTTGAAGCGAGAGCAATAGCTTAATTTTCTTCAAAAATTCGCTAATAGACAAGTGTTCTGCGTACAAGGGACATCTAATACAAAAATAATAAAAATTTGTGTAATAATTTGCAGCGTTTTTTCAAAGTAATGGGAATTTAAAATTGTAATTGCTCTCGTATCAACTCTAGGCAGGTACAGGTTATCTAACTATAGGACGTAGTACAGCATTTTTCAGTCAAATAAAACTTCGTAACTACCAAATGAAACCTTGTTCCAATCAAATGAAAGCTCTTTTCAACTAAATGAAACGTTTTTCAAACAAATGGAACATCTTCGAATTAATCAGAGAAAAATTACATTTTATTTCAGATCTTTGTTAATACAGAGGCACTACAAATTAATTTAGTGAAGCGGGTGTCCAGAAGCTGCTGCAGCAGTTTCTCATCATGTTATCACGAAGTTGGTGCAGTCTGTCGAGGTGATCAGCAATATGGTGGACCGAAAAGTTTCATTTGGATGAAATGAGGTTTCATTTGTATGAGAAAAAGTTTCATTTGATTGGTACATGGTTTCATTTGGTAGGTACGATGTTTCATTTGATTGGTACATGGTTTCATTTGAGAGAAAGAAGGTGTCATTTGATTGGTTCATGGTTTCATTTGGTAGGTACGAGGTTTCATTTGATTGGTTCATGGTTTCATTTAGCCTGTAGGAGGTTTAATTTGATTGGAACAAGGTTTCATTTGGTTGTTTCATGGTTTCATTTGGTAGGTACGAGGTTTCATTTGATTGGTTCATGGTTTCATTTGGTCAGTACGAGGTTTAATTTGATTGGAACAAGGTTTCATTTGGTTGGTTCATGGTTTCATTTGGTAGGTACGAGGTTTCATTTGATTGGTTCATGGTTTCATTTGGTCAGTACGAGGTTTAATTTGATTGGAACAAGGTTTCATTTGGTTGGTTCATGGTTTCATTTGGTAGGTACTCGGTTTCATTTGATTGGTTCATGGTTTCATTTGGTCGGTAAGAGGTTTAATTTGATTGGTTCATGGTTTCATTTGGTCGGTAAGAGGTTTAATTTGATTGGAACAAGGTTTCATTTGGTTAGTTCATGGTTTCATTTGGTAGTTACTCGGTTTCATTTGAATGGTTCACGGTTTCATTTGGTAGGTACTTGGTTTCATTTGATTGGTTCATGGTTTCATTTGGTCGGTACGAAGTTTCATTTGAGAGAAAGAAGGTTTCATTTGACTGAAAAATGCTATATGTATGTAGGTATAATACGTATGTAGGCATTACAGTTACTTGTTACCTCACTATAGGATACAGGTATGAGTTACCTCACTATGGGATACAGGTAAGAGTTACCTCACTATCGGATACATTTAAGAGTTACCTCACTATACGTTTCCCTTCGTTACTTCGAGATAAGGAGGAGACACAAAATAATCTTCCCTCGTATTCGCGAGAGGGAAATCCCCCCCCCCCCCCCTTCATTCCCAAGACATCTCGAATGAATGCGGTTTCCCGAGGGGGGGAAGTATTGGTGCAGATGAATAATTTCTCGGGAGGAGGTCTGGCGATGAATAATGCATGCGTCGGCAAAAGGGGGTGACGAAGCGGGCGGCCGTGAAGGGGGAGCGGGGGGTTTCGGGCGATGAAGGGGGAGAAATTCGGGCCATGAAGGGGGAAATTCGGGCCATGAAGGGGGCGGAGGCGGCCCTGAAGAGGGAACGAGGGCGGATCGTTTGAGAAGCGGCGGTCGGGGGCCCCAGGAGGCCCCCTCTGTCTGGAGAATTCATTTCCTATCCCCCTCTTTGTCTTCATACCTCCGTCAGATTGCTGCTCTTTTACGACGTCGAACGTGATCTTTGGGAGCGCTCGGGAAAAGGGCTTTTCCTCCTATTTCATTTCCTTTCTTTTCTTTTTTTTCATAGAGAAAATAGATTTTCTTTATTTATATTTCCTTTTTCTACCCCATTCCGCGGATGATGTAAACATAAAAGCCACATCGATTTTATTCGGTAGGGAATCGCACTGTGAACTGCAAGGATCCTGATTTTGGTTCCTTGTATTGGTCTGTTGTAAACTTATATTTTATAATACCGAATTTGCCCTTTACATATCTACGAGTATACAGGGTGAACCGCTCGTAAATATATATATTATATATATAAATGAACTCAAAGAAAAAATTAATATATATCAGGCCAACATAAAATGAAATAATAACAACAACCACTACTACTTAATTAAGTCCATAGGTAGGCAACTTACTCAAGGATCTTCTATGGTGTCAAAATATAGGACACGGTCATGGATTGCGAGTTAAATGACATAACTAAAAAATAACAAGTTACAACAATTGAAGAACAACATCCAGCCTGCTCAAATAAAACCATGTGAACAACTATCATGGAAACATTTGTATACATACCAAAAACAAGAACTGGTTGCAGTTGAGGCTGAGTATAACAACGGTTTTTCCATAGAGAATATAGATTTTCTTTATTTATATTTCCCTTTTCTACCCCATTCCGCGGATGATATAAACATAAAAGCCACATCGATTTTATTCGGTAGGGAATCGCACTGTGAACTGCATGGATCCTGATTTTGGTCCCTTTGTACTAGGCTGTTGCAAACTTGTGAATGAATGAATGAATCTTTACTATCCATATTTATAGTTAAAAATTTACAACAAATAAACTAAAATGAAAATAAAATAAAATAGTATCTTCTTTTTTTCGTTTTTTACATTGTAATAGACCGTGCTAGAAAGCATACAAAATGCTGAGCTCTAGCACGGAGTTGTTTATTTGCCGTGTTCACGGTTAATTAGTACAAAGTTGAAGTTACGCCGTGGTATAGGTAGATAAGATCACAGTATATAAGTATAGAAAAATCAGTATATAAGTATAGATAAGAGCACATTATTTAAGTATTTTCAGTTGATAAAATAATCAAATTTCCTACTGTTAATTAAGGTATTTATTTCTCCAGTGTATAGATTTATATTGTTTATTTTTAGTATATCAGTTATTATTTGAAAGATTATGGTTGATTATATTAGCGAATTTGCCCTTTACATAATATATACAGGGTGAACTGCTCGTAAATATATATATTGGAATAATGAATCAATACTATTGTGCCTGAGAAACTCAAATAAAATATACCTCTGGTACTAAACGTAATCTTTAGTGTAAATAAATTAAATAAATAAACTTAGTCTAAACGTAGTACATAAGTCATTTGAAGCGCGAGAAAGGAGTGACTCTCGTTCTTTTTCATATTTTGACTTGGCGAAGGTTGGTCATTAGGGTGCCCGCTATTTTGAGAAAGGTGGAATTTCGAAATGTCAAAAAAAAGACCCCTGATTTTTTTTCAGATTTTTTTCATAACGAAAACCTACGCTGGTAGCTCGATTTTGGTTTTTGAAATACAGTTTTTTTTTTTTTTGCCAACATCAGACTTTTGAATATAACTTTCACTAACTTCTTTGTAAAATTGTGAAACTTCGTATACTTACGTTTTGGCGGTCGCTGAACTCTAATATGCAGTCAATACAAGTCGACAGCAACAACTTTTGCAATTTGGAATCTCAAAATCGTCAAAATTATGTCAAAAAATGACAATTTTTCAAAATTCATTGTAAAATTATGAAAATTCGTATTCTTATGTTTTTTGAGTCGCTGAACTCCAATTTGCTGTCAAATATTCAAAATTTTGACAGAAATACGTAAAATATAAATTTTCATAATTTTATAATGAATTTTGAAAAATTGTCATTTTTTCACATGATTTTGACGATTTTTAGATTCCAAACTATCAATAGTGTTGTTGCTGTCAACTTGTTTTGACTGCACATTCGAGTTCAGCGACCCCAAAAATGTAAGTAGGTACATGGAGTTTCACAATTTTACAAAGAAGTTTGTAAAAGTTATATTCAAAAGTCTGATATTGGAAAAAAAGCGTATTTCTAAAAACCAAAATCGACCTACTGGCGTAAGTTTTTGATATGCAAAAAATCTGAAAAATTCAGGGGTCATTTTTTTGACATTTTAAACCAACTTTCGAGTGGAGGTCATTAAAATCCCGCCTTTCTCAAAATAGCGGGCACCCTATTGGTCATCCATTGAAGGTTATAATCATAAGATAAAAATTCATGATATGACGTTTATTTTAGCTCAGTAATAATAGCAAAAACAAATATTAATGAAGCTGCAATGTTGAAACGGCTACGCCGATTCGGCTTGATTTCAAACTGGTCCGAGATATCTCCATTTGAAAGGTGTGTATGATCATCTCAGTCGGTACTTATTGCTTCCGAGTCTACCTAAAGGTAGCGGCAGCATTGTTTTCACTTTCGGGAGAAAACTAATGTTCGGTCTGCAATATCAAAATTTCCACTCGCATTTTGGAGCCTCCTGAACAAATTTGGTTCCGTGTCTGTCTGTCCGTCCAAATTTCCTTGTAACAGCCATAACTTCCACAATTTTGATCCGATTTTAACCAAATTTTCAGGGATCGTGCGGGTTAAGCTCTAGATGGTCCCCTATCATCTTCATCATGATCGAATCAACGGTAGCATCTGCGCAGGCACAAACAAAATTTTCTTGTTTCGGTCATAACTCAGGCAATTGTGAACGGATTTCGGTCAGATTTTCAGGGATGATTTGGGTAAGGTCCCTTGAGGTCCCATAAGACAATCATCATAATTGCTTTGCGGTACGCTCTACGCATGCGTGAACGAAATATTCTTGTTACGGTTCTTGCAACAGCCGTAATTTCCACAATTTTGATGCGATTTTCTTCAATTTTTTAGGGATCGTGCGGGTATAGCTCTACATGGTCCCCTATCTGTTCCGTCATGATCGAATCAACGGTAGCCTCTGCGCAGGCGCAAACAAAATTTAATGGTGACGTACTTTGAAGGTCACGAGGAAGCTCATGTGCCATTTCCTTGGCAGTGTATTACGTTTTAGACCATTCTGAACAACTTTGGTTCCTTGTCTGTCTGTGTGTGTCTCTTGTGTGCGTCTGTCTTGTGCCCGCAAATCCTTGTAACAAGCATATTTTCCACAGTTTTCATCCGATTTGGATGACATTTTCAGGGGATGTGCGGGCTAGGGGGTAGACGGTCCCCTGTCACTTTCATTGTTGCCAAATCAATACTTTACTCTGCGCATGTGCAGACGTAAATTTCGTTATCTTCCATTTTTTCACGCCCTAGTCGTTTGATCTCGCTCAAATTTTGATGGTAGTTGGGGGATTACAATTTGATCATCCCATATCAATTTCAACATGATTGTATCATTAATAGCTACTGTGCATGTGCCCATGTGAAATCCTTGTGACGACCTTAATTTCCACTGTTTTCATCCGATTTCGATGAAATTGTCAGCGAATGTGCGTTTTGGGTTGTAAATGGTCCCGTACCTATTTCATTGTTTTCAACTCATCAGTTCATTTTGCGCTTGCACAAACGTAAATTACATTCAGTATAAATTTCTCGGTTCTTAATTGACCACTTACGACATTTCACGCTACTTTCTTACTCTTTTCCGCTATGGAATTTTTCAAGATCATTTAAAACTTTTCAATGATCTATACTTTCATGATAGGTAAACGAGGAAGACGTTTTTTCCCATACAATTGGCAAGTTCATGGTTCTAAAACATTGAGAAGGGAAATAATAATAGTGTTATTTATGATTCGTTGTAAGCAAGGATAGGTAAATGAGAAGTCACACGGTATACGATTTGGAAGGGAACGAATTTGTTCAAGAAAAAAAAACTGACACAATATTCACGCGATTTACACAATTCTATTTTTCACAATCACAAAATCGGAACTCATCGTTGTTAACGTTACCTACTATAAATATAGGAGTAGGAAAAACCGTTGCCAAACAATTTGAAGGCGAGGGGACGAAAAATAAACAAGCGTATCGTCCAGGACATGGGTACTGTTTCTAACATCCTCCCATCTAATTTTTCAATTTTGGAAAATTACAATAAGCCGAAAAGAGGGAGTTGAACGAAATTCTTGGTGGGTTGGACGGAGAATCTTTTACAGGTCGAGCTTTGATGGCTTCTTCACCAGACGACCACTGCGAGTCACTTGAGGATCGAGTTCTTCATCCGGAAAGGGGAGAAGCTCTTCTTCGCTCGATGGTTCATCCTCAGGGTCAGATTCTTCGTCACTGGACAGGGAGACATCCAGGGCAACTTCCGGGGCTGGTTGCATTGGTTCGAAGACTTCAGTTTCTTCAGGAGGAACGGCCACTTCTATCTCCAAAGGGAACACTCTCTGGAGAGGGCGAGTCAATTCCCCTTTGGCCGTCTTCAGATGCAGCACGCGAATGCTGCCATCGTTGCCACGTACCACCTTTTCAATTTTGGCGAGCGGCCAGTCCAGTCTTTTGGCGTCGTCTGATCCAACCAGGACGATCTCTCCCACCGTGGGTTCTCGAGTCCCTCGACGGTGGGTCCATTTCAAGCAGCCGAGGTATTCGGATCGAAAACGGGCATGTAGCTGGTCTCGGAGTGATAGGCGATATTGCAGCCTGCGGTTGAGTCCATCTCTATCAACGGAGTCGCAATCCGGGGTTTCCCATGCCTGAATATCCCGGAGGAACATCGCTGGCGTCAAAGGCATGGGGTCTTCATTCGTCTCTGATATGTAGGTGATGGGTCGGGAGTTCACTTGGCCTTCGCATTCGCACAGGGTGGTGTAAAGCTCTTCCAGCGTCAATGAGGCTTTACCCAGAATGCGTCGTAGTGCACGCTTCACCGTCTGCACCATTCGTTCAAAGAAACCTCCCCACCAAGAAGCAGATGGTGGGTTGAACTTCCAACTGATTCTTTCTGCTGCGCAAGTTTTTGAAATTTCTTTCCAGTCGATTGAACCGAAGGCATTGTCTGCACCCCGGAAACATGTACCATTATCACTATACATTATCCTCGGTCGACCTCTTCTGGCAATAAATCGACGTAACGCCATCAGGAAGGCCTCGGTGCTGAGAGAGGTTACGATTTCGAGGTGTACAGCCCTGTATACACCGCAAGTAAACAGAGCGATCCAGGCCTTCTGGTCGTCAAGTAGGGTCAGAGGTCCGGCGTAATCCACACCGCAAACCTCGAAAACGGATCCATCAGTCACTCGTGCTTGAGGTAGAGGTGGGGATTCCGTGTCAAACTTTTTGCATCCAAAACGTCTACAAGTAGGGCATCTCCTCACAACTTGACGAGACAGTTGGCGTCCTCTGAGGATCCAATAATTTTCTCTTAAATTGGTCCACAGTGTATGAGCTCCAACGTGGCCCATACCTTTATGGCGATCAGAAACCATCCGCTCAACAACAGGATGATTGTGGGGTAGCAGAATCGGTGTTGTGAATGACCTGAAGTCTTCTCTTTCAGCGATCTTGGTTTTTACTCTAATCAGGCCAATTTCATCCTTGAACGGACGAAGGTCACAAATCAATTTGTCCTTCAAGGAGTCGAAAGCCTCAGCCTGGACCAATCGCCAAACATTATTTTCAGCGTCAGAGAGCTCTTCACCGCTAAAATCTCCTTTCTTCTTTTGTCCACTTCCTTTATGACGGCAGTTGTGGAAAAATCTTCGGATGAACGCTACCATACGAACGATTTGCTCGAATTTGGAGAAATATTCGTAGAGCCAACGATGGTCAACACTTCCAGCCAGACAAGAGACCGTAGCTTTCTTCATAACTCTTTCTGACGCGACTTCTTCTTCAACATACGTGCAATGGGATTGTGGCCAGGCGTCTTCGTTGTCGTACAACCACAGTGGACCCTCCCACCATTGCGATTTCAGAAGTTGCTCAATGGTACAACCTCTTGATGGAAGATCAGCGGGGTTGAGTTGTCCCGGGACATGGCGCCAGACTATACAAGAGCCAATTTCTCTGATCTCTCTGACACGGTTCCGGACAAAGATGCTCCACTCTTCTTGACGTTGTATCCAGGCGAGCACCGTGCTGGAGTCGCACCAACCGTACACTGGAACCTCCTTCCAACCAAGAGTTTCCCTCACTGATTTCAGCAAGCGAACGCCAATCGCAGCTCCCATCAACTCCAACCGAGGCATGGTTGGATGAACATTGGCGTTGACAATTTTGGTCTTAGCCTGCACTAGGTTCACCAACACTTTTCCATCTTCAGTTTTGCTGCGTAAGAAGATGCACGCTGCGTAAGCCTTGGCACTTGCATCGCAGAACAGATGCAAGGAACGATCACGAGTTCCACCCAAGGAACGATCAACAGCAACTTCCCTCAACAAATGAGAGTTTTGAAGGACTCCACCAAACGTTTGCACTCTTTCATTATCGAGCTTGTAGTCCCAGTCGAGTTTTTGCTCCCACAGGGTCTGAACGAGGCGCTTCAGATTCACAGTCACCGGAGAACAAAAACCGATCGGATCGTAGATCTTCTGAATCATGGAGTAGACACTCCGTTCCGTCAATCCTTCAGATTCCCAGCCTTTCCACCAGTCCATATTTAGGGCGAGGGTGTCCCGCTGTCGATCCCATTTCAGACCGAGGATTGACGTCGATGTGTTTGTGCCGCCATCTTGGGTGTACTCCCACCCTCTGAGGTTAAACCCACCTTCCGCCATAGCCTTGATGTCAACATCCTTGAACTTGAGAACCTCCGGCAAGGTTTCGAAACTGCAAACCAGATTGTCGACATAAAAACTCCTCTTCATCTGTTGGAGCCAGGCCGCCACCTCCGGAGCTGCTTTTTCCATCATCCGGTCAAGATGGTAATCAATCACTGCAGCCAACAAAAAGGGACTGCAGGTAACTCCAAACACGACTCTGTTATGTCGCAGTGTCACGGTTTTGAGGACTCCAGGCTCTTCCTCTTTGAAGGTTGTCCACAGGAATTTCAAATATTCCCGGTCGGTAGGGTGAATTTCGATCATCAGAAAGGCCTTCTCAATGTCCGCAGAGACGCCAACCTTGCTTTTTCTGAAACCAACCAGAATATCAGGGATCAGCTCAATCATGTTGGGCCCAGATTCCAAACAGTCATTCAAGGAAGGCTTTCCGTGAGTCCACAGGAATTTCAAATATTCCCGGTCGGTAGGGTGAATTTCGATCATCAGAAAGGCCTTCTCAATGTCCGCAGAGACGCCAACCTTGTTTTTTCTGAAACCAATCAGAATATCAGGGATCAGCTCAATCATGTTGGGACCAGATTCCAAACAGTCATTCAAGGAAGGCTCTCCGTGAAGTCTCGCGCTAGCGTCAAACACAGGTCGAACCTTAGTCTTTAACCTTGGTCTTTAACCACAGGGCGGTGGGGAAGATAGTGACCAGTCCCATCGTCCGTGGTTTCTTCAATGATGTTCAGTTTCATCCAATCCTTGAAGATCTTGACATATTCATGGAACAACTCGTCATCATAGGCTAACTTCTTTGTCAAAGCAGCAAACCGTTTCTCTACAAGCTTGCGATTAGAAGGGAGGTCTAAAACCATCTCGTTCCATGGAAGTCTCACCCTGTATCTGCCATTGACGAACTCCACAGTGTTCTTGAAATGCTCCAGGGCATCAATCCGGCGTTTGTCACGTGAACTCTTTTCAATTGGGTCACATATGCCTATGGCCTCCAACTTCCAAAGGTCACTTTCGTCTCCCGACAAAATGGAAACCATCGTGTACGTCATGGCCAGTCCTGAGTTCACAGTTGCGTGCTTCCTCTAGTGGACTCCCATGAGAGTCCATCCAAACTGAGTCTCCACTGCTACTACGCCAGATGAAAGGATCTTGCGACTGCCCGACCATATTTTTCCGGCAACATCAGCACCAATGAGAACATCCACAGGTCCAGTCGAGTCTTCAATCAGCTGGATATTAGACTCAGTCAGCTCCTTCTGAAGCTCCCGGTCTGCTGCGACTTTGGGAACGAATTCAGCAATATTCCCTTGGTCAAGAGCGGTAAAATTGCAAGCGTAACCATTGTTCAAGCCTCGAAGACGTATCTTGTAGGCAAAATGCTTGACCATCCCCATGCTGCTACCACCAAACAGCGAGTGCACGAGATTTTCCTCACCGATGGGTTCGTAAGCCAATTTCTGAGCCAACTGTTTAAGAACGTAGGAGCGCTGGGAACCACAGTCAACCAAAACTCTTACTTTACATTGCCGATCTCCATTGTAAAGTACGGCTGCAAAAGTCTGGAGAAACACTTCTGAACAATCACTCACGGAGAGATTGTGATCCACAGCGAGCAGTGACGTTTCCTGGGAACTAATCTTCGATTGACTAGGCTCAGCCGACTCTTTGGGCTCGGATTTCTTCCCTTTGGGGCACAGCAAAATAATGTGACGCCCCCCGCAAGCACACCTAGCGCGACATCGACGAGCAGAATGATCCAAGCGAGCACATCCAAAACAAGCACGGGCTTTCTCCAAGACTGCCCTTTTCTCCTCCAAACTCATGGACTTTGCCTTACCACAATCGGAAACCCCATGGCTCCCCTGACAAAAGACACAACAGCCCTTGTCACTGACATTGGCCAAACCGGAAGTGGTGGCGCCTCGAATCGGACGGTTTTGAGTAGTTTTACCACCGGACGGAGCACCATTTGTGGCCATTTCTACTCTCTCCTCAGCCTCAACCTCGGTTTTCAAAAATTCCATGAGGGCGTCCATTTGCATCTTCAGTGAAGCACTACGGTTCGTGTTGGTACGTTGCCAGACCTTCAGGATATCTACAGGAATGCATGACTCGACCAGCGGGAACAACAGCGCCGCGTACTGCTCGGAAACTATATCGAGTGTCTCCAGAGCCCTCACTTGAGTCTTCAAACAGTCATACAACTCACTGAGCTTCATTCCTTGTTTTGTGACAACCAACTGCAACAGAGCACGCACATAGTGTTCGATGAGCAAATCATGGCGGCCAAAACGCTCTTTCAAGGCTTCCAAAGCTTTGGAATAATTTTTGCCTGACGGTGGAAAACTGTCCACCAGCGCCCTAGCCCTAGAACCTGAAGTCGTAGACTGAATCAGGTACTGGAATTTTTCCTCGTCAGTAAGGTCCTCATCTTGATCAATGCAAGAAAATTGTGACCAAAAAGCGATCCATTGTGAGATTTCACCACTATACTGCCGTAACTTGAGCTTGGGTAATTTCATTTTCGTCCTTTTTTCGAAATTGTTAGCTGAACCTGCACCAGAAACGATCGTGGGCCCAGTTGCCACCAAGGAATCGATCCTACACTTGATGGTCTGATATTTCAGTTCATACTCATCACAACTCTCCAAATCGGCCTGAAGAGTGGCCTCAAAATCAGCCGAGTTTGACTCAAAAAGCTCGGCGTGATATTTCTGATTGCATTCCACTAGCTCGAGATATTTGCCTTCCAGGAGCTTGAACCGGCCGTTTACCTCAATCAGATCGATGTCATCCGCTCTTAGCAGAGGTTCCAATCCATTGTAAACTTTCGTGAAGGACGCACGAATCACAGCACGCTTCGATGACCAAACGACGGGGTTAGTCGAAGTCATGGTTTCACAAACACTTCACGTTTACTGGTGGAATCGAGTCGGAAACACGCGGAACAAGAACGATCGCAACTTCTCACTTTCACACACACAGGAACTTGAACAAACACAAAGCACTGTACAAACACTTGCCTCAAAGTCCTGTCACGGTCGCCAGTAATGTTATTTATGATTCGTTGTAAGCAAGGATAGGTAAATGAGAAGTCACACGGTATACGATTTGGAAGGGAACGAATTTATTCAAGAAAAAAAAACTGACACAATATTCACGCGATTTACACAATTCTATTTTTCACAATCACAAAATCGGAACTCATCGTTGTTAACGTTACCTACTATAAATATAGGAGTAGGAAAACCGTTGCCATACAATTTGAAGGCGAGGGGACGAAAAATAAACAAGCGTATCGTCCAGGACATGGGTACTGTTTCTCAAAAATGTATCAGTCATGAAGCATGATCGAATTTCCTTAGATTACCTATCGTATATAATATCGTAAATTGTATTGAAATTTGTACAATTTGAGCACAAATATATAATTAAAACCCAATTTTATAGGGAAAAACTAATACTAAATTAAAATTTGGCGGTTCAAAAAATATTATGGATTTTTAGATTTTTGAATTTTTAATGATTTTTCAGCAAATATTATTAATGAAATTTAAGATTTTAGCGAATTTTCGTAGAAAACTAACTATTGCAATGGCTCGGAAAATTATAAAACGAAGGTTCAAAAAGGTTTCCTGCACTTCGAGTTCTCAACCCTATCCCCGAGCAGGTTTGAAAGTTCCTGAACTCGCAGTGCTTGGAGCTCAGCTTATATCACTGGACACTCAGAATCCTCTGCTGATCCATTAATAGGAACCTACTGAATTGGAAATGAATTTTCTTTAGGATCTTTCGGCTGAATTCCTCACACCAACTGTTTTCAAATGAAGGCTCACTTATTCCGCAATATAAAAATTTCATTTTCGCCTTCGTCGCTGTACGTCACTTGTCAAAAGACGTCACCAGCCAACCGCAAACTCCGTTTCGCGTGACAACCTTCAGATAATAACCACCATCTTTTCAGGCTTTTGATTGCTCCCCTTTGTGCAAAAATATATCCGGCCGTCTTTTCGAAAAAAAATTTACTTCCCGCGCCTGCGCCTTCTACCGCACGCCTTTCCTTCCTTGTCCGCCCATTATATTCCTTCACTATGATTTCCACAGAGATCCGCTCTCCCTCTACGCCCAGAGCCCTTTTATTATGATGGATGTTCCTTTCCCCCTTATTTTCTTCCCAACCAAGAAAAAGAAGCCCTCGGGTTGGTCGGTTCTCATCAATTTTCATTCTTCCGAGCGAATTTCCCGCCTTTTCCCGGAGACGTTGGGGGCATAGAAAATCACGAGCATTGTGTCCCCCGCCCTCTTCGTCTTCTTCGTAACCACAGACAGAATGAGGAAGCATTTCGCGCAATACGAATAAACCCGTGGAGGTTCATTTTAAAGAGGCGAAGGATGTAATTTATATCCCCTTTCCCCCACCATCTCTTCTTTCATCAAGGCTCTTTCCTTCGCTACTTCACTTTTCTCATCAAAAGCCCTTAAAATCTTTTGATTCGGTGCTTCCCTGCAAGTATTTTCTAACAAGCCTTCTCATTCTTTATCCACTGGAATAGTGGTGAGGGGGGGGATTCCTCTGTAGATCGAACTGCTAAAGATTTTTCCAACAACCTGACGGATCAGTGGAAAATAGCTGAAGAGCACTGAGTAGTACATTACAGTGACATGCACGTTACAAGTACATTATTTGACCTACATATAATTCGTACTACAGGTATATTTGGCCTTTAAAATTCCTAAAATACGTATAACAATCATTATACCTTAGAAGATCTACTATTACTAAATGGACTACCAAAAGAAGAGTACTATCCAATGATACATGCATAGTACTGAGAAATAAGGACTCAGAATATGGAATATGCCGATGGGGAAAATTTTTTGACAGCATATAGTCGCCACTTACATTTAAAACATGTTTCTCAGTTATCAAAATCATGTGACAGAGCCTTCTGTAGTTCCGTTTGCCATTGGAGAAGCAACAGGGATTTGTGACAAATGATTGCACTACATCAGCAAACAGGCAAGTCTCCAATGTCATCGATGTGGAGAACCCATACAAGATCTCCATCAACCTGATTATAAAATGTTGGGCTCTTACCTGATTAGCTGATTGGGCTACATTCTCTCCTGTTCATCCTGATGTTTAAATGTTATAGAAAGTTGATAATTTTTACTGTCAGGGACATCAAGAAAAAATTGAAATTATGGGCTCTTTCCTGATTAGCGTGTGCTGAATTCTCTCTTCTTAACGATAGGAAATTTAAATTTAGCTGGCCGCCTGTCTAGATTAACAAAAGTCAAATTAAATCACGTACTTCATCCTGATTAGCAGAGTTAGCTCATTTTTCTCCCTTTCATCCTTATATTTCGCAAGTCCTGTACGATTGGTAGACGAGTTGATTTTCCTTTTGGAGATCCAAATTCTGTGGAATGAAACCAAACATTTCTATAGATCTGCTAACCCTGACAATATGTATCTTTTGGATAAGTGATATTTTCTAATGAAGCCGTCTAATGTTGTTCAATATGAATTATTCAAACAGCCTAATAAATCAACGAGATCGCATCCATTAATAAGGGCCAGAAACTATGTATGTTCACATCTCAAGATATCTATGCGACCATAAAATATAGCGACCGCTGGGAAATACGCACTAATTTCATCGCTAAGTAATGAGAAATCGTTGATCTTCATCGTTGCCAGTGGACACATCATTTTGCTCATATAGTACTGCATTTTCTTATCATAGTACTGCTTCATAAACCTGACAAATATTTTCACGATACCTCACATTCACACTGCATTCTTACTTGATGTTTACATCCTTGTAGATCAAAAGTCAAGTCTCGTCATTTATGGAACGAAGCAACACGTTTGGGAATTGACTGAGAGTTCGAAAATGCCAGATTCTCCGATGGAGTTGGAATGCTATCAGTTGAAAGTTATAACAAGCTGTTCTGTCACGCCAACAGCTACGTGTTTACTTATTGTGATTTGAACTGACACGACTCAGCAGACCAAGATCGATGGGAAAGGAAGATTTACTTAAACCTTTTAAGAAGCCGAATGAAATCCAAGAATGTCCGCCTGAAGCATACAAAGCTGATGCCGATGCTCCCATCCAAGATGGAGACTGCGTTTGCAACCTCAGCACGCACGAAGAAGACAGCCTGCCTCATTGCTACAGGTAGATGTAGATGTATAGGAAAACTCTCAGGGTGAGGTTATTTTGAGCCCCAAGCACGGAAGCCTGGTGGCTTATTGTACTTTTCTGAGAGTTTTACGTTTAATCAAACATATTCAGCCCTCTGGTGAGGAATGTGAGTTCCTTGATAAATTGTTCGCTTCGAATAGATATCATTGAGGTTTGTGCCCCAAATAGTTCAAATCTTTGATAGGTAGGTGAGTGCAGGGGACTCGAAGATTATGTGGGATACTGTTTCGTCTGTCTCCTCGCATAGTCTGCACAGGGTTGGGTTTTGTGTGACCCCTATGCTGTGTAGGAGGAAACGTAGGGGTGCAAAGCCAGTTATAAGGCCGACTATTGTTTTAAGATTCCTACAGTTTTTCCTGAGAAGTCCCTCAGTAAGTTTGGTGTTGGGTTCGGCCACCACCAGCTTGCTGTGGACATGTCCCTCAATATTGGACCATCTTCTTGTGGTCTGTTGGTCAACCCACATGTTGATGATCCTTCTGAAGGTAGTTTTTGGTAGGCCAACTGCTGGCTCAGGCCCTACTAAAGGGGTTTGGGAGCCCCTTCTTGCGAGCTCATGCGCCTTGTTACAGTTAGGCTGTAGGTATAGCATTTCCGAATTGATTAAGAACTTTTCCACTTTGATTTAGGATGTTTCCACTTAGATTCGTACTATTCTAGTTGGGTTTGATCGCTTAGCCGAATGAGATATAAACTTCGATTAACTTGACCATGACCTGTTCGTGCAGTTCAATGACCTGTTCTAGTAATAATGACATCTATAGTGGGACTTACACAATCTCTGAAAACGTAATTGAAATCAAATGAAACAAGCATCAAGCATTTGTGCTTGTTTCAAGAATTAGAGGACAACAGACAGATTAAGAGCAGATTAACACGAAAATACACTTCCATCCTCGATTTCACTCAACAAAACTGGTCACAATGCTTCCTTTACATATAGGTAGACTCGGGACCAGTGCTGGGCATAATGTTATCGTCGAATACATTATACGATTGTTATCGCGATAATTATTCGTTTATTCTGAGTCAATCGCGATTATATTAGTATTCGTGTAATCGTATTCGTCTGTCGGCGATTACACAAATTATACAACCCATAAAAATGTGGCACGGTCATCAATTCAATAGGGCGTCCCTCCTATAATATGCGAAGCCTTGCTAATATTACAAGCTTCAGAGGGACGTCCTGTTGAAA
Source organism: Adelphocoris suturalis (assembly GCA_030762985.1). Lineage (NCBI taxonomy): Eukaryota > Metazoa > Arthropoda > Insecta > Hemiptera > Miridae > Adelphocoris > Adelphocoris suturalis. Next base: position 69,201,463 of record CM061041.1, on the reverse strand, counting down.
TAGATTTGAGACAAATAGGCTGGGCTCCTATTGTTGAATTCGCTTTTAGGACTTCCCTCTGAAGCTACGTAATATTAGCAAGGCTTCGCATATTATAGGAGGGACGCCCTATTGAAATTGATGACCGTGACGCATTTTTATGGGTTGTATTCGTGTAATCGCCGACAGACGAATACGATAACACGAATTCTAATATAATCGCAGTTGACTCAGAATCAACGAATAATAATCGCGATTACAATCGTATTCGTATTTTACGACAAGGTTATGCCCAACACTGCTTGGGACAGAAAAAAACGATCTTTAACTTTGCTCTTTCTACAGGTTTAGATTTCAGGATTCTTTGCTGAACTCGAAAACAACTGCGAGTCTCAAACAAATTGTTCTTTCTGCAAAGGTACGCAGCGTACGGGAACAGGATCAAAACTGTTTTAAATGCTTCGGTCAAATCAGCTGCGCGGTATCTCGCGTACACTTCTGATATCGGGGAGTCCTTCCGCCCGGTCATCCCAAGATTTATTGTGCGTCTCGGTTACGGCGTCTCTTGGGCCTACGTCATCACGGGTAAGAAATATGACTAAACACTAGGTAGGTACACAACATGTCCCGCTGCGCGCCCCTGTCGACCTGAATTTAAACTAGCGTCAACTGGCAATGGAAATAAGCTCCCTTATGGTTAGCTAAGTTCCGTGATTATTCATACGTTGCTAGAGTCCTCCGTGAAGTAGTAGATAGCGTGTCAGACATCTAAGTCGTGATACCTACCGGAGTTCGACCTCAAGCTCGGAACGTTTTTTTGCATTCAAATTCAACCCCCAAATTTTTAAACGTCATTATTATAAATGTTTTAAATCATACTTTAAAACGTCATTTTGATTTATTCGTAAAACTAATCTGTATTTTACTACTTGATGTTATGTATTTCCAGACGACGAAACTATGTTACTACGTCCAAATCATTGTGATCTATTTTGTCCAACTAATCTGAATTTTTACTAAGGGATTGACTGCTTGATGTTATCTATTTTTGAGATGCGAGCTTGCGAGCAACCAGACCACTAAACTGCTCAAATCATTCCGATCTATTTGTCCAACTAATCTATATTTTAGCAGCGGACATGGATTGATAAACATTGAGGCGCCAATTCATTAAATGGAACCTATTTGTGCAAAAAGGCTATGAAGAGCGGGACATGTTGTGTACCCAACGTCAAGTAGAAATAGGTACCCATTTAACTCTCTGAAATTCCTTATCCCCAATCAGTGATACCGATACCATCAAGCCGCCTACAATCCACTTCTCGCCATTTACACCACAACTTGGCATACATCTTACAGACAGTACCGGTCTCTCTGGCCCACCTCCATTCCATCACCAGATCTGAATACAAAACATCTATTTTTTCGCTACTCCCCCGGAATGTGATGCCTTGTCCAGCATTTATACTTTTTGACATCATTATTTCTATTAGGTACATAGGTATATGGAAGGTATATGTAGGTTTTTAGTATGTTTGGCAATAGGTAAAGAAGAGAAAAAATCTAAAATAGAAGTTATAGTTAAACAAATGTAATTCGCATTTGCAACTCCCCCCCTTGGCACAGATCACATTGATCTATGAGGGGGGTAGTTTGCATGACACGTCATGTGACTAATTTAAAAATGTTAACACTTTGGAAATAATAAATTATGCATTCATTCATTCTTGTTTATTGCATTCACTAACTATATCGACGTGCACCCTTAGATGTGTCGTACCACACGTGGAAAGCCAAACTCCGACAAGAAGGACGCTTCAAGCCGGGGCTGATGCCCTGGAACCGGGCGCCCGCGCCTGACAAAGCGACTGCTGCTGAAGCCGCAAACGTGGAACGCGACTGGCGCGTCGTCGCTGTGAAAGAAATGGTCTTCCAGAGCGTGGCGTCGATGGGCCTTCCGGCCTTCACCATCCACACAGTCGTCGCGCATTCTGGTTTCCTCTTCAAGAACTTCTGCAACCCCAAGATCCGGAAGTTCGGGCCGGTAGCAACGGGACTGGCGATCGTCCCCTTCCTCCCGTTCATGTACGACAAGCCCTGCGAAGAAGCTATCGAGTGGCTGACTGAGAAAGCAGAAACAGCTTACGAAAAACGCCACAATAAGAAGAAATAGGCAATCTAATTTTTGTTTTCTAATTAGATAGGACCAATTGATGACATTCCAACTCTATGATAAGGGTTTGATGGATTTCATATAGTTACCCACTCCGAAGACTGCAATTTCTATTAAGATCTTCACGTAGGTATATACACAATTCGTAATTTCCGGTCTATACTCCATTCCTATCTTGCTTCATATAACAAAATTATAAACAAATAACAGGGTGTTAAGTTCAGTTTATTTATCCGAAAACAGTTTTTACAGATACAAGTTCGAATTGTTCAGTAGGTACTTGTAGGTTTAGGTACACAGTTGGACCTAAATACTATCAAAACGTTCCTAGTCATGATTGTATGAGAGAATTTTAGTCAATTATCGTATTATATTATGTTACATTGTTATGAAATGTATGCACTTTAAGAGCAAAAAATTTTCGCTACATAGGAACGCTCGATCGAAATAATATCCAACGACTCAAACGGGATTTTCAACATAATTATGTGCATAGATTTTTTAATGTTCTAGTTCATTGTTAATACATTTATTTTGACTGAAATTCTGTTTTGAACGCTGCACATTATTACACAAAGGTTTACTATTTCTATACTAGATAGCTCTTCTACGCAGTTTGTTGGTCTATGATTATTAAACCCCGTACATAATATGTGATCAGAACATGGCGCATCGTGCCTTCCAAAAGTTCACACTTTTACAGTTCCATAAACGGCAATTTCACACTATACAGTAAATGTAAAAAATTAAAAAACAGGTCGATAGGTATGGAAAGAATATATCTAGGTTCAGAGGCCTTTCAGCTGAGTGCACCTCCGCACCTCGTAATTGTTTTCGATGTGTCCCGAAGGAGCTCCATCTAAATAACAGCCCCACGAGTCAATTAGGAAAATTAGCCTCATAGGTTCCGAAGCTGATTTGAGTCCCTCCATACTTTGTAACTGTATTCCAGATCTACAAAAAGCAGCTACATTTCAGGTTTCAGCATCGTAAGTCGATAAAAAAATAAATTAGGCTAGCTGGCCCCACAGCTGATTAGTGTGCACTGATATTGAATTCTTGATATTACAAAGTAGGAAATTACAATTTCAAATTGCAGATCCGTAGGTTGACATCAATAAGCCTGCCTAGATATATGCACCTGTAGAGGAAAAATTAATGCATTTAATTAAAACATCTACGTTTTACTAGTCCCCCCGACCTCAGTGTAACGATAATTAAGTAAGTAGGTACCTACCCAATGAAAATTACATAAAATAATGTATAGATCATTGAAATGGTTTTAATAATCATTAAAACCTCCATAGCGGAATATAGTCAATCAAGATGTAGGAAACGCAAGACGTCGGAATCGATCATTTAGGTAGCAGGTGATTATGCTTGAAATAATTTACGTTAACGCATGCGCATAATGGAGTATGATTTGAGAATAATGAAACGGGTGGGAAACAGCCTAACCCGCACAATCCCAAATTTCATCAAAATTATGAAAACTAGAAATTAACCATGTTCCTGGGATTACACTTTCGGGCATGTGCAGGAGCTACTAATGATGCAATCATGTTGAAATTAATATGGGATAATTAAACCATAATTCCCCAACGGTACAACAAATTTGAGCGAGATTGGACGACTAGGGTGTGAAAAATGTATGCTGTCATTTCATCCGTCTCTTCATGTCCCAGAGAGTCTCCCTATCAAATTTCAAATTCATATGGTAAACGTGAGAGAATTTAGCTCACTCAGCTCATCAGGATGGAGCCCGTCCCCCAGATAGGCAATCAAATTTTTACTTCCTAAGGTGAACAGGAGAGAATAACTTTTCCTTCTCATGGTCAGTTTTATTTATAATGATAATTATAAAACAATTTGTTTGGAGCCGAATATCCAACTTTTAGGGACCGCGAACTACAGGGGTCGGATGATGCCATCCGATTCTCTGTTCTAAACATTTCAGCGGGACGATTAATTTAATTATTTCAACGTTACCTTCTCTCTTGGGGACAATAGGAAAGTAAAATACACTGCCAAGGTCATGGCATAGAAGCTTCCTCGTGGCTTCAACGTGACTTCAACTAGAAAATTACGTTCACGCATGCGCTGAGCTTACCGCTAATTCAATCATGATGAAACTGATAGGGGACCATGTAGGGCTAAATCCACACTACTCCTGAAAATTTCATTGAAATCCGATAAAAATTGTGGAAGTTATGGCTGTGGCAAGGAAATATAGAAAGACAAACGCTCGCGCATGCGCACAGCGTACCACTGATTCAATCATGATGAATGTCGTAAGGGACCTTCGCGAATCATCCCTGTTAACCTGACTAAAATCTGTTCAACATTGACGGAATTATTTCTATCAAAAGAAAATTACGTTCACGCATGTGCTGAGCTTACCGCTTATTCAATCATGATGAAACTGATAGGGGACCATCTAGGGTTAAATCCATACTATTCCTGAAAATTAAATTGAAATCCGATCAAAATTGTGGAAGTTATGGCTGTGGCAAGGAAATATAGACAAACGCTCGCGCATGCGCACAGCTTACCGCAGATTCGATCATGATGACACTAATAGAGAACCATCTAGGGCTAAAACCACACTATTCCTGAAAATTTCATTAAAATCCAATCAAACTGTGGATTTTATGGCGGTGGCAATAGATGAGGACAGACAGACAGACACGGAACCAAATTACTTAGTTGAGGAGCAAAATGCTTGTGGAAATTTTGATTTTGGAGTACAAATTTTTTTTTTTTTTTCATTTCGAAAGTGAAAACAAAGCTTCCGCTTCCTTGCAGACTCGGAAGCAATATTGCATGAACTATAACGGATCTCTGTCATTTTTCATATGTTTTCGCTGCTTACCTACACGGCTTTTTTAGTGGGAGCACTTTTTATTCAGTCCTCCGAACTCGAGCATGGCGGCAATCCCGCTACACACAACAGCATTGCGGGTCCGCCCCTTCCAACACCACAAAGCTATCTGGGTCGCATGGATCCTATTCGTAGCTTCCATACTGACGTTTCATCTCAGGTTATCCTCGCAGGTTATCGCTAAAGTTCAACGTCAAAACAAATCGAAATTCCGGCGATCCGTAAAGTCTCGTGTATCTATTTTTTCCTCCTTGATCGGCCTTAATTAAGTAGCCTCCTTATTTATTTAATTTGATAACACGGGAACACACCAAACCGTCCGAAATCGTCCAATTTCAAGTGAATTCCGGCTCCTAAGATACCAACGTCCGTCACACAATCTCCCCGATAAAGTTTTGTTGAGTTGGCTGTATTCCCCAAAACCTGCTCCGTAGCTAATCATTCAACGATTCAACTAGTTCTTAATCGCTTTAACTGCCTTATTAACCATTTATATAGATCTCGTGTTACAATAAGTGTCGTTTCTGCGTTTAACATCACGGAGTCTAAATATAATTGGTGATATCGGGATATTTTTGGTTGGTTTCCGGAATCCCACGTCATTCAAAAGTTACGGATAATTCCTAGGTGTAGCGCAGTTTGCTTGAAGTGTCTTCAGGTGAGTTTGTATTCTCATTACTGTAGGTTTAATGATATTGAGAGATCGTTAAGTTGTGTGGCAGGCAGGTATAATGTGTGTCAGGGTGTTATACAATCACAAATGCATACCAACACCTTTCTAAGTTGGTAGGTACCCACTTGTTTACTATCTTGTGCTTTGCACACAAAAAAGAAGCTATGTATATGACTAAGAGTGATATACTATACTTGATGATTGAACTGGAAGAAAAAATTATTACTTTTTTTTTAAATTCGTTGACGCTAAAGAGCTGCCATTCAAAAGCGCTTGTTTATTGTCCATCCTACTTAACTTTTCAATGACGCCAGTTTTCCTAGCCAAGACCGTGTTATGATGATAATTAACGTTTACGAATGATGAAGGCGAAACAAGTACCTACCTATGAGGTTCTGAGTAGATCAGAATAATGTTTATTAGCTCGCAAGATCGCATCTCAAACATAGAAAAAATATCCTGAATCAATCCTTTTAGGGGCCGTTTATCTATCACACATAAAGCCCAGGCAAACTCTAGGTAACTATAGGCCTCGGACAACTTCTCGTAGGCTGTTTATCAACTCACATTTACCTGCAAGATATATTTAACTATCTGCGTGGTGTTCTTACCTGAGACTCATCTCCCTCAGTTAGCAGTTTATCCAGTGGTTAACGTTTTGTAGAAAGGTTATAATGTGTAATTGTAATAATAATATAATATATTTTATAATAATATAAAGACTTGATGTACAAGGATGTTAACTTGATTGATCCGATTTTTCGGATGAGGAAATCGTTCAATTTCTAGAATTCAAACGAAGACCTTATACGGTTCGTCCACGTCTGGATTATTTTAATGATTTTAACTCGCTGGAGTTGATTGAAGGGAAATTAGAATCCCGCAGTGAGAGAAACAATTTCATATCGCAGATCACAGAACATCTCCTTACGCTCAGATTCTATGGTCTTGGTGAGTAGTTGCTAACTAATAATGTAGCATGACAATCGAGATCCCTTACCATCAGAGATGAAACAGAAGTTGTCGTTGTGTTGTGCTATACCTATCTACTTTTTACCCTTGGACGTCACGAAAGGAGGATCTAGCCCCCGAACGGTATGTCCCATGATACCAGCGCTTCCTAGCGCTTTCTTCTTGTCGGGTATCACTCCTTCTGTCTCTACTATTTACTTTTATCCCCATCGTGTCATCTTGTACCAGTCAATCCTTTAGTAAAAATGTAGATTAGTTGGGCATGTAGATCAGAATGATGAGTGTAGTTAGGTGGTCTGGATGCTCGCAAGCTCGCATCTCAACATGACATATCTAACATCAAGTAGTTAATCCCTTAGTAAAAATGCAGGTTAGTGGACATGTAGATCAGAATGATGTGTATAGTTTGGTGGTCTGGATGCTCGCAACCTCGCATCTCAAAAAGACATAACATCAAGTAGTCAATCCCTTAGTAAAAATGCAGATTAGTGGGCATGTAGGTCAGAATAAAGTGTATAGTTTGGTGATCTGGATGCTTGCAAGCTCGCATCTCAAAAATACATAACATCAAGTAGTCAATCTCTTAGTGAAAATTCAAATTAGTTGGACATGCAGGTCAGAATGATGTTTTAGAAGTATATTTCGGGAGTTTTACGAGCAAAAAATAATATGACCAGTCAACTGGATTTTGAACCCACGACCTTTGTCTCTCGAGACCGTTATCCTAACCTATGAGCTACGACCAGTGAGTATAGAAATAACTAGAGCGGCCTAAAGCGGGGACCAAGTGTGTTGACCTTCCCCCACTCCCTGGTGCCTCTCCTGATGCCTGGCGCCTTGCTCGGCACTCTTTCAGCAGTTTGTTGCATGTTTTGTTCTCTTCTTCCATGTTTTGCTGTTGACGCACCGCAAAACCGCAAACCACCGCACCGCTGTTGGCAAAACCGCAAACCACCGCACCGCTGTTGTACTTGTTTGAGGTACGGTTGCTTTGATTTTTAGTTCAATGTGATTGTGTTTGAAGTGGTGTGTGAATGGATAGATGTGCGTTGGTGAGTATCAAATTACTTTACAAAGAGAAAATGCCGAGTGAGTGTGTCGCGTATGGATGCCAAAACAGTGACAGAACCATGGACGTTGGCGATGGCGAGGTAAGGAAGATTTCCTTCCACCGTTTCCCTAAAGATCCTGAACTCAGAGAAAAATGGGTCCTATCAATCAGGAGAGAAAAATGGAACCCCACCAATCACAGTCGTGTTTGTGGTGACCATTTTAAAGAATCCGATTATGATAATTCATCTCCTTTTCGAAGATATCTAAAAAAAGATGCAATTCCGTCGATATTTTCTGCTTTTCCACCTCATTTACAGCCATAAACTTCCACTTCAAAGATACCACGGAGGGTTTTGAAGCGGAATTCCTCACCATTTCCACCTCCAGTTCCAGAAAAAATACCAACCGCATATTTTTATCTCAATCCGTACTCAAGATATGATTTTTTAAAGGTTTGTTCAGGAGTACCGTGTTTCTTAATTTTAAACTCAAATTTATCCACTTTGCCTCATTTAATTTTAACTTTTGACCTCATTTTCGGAATCAGCGTTGAATTTTCTATGTGATAAATGCCCATAATTGACTAGGATTTTGAGGTAATAGCCAACTTTCGAGGAAAATTATGCAATGGCTCCAAAAAAATTTAAAATAAAATTTTTCGAAAATTGTCTTCTTTGAAATCCGTTTTGAGACATTCTGAAATTAATGAACCCTAGAGTTTAACGCTTTTTCATATACATATATATATATATATATAATGAGCGAATATATATGTTAAATTGTATTGAAATTTGAGCAATTTGAAGACAAAGAAAAAAATGTATTGCTGATATATATATATATATATATTTTTATCGATATATATTTTGAGCATACTATTTTATAAGAATGAAACTCCGTCTGTCTGTCGTGTCTATGCACGGTGTGTGTGTGTGTGTGTGTGTGTGTGTGTGTGTGTGTGTGTGTGTGTGTGTGTGTGTGTGTGTGTGTGTGTGTGTGTGTGTGTGTGTGTGTGTGTGTGTGTGTGTGTGTGTGTGTGTGTGTGTGTGTGTGTGTGTGTGTGTGTGTGTGTGTGTGTGTGTGTGTGTGTGTGTGTGTGTGTGTGTGTGTGTGTGTGTGTGTGTGTGTGTGTGTGTGTGTGTGTGTGTGTGTGTGTGTGTGTGTTGTGTGTGTGTGTGTGTGTGTGTGTGTGTGTGTGTGTGTGTGTGTGTGTGTGTGTGTGTGTGTGTGTGTGTGTGTGTGTGTGTGTGTGTGTGTGTGTGTGTGTGTGTGGTGTGTGTGTGTGTGTGTGTGTGTGTGTGTGTGTGTGTGTGTGTGTGTGTGTGTGTGTGTGTGTGTGTGTGTGTGTGTGTGTGTGTGTGTGTGTGTGTGTGTGTGTGTGTGTGTGTGTGTGTGTGTGTGTGTGTGTGTGTGTGTGTGTGTGTGTGTGTGTGTGTGTGTGTGTGTGTGTGTGTGTGTGTGTGTGTGTGTGTGTGTGTGTGTGTGTGTGTGTGTGTGTGTGTGTGTGTGTGTGTGTGTGTGTGTGTGTGTGTGTGTGTGTGTGTGTGTGTGTGTGTGTGTGTGTGTGTGGTGTGTGTGTGTGTGTGTGTGTGTGTGTGTGTGTGTGTGTGTGTGTGTGTGTGTGTGTGTGTGTGTGTGTGTGTGTGTGTGTGTGTGTGTGTGTGTGTGTGTGTGTGTGTGTGTGTGTGTGTGTGTGTGTGTGTGTGTGTGTGTGTGTGTGTGTGTGTGTGTGTGTGTGTGTGTGTGTGTGTGTGTGTGTGTGTGTGTGTGTGTGTGTGTGTGTGTGTGTGTGTGTGTGTGTGTGTGTGTGTGTGTGTGTGTGTGTGTGTGTGTGTGTGTGTGTGTGTGTGTGTGTGTGTGTGTGTGTGTGTGTGTGTGTGTGTGTGTGTGTGTGTGTGTGTGTGGTGTGTGTGTGTGTGTGTGTGTGTGTGTGTGTGTGTGTGTGTGTGTGTGTGTGTGTGTGTGTGTGTGTGTGTGTGTGTGTGTGTGTGTGTGTGGTGTGTGTGTGTGTGTGTGTGTGTGTGTGTGTGTGTGTGTGTGTGTGTGTGTGTGTGTGTGTGTGTGTGTGTGTGTGTGTGTGTGTGTGTGTGTGTGTGTGTGTGTGTGTGTGTGTGTGTGTGTGTGTGTGTGTGTGTGTGGTGTGTGTGTGTGTGTGTGTGTGTGTGTTGTGTGTGTGTGTGTGTGTGTGTGTGTGTGTGTGTGTGTGTGTGTGTGTGTGTGTGTGTGTGTGTGTGTGTGTGTGTGTGTGTGTGTGTGTGTGTGTGTGTGTGTGTGTGTGTGTGTGTGTGTGTGTGTGTGTGTGTGTGTGTGTGTGTGTGTGTGTGTGTGTGTGTGTGTGTGTGTGTGTGTGTGTGTGTGTGTGTGTGTGTGTGTGTGTGTGTGTTGTGTGTGTGTGTGTGTGTGTGTGTGTGTGTGTGTGTGTGTGTGTGTGTGTGTGTGTGTGTGTGTGTGTGTGTGTGTGTGTGTGTGTGTGTGTGTGTGTGTGTGTGTGTGTGTGTGTGTGTGTGTGTGTGTGTGTGTGTGTGTGTGTGTGTGTGTGTGTGTGTGTGTGTGTGTGTGTGTGTGTGTGTGTGTGTGTGTGTGTGTGTGTGTGTGTGTGTGTGTGTGTGTGTGTGTGTGTGTGTGTGTGTGTGTGTGTGTGTGTGTGGCCAAACGGCTGAGTGGCAACTGGGAGTCTACGAGTGGGGGGATCTTCTTGGGATTTCCCGAAAGAAAGCATCGAGCGAATTTAAAATTTTCTAATCCCACCCGAACCATTTTTCCTCATTTTCGGAATCAGCGTTGAATTTTCTATGTGATAAATGCCCATAATTGACTAGGATTTTGAGGTAATAGCCAACTTTCGAGGAAAATTATGCAATGGCTCCAAAAAATTTTAAAATAAAATTTTTCGAAAATTGTCTTCATTGATATTTATTTTGAGACATTCTGAAATTAATGAACCCTAGAGTTTAACGCTTTTTCATATATGTATATAGCCAGGTGTGGTTTGGTGGTTATATAGTCTCCTTGGTCCCGTCGGGTCGCCAGCATCAGGTGAAGGTATATATATATATATATATTGGAGTTGACTTCATACCATTGCTGCAAGCCGTATAGCACTAGCTATATAGGGCCGTAGGGCGGGAGGGGGGTCGAAGTAAGAATTAATGTGCGCTTTTTGGACTTCCCCGCTTCCTCTACCCCTCTAAACGGCCGTTGAAAATTCCGGAAAAATACCGGTTTTGTAGGTTTTTGAACGAGGAAGACGACGGCGCGATCGGATCGCGAAAAAAGTATCAGGAAATGCGTCAAAAAAATGCGAGAGTACGGACCCGTTTTCTCGAAAATATACCCCGTAAAGGTACGTTTTTCGGAACGGTTTTCGCGGGCGAAATAAAGGTTTGATCCCGACGAATCTGAATCCGAAATCGGATATCGAAAAAAGTGACGGGAAGTTGGTCAAATTGCGAGGGGAAGCGAGACGAAGCTATTAAAATGAGAAATTATATGTGCCGTGGACGCGAGAAGGCTCTAGGAAGACGTGTTTGGGGTTCGATGACTCAGGTGTTTCACAATGTTGCGAGCAGGTACACATAGGTACCTTGCGAGCGAAGCGAGAGCCATTTCAACAGAATAAATACGGACTTTTTCCTACACATATACAGCAATACCTTGCGAGCGAAGCGAGCAACATCCCCGAATAAACTTTTCGTGGTTCCACGTAGTTTTATAAGATTTAATTTGTTTGTAAGAATTCCCAACTGAAAAAAACGTCTGCCAAGTTGGGTGGGCAGTATAACTTCCTCAAGCGAGCGAAGCGAGCACCATCCCATACAGAAGTTAAACCTACCCTTAGAGAGCTACCGTTTGCGAGCGAAGCGAGCAACATCCCCTACACACGTTAAACCTACCCTTAGGCATCTACCGTTTTCGAGCAAAATTCCCTACACGCCACATTTTGCGAGCGAAGCGAGCAATTTAAGGGGGGTCTGGGGGGCTTGCCCCCCGGCTGGACGTGGAGGCGAGCGTAGCGAGCCGGAGCGGCTAGTACTATTTATAAGAATGAAACTCCGTCTGTCTGTCTGTCTGTCGTGTCTATGCACGGCCAAACGGCTGAGTGGGGGGAGTATACGAGTGGGGGGATCTTCTTGGGATTTTCCGATAGGGGGAACGAGCGAATTTAAAATTGTCTAATCCCAGCCAAACCATGGGCCGTAGGGCGGGAGGGGGGTCGAAGTAAGAATTAATGTGCGCTTTTTGGACTTCCCCGCTTCCTCTACCCCTCTAAACGGCCGTCGAAAATTCCGGAAAAATACCGGTTTCGTAGGTTTTTGAACGAGGAAGACGACGGCGCGATCGGATCGCGAAAAAAGTATCGGGAAATGCGTCAAAAAAATGCGAGAGTACGGACCCGTTTTCTCGAAAAGTCCGACGAAAAACTACGTTTTTTCCCATTAAAATATACCCCGTAAAGGTACGTTTTTCGGAACGGTTTTCGCGGGCGAAATACAGCTTTGGGTCCGCCGAATCTGAATCCGAAATCGGATATCGAAAAAAGTGACGAGAAGTCGGTCGAAATGCGAGGGGAAGCGATTAATAGCAGAACTTGATCGAGCCCGTTGATGTTTCACAACGTTGCTTAGCAGAAGGGACTCGATGACTCAGAGGGTTTCCCATTTGCCCTTCTACGCTCATAAAATAATGGCCTACCTTTAGAAAAATAGAACTGGAAAATAAATACAAACATTCAACATCTGACTGTGCTGTTAGTACTGAAGTGTTCTGATAACTATACTTTTCGTGGTTCCACATAATGTGCCGCGTTTGATAGTCATTTCCAACTGAAAAAAACGTCTGCCAAGTTGGGTGGGCAGTATAACTTCCTCAAGCGAGCGAAGCGAGCAGCATCCCCTACAGAAGTTAAACCTACCCTTAGAGATCTACCGTTTGCGAGCGAAGCGAGCAACATCCCCTACATGTTTCAATTGTAATACATAGCATGTATACAGCCACACTTTGCGAGCGAAGCGAGTAACATTCCCTACATACCACACTTTGCGAGCGAAGCGAGCAACATTCCCTATATGCCACTCTTTGCGAGCGAAGCGAGCAATTTAATGGGGGGTCCGGGGGGCTTGCCCCCCGGCTGGACGTGGAGGCGAGCGTAGCGAGCCGGAGCGGCTAGTAATTTATAAAAGTGAAACTCCGTCTGTTTGTCTGTTTGTTTGTCCATGTTACGCACGGCCAAACGGCTGAGTAGGGGGATCTTCTTGGGATTTTCCGAACGGGTGTATAAGCGATTTTTAAATTTTCTAATCCCACCCGTACAATGGGCTATAGGGCGGGAGGGGGGTGGGAGCCCGGTTTAATGCGCGCTTTTTCGACTTCCCCGCTTCCCCTACCCCTCTAACGCCGCAAATGATTATACAAAGGTTTATTATTTCTATATTATATAGCCCTTCTACGCAGAAAACTGGTCCGTAATTACTAAACCCCGTTTATAGCTAGTACATTTATCATCGAAACTAGGGGCTTCGCCCTCCGCAATTGGGATCACTGCATTACAGCACCAGGACCCCATAATTTTACGCTTAATAGTAAAGTTGAGGAACGAAATGATCTATGACTAACTCATTTTCCCATTAAGTAAAAGGTTTGTATACACTGCATATTGTTTTGAAACACCATGCTTGTTCTTTGCACATTAATTACAATTAATGTATTTCATTATGTTGATTAGAGAAAATAGCCGTTCAACGTACAGAGTTGCAGTTGGCGGTTCTTTGGGATTATGTTTATCAGTGACAAGCAAAACATGGAGAAATTAATATAATTCAATTAATCATAAATAAGGTTTGTTCGGACAAGCAGTCCTGAACCAGTTCAGAATTCATCTAGTTCGGAATCGAACTGCAAAGGGAGGGGATGTGAACCGTTCAGAACTCTTAATTCTGAACTCCCTGTCTGACCGCCATTTCGACTAGTTCGGATTAGATTACCTTCGACAACCTCTCTCCCTCTCCGTGTTCTAGAAACTCCACTTTGATTGTAACTCGCCACTGTTTCCTCACAATTTTCATTTTTCGGACGCATCCTCATTCCTGAAAGAAATCCAACTTCATCATCGCTGATGGGGTTTACCTTCACTTGAACAATCCATGATGATGATTAACACTGGAGTAGTTTGAGGATAGAGGATGTAGAAGTTCGTTGTATGGATACAATCAAAATTGATAATTGTACGCTTCTAACTTCAGTAGGTACCTATATAAGCCATGTTGCATGATTGAGTACTCTTATTTCTTCTTACTATAAAATTTATAGTTGCCTAACGATTTCTTTGTACACAAAGTACTCACATTTCTAAATAGTTTAACATAAATATTATACGAAAATCACGGAAATTCCCTCATATGACTGGGATTGAGTAATTATTTCAGTAAAAAAAAAAAAAAAAAAAAAAAAAAAAAAAAAAAAAAAAAAATGGGCGACTTCAAAGTTTTATAATAACTTCGGAATAGGTAATAAAGCATTTTGTCGTAAAAATCGTTGCCAGACCTTTCGCCATGATGTCGCTTAGGAAATAGTGAAATTATATCCTGGCAGACAATGAGATTCCACGTACACAATCGTAATATTTTTATGCTCCTATTCTATTGTATTTGAACTTGTCATACCGAGTACATGTCTATCTATTGCCGTCGGTTCATCAATTTCAAAGGTAGGATAAACCTCTCTTTCTTTCAGAAAGTTCTTTCAGATCAATAATTCGAAACCAAATTAATTGTTTTTATTTCAAAGCCGTTTTTTCAACTGATACGGTGAGGTGAATTTAGTGTGCCAGTCTTTTTTTGTAAATTACCCCCAGAGATGATCACCGATAGGTGACTCAGTCACATTCCGGACTCGAAATTTGCTGCAAAATTTATCTCCATAGTGACATAATTACTCGTGTAATGGTGAGTTATAAACAAAAAACCTCTCTAAAAAACGCTTCAACCTTCCACCAGGCGCACGCTAAAATGTTAAACGAGCTGGTGAGTGCCTCTCCGATACCTACCGTATGGTATGTTTCCCATGTTTTCATGATAGATTCACTTTCTCTCTTGCCTTGGTAGGTAAGTACATGAGAAATATGGGGTTGAAAAAAGTGGGGACTCAAACGGAACTGTTTGCCTAGTGAAAAAGTTCCGTATGTGTCCCCACGCTATATTCAAATCCATCTAGCGTGTAAATCTCAAAAATTCAAAATATCGAGTATTGTCAATCCCTTAGTAAAAATTCGGATTAGTTGGACACGTAGGTCAAAATGATGTGTATTGTTCAGTGATCTGGATGTTCACAAGCTCGCATCTCAAGCATACATAATCATGTAGTTACACCTTAGTAAAAATTCAGATTACGTGGACATATACCTAGGTCAGAATGATGTGTATATACTTTAGTGGTCTGGATGATCTCAAGCTCGCATCTCAAACATACATAACATCAAGTAGTCAATCCCTTAGTAAAAATGGCTGGATCTGAGGATGAGGGAAGTTGCAGAAGGAGGAGGAGGAAGAGTTGGATGAAAGGAAGTGTCCCTATAAAATGACACCGGTTTAAGTAAAAGCCCCTCAAGACGCGGGTGGTGATACCACGGAGCACTCCCGCCGAGATGTCCAACTCGAGTTTTTTATTTTTTATTTATTTATACATGCAAATTATAACATTGAATCAATTTACATTTGGAGAATCACATGGAGAGACTTTGGCCTTTCGGCCGTCAGCCGAAGTACGCCGCAGTGATAATAAAAATTATTATGATAGCCAATAATGGGGGAATGACAATTATCCATATCATGGGGATAGATGAGACGGAGTAATTCATATACAAAAACAATAAACAATTTGCATCACAAAGAGAATAATATTTTAACAGGGTTGTAATAAATTAGCAAAAATCATAACACTTGATTACGATCACAAACACTAACAATAATAAATTATTAAATTAATTAAGAAGATAACACTATTTAAATCCCTAGGTTTTGTCAGATGACCAATTATAATTAAACTCTCGTACCAGAAAACTCTGTCCGTTTTCCACACGATTACAATGGTCATTTTTGGAAGGTAAACACGAGTGATAAAACTTCCATAAGTACTCACTTAAAATTTACCGTTGATCACGAATCAAGCCATGAAAAAGTTGATGTACGTTAATTAAATTAGGTGTGTCGTTAAAAACCTCTAAAAACTTACATTCTCACTTGAAATTTACCGCTGATCAAGCCGTGAAAATATTGAGTTGTTAATTTATGGTGCTCCGAACTTACAAGGTCCACCGCTAGGGGAGCAGCGCCCTAAAGAAAATGGTCGTTGACATGATTTTCCCGTTGTCGGCACCTTGCGTCGCCCCTTTTGTCTCTACAATGCTTTCCCCGCACCACCAAGCTCATCAAGCCTTTTCAAAAATGAAAATATATTGTCAATAAATAAATTATTACAATAAAAAATCACACCAACAAACAAAAAACCGACAAAAACAACAAAAACGTCTTGTGTCCGTCACAAGTGCCCGTACAGGCTACAAAAGAGTAGTAAATCGACGATAAGGTCATTGTGTACGTGCTGCGCTCTATCTCGAGCTTCTCATGTTCGGAGCCCTATTGATTACGTATGTCGTTAAAGACCCCTAAAAGTTTGAATTCGTGCTAAAGAGATTGAAAGTTTGACGCTCTTCCCATTGGTGAGGTCGGAGACACGATTTAATTATTTGAAATAGCAGTAGCTTCCAGAAGGAAGAGTTTCCAAGAAAATGTTTGGGAAAGCTTTTTGTTGGAAAACAGCTGAAGAATAGAACCCTAGTCGGTGATGCCCCAAAAGTGTAAGTCTATCTGTTTTTGACTACGATTAAAAGACGATTGAAATGATCTCTTTCCTGATCAGCTGAGTGAATTAAATTCTCTCCTGTTACCCCTAGGAAGTTGAAATTTGATGGGGAGACTCCCTGGATATCAAGAGCCGATTGAGATGATGGGCTGAATAGTAAGAAAAATTTTCTCAACGAGAAATGGATGCAAGGGTGGGGGAGAGGGGGGTGAAGTCATAAAATGTCTAAAGGTCTTGCAGACTCGTATGCAAGATTTTTTATGCTTACGTTTCTAATGAATACCCATTGAATTATAGTTGCGTGAACACTATAGGTACGTCGT
The DNA here is from genome assembly GCA_030762985.1 of Adelphocoris suturalis. Lineage (NCBI taxonomy): Eukaryota > Metazoa > Arthropoda > Insecta > Hemiptera > Miridae > Adelphocoris > Adelphocoris suturalis. The sequence continues at coordinate 69,184,553 of CM061041.1, read as the reverse complement.
CGAGTAGATTTAAATCGTATAGCAACGGTAAAATCAGTTTCTAATAGAGTAAGCACATTCACATTCTATCGTGTGTTCAAAAATGTCATCAAATGAACGTAACAATTTCTGTTCTCAAGCTTTTTATTATTAAGCCTGTTGAGTACAATACAAAATTGATTTTAGCAGAAAATTCTCATGTTACGGTTAGTTTGATGAGTTTTGCAGGTAGTTTGCCAAGTGAATAGAGCGAACTATTGCTCTAATAGGTACTATAATATAGCCATTATAGTAAATTGTCTCTGGACGCTTTTTTAGCAGCTCGTCTTCGGACTAGTTGTTAATAATATTGGAATGCTCGTTAGAATGTCTTCTACAGTTTAAAAAGTTCGCGGAATTTATGGTAAGTGTTTTTTTTTTTTTTTTTCTTTCAATATGTAATGAACCTTTATACAGGGTGGCCCCCAACTGGAAAAGTTAGGAAAAACCTGGAAATTCTTCGCGTCGGGAAAGGTCAGGGAAATGTAAGGGAATTTAGCGAAAATGATTTTGGACTTCTAGCTTTTTCTGAAGTTTTTATTGATTTTTTTGCACATATTAATGAAATTCAAGGTCATTTTTCGGTACGATTTTGTGCATCTAATTTAGGTATAGTTGATAAACTTTATTTGAGTAATATTCCGATAAAAATGTTAAGTTAACGATTTTTAACCGAATTGGCCATTTGGTGATTTTTACAAAGTTTTTAAGGTTTTTAGTTTAGTTAGTATCCTACTCAAAACCATTCCTTTTTATGGGAGTTAATTTCTAACTGCGGTTTTTTAAAAATTGGTAATACATTATTTCACAAATGCAATTAAGTACTTGAAAAAATGTATCTTTTTCCTATGCTTTACCTTCATTAACCACCAGTATGCTTGAGTAAGTTGTTTTTTTTTTAACACAGAATGTGTTTTAGCCATGGACTAACTAGCCGAAAATGGAACGCGGGATGGTAACGAAATGTGTGACGGATGATTTTCACGTACAACCGAGTCGTTGCTAGGGATATGGTACTTCGTCGTTTTTCATCCCACAAAATTCGTTGACCATTCGTTCGAAAGCTCTCGATTTACCCAACAATATTATGTTAACTACTGCGAAGTGCGTGTCCAACAAACTGAGTTATGAGCATGGTTATATAAATAATTGTTTACACACAGGTGATCATTCTCAATAATTGATATTGTGAACATGATTGCAACCGCTTGTTAATTTCTGATGATTTCATTGAGCTTGTGTTTCGATGATTTGATTCATAGCAGGTGATCTGAGTATTACGAAAACGGTTTGATTTGTGAAGCGGAGGTTAAATAATTTGAATAGGTAATTTCTATACTTTACACTCTAGGAAGATGTAATTGTTTGTAGCCTCTTTAGGACATTTACTTGACGATGCTCAGGGTCCGGATCAGATGTGTGGCTCTTAAAGCTAATTTCTATGCTTTACACTCTAGGAAGCTGTAATTTCGTATGTAGCCTCTTTAGGACATTTACTTGACGATGCTCAGGGTCCGGATCAGATGTGTGGCTCTTAAAGCTAATTTCTATGCTTTACATTCTAGGAAGCTGTAATTTCGTATGTAGCCTCTTTAGGACATTTACTTGACGATGTCCAGGGTCCGGATCAGATGAGTGGCTTTTAAAGCTAATTTCTATACTTTACACTCTAGGAAGCTGTAATTTCGTATGTAGCCTCTTTAGGACATTTACTTGATAAATCGCTCTTGATTTATCACGAATTTATTTCGTATTTTTTTTCGTAGTTTCATACTATAACTATATAAATTGATGTTATAAATGAATAGTAAACAATGACGCTTGTTTGGTTGTCACTTGGTTGCGCGACAACGCAAACACATTCTGTGTTTCAATAATTTCGTCCGAAGTATGTAAATAGAGGTAACCGGGGGTCCAGGGGGACATTTTAAATTATACAATTTTTGTATTAGAAGCGTTAAAGGTGGCTCGTTATACCTACTTAAAAAAGACGAGAAAAAAATATTTGACTGCTATTTTTGGTCAGGGAAATCTGAAGTTCGGTAAGGGAAAAGTCAGGGAAATTTAAAATTTCCATTTGGGGGCCACCCTGGAATAGTTGACCAAGAAAAATTAACTTTCAACATCCTCTCAAAATCTAAAAATCGAATAAAGAATAAATTAAAAATAATTCGTCCGTTCACCTTTCTACTGAACCGCAAGTTATGAAGCTTGGGGTCAAAAACCATTTTCAGGGTTTTCACACTTTTGTAAGAACCTTCTAGGGATCGATTCTATAACTAATGTTATGATTGTGTAATAGCGCAATAATTAATTAGTTTATTTCCATAGTTCTCGGTGAATACAATAAACAATTCAGCTCTTTATTACTGTCGGGGATGATACAATTTTTACGGAATGATCTCCTGCTATTTTATTATTGGTCGTGTCCCAGTTGCTTCGCTTCACTCGTTGCTATCATACCAACACACGAAATCTCGGAATCTATGATAGGATGTTGATCAGATATCCTGAATTTCTTATAGGTAGGTAGTTAGTTGGTTTGTAGTTTCATTTAAGTACACAAAATCCGTTTTGGTTCAACGCAACCTGAATCGCAGTTTTATTGGTTTGCTTTACGGCACGAAAGCATCCCAATTGTTCGGTTAGTTTTCGTTCGAATTCGCATGAAGGCTATCGGTGTGCGAGTGTTCTTCCGATCGTGGGAGTCTCCTTGAAGCCGGTGCTTTACTACAGCTATGTGGTTTTTTAAATCAACCATGTTATACGTAAGTTTCCAATTTAATGTCATAAGCAAACTCGCCGAATCGGAGAAAATCGCTGAATCATTCAAACATATTCAAGTACCTACATATATAATATATGTGTCAAGTATTTTAACTTCAACCCTTGTAATAGTTGAGCTAATTTGGGTATAATCAATGGTCATTTTGCTTTTAGCGAATTTTTGTAAGAAATGAAGCTATTGCAACGGCACACAAAATTTCAAAATTGAAATTTTGAAAATGTTCTTCACAAATTCACTTTGTGACATTCTGAGACGAATCCTAGAGTATAACTCTTTTACATATATATATATATATATGTACTATCCAGTTACCCGTGCGTTGCACGGACCCACCTGTACGGGTTAGTCGGTACATGGACTGCTGAAATCACCATATCCAGACTGTGTTCGTAACTACGGAGGCTGCATGCCAAATCGCAGCATAAAAGTAGCAAAATCAGGCCCGGCTGATCAGGAAAGATCATATAATTTCAATCAGCTCTTGCTGCCCCTAAGAGTCACCCTTTCAAATTTCAACTTTTTAGGGTGAACAGGAGAGAATTTAGCTCAGTTAGCTGATCAGAAAAGATAACACCATTTCAATCATCTCTTAAGGTCCATTTATCAATTACAGCGTTAACTTCCAGACAAACCTCATGCAGATACCTAGAGGTTACCGCAACCTATCGAAAAAATTTGGTTGGGCGTTTATTAATCAACTTTATGCCCTCAGGTAGCTACGTACATATAGCTTACTGCTCAGATAACTTCGTCTGTGGGGAAAAGGGGTACCACTACTACAACAATGATTTCCCCCCAAAACAGCCTTACAACACTGGTATTTTTAGTTCTTCGTGACGTCCATGGGTAAAAAGTCGATAGGTATAGCACAACACAACAACAACAACAGTCCTGTCCTTTGGGTATCATCTCTGATGCCGAGGGATCTCGATTGTCATTTTATGCTACATTATGGTACATTATTAGGCATCAACTACTCACCAAGATCATTGAATCTGAGCGTAAGTTTTGTGATCGGCAATATGAGTTATTTCTTTCACTGCGGTATTCTAATTTCCCTTCAATCAACTCCAGCTCAAACATCTTCGTTTCTTTCGATAGTCGGAAACGGGTGTGAAATCGACATCATCTAGTAAATTAAAATATAACGGACGTGGACGAATTGTATAAGGTCTCCGTTCGTATTCTAGGAATTGAACGATTTCCTCGTCCGAAAAAATCTGCATCAATCAAGTCAACTTCATTGTACATTATGACTTTATATTATTATAATCTACTATATTATTATTACTACCACACGTTATAACATCTCTATAAAACGTTATCCACCAGATAAATCGCTAACTGAGGGAGACGAGTCTCAGGTAAGGATACCAAGTAGATAGCAGTATCTTGCAGGTAAATGCGAGTTGATAAACAGCCAACAAGAAGTTATCCGAGGCCGCTAGTTATCTAGAGTTTACCTGGGCTTTATCTGCGATTGATAAATTTCAACTTCCTAAACAGGAGAGAATTTAGGTCACTCAGCTGATCATGCAAGAGCCCATAATTTCAATCGTCTTTTAATGCCCCACGGAGTCACCCTATCAAATTTAAACTTCCTAGGAGAGAATTTAGCTCATTCATCTGATCAAAATCGTAAAAACCAAAAATGCCCGAAGAAAGGGCCCGAACTGCATGTTGGCAACTATAATAGAATTTCGTGGGCCAAACAAACCGGGTTTCCGTCCTGCTCTTCGCACGAAATATCAAATTCCCGTCCACAACTTATCAATAATGCAACCCATGCTTCACTCGCAACACCCGTAGCAACCCGTCATGGCTTCTGCACTTGCCACAAATTTCCGCCGCTAGCAAACTGCCTGTTAGCAACCATTATAACAAAAGTTCGGGAACCAAACAAATCGGTTGCGAAGGGTCGCTCCGTTTATGAAGTACAAGGATGTTTTGGAGGTTCAGACCTCGCCCATGCTGGTCAGTTTGCGACCGATCCCATCAGAATCGGCCCAGACGTTATCCGTCTATTTGGAACATATATAGATAGATAGATAGAAACAAACCTTGAGTTTTATGTACTTATAAGAATGTGTGTGTCTCAGTTTGTTTTATCAACGAAAAAAGTTGATAAATATAGTTTTTTATATATAAAACATTGGTAAGTAATGCAAGCATTACAGGGATGTCCCTATGAATGGATAGTATATAATTTTGGTAAGAGTTAAAGCAAGAGAAAAAACAAAAATATCATGACTTCTCGGCAACCCCCCTCCCCTCCCGTTAACCCCCTCCACCGACTGTAAATTTCCATCCTAAAACTTCCAGCATGAATTTTGAAACTCCTGACATATTTTCCAAAACTAGACCAAACTCATAATGAACAAAACAAAATTCATTTTCTACGGAAATTCGGTAAAAATGGTCATGCAAATCTGACGAGAATAGCTAGAACATCATGCTTTATATTACCATAACCCCCTTCATTCACTTCCTTCCATTATGAAATTTGAAACTCCTGATGTACCTTCCGAAACTAGACCGAATTATCAAATTTCAAATGTTTTCAAACATAAAAATGGTCTTAGACCGCGCTAAGCTATAAACATCAAAATAAAGGATTATTTACGACCTAAACAATAAAAAACAGCATGGTGGTATATCTCTCAAAACGTGCAAGAATTTTACCTTGACGTTTCCAGTTCATGGAAAACTATGCTTTAAATATGTTCGTAGTTTATTCGGCCGTAAGTGTATTTGTGTCGTTGGAATTAGTCGGGATGCGGCCCAGGGGAAATAAAAAAGAATTTATTTCATGTTGTTTATTGAGCGACGTTTCGTCCTCTTACTGTGGACGTGGTTGACTAATGGATGGATGAAATGTTTTTCAATCTATATTTTTCTTTATTTCCTTCTATTTTCGTTTTCTTCCTTTCCATCTGTATATTTTTCCTGGTGACAATTTTTTAACCTTTCTTGATATTCTCAAGAACATGAGTTTCGACTTATTTGACTGGGTGAACCACTGTTATTGTCACATACCTACTTGACAAGTCCGTTATATTCGGACGATTATATTTTTCCTGGACACACCAAACCCTGAAGATGTCCTCAGTAAGAGGACGAAACGTCGCTCAATAAAGAACATGAAATAAATTCTTTTTTTTCCTAGGCCGCATCCCGACTAATTCCAACGACATATTATGCTTTAAATACTCCAAACTCTTTACAAACGATCTTTGTCCACCGTCCCCTGACACAACTGAGCGGGCTGAAAATGGTTTTGGTTGCTGTTACTACTACGCTTTTGGCTCTACTAGGTGAATGTGTGGATATACCAGGAATACCAGTTTTGGAGTATTCTGAATATTTATCCGAGATTTCTAATAAGTTTGGTTTGACGTCAACAGGCAAAACCACATGTTTTTGAAAATGCCTCCCTAAGTCCTGCAAGTAACTCAAACTTCAAAAGATGCCAAAAGATTGGCATTTGTAGCTGATCAGCATCAGCAATATCCACACTAATTTAATTTATCCTGATCTTAACTTTGGTATCTGTAATTTTTGGTTCCTGGTTGTTTTTAGGTAGCACCATAATAATCTACACAGTTCATTCTAATTAAACACTTTATTACGCGAACTTTCAGTAGTCAATGATCTCCTAGCGACCAATATCAACAATAATCATGCGTTGCTGCGCTCTCGTAGGGCAACTGAGAACCACTCCAATCCTGGTAGATCGATTTGTTCTTCAAATCCAGGACCCACATATATACCTACCTACCTACTTTTCGATACTACGCAATGAGGGTTGGAAACAAATGAATGTTTTGTACTAAATTTTCCAAGAAAATTGAGCTGTTGCGATGAACGTATTGGTAGGTAGTGCTTTCATTTCAGGGACGTCCCTTTGAATTGATTGAATATAATTTTGATGAGAATTCAAAAATAAATAAAAACGAAAATATGATTTTTTAACCCCCCCTCCCGCTCACCATTTTCCCCTCCAGCAACAATAACTTACGAAGTTGCTCAACTGGACTAAAATCTGGATCGAACAAATAATAAAAACTATCACAGAAATCATTGGGCTTTGTAAAAACATTACGATTTATCGCCATCATCCCCTTCATAATGAAATTTGAAACTCTTAACATGTGTTCCAAACCTAAACCAAATTCATAATTTAAAAAATAAAAAAATCACTAAAATCTGACGAGATTAGTTGAAATATCATGATTTATTACTATTACCCCCTCCATTCACCCTCTTCCATAATGAAATTTGAAACACCTGATATACGATCCAATACTAGACCAAAACCACTGTTTTTGTACAAAAAGAAAAAAAAAACGAAAATTGGACTACATAATTGTATATAGTCGGGATTTGGCACAAGGAGAAAGAAATAATTACAAAATCTTTGTAATCATTGTAATGACGTTTCAGTCACCATTCCATGACCATCATCAGATAAGTTAAAAGCTTTGCCCTCAAACAGGACAGTGTCAAAAACAGGAGGTTTTATAAACCTCATAAAATCGCTAGAGCCTACAAGCCAGGCTACAGCCAAAAAAATTTCATTTGGGGGAAATAGTATTGAGAAACAACATTTTGGTTAGCAATTTTAAAGGGCCAAAAATAAGATGCATAAGACAAAAACCAATTGCTAAAACAGAGAGGAAAAAATATATAGAAACTAATGTTAAACATTTGGCATCCATTACTCCTATCAGAATGGTCCCACTAGTCAGAATGGTAACCGAAACGGCATTACAATGATTACAAAGATTTTGTAATTACTTCTTTCTCCTTGAGCCAAATCCCGACTATATACAACTATAAACAACATCACGGCCGACAACACCTCTATCACGAAAATTGGACTAGAACAAAACATCATGATTTATCAGTATTTCACCCTCACCAATGATGAAATTTGAAACTCCAGACATACATCACAAAACTACATCGAATTCGTAAAGGAACAAAATAATAATCACGAAAATCGTTCGAGGTTTGTTGCTTGGGCAGCGATTGAAAGAATCGGTAATTATCACCTCCACCCCCTACCACGCCTGCAAATCCGAAACTCTCAAGGTTTGCTGCACAACTAGACTAAAATTGGAATTGAACCTAACCAAAATCACGAAAATCGGTGGAGAATTGTAACCTGGGTGGCGTCGACAAAATTCGTAGAAAAAAAAACACGGTTTTTTCCCCTTACCCCCTCCATTTCCCCTCTTCCATCACGGAATTCAAAATTTCCGGGTTTTTTTTGCCCAACTAGACTAAAATTGGGATCGAACTTGAGATAATTCGACAAACAAACAAGTGGACTTACAGACAAGATCAAAAAAACTTCTCCTCGTGGTCCCTCAATTGCAAACAAATTATGAAATTGCTCTTCACTTCTAACTCAACAAATCTATGTCCGCTGCTAAAATATAGATTAGTTGGACATGTAGGTCAGAATGATGTGTATAGTTTGGTGGTCTGGATGCTTGCCAGCTCGCATCTCAAAAATACATAACATCGAGTAGTCAATCCCTTAGCAAAAATGCAGATTAGTGGACATGTAGTTCAGAATAAAGTGCACAGTTTGGTGATCTGGATGCTCGCAAGGTCGCATCTCAAAAATAAAAGTCAAGTAGTCAATCCCTTAGTGAAAATTTAGATTAGTTGGAGGACATACAGGTCAGAATGACGTTTTAGAAGTATATTTCAGGAGTTGTACGAGCTGAAAAAAATGACCATGCATCAGGACTCGAACCCACGACCTTCGTCTCATTAGATCGGTATCATAACCAATGAGCTATGTCACAACTAATGTTTCAAGAAACAATCACAGTACTTCACTACTCAGTAGGAAATACACTGATTGAAGCGCCACAATAGCGGAAGTTTTGAAAACTAAAAATCGTTGGGGAGCTAGTCACTACCGTTTGCCGCTAGGAGCGCTAAAGGGCGAAGAAGGACCTAAGGAACATGGTGGTTGACATGACTTTCCCTTGCTGATACCTTGCATCACGCCTTTTCGCTCTACAATTCATTACCCTCACCATCAACCTCATCAGTACTGGTCAAAATGAGAATTAAATTATAAATAAATAAATTATAATAATAAAGAGACACATAAAAACAAACACAAACCGGTAAAAAAAAAAAAATTGTGACCACCATGACTACCCATATTGCCAACAAAAGAAGAGGAAATTGGTAGGGTCCTTGTTTACGTGCTGCGCTCTACCTCGAGCTTTTCGTGTTCTGAGCCCCATTGGGTGAAATCCCTACAATGGAAGAAGAGCCACTACCTTCCAGTTTTCCTCTTCTTCCGTCGGAGAAATGTCAGGAGCAGGGCTTCTTCTTCATAATTCTCTTTGAAGTTTTCTCACGTGCATTATCATCACTGTAGTTGTTACTGAAATTGTACTTGTAAACTTTCCCTTGAGGATCACTGGAAAACTAAGGAGAGTCTAGAGCCTGCTTTTGTTGGCTGCGCTTCTTGCTTGAAAAAGGCCTTCGGCAACGTTTGGTCATCTTCGGTTCCTCTAGCTTCATATGTCCTGTAGTCTATCATCGCAGAGCATAATCACTGCAGCTTAATCAGTTGGCCTGTCAAACATTCATTTTTTTGTTTTTCTGGGCTTGATTCCCAGTGGGTGCCACATTTTGTTTGGGTGGTAAAACCTATTCTGGGGTAGGGTAGGTCTGTAGGTTTGTGGTGGTCAATGCCTTTTTGGAATTGTTAGTCATTGGTAAAGATGATAGGGAGGGACGACTCTAGAAATGGTTCTGGCTACGGCCTGGTTTGTTAGACATAGGCCATAGGCCTAAACCTCCTTCAACCATCCCTATAACCATCTCCAGACGTCCCTAATCATATTTTCCAAATAGCTAAACAAATTCAAAAAGGCTCAGCTACCCCCTATGACAAAATTAGGAGAAAGATCCCGCCAACCGCGGTAACAAGTCAATTAAGACTGACTTCATCAGCTTCCGTTGTTAGCGCTACTGGAGCAGTTTCTAGCCGCTCCTGGAGAACTGAAGGCTTAAGGTTAGTGTCACACGGGTGAAAATTTATTGTGAAAACAAAGCATCTGATTTCAAACACCTACACCGATGGGGTAATTAATAGTTCGGTCAAAAGCATAGCGTGTGACTCTAGCTACTCATCGCCTGGCCTTCTCAAGTGAAGAGGGGTTCGCCTTACAAGAAAAGTGAAAACTACTTCAACATGAGACCCTAACCTGTGCAGTCTTTCACCACGCTCGATGTTGCCTAATTTCCAAGATCTAAGAGGCCGGGTTTGGCCACCATAAAGGTTGAAGAACTTCGAAACATGAACCAACAATTTTGAAAAGAATGGAAATCCGATCAAAATTGGGGAAGTTATGCATGTGGTGAGCATTCACAGACTCATAGCCAGACATACATACACCAGATCTTAATTCAGGAAGTAATAAAAATTGGAGTGAAAATTTTGATTTGAACACGTTCTCCTCGTTTTCGAAAGTGGTTATACAGTTTCCACGATCTTGGTTGACTTGAAACGAAATGGGTTACAGGCATGATGTATCCAATTCAAGTCGTTTGGTAAGTGGTCTTTGCAGGTTGACCTTGAGAGCCCCATTAGTCAAATTATTCCTGTTTCAACCGTAGTTGAACTCACACTTGCTATTAGTGAGTTATCCACTAATGACCTGGCCTTGTGACTTGGCCTATTTACAGTCGTTGACATTAATTACGGATCGCTTTAATTGCATTTATCTTGGTTAAGGTGTTTTTACTTGAAATTCTATGCAAAATTATTCCACCAAAAAAATACTAACTAACTAACTAACTAGGTAGTTTATAGGTGGTGTGCCCCTTAGCTACCTACCATAGTAATCATGGTGAGGGGTTGGACAGTAAGTGCTTTGTTCACGTCACCATATCCTATTCCTTCCTTCCATCGCCCAGGGGGCTCCTGGTTCCCGATTGAGTAGCATCATTGTATGTTTTATGAGGAAAATCTTCTTTTTCACTACAAGGGGTTTCTTCTAATATCAAGATGATCTTTCCTTACCTTTCCTCCCTTGATTATTCAAGTCAGCTAGCTATTAGATACAGAATCAGTCAGTTATTGGAGTCACGACAAATTATTTTTGTTATAATATGTATAAAGCAATGAATTGATTTATGATTGTCGATGAAAACAGCAGATGGTGCGTTGACTTTTCTGTTTGGGTTTCCGATTGTTTCAGGTGAAGCATGAGGGTGGCAGGATGAGCAGGAGCGGTCGGAGATGGGCTCTCCTCCTGGGTGCCGCCCTCCTCTTCATCTACGTCACCTACAAGCTTGAATACTGCTCATCACGACCTCGAGATGGCCCTGTTATGCTCCCCAAGAAAGTAAGCTGTTATAATATGTTGTGGTTTATCATTCCAAGTTGCTTATATTTACTGAATAAAGCTCACAAAACAGAGTGCGCTATGATTCCAGTCTCGCTTCATCGAGACCAGGAAGTGACAAAAGGTTTCACCTTACCCTCACCGTACACATTGGCAAGTGGGGGCTAGTTGAGGCGAGTAGTTTCAAAACCGGTTCAATCCACATTTTTTCGAAATACACTTTTTTCCGATTTCTTCAAGTTCACGATGCACCCCATCACCCTGTGAATTCTTACGGACCAAATCCGGTTCAACCCAATAGAAAAACCCCACTGAAGTGGAGGTTTCGCGCCAAAACTGGCTCAATCCATGCTTCTCAGTTGAGCCGCTAGGGGGATGTTTTTGTTCTGCTGTACACAGTTTCACTAATTTTCCCGCTATGAACGCTTTTTTCTCTCTCTTTACTGTTTAATATTAAATTACTCAATATTCTATCATTTTTCGAGGTTTTGTAAAATAAAGAAGTTCTCAAATGTTTTTCTACAAGCCTGATTTCTACATAGGCTGTTGCTATGCAGTAGTCTTTTTTGCAACCTACTAGCTTCTTACCACATAAATAACGAAGAAATGTGATTTCCGACATGAGTAATAGAATTTTAGAGGATATTCTTAGGAATATGGCAACAGAGCTAAGTCAAACTACCCAAATTTCATCAAAACCGGCTCAATCCAAACTTTGATTTTGAATTTTGAGGAACCCAAACCATTTCAAAGTCAAAATTTGTGATAAAACACTCTAGGGCCTCCAGTTTAAGCAATGAAATTGAACTAACGTGATTAAAATGGAGTGCTATACAGAGACACGTTTTTTGTGTTTCCTTAAGAATTTTCAAGTATGGATTGAGACGGTTTTGAAACTACTCGCCTCAGTTCATACTGTAGCTTTGTTCCAACAAGGCTTCGAGAGTGATCCCCGGGGCTCCTCCAGAGTTGCTGTGGGGTTAGCTCCAAGGTCTCCCACTTTCATTGTTGTTGGAACACTTTGGAGCTCACCCGAGAGTTCAAAACGTGTTAACGGTAGTTGAAGATTTACGTAACACAGATGTGATAACAAACGTGAGAGAGATGTGATAACAAACGTAGTAGAGAAGGTGAAAATAGTTTAGAGAAGGTTTCGCGGATTGTAGTTCACCCAAGGGTAGCAGGTTATTTCAGAAGGCACATGCGCAGGGCTCGGAGCTCTTGATGAGACCCCGTCATAAGTGTGGGGCTGCTTGGGGCACCCCCGGAGCAGCTCTGGGGATGCTCTAAGATCTGTTGGGACACGGAGCTTTCAACCCCATAACCTTATTGGAACGCGAATTCGAGCTCTGAGCTCCTCTAGGGCGCCCTTTTGTCCTTGTTGGGACAAAACTACTGTAAAAGGCTGGGCTAGGACTAACGCCCTCTCAGCATCACTTTCTTACTCATTTACTCGCTTACTCTATTGCTCTTCCAACCTTTACTCTTACTATTCTAAACAACACACCTTCCTCACCACTTCAATCAATGGTTCAACGACCGAAGCATATATTTACCTATTCTCTCCCATAACCAACGGTTCAAGTAGGGGGCTAGAACTCCTTCTACCGACGGTTTCTCTACTCGGTTGTATTCCTTAGTACTGGGTAGATTCGTGCGCATGTTGGGTTCATTTCACCATCACTTCTGATGATTTTGGATGTGGTGAAAAAATTTCAATTTTGAAGAACAAAGTTCTAAAAACTGTTGAGAAATTACACAAAATTGAACGTTTGCCAAACAATAAATTGAAAAAAAAACAGAACTTATAACTATTTCCAAGCGAACAATACATAATTCCAGTCGTGTTAAAACATTAATAAGTAAGATTATTCGTATTAAAAAAATACTATTTTTGACTAGTACTGCGTCGTTTTAGTGGGGGGGGAGTGAGGTTTTCTTCAGTGTCTACTGGTACACCAAAACTTCTCCTACATCATTGTTTTCTCCCGCAGGTTTGGGATACACAATGTCTTTAATTGCATCAGTGCAATACGGTCTTATCTTGTACGGTCCATTTGACATGAGAGAGGGGGTGGGGTAAGATAAGGTCTCTTTTGTGTAATTGCAACTACTTCGAGTTTTTCGATATCAATATCGGCTAAACATCAATAAGTGACTATTCGTGTTTTCGATTAATGGTAGTGGCGCCACATCGATAATGGTGGGATAGATCCTGACTCGACTCAACACATACAAGGCAAATAACCATTCCTTCACTGAATATGTACTACTAAATCATTAACGTCAACTGGAAACACCATTTATGACGGTCACGTCCTTACACTAAGATACAAAAGGTACAAAAGATACAAGTACAAAAGATAAGAAGTACAAAAGGTTTACTTGTTTATTATTTACAAGTAGCAAGTAGGTGTAGGTACCTACAACCAGTAGTGGGTTTTACTTCGCTATTAAGATTATTCAAGTAGTATTTTATTTTAGATTTTCATAGAAATTATTAAACTAGATTTGATTGTACTTAAATTACGCAGTATGTACAACCGATTCTCGTTATTTCACCGAAGGTGAACAGCTTAAAATGCTCAGCATATAATATTGGTTTCTTAGAAGCATTTATGCACTTGTTCCACAAAGGTTATCAATTAATGAACATCCTCACCCTATAAATGAAACGAGTTTGCAAGATTTGAAGAATATATTCTACTTCAAATGCACCTGCGAACTTTGGAATAGCAGATCATGCAAGCATGTACCTAGTAGCAGTCTTGGTTTTCTGGTGGGTACCTACCTATTCTTATTAAAATTATATAATAAAAGTGCAGTGTATAGAAATTATAGGAATTTACTGCATTTACAAATTTTGGTTTGGCAGAATCCTGTGTTCCAGTTTGTACCAGGTAGTTTTGTAACGTCTGCTCGAGAAACAAGAGGGGCTCTTGTATAATTTTAGGTAGGTATGTAGTTACGTAAGTAACTCTACCGAATTAGGGGAAGGGAGGCACCATTCGTCCATCTAACCAAAAACGATTTCTAATTAGGGTATATAGCACTGTATTTTCAAAATTTATAATGCTTCAAGCACCTTAGACTCTTTCCTCATCACAGAAAAAACGAATGGAAATGAAACGAGAGAAGTCGAAGTCTCAAAGAATGTTTGGTACCGATGCGATTTTCAATGAGAGTCGGAGTCAGGATCTACTTAGTTCATTTCGCTGCCGCTGGGCTCGCATTCTTACTTGGAATCGCGAATTGCATTGTGTAAAGGGATAGTTATTACTTCAGAATCGATGGAAACCTACAAATCGATATTTTTGACCATTTTATCGAAAAACGCTCTCCTCTAAATTTTGCCAAAGTAAGATAAGGTCCCTTTTCCTAGGACGGGCTACAAATTGTATCAGGATTGAGATAAATTATGAATTGAAAATTCTAATCCGAATTATTGGTTACAGAACTTCGTGGTTGGGAACGACGCCAAAGTCTACCAATATGATCGTTCGATGCCCCTCATCTTCATCGGCGGAGTTCCTCGTTCTGGGACGACTCTCATGCGAGCGATGCTCGACGCCCACCCTATCGTCAGGTAAAACTCTTTCTAAATCTGTTGGTTGGTTTTGTAGTTGAATTTCAGTGTATTTTTCTTGCTATAATTTTAGTGAACCTATTGCAATGGCTTCAAAAGTTTTCATAATAAAATGTGCTCAAAATTGTGTTCATGAAATTCCGATTTGATGCATTCTGAAATTATTTCTGGTACGTACACATATACTACACTCGATACTTGGATTGGTGGAAATTCCCCCCACAAACTGAAACTGTGTCTTTGCATTGAACGGGGGTTTGAGCGTCGTTGAAGGGGCGTCCCTCTGGAGCAGTGTTCGCCAAACCG
This sequence comes from Adelphocoris suturalis, assembly GCA_030762985.1. Lineage (NCBI taxonomy): Eukaryota > Metazoa > Arthropoda > Insecta > Hemiptera > Miridae > Adelphocoris > Adelphocoris suturalis. The sequence continues at coordinate 69,169,468 of CM061041.1, read as the reverse complement.
TAGATCGCGAGCTACTGGTAGCTCGCAGGGAAATTTTTAGTAGCTCGCGGGGAAATTTCAGGTTGGCTAATCTGATTTGTGCTAGTTCCTATCCCCTTTTGTTGAGGTTGATCCTGAAGAATTTTCTACTTGTGTCATGCAATATTTTAAGAAGACAACACTGCAGTGGGGATGGAACTGATTGATTTTCAAAGTGACCTTTCATTGAAATCTCTCTCTTCAAGCAATGAAAATATTTGGCCTTTCGTTCCTAAGCAAAAATATCCAATTTTGGTTCAGATCGGTTTACGAGTGAAGGCAATTTTCAGCTCAACATATCTCTGTGAGATCTCATTTTCCAGTATGAAATTCATTAAAAACAAGTACCGAAACAGGTTGACGGATGAACATTTGGACAATTGCATTCGAATGGCCGCTACAACCTATGAGCCTAACATTAAGAAGATTGCTGATGACAAAGAAGAGTGTTGTGTGATTTAAGCAAAAACATGTATATGCTCACAGTAATGTTTATTAGCTGTAAGGTAGCTCAGTCGCTTACAAGTTTGGCGACCACTGCTCTAGAGTAAGGGTTCTCCTCCAACGTTTGAACTAAGGGTCGTCTTTGCATTAGGAACTTCTACTGGAGGGACACCCTTCTAACTATATTTCACGTTTAGGTACCTAGTGGAGATGGGATTCACTTTTTTTTTGCTCTGACTTGAGTCAAAACGGAATGTATCAATGATTATCAGCTCTAATCCGAGAACGGAGTAACAAATCGCAATTCTGGCTTCACCATCGTGTTCAGCACTAAAATATCTTTGAAATAAGGCGTCACTACTTGGCAAAAAATGGAAAAATGTTTTTCCAAGTATCCAATAACCTCCCTCCCCCTTGGGTAGTCCAAGAAATTTTAGGATTTTTTTTCTGATTTTTATTTGCTTAAAGCTTAGTGTCAGGCACCCCATAAACGCTCTCCAAGTTTCACTCCGATATCCCAAAATTCGTGGGAAAAAAATTAGGTGGGAGGGGGTTAATTCTTTTGAGAAAAATGCTCTGATTTCATTCTGTTTTGGCTAAAATCAGAGCTTGATATCGCTGGTCTTTTTCCGTAATTGAGATGAAACAAAATGAACAGGGTGCATCCCATATCCATTAGGTACCTCCCAATCATGAGATATGATGTGAACTTTGTCCGATTGATCTGGGGTTTTGACATCACCAAGGAAAAGTGATCCCTTAATTATTTTGATATATATATATATATATATATATATATATATATATATATATATATATGTATATATGTATGTATGTACATATGTATATATGTATATATATATATATATATATATATATATAAGTAGTAAGTGGGCACGTTGAGAACAACTGAGAGAAAACTAACAGTAAAATATTTAAAGTGAAAACTAACAGTAAAATATTTAAAGAGAAAACTAACAGTAAAATATTTAAAGTGAAAACTAACAGTAAAATATTTAAAGTGAAAACTAACAGTAAAATATTTAAAGTGAAAACTAACAGTAAAATATTTAAAGTGAAAACTAACAGTAAAATATTTAAAGTGACACCAAACAGTAAAATATTTAAAGTGAAAAATAACAGTAAAAACTTTTCAACACAAAACATCAGAATCAGTGACTTTTTCTTTTTGGGCGGTAAGTTAAAAGAATATTTTTTCCCCATTAGAAACTTTAGTGAAACTCTAAAAAATTACAGTAGGTTTTAATTTTTAATGACGGGTATCATTAAAAATTATTAATTATAGGCTCATTTTGTAAACTCGATACTATGCATTTTGTTACCACTTTTAAGTGCCACTTTACCTTTATAAATCAATTTATATTTGCCTTTCACTAGAGTTTCCAAATCACCCTCTTGGTTAAACCTATTTTTTTAAAAAATGACTCGGTAGCAATATGTTGGTAAAGCCACCCTCCAAGTCTACCGCTATAGTTTCACCAAAATTAGCGTCCACCTTTTCAGCTTTAAGGATCACATAAGGTTTGTTACGTTTCAAATCATTAAACGTACTAAATTTAGCTTGACTCCTAGCGTTGATTCTATCCAAAAAGTTATCGGCCATCTTTTATTATAAAACCCCATTCCTTTAACTCATCGTTTCAATTTTAAAAGTTGCCACAAAAACATCAGACCAAGTGACTTTTTTCATTTAACGACTTGAATCCCTGTTAATGTTCCAAACGTACCCACTTACTACTGATTTTTATATAAAGAGTTTCTTAAATGTTTACGTTTAATATCCCCAAGGTAAAGTATCGATAATATCGGTTTCTTTGTTTTCCATTATATTTCGTTTATCATATTGAAATTTAAACTCTTTTTCCACTTCTTTGTTTACTAATGTTTTATCTTTTATATTTCGAGTAATCATGTTATATTTTAGCTTAACGCTGTTTATTTCTTTTATTAACATTTTATTCATAGCTTCTCTATTTAATGATTTACCGTTTTGATAATTCAAAGTAAATCCTTTAACTTTCATAGTTTCTTTTCCTTGATTGGTTGTATAAGCGTAACTCTTGGGGCCCGTACTAATCCATTCTACAATGTGATTATTTTTTCCCAATTCATCAGTCCACTCACCCAACATACAGCCAGTTTTTACAGAATTTTTCCCATCATCAATATAAACAATACTATCAGTATCATAATAAACAACATTCTTTCCTATTTTATCAAGCATATCATATAATCTCAATCTTGCATTGGAAGTGGTAAAAGCAGCTACAAAAACGTTAGTTGAAAAACTATCTTCGATGTATTGATTCAAAAATTTATAAGATATTTGCACGATATTGTCATTCAGAAATTGGCATGAACCAATTTCTAGTCTGTCATCTAAAAGTATATCGTACCATCTTGTTATATCAACAACATATTCAGATTGTGACATGTTCAATCTTTGCCCAAACTTTCCCCACAAAGAATTCAAACAAATCTTTGCTACTGCTCTTCGTCCAGGATTTGGTTTAATACTTTCTTTTTCTAAATCTATATCGAGACTTTCTTTAACGCTTTTTATATATTCTTCAATAGTTCCAAAGTCGCTTTCCCACGGGCTAGTCTCTAGTTTTATTTTCATAAATGTTTTTACATATTCTTTGAACAATTCATTACTTTTTTCTTTGAAATGCCATACTTCGTAAATTTCTTGAATCTTATAACCTTTTTCAATAGCTTTATTTACTTCATCTGTAGTCCAAGTATCAACCAGAGCTCTTTCATTTTCATCGTGTGAACAAGTATTACATTTATCTACAAAACATTTTTCGCATAAAATAAATAGAAGTTTATCTCTTTTGATCGGTAGAACTGGGTGATATAATTTTTTAGGAGGTAATATCTTACATTTGATTAATCCGTACCAATTTTCATCATATTTCTCAGGTTTATGAATTTTTGTTGGATGACCTAAGGGATAATAATCGAAATATTGAACTGTTGGATACAAACTACAAACATCGATATATCTTAATTTTTTATTTACGACTTTCAATTTACTAGCATTGGTTCTGCCACCAAAAAATGCGTCTCTAGGATTTAATGGTTCCACTATTACGTTTCCACTACTTTTTACTGCTGCTTTACCCTCTTTCGATTTAATCCAGTTACATTCCCACATTTCTACTAATTGGTATCCAGCGTCAATGATTTGTTTACTCCTTTCCTTCGTTTTTTCATACAAGTCTCCCATAGATAGATGATTTACATTATTGGGAGTATTTTCATGAAAACATGTAGGACAGCCGTGCCAAAAACACCCGTGATACTGATAAACCGTGTTAGTAATTTGATCAAAACCATCAACTTTGGCACCACAAACAGTTACTTCCCCTCCATTCAATGCGTGCTGTACATTTTTAAAAGTATTCAGCCAAGTGATAGATCCTTTGCTAAACATTTCCTTTCTGTCCTCTTTGATACTTGCTATCGTATTTTCCTGTAAATATAAGGACCGAAAAAATGGCCATGCAAACACTCGCTATAGTTAAATATTGGAAAGGATCGATATTAGCTATGTCTAAAAATTGCTTCCTAAATTCAATACAACCCCTTCGCAAAATATCGACATCTGATTCACAATATTCTAATATTTCTTTCTGAAAGTCGAATATATAATTTTCCTTTACTTTTTCAGCGTGCCATTTCAAAAATGCTTTTCTTACTTCGGGTTTCATTGAATCAGCCCCATAAAATTTAGTATCAGGAATTGGACCAACGTAATTTTGATTATCTCGAGTATTGAAATAATGGGGGAAATATCCTTTTTTTAGTTCTGTTAATCCGAACGTTTTTGGAAAAGCAGATAACGGAGATGCAACGAAGTTAGAACTATCGATTATTCTTATTATTCCTTTAATTTCTAATAACATTAGTTTAGTTCCATTATAAATAGTGTAAGGTTTCAGAGTATTTTCGACGCAGTATTTCAGAATGAATTGAGAATCATATCCTTTTGCATAATGTGCTATGGCAGTGTACCCTTTGTGTTTACTTGAAATCAACCACTCGCAAAATTCCTCATTAGTTTTGAATACGAATTTAGTACCATCGTGGTAGTGAGCTATAACAAGATTTGCTTCATGGGTTCCTGTTTCCTGCATTGCTTCATAATCAAATGTTATGTATTTTTCGGTGTAAGTACATTTTTCTGCTGTGATATCAGAACGATTATTACAAGTACAAGGTACTGTACAATACCCACCGTTTGATCGTCTTGCTAACATAAAACATTCATGACCACCTATATCGTCGAATATTTCTTGACAGTTTCGACATTTTCCAGAACCACATCTATGTTCGTCGGTTTTTTTGCAAATTTTCCCGCAGTTTAAACATTTATAGATTATTTTACAAACTTCTTTATGATTTTTAAAGCAATTATCATTATAACAATAACGGTTACGATCGTTACAGAATATTTTATTTTTATCTTTTTCATCGTGTTGTATTTGTTTACAGAGTGTACAGACATCTTTATTTCTAGTCTTTTTGCATTCATGTTTCTCTTTATTATTATAGGGAGTATCACAATTTTTACAGTAATATGAGGAGGCGTAAAAGGCTGCTACACTATTAATAACATCAAAATGATTCCCATCTTTATAAAGATAAATTATAGTATCTTTCTGTTCTCCTTCGTAAATAACGGTATTGAAATTTTCGGCGCAGATAACTTTAACTTGAATGTCTAATAATTCTTCAACAACTTTGATATCTTGCAATGTGAAACCTTCCTCGGTGTATGAACCCATTTTTTCGCAAAGTTCTTTAGCTAAATCTAGTTGAATTGGGCGGCCCATTCTGATTTGTTTTACATCAATTTCTGAGAGTTTCCGATTGAAAATATCCTTAGTATGATAAGTTAACGCGGTAATTATGGCTCTTGGACAGCATAAGTTATCGACATTTTTAATTTGAGTGATACATTGTTTTGTGTGTTTACTCTCAGCCAAATTTAATATTTTGACACCTTTTGCTCCTCTCGGTAAATTGATGATTTTAATGTGAAACGTAGTATTTGTTATGTCAACGTGTTCGTTTGAACTAATAATGTTGCTTACGTGTTGGATAAATTCTTTAGCTTGTATACGAGATAAAACGTTTGATTTACTACTTAAATCTTTCGATATATCATGGTGAAAATGAGGGTTTTGGGCAACGATCATAATTTTATCCCCGGTTTGGAAATTAGATTTTTCTTTAGCCAAATTTAACATAGCAAATACAGCTTTTTCGACTTGTATGATATTAGATAATTTTATACAATAATCGATTTCTGTAGTTTTAAATTTTTTAATGTATCGAGATTTAGTTTCTATAATAGTAAAAGGAGATTTTCGTTTTTCTTTGTTTTCATTAACCAAGTCATCGTCGAAATTGAACATTTTTCCTGTTTTTACTTTAAATGCATGCCCTTGCGGGTGCATTAGATGTTCGATGATATTGATTTTTTTATTCGGTTTTTTAATTTTAATATGTTTTTTCTTTAGCTATTTCGCGTAGTTTTTTAACAGTTAGTTTTTCTAGATCACTTTTCTTAAAGTATACATTTTTAATATCATTTAAAGCTGCAATAAGATTATTTTTCTTCATTTTATAACCACCTTTTAAATTGTAATCTTTCGCTTCATTTCTCAAATCTTTAACTCTGAATCCTTTCTCAACGGCTCTTTGTTGAGGTTTAAGAGTTTGGTTAGGGTCGTTTTTTAGATGGAATGGTGTTTTTAAATGACGAGCCCAGTTTTTATATGTGATTTTTCGATCACATTTTTCACAGATTTTATCTGCATATCGTTTTTTAATAGTATCTTGCATTTTTATTATAGTAGGGGTTCTTTTAACTAACCCTTCATTTTTTTTCGTATCGTTCATTTTTAATAATAAAAAAACTTTTTTAATGGAAAATTTCCATTAAAACAATATTTACTGTTTAAAACAATATTTACTGTTTAAAATATTCTGTGCATTCAAAACAAATATTACCATTTTGTACTCTAACACCACAATTTTTGCAAACGTTAATATTTTTGAAAGGAGTAAAATTTAGAATGTTTTCAGTTAGTTTATTTTTTCCATTGAGAAAGTTACATTTCACAGTTGGTAAATCTAAAAACTGATGGTACTTCCTCACAAAATAATCAGTCAGTTCTCCAGATTCAGACACTTCCCTCCACTCAGTCTTGGAAAGACAATTTCCATCTTCAAGTTCTCTTAACGATTTAAAGTGTTCCATTTTATATTATAGAAAAAAACTTTTTTTCCTATAATAAATAAAGAGATATGGGTTTAGACAACGAAGCAATTGATTTATGTAAAGAACATGGAGGTTTCTGGACGTTTGTAAAGACACCTGAATTTCAATTTTATGAAAAAAACCTTGACGCACTAGATAATATTTTACATGAATTTAAGGAGTATAGATTTAGTAAAATGTTGTTGAAAGAACGTGTATTGGGTATCGATGGTAAACCACCACTCAATACAAAGGAGGAAGTAAAGGCATACCTTAATAAAAAAAAGATTAAGGTTCCTAAAAATGCTACTGAACATCAACTTAGAGAATTGGATTATAAAGAGAGTAAAGCCGAACTGAAGAAGCAGTTTGAGGATAATTTTTACGCTTGCTAAAGCTCAGAATGCTGGGGGGAAGGAGATTTTATTTTTTAATGAGCAGTGTTCATTAAAAAATTACTTAGTTTTGTATTCCCACCCTAAAGAGTCGAATATAGCTTTACAAATTCTGTCTGTTTCATTTTTACGATCAAGAGATGTTACTGTAAGAAAATCTCCTTCGTCTAATTTATGGTTGTGTCTCAATAACAGTCTGTATAAAATAAACTTTGTATTTATAAAATTTTTTCTTTCAGAGTTTGTAAACATAGACGAATATTTTTCAGAAAATTTTTCAAAATCTTTGACTAGAATGTTTTCCAGATGACTTATGTCGTTTAATTTTTGACCAGTTAAATTTGCGTGTATAAGTACATAATCGTCATAATGTTTAGTATATCCGAGTTCTTTTAAGAAATGTATAATATGAGATTTTTTTACGTTTGCAAATTTTTTAGACCTAGATTCTCGCTCGTCTTTAATTATTCCATGAAATATCAATAAACGCTCGAGGTCTGAATAAATAGTGGGGTTTATAAAAGTATATTGCTTTCCTTGATACTTTTGAATACATTTTTTAAAGTGACTAACACGATCATATTTGTATTTTGGTACTACGACATTATAAGATCTATTATTAAAATATTGTATAACTTCTGAAAAACATACTTTACAAATTAAAGTATCGTTTTCTTTTATAAAATCCTCGTCGTTTTCACAATTTTCGCAGAAATTTCTACTGTAATTTAAATTTAGTTTGTTACACGTTTTATCAGTAATGTTTAACTTTACAAAAATATTATACGGAATACAAGTTTTTACGACGTTTAAATAGTTATTTAATATTTTACATTTGTCTTTTTCCTTTTTGCGTATAGGCGATTGTAAAATGGATAAAAAATTTTTTATCAAAGTAGCAGTTCTTTTTTTATACAACAAGAATATATGTTCACTAAATTGTAATTCGTCGATGATTGCCAAATCTTTTTTTACGTCGTTGTATATCCTACCGCCTATTTTAGTATGGTCTATCTTGTTCAATATTTCTAATCTCGATTTAGAGTGGTTGTACATATCGATGTTCTTACGTAAAAACATTGATATAAAATTATCTACGTCAATTAAATTCATTTATCTTTAATTTTATATCGATGTTCTTTTAACTAACCCTCCAAATGAATAAGTCACTGAGTCTGATGTTTTTATGATAAAAAAATGTTCTAGTCAAATTACTCAATTTTTGAAAACTCTTAAAGGTGGCGTCGAATCGCCGCCACCTTTAACGTTAAAGTCGAATACAAGTCGAGAACATTTAAAGAAGAGTTTTCAAAACTCTTAAAGAGGGGTCGCGATTCGCGACCCCTCTTTAACGTTAAAGTCGAATACAAGTCAATTGACTAAAAAAGCCGACGCTCACATGTGAGCGTCGGCTTTTTCATTTCATACGAAAAAGCCGCGGTCGGAAACCCGACTGCGGCTTTTTTTTTTTCATACGAAATTTTATGACTCACATGTGAGCCGCAAATTTTGATCTCGGTTAACAATTGTTTGGTTCTTTCGAGCCTGAACCGATAAGTTTTTTCTAGAATTCTGTTTTTTGTAGTTCTTGAGCATAGAAAGATCCTTCAATCTCTTTGTCGTTTAAATCTTTTATTTTGTAAGTAATTGGATTTGTTGGTAGAATTCCAGAAACCACAAAAATTTCTCTAGTCCATTTAGCATCATATTTATTCCCAAATGTTTTCTTAAATCTTGTTATTCGAACTCGATCTCCAAGAGAAAACTTTACTTTTTGTGAGGTTTTTTGGTTCCTAAACAATCTAACTAACACTTCATCTTCGTTATTTTTATTAACTTGTACAGGTATCATACCGATCGATCTATGGAAATCTTTAAAATTGTATTCATGAATCAAATCCCCTAGAATATCGATCCATTTCTTATTATTTCGTACTTCAAAATGGATTTTCATTTTTTCGTTTAAAGTTCTATTAAATCTTTCTATGATTGCCGATTTTTCTTCATTCTGTGTATGATACATTTTTATTTGGTGACTTTTCAGAAATTCTTTAAACATTTTATTTTCAAACTCTAAACCTTTATCGGTATGTAGTAAATTCGGAGCATTATGATTTTGTGATTTGGCCTTTTCTATGATTTTCTCAAAAGCTTTTGTTACGTTTTTTCCATCCTTTTTCTTCAAGGGTAAGGCCCATGCAAATTTTGAAAATGTATCGATAACATTAAGCATATAACCGTATCCATCATTCTCTTTTTCATAATTTTTCATGATTATCAAATCAGCAGCCCACAAATCATCAATACCTTTAGTAAATATTGTCCTTTTTTGAAATTTATTTCTTATCGGCTTGTGTAATTCTTTAGCGAGAGATAATTTTTCATCAACATTCAGATCTTCTACTACAGTTGGTTCTTCAGAATTTTCTCTCTCGGGGGAAGTGATAAACTTACTCTTATTAGTTTTACATTTTGTACATTTTGCAGCCACTCTCCATCTCCCGTTTACCGTTTGTATTTTTTCTGCATCAATATTATTGGTTCTCTTCTTACACTTGTGACAGTAAATAGGATCAGTTAAATCATTATCCATTTTTATTATAGGAAAAAAGGTTTTTTTAATGTGTCCGGTACCTTGCCTTCTATAGCCCAATCAAAAATGGCACGAATTGGTGCTTTTTCTCCGTTAGGATCTTGAATGAATTTGCTCTTATGAGTTCTGCATTTAACACATTTAGCTGAAATTCTCCACCTTCCGTTCACAGTTTGTACAATTTTCACGTTTATATTTTTCGTTTTTTTTCTTACACTTACAGCAATAAATTTCGTTGTACATTATTTATTTTATTATAGGAAAAAAGTTTTTTTATGAGATATTTCTCATAAAAAAGAAACTCCTCACTCACTCTTCAATCAAATGCAAATAAACTGTAACATTTTCAAATTTCAGCTCATCTCCATTTTCATTTCTACATGATAGTTTAATTTCTTTAATTTCTCTAATTCCTTTTTGTAGAGAACTGTAGAGAATTTTCTTATTCGTTTCCATATAAGTAGTATTTGGGAGAATCGTTTTCTCTATCAAAGATACATGGAGTAATTTATGTTCACTATGAAGATCGGAATGCTCATCATGATTAGCAAAACTATAATCAATAATATTACAATACCATTCAATTAACGAAATAGGCTTGATTAACTTTGGATTGTCTTCAGAATAGTAGTCCTTATTAACATCAAAATAATCCCCAGGTATTTTACATTGTTCAAAATCAAATAGGTAACAGAAATTTCCGAGACGTAAAAATTCAATTACAACGGGAGATTTAAGAAAAAATCTATTACGATTTGTAGCGTAGTCTACTTTAAAAACCAAATTTTCAGGTTTTATTTTTTTTTAATGCGTCAATTTGTGATTTATAAAGTGTTTTATTCTCCTCAAATTTCTTCATGAGTTCAGTTATATAATTTTTTATTTTTAAATATAATTCTCTTTTAAACGTCTCAACAGTAAATGCGCCATCTAACACATGCTCGGTATGATACCATCCATCTATAATAAACATTTTTAATGATATCAATACATTTTTTACTTGAAATGAAAGAGAAGGTGAAGTAAATAATAACTTTACTAATCCGAGTTTATAATTTTTATTGGGATTTAGAACAATTTTTTGAGTAAAAGTTATTTTTAGATCTTTGTGCTTATCAGAAATTTTTATTAGAGTCATGCTTTTATTATAGGAAAAAAAGTTTTTTCGTATAATAAAGATGAGTAAATACGAATACGAGATTGACCCAATACCGTTTGATAAAAAAGAGGTTAGGAAAGGAATTTTACCATTACCTTTAAGATTATTAATAGTAGGAACTTCTGGATGTGGAAAAACGACTCTACTTTACAATTTAATCACAAAACCTTGGGGTATTCCTTTCCATAATCTTTACATTTTTTCAAAGTCCCTAGATCAAAATGTGTATAGAGTTTTGAGAGAAACTTATGATAAAATTGCTATAAAAGATGGAGTAGAAATAGCACAGTTCTTTAGTAATTGTGGTGAGCTTATACCCTTAGATGATTGTAAAGAAAATAGTTTAATAATTTTTGATGATTGTGTAAACATTCAACAGCAAAGAGAAATCAAAGATTATTTTGTGAGAGGTCGCCATAAGAAAATTTCCTGTGTTTATTTAACACAATCTTGGTCAAAAGTTGATCGGCAACTTATTAGAAACAATATTAATTTCTTGTGTGTATTTCGTCAAAGTCCGAGATATATGAATGATATTTTTAATGAGTATGTTGGAACTGATTTAACTTATGAACAATTCAAAGAATTATGCAATTCTTGTTGGGATGAGGACTTTGGTTTTCTAACGATTGACATAACAAAGAAACGCAATGACGGACGCTACCTAAAGAAATTTAAAGAAAACGCATTGGGAAACGCTTAAAGAAAACGCATGTGGAAACGCTCAAAAACGTAAAAATAGTGTTCCTAAGCGTTTGAGCGTTTGAGCGTTTGAGCGTTTGAGCGTTTGATTTTTTAAAAACTTTTTTTCCTATAATAAAAACATGACAACAAAAAATACTTTATTACAAGCGCTTAGACAGAAATTCAAAGACGCGCAACTTGAAGTTATGAAGGAAAAACAAGCCAAACTTAGAGAAATCAAAAAGATTGATCAACCCCCTGAAGATGAACAAATATTTTTTCACAAAACCAAACCGTAAACCCATGACTGTAGCTGAAGCTGATGAAGGAATCAAACTTAAAAAATATTTACAAAAATTAGCGAGACAAGAAAGGATTAACCAAGCATCTGATAAGGAGACAAAAGAAAAGGCTTATGAACCTATAACTTCACGATTAGATAAGGTAGAAAAAGCAGTGAAACAAACTGATGAAGATCTTGGTAGAAAATTAGATCTCCTTCCTGCAATAAAAACATCTAACCCCTTGGCTATCAGTTCACCTAAAAAAGTTTCTTTTCAAGATGTTGATGGCGAGGTTCAAGGTATTGATAATGATACTGAAGATACATTAAATCAAAGCTTTTCAAGTGACAATGCAGATAGGGATGATGAAATGGAATTAATATTACAAAAAAGTTTTAAATTACCAAACTCTTCTGTAGGCCCTTTAGGTATTGGACCAATTGCAGAATTATATATTCTTCATCCCGATAGACAATTTGGAATATATCCTTTAAAAAATCATATCTTTATTGGAAATAAACAGATACGGGTAAATGGCAATGATATTGAAATAGAAAAAATGAAATATTCCGGTACTGAAGGCTTATGGAAGCTCTTAACAAAACCCATAGCTTCTGATATTCCATCCAAAGATGAATACACTAATGAAGACTTTAAAGCTTATACAAGAATCCTCATTCAAACAAATAGCATGTTTCAAAATAATAATCCTGAATCTAAACAACCAAAATCAAGTGTTAGTAAAAAATGGAAAGAAATCATAAAACCAATCTGGGAGTATAGTAAAAAGAAAAAGATCGGTACCGGGTTGATTAAATATAATGAAAATCCCGTAGAATTTAAATATATAGATAATTTGAATCAAATTCAACAAAGACTATACTATTTGCATGCGCAAGAGCAGGCAGGAAATAATAATTTTCACAATGAAAAATTGGGGGTTATAAATTTAATCAAAGATCAACTGGAGAAATACATTGATAATCCCAAGGGAACTGAATACTTGATTAAAATTATTAATAATTTACCTAAAAATATGATAAAAAACGGTTCTGGTATTTTCAATACTTTGTTGAACAAACTAGATGGTTTCGTACCTGAAATGCATCTCCCAGGTGGTTATCAATATTGTGGACCATTTACTAAATTGGATAAGAGATTAAATAGAGGTGATGAAGGTATAAATAGTCTCGATAAAGCTTGTAAACAACACGACATTTTTTATAGGGATCATGAAAAAACAAGTGATAGGCATCTTGCTGATAAACAACTAGAAACAGAAGCTGATAAAATTATGAAAAGTTCAACAAATATCGGTGAAAAATTGGGAGCTTTTGCTGTAAAAACTGGTATGATAACCAAAAGAAAGATCTTTGGGATGGGTGTATACTAATTAGGTATTATGATTAATTTTTTTATAGAATTTCGATTCTATAAAAAAACTTTTTTTCCTATAATAAAATGATTACACATCAAATAAATTTGTCAGAAATACAAATGAAAAAAATAAGAGCCGCTTATAAAAAACGTGCTCCAGTAAAAGTACGACTGACTTTTGCAGATATTAGTGGAAAAGGAAATCATAAAATCCTGTTAAATGAAACTCAGAAAAAAAAGCTAGATAAAAGTATCAAAAACAAAAAAGGGGTTGATTTGGAAATGAATTACGATCAGTTGCAAATAAATCATTCAGGGGGATTTTTACCCTTACTTTTTGCAGGAATTGGCGCTCTTGGGGCATTATTGGGTGGTGGAGCTGCAGTAGCTTCTAGCGTTATTGATTCTAAGCATAAATCTGCTGAAGAAGCAGAAATCAAACGCCATAACTTGGAAATGGAGAGATTAGCACAAAACGCAAAAAGTTTAAGTATCGGTTCTGGATTGAAGAAGAAAAAAACTATTTCAAAACCTAAAAAGAAACCTACCAAATCAAAAAACTAAATAGCTTCCAACCTCTTACCAATTTTGATATTGAAAGATTATCGAAAGAAATGAAAATTAAAAATTTCAAAGGAGTTTTCATGAAGGATGATTTACCAGAGAAAGTGAACCACACGGAATGTGGAATTATAAATCTAGAAAACTCTGATGAGGCTGGAAGCCACTGGACTGCATTTTATAAAAATAACAATTTAAAATATTATTTTGATTCGTATGGTAATGCACCACCACCAAGAGAACTTGTTCAATATTTAGGTTCAGAAAATTTATTTTATAATGAGGAACAAATCCAAAACCAATATGATCCTCCTATCTGTGGACATTTATGTTTATTAATTTTGAAAAAACTATCAGAAGGACACGATTTTAAAAATAGTATGAGAACTTTGAGGAAAAATCTTAATTTATTTTATTAAGTCTCGATTCTATAAAAAACTTTTTTCCTATTATAAAATGATGTACACAAATAATGAAACACCTTCAGCCCCTGAAGAATTTACTCCAATAACTCATCCTAGATTATATCCAAAAATAATTTTTCCCGAGTTTAATGAGAACAATTATAGAATCAATCGAATTATCACTCAATACAAATTTTTAGAAGATGAAGAGAAAATGAGAAATGGTTTGAGAAAAAAATATGGGAAACTATCCAGTACTCTTTACGGTACTGAATTTTTATTCGCCCTCTCAGAACTCGGACTGGCCGGAGCCTCTATATCATTACCAATAATAATTCCATGCAGTGTTCCAATTTCTGTAGGATTGACAACCTTATCATTAATATTGAGGACTTCGAGCGGATTTTTCAATAAAAAAATTACTAAACACTCTGAAATTGAGCTTTTGGCAAAAGCTAAATTAAATTCGATTGAAGAAAAGTTTACAAAAGCAATTAAAGACGGTAAAATATCCGATGAAGAGTTCAATGATATTGAACAAGAAATAAAAAATTATGTAATTATGAAAAATAATATTTTAAATGAATATAATAAGAATAAAAAAGAAGTTAAAAGTGTGGATCCTTTCAAACTATCACTTTTGAAGTTTTCAGAACTAGATTTTAAATAGGTTTTAAGTCAGTTTTTATAGGGATTCCCTATAAAAATTATTCCACTCGATATTTTTATAGAATTTCGATTCTATAAAAAAACTTTTTTTCCTATAATAAATAAGTATGAATGAAATTAAAGCAATTTACTCGAAATACGATTCTGAAATCACAAGGATTCAGTATAGTAACTATAGTCCCGAATCCAAAGTTGAATTGAACACTGAGAATAATAGAACGGTTTTCAAATTACCACTGGAAGATGATTTTATAGGTAGTAATATTCAATATTACATTTCTGGGAAATACGTTCCTAAAGATGCCACAAAAAATTATGGAGTTAATGATGGAATAATGATGGTTGATAATTTTGTTGCCCACTTATTTTCCAAAATTGAAGTAAAAAAGCATGATACGCTTATTGATGAAATTGATAATCCTGGAATTGCAAGTACAGTTCTAGGACTAGCTTCTTTCTCTGGACCTCAAAATTACAATGCAAAAGTTGTCAGAAGTGGTTTTAATTCGAGAGTTTCGGGAGGGGGAAAATTTAGTGCAACTGGGGATTTAGGTGATTTAGGTCTTGGTTTTTTCAAAGAGAGCTACCCAATTTACAAGGGAGGATTTGAAATTGTGTTCTACAGAAATTATAACGATGATGTACTCTTTCGTTACAAGGATCCTTCCGTTCCAACTTCTACTGAAGCTGTGGAGGGAAAAGTAGTAATCGAAAATTTTTACCTTAGGGTTCCCATAATTAAGTTTGAAAGTCTATCAAAAACACAATTAATAGCCGAACTTAGTACCACT
Organism: Adelphocoris suturalis; assembly: GCA_030762985.1. Lineage (NCBI taxonomy): Eukaryota > Metazoa > Arthropoda > Insecta > Hemiptera > Miridae > Adelphocoris > Adelphocoris suturalis. Next base: position 69,153,791 of record CM061041.1, on the reverse strand, counting down.
CCTTACTTATTCCGTTTTAAAAAGCTACAATGTATTGAAGAGAAAGTTCTTGCTGGAAAAAACTGGACTTACAACATTACAAATATTTATAGAAATGTACAGAATCCGATCTGGGGGTTTGTAGTTTTTCAGACAGGTAGAAAACAGAACCAAAAGAAAAATAACTCACAGTTTGATCATTTGAATGTTAAAAATATTAGTTTTGAAGTAGGAGGGCAAATTTATCCTCAACAAAATTTGAATTTAGATTTTGAATCAAACGATTTTTATATAGCTCACACCATGTACGAAGATTTCAAAAGAATAATATGTCAAGACTCATCTATTCCATACTTTGATCTTCAGTTTTTCAAAGAGAGCTACCCAATTTATAGTGTAAACTTGACCAGACAACCACAAACTATTTCTGGTCAAAAAAGTAATATCGTTTTACGTGTAGAGTTTGATAAAAAAGTACCAGAAGATACTACGAGTTATATAATTTTAATGTCGGAAGTAACTCTGAACTATTCTCCTCTAAAATCTATGATAAAAGAGGAATTCTAAAACTTATTTAGGGAATAGGGTGAATAAATATATTTTTATTGAGAAATTCTCAATAAAAACTAAAGCAAAAAAAAAAAAAAAAATATATCCAAGGAACCCCAAGGAATTACAACTCACGAAATTTTAAAATTTTTTATAATAAATATGTACTGTTTGCATTTTTCAGCATGTTTCGATAAGATATTCGTAATTATAATATTTTTAATAACTCTAGTTTTCATCTATATTACAAAGGAAACTGGAATTAAACGTAATATACAGGAAAAGGAAATAACAATAAACGATAATAAACATTTTATTTTACATTGAGTAGTTTTATAAAAGAATAACGAGAGAAAAAGCTGTAAATTCACCGAGCGGTCGTTAGATGGCGGTTGGAGGTTTTTTGTCCTCAACTGGTCGCTTGGTGTAGTGGTTATCGTATCCGCTTCTCATACGTTACGTCCTTGGAGAGGCTCCCCGGGGAGCCCCTCCAAGGTTAAAAGAAACCTCTACTCCTCATATCAACTCCAAAACTGTTTATATGGTTCTTCATTTATCATTCTTTCAATATCTTTTAAATGGACACAGAATGACTTAAATGGTATATTTAACAGTTTAAATTTTTGATATTTTTTCACAATTGTTCTAACTTTTCTTAGTTTTTTACTATAACTTAAAGAAACTTGCAGCTTTTCTTTCAAGCAACGATTCCAATCTCCCCCTGTAGTCTTGATATGTTGGAAATACACTTCCAAGTAGAATCCATAAGCAGCTGTTGAATAGAAGAGCTTCGAAGCTTGTTTTTTTATTACTTGATATGATTTTATTAAGTAGTTCTCCACTTCTATAATGTCATTGTGATCAGGAAATAGTACCTTTTCCAATTCATGATTAAGTACTAGAAGCTTCAACAAATATTGATGCATTTGTTCTGGATTGCGACTGATTTTTTGTTTATTACTTGACAAGTTAAACATTTTATAAAAATCATAGTTTTTACTCACTGGCGTTCTAATTTTTTCTCTAATAATCAACTCTCTAGCATCACTAACACTTTCACAGTTCTTGATCTTTTCAATGAAGTTCATACATTCCTGATGATATGTTTCCAGTTCCACGATTTGATCTTGAAATTCTGCTGTATCACAATACGTAAGCTTCAAAAAACTTGAAGGTTGAGCCATCTTGAGAGTTGAATATATACTGGGGAAGCGTACTGAAATGAGGACTGCATTATCTGCGTTCAAACAAGGTCAACCAGTATCAAAGAGTCTGAGATAGAAGTTACATAATTTCCCGTTTAGTTCCCACTGTTAACTCCTAGATAGTATATATATATATATATATATATATATAATTGGAGGTTGGGTTGACCAAACTAGACTTGAGTAGTTTTCTTTATGTTTTATTCAACATAATTCACAACATTTCTACCCAGGGGCTGGGTAATAATCATCATGTAATAACAGTTGGTTGAAAGTGGTGGAGGGTTTTTCACCAGGTAGATAAAACGTTGGTTTAAATGTTATATGTAACATATAAAACTTCAACAAACTTCGAGTTACACACAACTGGCATGGCTTGGGCCAGAACTAGAAGCGTCATCACAGTAATGGCCATTACCCTCCACCACTTTCAACCAACTGTCATTACCACATGACCCAACCTCCAATTATATTCACTACCTTGACATAACGAGCACTCAGTATATATATGTGTATAATATATATATACCTTCAAGTGGGTACGAACCCAACTTTATTGTACGATAGCAAAGGATGGAAGTGAGTGCTTTGAAAACATTTTTTCGGATGAACTCCGGTGAAACAGAAAAACCACACAGAAAACATTGATCAACAACTTTTCTAACAAAGTTACAGCCAATCTTCGAGTTTATGCTTCAAACTGACGACCCAACTCGTTCGAAACTTTTGGTTCGTTTCCTCGCAAGTTTTTTTTTCCGACTGAAAAATCGAGCGAAGGGCAGAGGAAATGAAAAAAATTAAAAATAAATCAGAACTTGACCGGAGAACTTTTCCAGGAGTTATGGCCGAGCGGGTCTTCTTCCCTGAGCTGTGGAAGAGTGAAGGTGAGGGACGGATATTTTCTCAGCGGTTCAAACTCAACGAAGTCAAGGGGATTCGTGAGTTCGTGAAGGGAAAGTTGAAGCGATCGAAAAATATAAATCTTCCGTTTGATCCTCAGCGGATCCAAGTTTTGCAAACTAACTTGTGTTACAAACAAGATTTGCTCTTCATTCCCCCGTTTCGACGTAGAATGATCACGGAGAACGAGATGAATTATTCAAAAACACGTGCGAGGGTTCACATTACTTTCCCAATTTACGAGGACGTTATGCTTAGGTGGTCCCTCAGAAGTTAGGCCATATGGAGCCAAGGTTTCGTCTGTAGAGGATGAGCCTATTGAAATTGATCCAGGGGGGCGTGGGACAATTGAAGCATGAGAGAAAATAGTCGAACAGCGTGGTCGTATGAACGAATTTCTTTACACTTTTGTATTATATTTATATTAAATTGGTTTGAAATTAGAGTTTTTTATTGCAATAAAATGGTTAAATATACCGATTTCATGGCAAATAATATCTTCTAAAAATGCATCTGCTATTCAAACAAAGATTCTGACTTTTCCATTTTTAGCGTATTTTTAATATTTTTTTAATTTTATTTCAATTTTTAATTATTTTTTCAAGCATATGGTAATGAGTTTAATGTACATTTTTCATCATGATTTTGTGCAAAATCGTTTTAGTTAGTGTTGTAGATCGTTATTGGTAAACTTCTTTTGATTAATATTCTGCTAAAAATATAAATTTAAAAATATATGGCTTTTTGGCCAGTTTTAGTAATTTTGGTTTATTATTTTCAATAATGAACCTTTGTAATCGACCAAGAAAATTTTTTTTTAACCCCCTCTCAAAATTTGTTGGTTTTTGTTTCAAGGTGCGTAGAATCCAAAAATCTATTTTAAAAAAATCCGTCCGTCCGAAGCTTAACTCAAAAAGTATTGGACCGAACTTCAAGAAATTTGGCTTACAAATCATTTATTGGCCGGGGATCTGCCAGTAACATAGGGTAGAACCTTAGGGCTGAAATATTCAAAAATCGAGATGTTGGAATCTTTCTATGTAACTGTAATGATTTTGAGTTTTATTCGTAGGTATCCGCCCAAAGAATCGAACGAAAATCACCCTGGTCGCGTTTATTCGTAGCGTTATTCTTTTGCTTTCTATAAGGGCTAAAACATAGACAAGAAAAAAAGACATCAACACGGGTGAATCGTAACCAGTAAAACATATCAAAAAATCGCCTTGAAAACTGACAATTTTATGCTGATAATATAATTCCAATGGAATTCTGACTTCCCGAAATCGAGTTTATTATAACTTCTGTATCCTATTGGGCTTGTGAAGCGTAGGTAGGTAATCATCTACCTACTTCAACTACATTAATTTATTAAATTATTGATTAGTAAATACCTAGGAATTACTCTTAATTAAATTATTTTTTTCTATTCCCACAACAGAGGGTTATTTACTTCCGAGTCTACCAAGTTCGGAACGTTTGAAATGATTTCTATCTTGTCACTCTGGATATCGCTAAGGCCTTTGACACTATAAGCCATTTCCCCCTGACTGATAGCTTTGTGGTGTCGGGGCACCTGCTCGTTTATTTTGTGTGTTGCCTGTCAGTGCCACAAAGGCATGACAGACCTCGAGGCAGGAGGCGAGATGTCAGGGGATGTTGTCATTTGGTGCAGGTTACACCTAAGGTAATCCTTTGTCGAGATATATGGAGTATAATTCAATAACAGGTAAGAAGGTACCGCACGGTAGTGAGGGTTATAGATATAAATAAATTGGGTGTGAGATATAGTTAACTGCTATACGCACAAGAAAGAGAGAGTTCTTACCTTGAAGGAAGCACGATCTGAAATGAGCAAGTGGGAGCTGGCGAATTCGGCGTTCTTTTGGGAACGTGCTGAGTGACATTTCCTTCGACAGGAACTGTTCCTTGATCTCAGACATTTGACGAAAAACATCTGATTTCAACTAGGACATTTAAAATGTAGATAACAACCAATCTGATTGATGGTTAATTACTGATGCAAGTACATGTTCATGTTCAGCTACTCTAAACTATTTTTTCTTCAGGTGTGGACAGGAGACGAGGGTCATCCCAAGGATTCTCCAGATGAGACAGCACTGGATGAAGTCCAAAAAAGAGAGCATGCGCCTGGAAGAAGCAGGTGTCAACAATGAGGTGAGTCCTAATATATTCCTCACGCACAATGCACACCTCTTCAAACACCAAAACATCTTCCAATCACCATTACATCATGTATTTTTCCCCCCTTTCTTTTAATCAATTTCCCATGAATACCTCTGAATCACTGCTACGCACCCAAATAATGTTCTTAATACATTTTTATGCATATTAAAAACCTTGAAGAAAGTTACTATCACGTCATGATATAGTGCCAGGAATCAGTGCTTGAGCCATCACGTGAGCATAGGAGAGAGCTTGTGTATCAAACTATTAAACTTTGTTTAGCATGAAACTACTAAGTGTCCTGAGATGAGGCCTCCTTGTGCCAGAATCAGAGTGTCACTGGGATGTGATAACAATGGAACAATCATCGGTTTTTCGCATAAAATCTCACTGCACTCCTTTTTCAAGGTTATGAGGATGGAACCAAATGCAAAAGAAATGTAGTTAGTTCTTATGGGATTATCTTTTGGTACCTGGAGGTAGTTGTTTCATGGGGCCGCCCCATTCTATAGGAAATTGGGCTATTATGGGGTAGAATTGGAAATTTTATGGATGTCATTTTACGGCTTAGACATCCGGAAACTCAGAGATAATTTATGCTGTTAAATTATGCTTATATGTAGTTCAAGTTCACCTGCCATTGGCTTCTTTGGACAGAGGGTAGTGAGAAATCCGCAGAATAATGTGTGCATGCGTATTTATATGTGTATGTGGAAGTATGTCATATCATTTGTCAGGCTCTAGGTATTGAACAGATTCTGAGTATACGAATTTTTCTTTGGAATCTTCCTGCACCGCCAGGCTAAGGGAGCTGGTACTAGGTGAATTTGGACTATACACAAGCACAATTCAAAAGTGTAAATCGTCCCCCGGGACCCGAAATCTAAACTGCCCCATTCGCAAAATTTCCAATTCCATCACATTCAAAATCCGAATTCCAATCCAATAGGAAGGCCTCCTTAGACACGCTATCCTCACTAGGAACACCCTGGCTTCGCCTGCCAACCCCCGTCATTGTGGACTGACCATTTTGGCATAACAGGCGGACCATTGCGCTGTGACACCAATCAGTATCCAATAATGCTTTTTAATAATAAGCCAATTTATGCTGCCCATCCCATTGGCGAGATTTATACTGCCCACCTTCTTGGTGAGATTTATACTGCCCGCCGCTTTGGCAGATATATACTGCCCACCTCCTTGGCAGATTTATACTGCCCACCTCCTTGGCGAGATTTATTCTGACAGAGAGCGCAGTTGAAGGCAGGAACCAAGGCACTTTGGAAGTATGAGGTGGGCGGAGAAAGTAGCGAAGGGGCCACCCTTTGTTTTTTGATCTAACCACATTTTTTGACACACTTTCGCGATTTAAACGAATATGGTTCAAAATTTTGGAAAACTAAAGTTTTTACACATTAGTCAGAAGAGAGCTTGAATTTTAGTACCAATATGTTCGGGTTCTGTTGAGCCGAAAGGGCGATCTTTTTGATCCTCATCATCATCATCGTTGGGCAGTTTATATCTCTTGCAGTTCTTCCTCTTGCAGTTGGTCCCACCGTCACGGCCGCAAAAACTGAGCGCAGCGATATTTTATAGGGGAGAAAAACACCACCGACTGTCCCATAAAGCGGCGTCTGTCTGAACCATGAGATTATTATTATTATTATTATTATTTTTTTTTTTTTTTTGCCACATTTTGCATGAAGGTTATATCCCAAAAGGAATTAATAAAGTACAAAAGATTTATACAAAATTGTAATGATTTATTAAATAGATATACCTACCTAATTAATAATAAATATGACCAAATTAGCTTTATCTACTCGTTATTGTAGATAACAATCTAACATGTTTGGCATGTAGGTAAGTTGGTTCTTTTTTTCCGATTCGTTCGATTCATCCTCAAAACGTAATAGTATCAGGATTTGTAACTTCGGGTGCGATATTTTTGGAGGGATGCAGAGCTTTCATGCCGAATTTAAATCTTTTCATAATATCGTACACGTGGCACACCGGCAGGAGCAGCAGGGGCACCAAATGTCCTCTTCACACCCTGAAATTCATCAACATAATTACGTTAAAAGAAACGGAAGTTACTGAAAAACGTTGTCTATTTCCACGAAAAAATAAAGAGTTACAATGTTAAATCGATTTCGACGGTTAGGCCATCATCAGTGACAAACAATAACTGCACGCACATTAGAAAGGTCGCAGCTTATATAGTCGCAGGTGAAGGGAGATTGAATCCCATTAGTTGAGAGAAAGGAAAGGGTGCTGGATCCAAGGTATACTTATCCATTGTTTTCCTTCTAAAGTTACATCTTCCCTAACCAGATTGGAATAAGTATACCTTGGATTGGATAAGTATACCTTATTGTGGGAAAGGTTCTGATAAAATCGTGGGGTTACAAAGTGGGTTTTAAAACTAGAAATAGTCTTAGAGCATTACTAGGTTCCGTTAAAGACAAAATCAATGTTCAGGATAAAAGTGGGGTTTATAAACTAAAATCTCATAATGAAAACTTTTTCATAATGAAATTTCAGAATCATTCAACAATATGAAAAATTCGAACAGAACACCCTTATTACTGAAACCTTCCTCGGGTTTATAAATTTACGGGTGTAGTGTTGAAGACGTGGTAACGAGGGCGTACTAAGACTCGATCTTGCGTTGTCAATCAAGCGGTCTCATATCCACGTCGTACCTCTACAAATTCGTCAGCTGTCAGTTGTTTCCAGATCAGCTGATCATAGCTCACGTGCTCCGTGTGAACTAAAGACGTAGTAACGAGGAACTGTCTATTCTCAGGGGAGTTTGGCCGTTTTAATGCCATAAGGTACAAAACACGAAAAATCTTACAAATTGAATAACTCGGAAACAAAGCGTTTAAAAAGAAATCTCTATGAGGAACTTTCGATCAGAAATAAGCTCTAGAATCGACCCCTTGATTTTTTTTCCCGAACTTGGTGTAGACACCCTGGTGTATTATAATTTGTTATCCGAAACGAAAGTTAGTGATAAAACTTTGTCTATTTCTACGAAAAATAAGGAGTTACAATGTTAAATCGATTTCGACGGTTAGGCCATCATCAGTAACAAACAATTACTGAACACAATTAGAAAGAACGCAGCTTATATAGTCACAGGTGAAGGGAGATTGAATCCCAAGGGGTCGAGAGAAAGGAAAGGGGGCTGGAGGTAGTACAACCAATTAAGTGAAGGGGGATAATTTAGAATTTTTTCAAATGATCAAAAGTAACAGATCTGGTAATGTTTAAACGAGGATATCCCTCAATATATTTCACCACTGATAAGTTCATTTCTATAAAGCTTGGAATCATCCCTTCAAACTGTTGAAACCAGTAATTTTCCCCCTCCTTTCACTTCATTAGCTATAATCACCCTTCACTTAGCTTGCACTTTATTGGTTGTACCTCCAGCCTCATTTTTTTCTCTCGACCAATGGGTTTCAATCTCCCTTCACCTGTGACTATATAAGCTGTGTTCTTTCTAATGTGTGTTCAGTTATTGTTTGTTACTGATGATGGCCTAACCGTCCAAATCGATTTAACATTGTAACTCTTTATTTTTCGTGGAAATAGACAACGTTTTTTCACTAACTTCCGTTTTGAAATGGGTTTCCACATCTTCGTCGCGAGTGATTTAGGTCGTATTTGTTATCCCTTAAGAATCATGTATTAAATTTTCGTGTATTACTTACTGCAGCACCCTGATTCTTCGTCACGATAGTCGTCCCCGTACATCTTGCTGAACGTTGCTCGGTCGCAGTTCTAGTGAGTTGTCCTTCTGAGACCAACAATCCCAAGTGGCTCGTCTTCTTAAATCACTTTAAAACCAATTTTATCTGCTTGTCGTTATCTGGCAAATCCAATATTGAGAATTCTTACCTACGTTACGTAACGTCTAACTTGTGAAAGACAGGTGTGTTTTCGTTCTCGTCTATTATTCGCTGAGTGATTCAGAGATTAATATTGTGCTAACGAGTTGTGAGGAAGACGGGTTTACGTAAATCTACTTGATTCACTTCTTTGAAGCCAGGCCCCTGGCGTGGGTGAGGCAGCATGAGCACCTGTTATAAAAAAGTTCCAGTCATGCAGCATGATCGTATGAGCGAATTTTCGTAAATTATCGTACTACATTATGTTAAATTGTTTTGAAAATTGAGGACTTTGAGTGAAAAGAAATTGTTAACTACCTATACTATGGCAAATAACTCGTTTGAAATAGTAATATGCTAATCTAGAAGAGATTTTGGATTTTCAACTTTTTTGCAGTTTTTATCGATTCATTGTAATGAAATTTAAGTAGATTTTTCAGTGATTCTTATTTTGTTTCCATTAGAGTCAATATAGTTTTGGAACGCATGTCAGTGGTTTCAAATTTCGAGGGGTGAATGGAGGGGGTGCTGCTGGGGTAAATTATGATGTTTTAACAATCCTCGTCCGATTTTAGTGATTCATTTTTTGTTCAGCTATGAATTCGGTTTAGTTTTGGATCATGTAACAGGAGTATCAAATTTCCTTATTGATGGGGGTGTTTGGAGGGGGTAATAGTGATAAATCATGATGTTTCAACTATTCTCGCCAGACTTTCATAATCTTTTTTATTCAATTATGAATTTGTTTTAGTTTTGGAAAATATGCCAGGAGTCTCAAATGACGTGCTGGAAGTTTTATAATGGAAATTTACTAATGGCGAGGGGGGGGGGGGGGGGATTCCGATGTCATGATATGTTTGTTTTGGCGAGTTTTCGTAGAAAATGAACTATTGCAATGGCTCGGAAAATTTTAAAATCTACTTTTTTGAAAATTTTCTTCACAGAAATCCGTTTTGAGGCATTCTGAAACGAATCCTTGAGTTTAACGCTTTTTCATATGTATATATAATTTATTTATTTATTTGTCATTCCATACAATAAGTCTCTCTAATTCTCTAAAACTCCAATTTTGATTTTGGAGCCCAAAAATTGTTCATCTCCCGAAAGTGAAAACAATTCATCCGCTACCTTTAGGTAGACTCGGAAGCAACATCTATTGGAATAGACTGACCTTGGATGTCCAGTATATCGGTGCTGAGGGTCCTGACGTTAGATGAATGAGAAACCTGAATGAGATTCAGAAACCTCTGATTCGTCGTTATTGATGTCGGAGGAAGACACCGTGTGCACTTGGTGCACACTGGAGGGTCAGATGGGCGAAAATCGTCGTGGACGTTGAGAGCGCAAGCGGCAGTGCTTTGGTTAGAGCAGTAGAAACGGGACTGACTTGATCGGGAATACAAAAGCATGAAGTATTTGAACTATCATCTATTTTCCATAGGGGTTCAACGGTGAGGAAGAGGGGCAACAGCGAAGCGGCGGATCAGGGGTTTAAAGGCCATATAAACATAAAGACGAGTACGAGATAATAATGTATAGGTACTAATCTTCCTCAACAAGGATATACGAGTATAATACTAATACGGGCCTTCGTGGCGCAATTGGTTAACACTTTTGGTTGGTGAAGAATTACCGAAAGGCTGGTCGTTCGAGCCCACCCAAAGGCAGTAGTTTTTTCTCTTATTTAACTCTCACCAAAATGATATACAATCCATTCATAGGGAAGTCCCTGTAATGCATACATTACTTACCAATATATAATATGTTTCTTTTGTGCGGACAATTTTCAAACTAAGCCAATTTGTTGATATCCCTAGTGGAGTTATTTATATGTTTACTAATGAGTGATCTCTTCTTTCTTGCATTCTTCTAAGAATATCTAATCAAATTGTATGGAGCAGGCTTTCTTCTTGAGCTCAATTACAATTGGTTGAAAGTGGTGGTAGGGTTTCACTAGGTAAAAAAAATTTAGTTTTAAATGTAGGGAACATATAAAACTTTAACAAGCTTTAATTTTCAAAACTACATACCTGTAAGGGCCGATCCCCCCCCCCCCCCCCCCCCCGGCCCTAGCCTGGCCTGTTGTATATATGTATATTTATTCAATTGAAATAATTTATTTATGAAAAAGCGTTCAACTCCAGGAATCGTTTCAGAGTGTCTCAAACCGGACTCTCAAGTTGGACATTTTGAAGAAAAAATTTATAATTTTTGTAGCCATTGCAATAGCTTAATTTTTTAACGAAAATTCGCTAAAAGAATTATATTTTAGTATAGCCTCGAAGGGCATTAGGTAATGTTGCCTATCAGATAAGTGGTTTGAACACTCGCTCAAGATGATTTTTTCTAGACACCATCTTGATGAATTGTTTCTCACCGCTATAAATACATAAGTAGATACTCTTTGTTGTACGCGATTCCCAATTCTTGGTATCAAAATAGTGAAACACAGAGAGAGGTAGTTAACTGAGTTTATTTTAGTGGTACTCAACAATTATTCATGGTTTGCGGTAAAACAAATTTAAAAATTTCACATCTCGAGAGTTGTGAGGTGGTTTGGCAGATCCAAATTCGTTCCCATTCGGAGAGTTTCCTGTAGGTTAGAGAATGACGCATGCGCATTTGAAGCCGCAGCAGGGACACCGTATTTCTTCTTCACAGCCTGTAACAAATACATCAAGTGATCAATTAAAAATTGAGAAGATATTTAAATGGGAACTCCTTAACGAAAACAAATTGGCTGTGTGTTCAAATATTTGTGCATGGTCAGTAACTTTCCCAACGCCTCGAAGCTTTAAAAGAAGCTGATGTAAACCTGGAACCTATTTCAGGAAACTCATCATTGGTCTAAAGTTGAACTGAAGCATCTTGACAAATGAGAAAAGAGATCAAGTAGTACCTATAACATGACCACGTGAGCGAATATTCCTAATTTTGCTCATTGTATTTATGAAAAATTTGTCTGAAATTTTTGGTACTCTTTGTGAAAAGAATTATAAACGCGATCAATTTTATTTCGAAAAACTACAAACCAATGTAAGGAGTTAAATACAGCAGTTTTTGCTTCCTCACTGCCGAAGTTGGGGGAGCTTTGTGTTCGTACAAGAAGTCAAATACAATTTTTTCTCCAAAACTATACTAAGTTTTAGTTCGATTTTGATGAGTTGGCTCCTAAATGGTTCCCTATAAATTCCATTTCCGTCAAATCGATAATGACATGTGGGCATGCGCAAACTTAAATTTCTTATAACGTCGATTTCTTACCATCAGTCTGAATTCCTTCAAATTCGGAGGGTAGTTAGGTATAGGTTTCAGGATGGTGCCCTATGAATTTTATCTCAATTAATTAGTAATAATCATTGCGCATACGCAAAACTTAAGTTGCTGATACTGACAAAACTCCGAGGTTAATGAACTAATTCTGATGAAATTTTTAGGGATTCGGGTTAGCTCGTGAATAATGTCTTATGAATTTCAATGCCGTAAGATCAATAGTAGCGTATGCGCATGCGTACCCGTGAACTGCTGTTAACGTCTTTTTGGTCTAACTGGTTCTTAAAAATAATCCCATACGTCCATTTCACGATAAGTGGAAGCGTTACTGCCATTTCATATGAAGTCGATTTTTTATGATCTATCGACCCGATTTCGTTCAAGCTCAGCGGCAGTTGGTTATTTTCCAGAATAATGTCTTATGGATTTAATTCCAAAAGGTTGTGTTACAACCATTACGCATGCGCAAAACTAAAGTTGGTTGACTGGCCAAACTCCGAGACTAACTTTTGATGAGATTTTCAGGAATTGTGCGGGTTAGTTCCTGGGTAGTCTCCTTTAAATGTCATTGCCGTCGGAACAATAGTAGCGTGTACGCATGCGTACCCGTGAACTGCTGTTAACGTCTTTTTGGTCTAACTGGTTCTTAAAAATAATCCCATACGTCCATTTCACGATAAGTGGAAGCGTTACTGCCTACCCAATTTGGGAGAAGTTTTGTGTTTTAATCGATTTCGAATTTTTTATCGATTCGATTCCGAATATTCTCTATACGTTTTAAATTATATTTGATAAATTTGTTTAGGTAATATTCTGTGAAAAGAAAGTAAATGGAACTTCAGCATTTTGTTGTGCTCATAATAGTTGTCCAACAAATTTTAATCTTTTTGATAAACTAACATATTTTTAAAATTTAATTCTAAAGAAAGATATCGTGTAAAATTACACATGAATAGAACTCAAAGGGTAATTCTGGAAAATTTTATTTTAAAATTTTGGGGGCCATTGCATTATTTTTACTTCCTTCAAAACAAAATTCACTAAAGCACAATTACTTATCTGTCAGTTTACTTGTAGTCGGTAACGAGCATTAGGACCCTCAAGGAAAGGAGAATTACGTTTAAGGTCCACTAATATTTTATTAATACTTCTATGAATGGTCGATTTAATGGTTCATTATTGAAAATGACGCCTACGCCAAATGATTCATGAATTATCTGATGAAAACAATCATAATTGGTCACAAAACTCCAGTTCGCAGTTTTTTCTCAAAAATGGCTCCATGTCCTTCAATTTACTCCTCGGGTGAATACAATTATGATGATACCCGATAACTCTTATTTCCGTCTCGCTCTGAAGTCGTAATAATTGTTATTATCGTTGACTATAAGCACTATAAAACTGATGGGGGGGGGGGGGTTAAGTAAATTTGGAACAAGATCATCACGATGCTATGGCAGTTTGTGCGCTATAGCGATATTACAATACGTATATAGGTTATACGTATTGTATAACAAGATGTATGTTAAAAGTACTCATATTAAAAGTTCAGATCGTATTGCATTAAAATGACTGCAATCTTTCGTCTCTGATATTTGTTACCGCACAATTTATAAAGTAGCAATGGAGGCCCCTATAACTGATGGGCGAGCAATACGAACATTGTAATTGTACTCACATCCATGTTTTCCTTTGCAAGTGCACAAATCCTCGTACATATCGCTGCGGTTTATATAAAATATGTCTGCGTCAGAGTTGTTCCTCTTGAGAAACGTAGCAAATTGAACTGGATGTCGCGTGGGAGGCGGGTTGACAACCGACTGCCCCTGTCACAGTCATAAAAGTGGGTTTTACTCGGCCACTTGACTTTATCATATTGTTTGCTTTCCCGATAACTGTGTGGGAGAGCCTCGTTATTTCCGTTGGCAGGTCTCTCTGTACCCACCTACATGTTACACATCGTTTTCCCAGTATAATTTCAACGTCATCTTCTGTCTTTCTACACGTAGGAAATTAATTAGATTATCGTGGTCATGCACATTTCTCATTAGCTTCGAAGTTCAGTCACGTGATCTGTTTGTTAGGCAATGCATGATCTATCAAAGATGGACAATCGTTATAGCCTTCTTTGTTTCCCAAAATGTTTTGTTCAGTGTTGCCATCTCAACTTACTGTCTTCCTTTTGAATGGTTTGGAAATATTTGGCGCCCTCATTCCGTTGTTGTTAGAAATCCCCAGGGTTGCCGTTCCACCGCAATTCCGGTAGATCTAACGGTATTTCACTTTTTCTACCGGGCTACCGGTTTGTGGCTTGATTGAATCTACCAGGATTTGGAGTTCTGAGCAAAATCCAAGGCAAAACCTTTCATAAGGATCGACGAGTACACATTCTCTGTATTCTTTCTGCCATGCACAGTACCTACATGGAAAAGTGGACTTTCCTTTTACTTGCTCAGTGCTCACATCTTTGCTCGCCTTCGCCTCGTTATTTACTGTGGTTGGTTACTTACTGTGCTTATTCGTCTAGTGCACGGTACACCCAGTCTAGGGGGGTAACCCAGTTTCCCTTTCTGTTTAAATATACTACCTACATTTATTTACATACATACATTTCTTGTTACCTATTTAGGTATACAACACTTATTGCTTCCGATTCTTTCAAGGTAGTGGAAACGTTTGAAAGAACCTACCTACTTGTGGATGCATAAATTCAAATGTTACCTACAAATTATACCTATTGAGTTCGGTTGTTACTGATGTGTTTCGTAAACCCAATATTATCCCCTTTCATTTCATCTATTTGATACTGAAGTTCCTAACTACTACTAATTTTTTATGGCTAATGAATTTAATTATGTGGTAGTAAAAAATGATGTGTACACTGATTTGGTCCTAATTAAAAGGAAAAATAATACTGTGGATTCGACCCAGAAGATTTCATAGTCGACTGTATAAGAGTTTTAGCCTAGAATGCAACCCTAGAGTAATATTGTATTCAATTGATGAAGTATTAGGTAAATCATAGTTAGTTTAAAAAACTACCGGGAAATCTACCGAATTTCCGAAATTGTATTACCGGGATCTACCGGTTTTTTAACCAGATCTACCAAAATACAGTGTTGGGCTGGCGGCAACACTGGAAATCCCTATCCCAATATTGATAGATAGAAATGTCTATTAGGCCTTCATTGTCTCTCATTATAAGTTTTAGTGTTCCCGTCTCAACTGTATTCGTTCTAAATGGGTTAAGCCCGGGCCACACCCCAGCAAAACGGCAACGAATCCTTATCGTTGGAAAAGTAAATAAATAATAAAATATTCATTGATGTCGGATCAATAGTAGCCTGTGGGCATGCGCAAACGTGAATTTCCTATAACGTCGATTTCTAATCATTTATTGGCCGATTTCGTTCAAATTCGGTGGGCAGTTGGGCGTTAGTTACTTTATATTGAGCCATTAATCACTTAGTAGATAGGGAGATTGTGCGACATTAATTGACGATTGATTTTATGGAATGTTTCCTGATCACCTGAGTGTGCTAAATTCTTTTCTGTTCATCCGAGGAAGTAGAAATTTGATTGGGAGACTCTTGACATCAGGAGACCATTGAAATTATGGATCCTTTCCTGATCAGTTG
This sequence comes from Adelphocoris suturalis, assembly GCA_030762985.1. NCBI lineage: Eukaryota > Metazoa > Arthropoda > Insecta > Hemiptera > Miridae > Adelphocoris > Adelphocoris suturalis. The sequence continues at coordinate 69,138,164 of CM061041.1, read as the reverse complement.
AGCGAGCTAAATTATCTACTTTTCACCCCAGGCAGTTGGAATTTGATAAGGCAACTCTTTGAGACTTTTTTTTTTTTTAATACCTACTTATTTTAGTAAACTTTACTGTGTAAAACACATTATGGTTAGAAGTAGGTAGGAACATTAACATTAACTTGGAACTTGTTGTAGGTCTCTATATCCACACTATCTATCCATCAATAGTGCTCCATAGTAGCTTGGGTTTCATAATTCCTCAAGGAAGTCCGTGGGTCTCTTCCACTTGAGTCGGCGTATGGATCTTTGTCATGGTAAATTTTCTGTCAATTCGAATAGAATCTCATTCTTTCGTGATGGCTCAAATATTTGTTTCGAAGTTCGTCTTGGATGGGGGATATGATCAAGTCGTTGTGTAGTCGAATTTCTAACAAACCATGGTGCACCTGTGATTAATCGCAGCACTCTGTTTTGAAATGCCTGGACTCTTTTATTTGTTTGTCACTTGCTGCACCCCAGGATTCATCACCATAAAACCACATTGATTTTAATATGGTGAGGTAGACAAGACTTTTCATGTGAAGAGGCAGAGAAGAAGACTTCTTGAGACATTAAGAGACAATTGAAATGAATGACTCTTTCTTAAGTGAGCCATATTCTCTCGGATTCGCCAAAGGAAGTTTAAATTTGACAGGGAGACTCTATGGGTCATTAAGAGACATTGAAATGACGGGATCTTTTCGATCTCCTGAGTGAGCTAAATTATTTTCTGTTCATCCTAGGAAGTTTGAAATTTGATAGGGAGACTCTTTGAGACATTAAGAGACTATTGAAATGAATGACTCTTTCTTGAGTGAGCCATATTCTCTCGGATTCGCCAAAGGAAGTTTAAATTTGACATGGAGACTCTGTGGGTCATTAAGAGACATTGAAATGACGGGATCTTTTCGATCACCTGAGTGAGCTAAATTCTTTTCTGTTCATCCTAGGATGTTTGAAATTTGATAGGTTGACTCTTTGAGACATTAAGAGACAATTGAAATGAATGGCTTCTTGATCAGCTGCGTGAGCATTCCTGTTGCTTGAATAAGACGTTTGGACCACCTACTCAGTGCTAATGGACATATTCATGTCACAATGTATCTGCTTGAAGTTTCTTGGAGACGTCGCCACCCACCAGCTGGAAATCACTGCGTTAGGTTTTAACCCTTTTGGAACAAATTGGGTACATCCAGTAAAATCACGATCTATTCGCCATTCTCGCCAGAATAGTATCAACTCACACCCCCCACCCTTCCACGTCTCCACGTCTTTGGGGACTTCCCTGTAATCCTTGCATTACTCACCAATATATATTTTTTTAATGCTTTTGCTTTAAGGATACACTGTCCGTTGAAGAGTTTACACTAGTTGCTGAGATCTTTCATTCACAATTACCCTAATTTTCCATTCCATTATTTTCCATTTCCTTCGTTCCCTGGGATACATATTATACGTCCCGCCACAGCCGATACCGTTAACGTAGGGGCTGGATGCAGACGGGACAGCCATTAACTCTATAGAAATTCTGACGCTATCATCTCCATGACGTGTTTGCTCAGATCTTCGCAACACCTTATCTTCGTAACTTCCTGGAGTGCATAAATATGAATGATATTGAATTGTTTTCAAGTGAGCTTGAGTGGTGCCATCCTGCCGATATTTTACGTGGATGGCAGGTACCTACTTCAGTAGATAACCGTATCTAATCTTCGTAATTTTAGCAGTTAATGGAGGTTATGTAGTGCTTCACTTCGTTGAACTTTTTATCGCATTTTTTTAATAAACCTCGCACCTGATGCGCAAAAGTTTATATTTTTGGTTTATTATTTTCAATAGTGAAACTTTGTATATTAGACCAAGAAAAACTTTTTTTTCATGATGCCTAGAATCCAAAAATCGTGGCAATAGTTTCCAGAACTATGGGACCAAAGTAATTTCGGTCAAAAATCACATAATTTGGGGTCCAGTTGATTCTTGAAATTCGGCATCAATTTCGATCAACCCAAAAGAGTAGAATTCAAGGGCTAAATTGTTTCGAAACGAGTTTTTTCAATAGATATTATCACAACGAATCGAATGAAACCGCCCAAATCGCTGTACTTTTATCCGTACGCTCTCTCTAAGGCCTAGAATTTTGACAAGCATAAAGAACATCGACATAGGAGTGAATCGCAGCTGGTGAAACTTGGTTAAAATTGCCTTATATACTGCGAAGACCGTCAGCTGTTATCATAAATTTTGTCACTTATAGATGGACTTATAAAGCGTAGATAGCTGATTCATTTTTTTCATTAATTCCTAGTTGATGAGTGCCTACGCCCATACCGATATACATGGATTCTGATTTACCAATGTACTTGGTACGGTTCATTAGTACAAAAGTCGGTTTAGTTCATATTATGATAAACTTGTTCTAAATAATATTACGTTTAGAAAATGTGTGTGTGTATATATGCGTGTGTGTGTGTATGTGTGTGTGCTTGCGTGGGTGTGTAAATTTACAGTTTTCTGTCGGTTTTTTTCCCCCGCGAATGGAATCTACCTAAACAGAATCATCCGAATTAGATTTCAGATTCGTATGCGCCACCCCCAGTATTTGATCGAAAATCGTTTTAAATAATATGAAAAATTTTCCACTAGTTCTGCTTACGTAGAAATTATACTTCAAGTTGTAGGTATTGTCCTAGCTGGTAAATACGAGAAGAATACGCCTCGATAAACATCCGTGTGATGCTATGGGCGTTTGTTAGCAAAAGATTTTGTGTGAAGGTAGCAGGTATTCGAAATAATTGTTGTATTCTAAATTTAATATTCCTATCATCCAATTATAATCTCTCATTCACATTGCTCGTTCTCCTCAGCGTATTTTGTTAACTGATTTAATGCCGACAGTTTAATTCCAGAGATCATGTAGGATTATATCGGTAATTCTTGTCCGTACCTCAGACTGTTGTCACCCAGGGTGATAAATGAGGTTATTTTTAAAAACCTTGTGCGAGTTATCTGATTCACACACATTTAAAAAAAAACGTCTTCCAATTTAGGAGTGGTACACAGCCTCCTAATAACAATAACATGATTAAGGTTGAGAATATATTGAAGATGTGTTGTAAATACGTATTTGCACATGCGTCGATGCTTTTCTTAATCCGGGGTACAAACCAATTTATAGGAGATCATCTCAATCCCATTTTGCTCAATCGCTGAAAATTACATTGAAATCGGTTGACAACTACGGAAGTTTGATTGCACTGTGTCCTTTCAAATCTACAACTCGGAGAAAGAGGTCACAGTTGAACATGAGACCCCCAAAGAAGATGCTCCAAGAACATAACATGCCAAGCCACAAAGTGCATGATATCATCCAATTTGTGCCAAGCACACGCTTAGGGATAACAGCATACCACTTGCAGTCCACCTATAGAGCGCTTTTACAGTACAACCACTCCCTATTATTAGAGTCTATTCATCACGATCGTATCATTGGTAACTTCTATTAACAGTTTTCATCCGGTTTTAATGACCTTTTCAGGGATTGAATGTTTTTAGAGTTATTTAAAACATTTCAACTATCTATACACATTCATGTTACGGGTACGAGGAAGCTGTCACACCAAAGTAAGCAGACTTTTTTTCAAGCAGACACTTTTCTGTCGTACGATTTCCTTACCGTTTGCAGTTAGAAGGCCCTCCCGTCAATCCTTTTCTTTCTCACATGATTATGCAGCAACATCTGCATTTCAAGCAGAAGCAGGTCACCTCCTCTTCACAACCTGGAATTTTCAAGATTTTGCTTTAGATGCCAGCAAATTGCATGCATTCATATGTGCAAAGTAGATAAAAAGGCTGCAAATTATTACACAAAGGTTTATTATTTCTGTATTAGATAGCCCTTCTACGCTGATCATTGGTCTAAAATTATTATTAAGCCCCATATATATCTAGCAAATGATCAAAACCTGGAGCATCGTGCCTTCCAAAGTGTTCACATCACCTTTACAGCTCAGGACACCACAATTTTACAGTTTATAGTTGGTGAATGTTGAGAAATTTTCTAAAAATGTCAAAACAACAAAACAAAAAACTTAGTAAAACGGCAGGTTGAAAAGGAAAGAAATTAGCCTCAGAGGCCCCATCAGCTATTCAGTGATCCTCCAAACCTCGTAATTGTTTTTGAGGTGTCTCGAACGAGCTCCATTAAATTTCAGCAACGTGAGTCGATTAGGAAAGAAATTAGCTTCGGAGGTTCCGAAACTGATAAGAATAACACGAGAACTGAGAATATTACAGCAATATAAAATAACCAAGTGACTCAGAAAGAGTAACGCTTAGACCACCGAGAAGTTTCAACGACCCTCTGTTTGCGCGCAAATTGAAAAGAACCAGAACTTTTTGATCAAACTCTATATACACATATCAAAAAGCGTTAAAATCAAGGAATTTCAGAACGAATATCCATGAAGGAAATTTTGGATTCATTGCAATTGTTTAATTATCTTAGAAAATTGTCTAAAACGTTCCGACCTTGATAGACTCGGAAGTAATCAACCTTCTGTTGTTGAAATATAAATAATAATTTAATTAAGAGTAATTCTTAAGTATTTACTAATCAATAATTTAATAAATTAATATACTCGTGATTGAAGTAGGTGATTACCTACCTACGCTTCACGAGCCCAATAGGACACAGAAGTTATTCTCGATTCCCGGAATCAGAATTCCACTGGAATTATGTTATCAAATGATACAGTTGTCATAGTTTTCAAGGCGATTTTCAATATGTTTTACTGGTTACGACTCACAACGTACGAAAATTTTTATTAGAAAACGGATTAGATTCAATTGAAAGTATTCATGTATTATTCAGATTGGGCTTTACGTTATCCGTACTCAAATCGCTCCTTAATTTTCATGAAATTTTAATATCTATTTTAGAAATTGATTGATATTCTTGTGTGTTAATATTCTAACGTCAATTTTGGATTCAGTTCCTGGAAAATTATCCACTACCTAATTCTGAGCTCTATTAGGAAGGGCATGGTTCGACTCCTATCAGATTTATAAAACCATTTTTCGTCCACTTCAGATCGAATAATACCCATCATATTGAACGTTAATTCAAAGCCCTCACCGTTGACATTAGTTGCAAATATATTCAGAACCGTATGCAGCGAGGCTTCACTCTACTTTCCCAATGTCTTTCATTGTTGACGTTGGTTATTTTCCTGTGCAAATCATCTAATGTTGTTATTTAAGCCGTCCCATCAAATGTGAGAGCGGTTTATTGTTTTTCGGGTGATATGATTACTACACTTAGACGTGAGAAAAAACAACCACATGATAGGTAATGTTGATCCAGGTTATATTTATAAAAAACCTTTAGGTTATCAGTGTAACTCACGCGTAAACAAAACTATTTTGTTTACATGTGAGTTATTTCTGAAGGTGGAATAAATTATTCTGAAAAGCTTTGTAAATAAAATTTACAGAGATAATCGGTTTCCTATATATATATATATACAACCTGGATCAACTGGATGGATTAAATAGATTTTGTAATAGATGGATTATCACATAAGGCCAGCAGCAATCCGTTTCAGACAGTGTTGGGCATAATAATCTTATCGTCAAATACGAATACGATTGTAATCGCAATAACTATTCGTTGATTACGAGTCAACTGCGATTATATTCGTATTCATGTAATCGTATTCGTCTGTCGGCGATTACAAGAATACAACCCATAAAAATGCGTCACGGTCATCAATTTCAATAGGGCGTAACTCCTATAATATGTGAAGCCTTACTAATATTACCTAGCTTCAGAGGGACGTCCTATTGAAATAGATTCGAGACAAATAGGCTGGGCTCCAATCGTTGAATTCGCTTTAAGGACGTCCCTCTGAAGCTAGGTAATATTAGCAAGGCTTTGCATATTACAGAAGGGTCGCCCTATTGTAATTAATGACCGTGACGCATTTTTATGGGTTGTATTCGAGTAATCACCGACAGACGAATACTATTACACAAATACTAATATAATCGCAGTTGACTCAGAATCAACGAAAAATTATCGCGACTACAATCGTATTCGTATTCGACGATAAGATTATGCCCAACACTGGTTTCAGAACACTCCGAAACCTGAAAATTACAATCCGATGGAGTGTGTCGTGGTGATATTCGAGTTCATTATCATGTTTAATTAAGAATTAGGGGATATCGGTGATTAGTAGTGGTATTGGTATTTAGGAAAATTAAATGGAACTAATATGAAGCCTCAAAATTCCCCACATTTGCTCCAAAAATTGATAAAATCGTATGATTGAATGAGTGTTCGAATTGTGATAAATAGTTAGGTAGGTCAAAATCATAATTCATTAATCAATTGTCATAATTAACTTACATCCTTTCTTGCACTTGCAGTCATCGTCGAGCATTTTGGCCAATGTGTGGAAACGCCTGTTTGGTCTGGGATACTGACTCCTCGGGAAGTGATTTCAACACGATATACCTTTACTCCGCGTCTTATCTCTGGCTTCGAATTACTCTTCTGTTTGCTCTATTTGTAAATATTTTTTCTAAACTGAGACGCGGTCTAGTTTTAGGCGGTCGTGACGCGAACAGCGCAGAAGCCACTGAGATGTTGAGTCAGAAGGTTGAGGCTTCGGCTGCCTTGTGTCCTTTAGAAAGTCACCGGTGACGTAGAAACTATGATTCAGGAGGTCGCGGAGAGGGGGGTCCTTGTTACAAGGGAAAACCGCCTGTTACGTAACGAATCCTTGAACAACTTCCTTCCCTGTAAGCAGGGTTGCCATCAGTACGGTAATTACCGTAAACCCACGCAGGGTGGCTCCCTGCTGGAAAAGTCAGGGAAAACCTGGAATTTTCAGGAAATTCTTCGCGTTGGGTAAAGTCAGGGAACTGTCAGGGAATTAATCAAAAACCACCAAATGTCAGGGATTTTTTTAAATGAAAACTTTGAGTAATAATTTACAGTGTTTTTGGGTATATTCTAACTCCCCAACAATCAAACTTCAATAGCGTACTTTATCATACTACATATTATTTCATAGGTGAGTTATGCGAATGACAAATATAATTATCGAGTGGTGGTTGAACTGTTCAAAGAGTAAGAGAGGATATGTCTTTGGCTCTTCTGTTTACTACATCACCTAGTAGTCAACCACATGTAAGAAACATCAACCGAGTATTGAACCAGGAGAGTAGTGGAATCATCCAGTGAGAGTCCCCAACAACAAGTTTGTATAGGCACATAAGCTACGACTTCTCAGGAGGGTTAAGGTGAGGGAAACTGGCCCATTGAAATGTGGAGTCTTGTATAATAACTTACGACTTACCGACGAACGATTTTTGTGGGACGGAAAATCAGGAAGTTATATTCTCTCTAGCAACAATTTAGTTGTAGGTGAAAATAAACGTGACGGTTTTTGCTGTTGGACAAAAATTTGGAATTACCCTCAGAGCTAATATTCATGTCATATATATATTTTTTGTTTTTACTTCATTTTAAATTATTAAAATTAGAGCTTCAACATATCGCTTCAGATTACAAATTGAGAGATCGTAAAATATCTATCTCTATCTCTATATATCTCTATTATTAATAAGAATGAAACTCCGTCTGTCTGTTTGTCTGTTTGTTTGTCTGTCGTGTCTATGCACGGCCAAACGGCTGAGTGGGGGGAGTGTACGAGTGGGGGGATCTTCTTGAGATTTTCCAAAAGTGGGAGCGAGCGAATTTAAAATTGTTTAATCCCACCCGAACCATGGGCCGTAGGGCGGGAGGGGGGTCGAAGTAATAATTAATGTGCGCTTTTTGGACTTCCCCGCTTCCCCAACCCCTCTAAACGGCCGTCGAAAATTCCGGAAAAATACCGGTTTCGTACGTTTTGAAACGAGAAAGACGACGGCGCGATCGGATCGCGAAAAAAGTATCGGGAAATGCGTAAAAAAATGCGAAAGTACGGACCGTGTTTTCTCGAAAAGTCCGCCGAAAAACTTGGTTTTTTCCGATTAAAATATACCCCATAAAGGTACGTTTTTCGGAACGGTTTTCGCGGGCGAAATACAGCTTTGGGTCCGCCGAATCTGAATCCGAAATCGGATATCGAAAAAAGTGACGTTAAGTCGGTCAAATCGCGAGCGGAAGCGAGAAGAAGCGTTTAACATCAGAAATTAATTTTGCCGTGTTCGCGAGAAGGCTCTACGAAGTCAGGGGTTCGATGAGGCGGGGCTTGCACCTGACGAAAACGGGTTGCGAGCAGGTACACGCACTTACGTCTTGAAGGGTATACAGGTATACCTTGCGAGCGAAGCGAGAGCCATGTCAACAGAATAAATTCGGATTTTTTCCTACAAATATACAGCAATACCTTGCGAGCGAAGCGAGCAACATCCCCGAATAAACTTTTTGTGGTTCCACGTAGTTTCATAAGATTTAATTTGTTTGTAAGAATTTCCAACAGAAAAAAACGTCTGCCAAGTTGGGTGGGCAGTATAACTTCCTCAAGCGAGCGAAGCGAGCAGCATCCCTTACAGAAGTTAAACCTACCCTTAGGGATCTATCGTTTGCGAGCGAAGCGAGCAACATTCCCTACATGCCACACTTTGCGAGCGAAGCGAGCAATATTCCCTACATGCCACACTTTGCGAGCGAAGCGAGCAATTGAATGGGGGGTCCGGGGGGCTTGCCCCCCGGCTGGACGTGGAGGCGAGCGTAGCGAGCCGGAGCGGCTAGTATATTAATAAGAATGAAACTCCGTCTGTTTGTCTGTCTGTCGTGTCTATGCACGGCCAAACGGCTGAATGGGGGGAGTCTACGAGTGGGGGGATCTTCTTGGGATTTTCCGATAGGGTGTATAAGCGAATTTAAAATTGTCTAATCCCAGCCGAACCATGGGCCGTAGGGCGGGAGGGGGGTCGAAGTTCGCGTTAATGTGCGCTTTTTGGACTTCCCCGCTTCCCCTACCCCTCTAAACGGCCGTTGAAAATTCCGGAAAAATACCGGTTTCGTAGGTTTTTCTACGAGGAAGACGACGGCGCGATCGGATCGCGAAAAAAGTATCGGGAAATGCGTCAAAAAAATGCGAGAGTACGGACCCGTTTTCTCGAAAAGTCCGCCGAAAAACTTGGTTTTTTCCGATTAAAATATACCCCATAAAGGTACGTTTTTCGGAACGGTTTTCGCGGGCGAAATAAAGGTTTGATCCCGACGAATCTGAATCCGAAATCGGATATCGAAAAAACTGACGAGAACTCGGTCGAATCGCGAGCGGAAGCGAGGGGAAACGTTTAAAATTACATTTTTAATCGACACCGCCGCCCATTTCACAACGGAAGGGACTCGACTTCTACGCAATACCTTGCGAGCAGGCCAACGCACGCGCGCGTATAAGGATGGAACTTTCCCTTTCGAGCGCCATTTCAGCAGAATGAATACGGGTTTGTCCTACACATATACAGCAATGCCTTGCGAGCGAAGCGAGCAACATCCCCAAATAAACTTTTTTGTGGTTCCACGTAGTTTTATAAGATTTAATTTGTTTGTAAGAATTTCCAATAGAAAAAAACGTCTGCCAAGTTGGGTGGGCAGTATAACTTCCTCAAGCGAGCGAAGCGAGCAGCATCCCCTACAGAAGTTAAACCTACCCTTAGGGATCTACCGTTTTCGAGCGAAGCGAGCATCATTTCCTACATGCCATACTTTGCGAGCGAAGCGAGCAACATTTCCTACATGCCACAATTTGCAAGCGAAGCGAGCAACATTCCCTACATGCCAGACTTTGCGAGCGAAGCGAGCAATATTCCCTACACGCCACACGTTGCGAGCGAAGCGAGCAACTTAATGGGGGGTCCGGGGGGCTTGCCCCCCGGCTGGACGTGGAGGCGAGCGTAGCGAGCCGGAGCGGCTAGTATTAAATAAAAAGTCATGCAGCATTCTACATAATGGTCTTCTATTGAAAAAATAATTTTGGATTTCTAGCTTTTTCCGATGTTTTTATTGATTTTTTTTCACATATTTATGAAATCCAAGGACATTCAGTACGATTTTGTGTATACATTTTTGAATGTTCTAATTTAGGTATAGTTGATGAACTTTATTTGAGTAACATTCCGCTAAAAATGTAAAGTTAACGATTTTTAACCGAATTGGCCATTTGCTGCTTTTTACTAGGTTTTAAGGTTTTTAGTTACCTCAAGTACTTAGGTACTCAAAACCATTCCTTTTCTGGTAGTCAATGTCTAACTGCGATTTTTTAAAAACTGGTAATACATTCTTTCACAAATGCAATTACTTCAATAAATGTATCTTTTTCCCCATGCTTCACCTTCATCATTACCACCAGTGTGCTGTAGTAGGTTGGTTTTTTCTCTCTTAAATTATACGATTTTCGTTTTAGAAGCATGAAAGGTGGCGCGTTATACCTACTTTGAAATGACGATTTTAAAAAAAATTGACTGCTATTTTTTGTCAGGGAAATCTCAAGTTCGGTCAGGGAAATGTCAGGGAAATATAAAATTTCCATTAGGGGGCCACCCTGCCCACGGTAATTTTGATGTATGTACGGTATACGGTAGTAATCTCATTACCGTATGCGAAAATACGGTAAAATGGGAAACCTAGGTAAGTATATTAATAGAAAACCTGTTATATCATTATAGCATGAGTTCATAGCTAAAGGATACCTTTAACAGGTTTTGAAGAAGGAGAATTTATTACAACCCTTTTGTTCTTGGTAGTACCTAGTTAGAATATCTAGGTAGTTTGAAAAATGACTGAACTTCTTCCATAATTTTTATTGAACTTATTTGTTCCCCTCACCCAAATGCACAATGCGAGAGGACTATCAGTAAAGTTAATCTTATTAAAACCAAACCATGAAATAAATAAGTGCAAGCCAGCTGGAGTCATTTGAACTTAATTTCGACCAGTGACATGCGATAAATGATTATGATGTCTACCATTTGTATAGTCTTCCACTTTCACCGATTTACAATCTAAGCTCCAACCACCAGGAACCTCCAAGTCTGAGATATCAATCGAAGATGAATTTTTCTTGTAACTTATTTTCGTTTTTCATATGAAGTTGTATAGAAAAAATGTTGTTTTGTCAGTTGATTCGAAAAGATACCTTCTAAATTTCGTCATTATTGACTGAATTCATGTGATGAACATTAATTTTTGTCTAAATATACGTGCGCTGAAAATACGGGAGGTTTTTAAATGGATGTACGAGAATGTACGGTAATTTGTAAAAGTAAGGTTAGTAAGGTAAAGTATTGGTACGGTAATGGATGAGTTGGCAACCCTGTAGGTGCGAACGGATGATTCATGCGTTTGTTTCCTTTTTTTTTGTGCAGAGCTTGCTGTCTGATGGTGTGAGTTACATTTAAAAGTGTCGTTATGACCAAATAAAATTGTCTGCCAACTCGAGTGGGTATTATAGCTACGCCACGTACTGTACTATCTGATATCGTCGGCCCCACGCCGAACTCACCAATCTGGAGAATCATAGTTCTGAGAAAATCGCGTTTCAAGTTTTTATTACCTATCTCTTGGTGGCAGCACGAGCTTTGCGTATATCCGTCAATATATTGACTGCAAATCATCCATTTATTTTAATTGATTTCATCTTCATGTTAATAAATCTCATCTCGTTAGCACAGAATCATCATCTCAATAAATAACAAGAAATATATATTTCATGAAAATCAGATTATGCGCGTGCGCACAAGCTTCTAATAGTCGAACGAGAATCAAACTGAGAAAGTGTCTCAAGAGTTTACGCGAACAGGGCTTGAAAACTTGGCAAGAGAACTTTTGACTTTTGCGCATGCGCACTATACACTAAGGACCATCCTCCGTTTTCCGATAAATATTGTGCGACATCGTACGCTATTATGTCGTGAGCAATAGGTGTTTCATGAAATCAGGTTTTCGCATGATCACCTTCTATTTATAGCCCGACTGCCAAGAAACCTACAGGAAACGTTCTATTGAAGGTAACCCTCACAATTCCTGACAATTTTAATCAAATCTGGCCCTATAGGTATGACGTTTGTATGTGAAAACTACTTTCACGTTGGCGCCTGCGCAATGACTATAATTGGAACAACTTTATTGGATTCATGGCTAACTCCTTACGCGTGTTGACCTGAGAAAGACAGACAACATAATTGTTCAGATGGGTGGTAATCTGGGTTTTTCCATGCACAGATGGATTCGTGTTGTAGGGGAGATTGGGGTAATACCGCCAAGTCGGGAATACCGCCACCCCATAAAATTATCGAACCACCTGAGTGACAAATCTTGTAGCCAAATATCGTCATCTTTAGATCAGCAGTAATGTTGGAAAAGTTAGTTTGGGGTCATTAATTTGTTTCTATCAATGATAAGCGAGTTCAATGAGAAATTTGGCGTCTTCAATGTAAATTTTTGAGCATGACGACGTAGAAAAATCATTTAGCTTTAATTTTCATCCATTACTTCATGATTTTTCACAAAAACTGTAGCTTTTAATGATTTTTCATCTCGAAAAGTTTACTGGGGCAATATCGCCACACCGAATTCATTCAATATTGCCCCGATGCTCCAACCATCAGTCTTGTTGGAAGTTTTTTGTTGTAATAATCACCTATTTCTATTGATCCCGAGTAATTAAAATATAAATTAATATTTAAAATACGAATTATATTGTGATAGCTTATCTCCATAAGCACCTCTATATTTACCTGATCGTGATTTATTAGATGTTTACCTACCTATCTGCTGAATAATTGTACAGTAAGTATTTATGTTTCTAAATTAACATAATCGTTGTAAGATTCCACTCTTCTTGCTCCCGTTTTGATTTTGACAATGGACGTTAGTCTTGTGAATTTTGCTGAGTCCTGAAGAAGAGCACAAATTTAAAACTTTAAAAGCTGGGAAGGTAGAATACTATGTGATATTTCTTTTTTTTTAACGAGTTCCGCGTTGAACGTTGTCAATAATTCAGTTCCTGTGAAGAACCAACATAATTTTACCAGTGTTTATTTTGTTCCGATTTTACTATTCTAACGTGGAAATTGTTTGTCAACCTTTAGTGAATCCTTTTCTTGTCAACTAACTTCCCAATATGGTGAGGAGCTACCCAGCAAGAGTTTTTGAAATTCAATAAATCGTTATTCCGATATTCTGATGAGACTGTTCATTTCCTCCTTGTTTTAATATGGCGGTATTACCCTAACCACACGGCGGTTTCCCCAGCTAGCTGGGGTAATACCGCCATTTACAAGGGTCTCGTAAATTGCTGTTTAATTGTATAAAGTTGCTACACAACCAGTAAAAACTTGTAATCCACTACTGGAGATGTTTTTTTTTATAATTTACTTCAAAATCTGAAGCTCCTGAGTGCAAACCTGTTCTGTGATAGACAAATATACATAAGGTGGCGGTATTACTCATTTTACCTCTATATTGATCACCCCTCATGTGGCCTGTCGAGAAAGTACTATATAACTACTATAAACTCACCCGAAGCTACCTGCTGACTGACAGCCCTGAAGAGGATCAACACCTCCATAAACTTCTCTTATGATGATTAATAATTTCCTTGATAACCACCTCCCTTAATAAGGAGAGTTGCTACGCCTCCAACTTGATGAATAACTCCCAAGGATTTGAACAACTTTGTTGATGGATTGAGGACATTAATCCTCGTGGCTTATGAGAGCGAAATTAACATTGCCTGCACTTCAGAACTAGAGGTTCTACCGACTCACCACTTCGTCTGCGACTTGTATGAGTAAATTCAGATCCAGATCCTACTGGGTTTGTGGGGTCATAATTGGCTCGATTCCCTTCTGTTGTTGAAATGTCGCAAATCTGTTTATTCTGAGAGCTTATAATGGCTGATTACAACGTAATACGGAACCTTTTCCTAAGCCAACACTTCGACGGCCTACACCAACCCGGCACACCTCTCTTCGTCAATCGGCTCATCCCCAAAAAGTACCCGAGGTACAGTAGAGTTTATATCACCATTTACTCGAAGAATCAGCTAACTGAAATAAATCTAAATCAACATTGAAAATCGTGTTCACAGCCAAAAAAAGTTTTGCATCACCATTCAGTCAGAAATGCACGGGGTTTTAGATTTTTGAAAAGTGTCTTTTACTACAATATATAAACAACAGATGAAACTTTATTTGGATAAATTTCTCCTTTTAGAATTTTTTCTTAGAAAACGGAAAAAAACTGAAAAATCTACTTTTCTAAAAATTGTAAAAAAAACACAAACATCACACACAGAACAGCTGATCTACCTTCTCCAAACATCCACTAGCTGCAAGTTGCAGATTCTGGAGAGGTATTATGGGTTGGAAACTGCGTCCTGGGGTCAGCTACTTCCGACTTTGAGCTCCTTCTGAAATGTTCAGCTACTCTATCTTTATACGGTCTCTATCTTTATACTCAGAAGCTCGTGAAAACTGGCTACTCCCTGAATGGAGAAATTGTTTATTTTCTGACGAAACTCGCCTCGCTCTTGTACCAGATAACCACCTTGCACCAAGTGAGCACACCATCGCTCACTCACACTTGCACCGGTTTGGGATCGGTAAAGTTACCGCTGCTATCACTGTGGGGGAAGACAACGCTGAACAACGTAATTTTTGGAATGCTCGATGTTTTCTCAGGAATGTGACAAATCTTAATGACAAATGACAAATACACAGGTAAAATAATGACATTAATGACAAATCTTATGGATATCATTGTAACTCCGTTCAATCTAAATCCAATTTTTGTATCGTCAAAGTGAATAGAATAGCCTACAAAGAAACGAACAAATATCAAGTGTGTACTGTGAAGTATTTTAATTATTAATAATACGGCGTAAAAGTACACCTTGAGCCAATAAAAGTTAGAAGAATTTGAAACCTACAATTTCTAAGGGTAAGGGGAACAAAAACAGTTTAACTCACCTCTATTTTTTTTCTTCAGTGGTAAAATTTCCACTTACATTTTACGTTTTAGACTATTCTGAACAACTTCTGTTCCATAATTTTCTGTGTACGCGTGTGTATGTCCGCAAATCATTGTAACAAGCTTCATTGTCACCATATTCAATCGATTTTCGTGAAATGTTCATGGAATGTGAGGGTTGGGGTGAAGATGGTCCCCTATGATTTGCGTTGTTCCCAAATCAATACTTCACTCGGCGCATCCGCAAACGTAAATTCTCCATCAAGCATCATAATCTGACGCCCCCGTCGTCCTACCTAGCTCAAATTCGGAGGATAGGTAGAAGAGGTTAATTTGAGCATTTCCAAATAATTTCAACAATTTCATCATTAGCAGCTACTGTGCATGCGCGGATGTGTATTATTTTTTAAACAAGCCTAACTTTAACAGTTTTCATCCGATTTTGATGAAATTTTCTGGGAATGTGCAGCTTAGACTATAAATGGTCCACTAATAATTCCGTATTTCTAAAATCATAACTTCATTTTGCGCATGCGCAAACGTAAATTCCTTCAAGCATAATTTTTTTACGCCTTGAACCTCCAATCCCGCTCAAATGTGGTGCATAGTTGGGGACCGATGGTTTAATTATTCTATGTCAATTTCAACATGATTGCATCATTATTAGCTCCTGCGCATGCGCGGAAGTGTACCCCCAGGAACAAGGTTAATGTAGTTCATACCAGGTTTACATGTTCTTACACGGCGATCATAGTTTGTGGTAAGAGATAAACTCTGCTTGCAGTTGAACAGTTGACAAGGGCCTTTTAAACTCAGTTCCATTGGCTTTTAGTGGAGAATTTCTATCGGTTTATATTATTGAGGGAAGACCAAGTACAGACCAGAAGATATTTCTGATGATGAATGTATTGTGGAGTTGTTGGAGGTATGTTCAAGGCAACCAGGTATCTTCCAGGAAGCCCCAAATCGTTTCGAAAAAGGATTGAAGAGTTGGATTCTACGTCTATTAGTTCCCGTTTCTTTGACTAACGCTGCCTTGTTAACATCATCCGTATTTTCGTTTTTACTATACCAAAATAATGTTACGAAGTGTCATAAAATACTTTCATCAGATTCACTGAGATTTGTGACTCATCCTTTTACTGCAATTTCAATACACGATAAAAAGAACGTAAAAAACAATAACATAAAATATATAATAATTCAGTTGAACGAGAAAAACGACCTTCGCAAGAAACACTCTTACAATAAAAAATCTGATTTACTGAACTAATCCGAACATAGGTACGAGTAATAACTCTGATCATAATATCTAAAACCAACACATTCACAAAGTTATCAACCAACAATGTCCGAAATCATCGGTTTGCAACATGGAACAATAACTGTCCTTGTAATTAAATGAGTTCATGCTGCCTTTTTTGTCTTTTTATTCTCTTTTTTTAACGTTTAAACTCCAGGTTCCCTTAACCAAAATGATTAGGGCTTGTACACAGCTAAACGAGATCAGTAGTTTAAACCAAGTTTCAAATGTAAAAGACGCTTAGCTGTGTTTCAGTTTAAACCTTGACTTGTACCCCCGACCCTGAGTGGATTGATTTGGGATAGTTTTTTATTTTTGAGATGCGAGCGTGCGAGGCTTTCTGGCCCTAAAACTGTTCCAAGTCTGAGTTATATATTAACTCATTTCTCTTGAATATGCTTAACTGGTAGTTATCCTTACAATTCGATTCAAACAATGATCTATTCCACACTACATACTTTCATCTCTTTGATTTAGTTGATCTGGAAAAAAAGAGATGCACATGTGCAGGCAAATGTGTTTGGTCGGTGCAAAGTTAAGTTGGTGTGTAAACAGTTGATGCGAAACTTGACACAACTTTCCCAGTGTCGAAATCAGTGTTAAAAAGTAGCCTTGTTTAATGATTTTTCATAGTTGAAAGCATTAGACTTTGATTTGTGTGAGAACAACATAGATTCCATAACACCGGGGGAAAATCTTCTGTCTACTTCCATGAAGCCTTTCTTATTATGGGACAATAAGTTTAAAACTACTATTTTTGTTTTTCATTAATTGAAGAAAACTTGGAAAACTCATTTTCTGGTTGGGTATAAAAACAAAGACAAGCCGTATCGTACAACATTAATTATTAATGAGTTATATAAAAAAAGCAACTTACGTGGATTAAATACGTCATTTATGTACGATTATTATAACCAATCAATATAAAAAATGTTAAAAAATCTTTATACTAATTATAAAATTGTATGTTCTAAAGGTATAGGTTAAGGTAATTGGTCGATACCGACTTGACATGTTACATTCCTTCATGTTGAGCTTACCGGTAAGAATCCTAATATAATTCACAGCTTTTTAATCATATAAAGTCAATAATCGTTGGATTTTGGGTGTATTTATTACCAATTTTCAGGCAAATTCGTAGTACAAAATGCCTTTGTTAACTTTCCTTCTTTAAACTATGTCCTTGCAACTTTCCACAAATGTACCAAATATTACGTTAGGGAATGCAATTTGTTTTATAATTTTACGTTTCAATTAATATATTTCTAGCTCTATTGACATACTGGTAATGTATATGTAATGGTGTAAAGTATAGTATAAATCTCATAGTTATGTTGTTATTAGTTTGTTGGATATGAAGTTCTCTGGTCCAATCAACTTATATGCATCTGTGGACTGTTGTCGAGGATTCCCCGTGGCGAATTGCAGGTAGATGGGCGGAGTTGCTGAGATGATACGATTCGAATCCTCAGTGATCGAACTCATCTTGAAATCGATGTACCGTATAGTTCGATATTGGGGCAATCGATTCGTCCTTGTTTCCCTCCTTGGTTCGAGATCTTTCCAACCGTGGGCCTCCGTGGTTAGGTTAGAACATGCCGTACCAGCACCAGCATTGCCCGCATTCGCACGTGCCATCGCAAGCTAAACAACAAAAGGAATACCTCATGAAATGACAGTTTATTGATTTTCTATTTTTCACTCGCTTAAAACAAGTTCTATCCAGTGGAGTGAGCAGATTTTCGACTCGTATCGCCTATTAAGAGAGTCACAATAGCGTGGGCTTGCCCAAGAATAAAGTAGCTGATAGCAAAAAGGAATCAACCCCTTGGTAGGCTATATACTATCCACACACCATGGCAGGCTTTATACTGCCCACCACTATGGAGACCTTTATACTGCCCACCACCAAGGCGACCCTCATACTATCCTTTTGGCAACGTTCATACTGCTCACCCTCTCGGCAGGCTTCGTACTGCCCACCTTTTTGGCATGCTTTATACTGCCCACCTTCTTTTCAGACTTTATACAGTTCAGTCTTGTGGCAGGCGTTATGCTACCGTCCACTTTGGAGCCCTGCCCATCCTTTAGGCAAGCTTCATACTGCTCGCCCTCTTGGCAAGCTTCGTATTGCCCACGCTCTTGGCATGCTTTATACAACCCACCAACTTGGCAAGCTTTAAACTTTGGCGGACTTCATTATGGAAGTTCACACTAACGGCATGGCTTCTTACTACCACCCCCCCCCCCCCCTTGACTGGTTCAATTTTACTCGTAACATTTCCAAATATATTTGGACATAATGTGAGTTGTAGCAGAAATCAAGGAAAAGCAACAACCTTGTCTCGCCATTACAAAGAACGACATAGTATTCTGTATTAGAAAGCCGTTCTGCGTGGTTCACTCATTTATCTCCGTTTTGATAAAGGCAAATACCAAAATATATCATTGCCTCATTTCTTTTTAAATTATTCTTCATTTGGTTCTAAATTTATACATAGGCAGAATCAGCAGAAGTTAGTTCAGCCTTATCCTGCACACAAATGTCGCTTTGCGATTCACAGTCATGTTAACGATTTGTTTTCCTTCCAAGCTTGTGCTCCTTCCCATCAGTTGGTCTCTTCCTTACGATGAAGTCCCTCCCTCAATTTTAGAATACAAAAATCAAACCTGTTCGCAAATATATCTTTTACATGCAGGACCCACCTCCCATTTTTTGGGGTTACTACTGTTTTGGTTTAGTAAAAAGTGACCTAAATGAACAACTTCTAAAATTCATAAATCGTAAAAAAAAGTCAGCCAGGTTGGGTGGGCAGTATAGCTTCCTCACATATTGTAACATGTGCGTATAGAATTAGTTGAAGTACAAAATACTAGTCGAAATTATTGATAAGTCGGCTTTATAAGAAATTAACGTTTGTGCATGCGCACTGACTATTAATAATCTAACGGCAATGAAATTTATAGGGCAACGTCCATGGAGCTAAACCTCACAATCCTTGAAAACTTCATAAAAATCGGTTTATTAGTCCCGAAGTTATGCCTGTGCGGATCAATTTTTGTTTTGCGCGGGCGCAGTAGTTATTACTCTACCAATCGCAATATAATTTATAGGGAATCTTTCTAGAACATATACCCGATTACTACTGAGTTTGAACGAAATCGGACCTATAGATGATAAGAAATTGACGTTGTAGTAAATTAACCACTGCGTGCGCACTGACCACTATTTATGTGGCGACAAAGAAAGTTATAGGGGACCGTCTAGAATCTATCCCGCACAATCCCTGAAATTTAATCAAAATCGTTCCATTATACTCAGAGTTTTGCCTGTGTCAAGTATTAGTTTTGCGCATGCGCAGTAGTTATTACTCTACTAATCGCAATATAATTTATAGGGAATCTTTTTAGAACATATACCCGATTACCTACTGAGATTGAACGAAATCGGACCTATAGATTACCGTAGATTTCCTAAATTGAGTTTTTCTATACAATTTGCACTCCCGTAGGCAATAGATTGTTACTTGGATAGATTTGCTAAATTGAGTTTTCTATAAAATTTTCACTCCTGTAGGTAAGTTAGGTATGTATATAGAGGGCATGGATAATTATTGAATCAGGCCCACCTATATAGATTATATTGCGTAGAGTTAACCAAGATGTTGGAAGAACTGCAAAGTATTTCGAAAAAATCTTTTCAAAATCGCCTTCTAACCGTAGATTTGCTAAATTGAGTTTTTCTGTACAATTTGCTCTCCTGTAGATATACAATTATGTATGTACATAGGAGGACATGCTTACTTATTGGATCCAGGTTATTGGAACCAGGTTTTTATTTGGTTGTTCCTTTTCTGAGTTTGCTTTTGAATTTTGACAACTGTTACAATCAATTTTTTCTGTTATCTTTATATTTTACATATGTAAGACTTGGTGAACCATTGTTGTTGGTTTTTTTTACATGTCCGTTGCATTCGGATATCTGTTTTTTTCTGGATACACCGATCTGAGGATGTCCACAGCTAGTGGACGAAACGTTAATCGATAAAAGAATAAATGAAATAATTTCATTTATTTTCCTGGGCCGCATCCCTACTAATTCTAACGTCCTATGGATGAATTATTAGGTATGTACTCAAGAGACTTGAATCTGGCATTTTTATGTTGATTATATGTAGAATTAACCAAGATGTAGGAAAAACTGCGAGGTATTTCGGCTTACCGCTCTTGGAAGTTGTTTGTTCGCCGCTGTCCATCTTGCTCGCTGGTAAACTCTCCTTGAATAAACTTCAAGCTCGCAATCTTATCCCGCCCACAGCTGAAATCCGAATGAACACACTCATCACCCATCCATCTCATTTTATACTGCATTCTATCCCACGATGGAGAGGGTTTTTTCAACACTCGAACGATTGGATTATCCTCTAGTTTAACCACCGTAGAAATGAGCTGTTTTTTTAGCACCTATCCGCCAAATTTAATAAACGACTAAGATAGCGGGAGACGTTACATGTTGATATTGGGATTTCCGACTCCCCCGAAGTGTTTTTCCACGATGTTTAGGAAGAGATTTAGTCATTCTTTACAAATCAGCATTTTTTCCCCAGTCATTTTAAGTACCTTCTTACCTTTCGAACTCGATTTCTGCAACGTTTTTTCCGCATTGTTGACTCCGTTGTCACCCGGCTTGTGATCGAACGCCACTCGACAAGAGTTCATACCCATTTTTTTCCACTTTGACCGAAAAGGTGTTTTTCTTAAGCCGGTTATGTGGGTCGCTCGAGAGCTGAAAAATATGTTTATTTCGCGGCCACTTATTCATCATGTGACCAGGTATTAACCATGAAAACGAAAGTGGGCTGGTAATCTCCGGATTAATCATCTTGCAAGCTGCACTTGATAGGTGAGAAGATACCGAAGAATATTAGTCGCAGTTTTTTCTGCCAAACATGTGGTTCGCCGGTAAACATCTCCTCATTGCTGGTATGTAGCAGCATACATAGTAACTATATATGGATTATTGCATGGTTTCTACAGTCAAAATGGATATAGAAAAATTCAGATCTTTCTCAGTTTGGACATTTTTATGCCTTTACTTTGGCTACATGGTTATAACGATGTTTTTCAACATTTTCGTTTCGGTTAAAGTAATATTGTAGTATTTTCAGTTATTGGTTTGGATATTTGCTATAATGCATGAATAAAAGGATAGATTTGATAGTTTCTCAAAGTAAACAAGGCAGGTTGTTGGTGGGAAGATATGTAGCAGCATACATAGTAACTATAGATGGATTATTGCATGGTTTCTATAGTCAATATGGATAAAGACAAATTCAGATCTTTCTCAGTTTGGACATTTTCGTGCCTTTACTTTGGTTACATGG
Organism: Adelphocoris suturalis; assembly: GCA_030762985.1. Lineage (NCBI taxonomy): Eukaryota > Metazoa > Arthropoda > Insecta > Hemiptera > Miridae > Adelphocoris > Adelphocoris suturalis. Next base: position 69,116,467 of record CM061041.1, on the reverse strand, counting down.
TTAAAGCGATATTTTTCAACAGTTTTGAGGTTGAATAAATAACACAACTATTAAAGTTGCTGAGCTTATAATTAACACAATCGGTTCCAAGAAAGTCAGTGTTCAAACGAAAGATCGAAATACACAGAAAATATATTACAAACGATTGAAAATACGGTTTACGAAGTTTATTAATGTGAACAGTACGACGGTTTTACTTCGACAGACCCCAAAAAGCTAAAGCCTGGAGTTTAAATACGAAAATGAAACTTATCGAACAAAGTTGAAAGAGAAGGGTCCGCGAAAATTCCCAATTAGTTGCTGGGGAGTGAGGTAGGTAAGTAGGTATTCAGGCTTAGAGGAAAACCCAGAGAGGGTTTTCCTCAACTACTGAAGGAATGAAGGGATAGTATTTATGCATTTAGTGCTTTTCATGACCATGTCAACGGTGTTTTGACCTCTAGTCAGGTATTTTACCGTTACGAAGTAACAAGTTTCGTTTCGCGAAAGTAATATTGTAGTAGTTTCAATTATTGGTTTGGATATTTGTTATATTGAATGAATAAAAGGATAGATTTGATAGTTTGTCGAAGTAAACGAGGCAGGTTGTTGCTACACCAAGAAACGAACATACGTAGGTAGGTAGGTAAGTACAGCCTATGTATCAGATTTGCTTTTGGTTAAAAGTAAACAAAATAGGTAGGTTGGTTGTTACTCTGCCGGCGAATACAACTGCTGATTAGTAAGTCGAATATCGAACTAAGAAATGTGTAACATGAATTAAATACCTGCTGTAAGAAACCTTGAAATTCATTCTTGTGAAGGTTAGACTTCATAAAGACGGCATTGTCAGTGCAGTTATTACGCGAGTTTTGCATTTACGCAAATTTTTGGACAGAAAAAGTTAATTAGGTAGAACTACCTACTTCGGTTTTTGTCAATGGAAGTTCATGGACACTACGTAATAGTATAATACATGTAAGGAAAAAACCTTGAAATTCAAAGTAACTAAGGAAAAAACCTTGAAATTCAAAGTACATAAGGAAAAAACCTTGAAATTCAAGGTAAGGAAAAAACCTTGAAATTCATTCTTGTGAGGTTAGACTTCATAAAGACGGCATTGTCAGTGCAGTTATTACGCGAGTTTTGCGGTTATTCAAATTTTTGGGACAGAAAAAGTTAATTAGGTTGAACTACCAACTTCGGTTTTTGTCAATGGAAGTTCATGGACAATACTTAATAATATAATACGTGAAAGCAGGTAGGTATACCTACCTAGATCTATAGGTAATAATAACTTAGGTATCTATAGGTAATAATACCTTAGCTAAGGCGACATCCACTATTCCCGTCAGGCAGAGCTCTCGGCACATCCTTTCTCAGGACTCGTAAGATTTTTAGTTTCTTGATTGATTCAAACATTCAAAGAACAATTTTGAACCTAAATAAGTAATCCACAGCTTTTCCGCGGCTGATGTCTAGTCTTCTGCGTTAAGGTGAAAATTCCTAGATGCGACTCACGACTGCGACTGCGGCTCACGATTTTTGGTCGACAGACGCAGTCGCACGCCGCAAACTTGTCACATTCCTAGGTACGGCTGGCCGCTGCGTCAGTCTGGCTCAAGATGTCTGTGAAGAAGGTAGTGCTCGCTCTCCTGTTAGAAGAAGAGGAGGAAGATGAACTCTTGACGATTGTCCGGGAACCCCACGCTGACATGTTTCGAACGAGGAAAGATGAAGGCTTTTATAACTTACTGATACACGGCCATTTGAAGGACGACCCCATCCTCTTCCGGAGTTTTTTCAGGCTGAACGTGCCTCAGTTCACCTACATTTTATCACTGGTGGAGGACAGACTCTACGTCGCTGGGTGCAATAGGGTGCCAGACCCTATTGCTGCTGAAGAAAAACTGGCCCTCACACTGAGGTAAATCACGGAATGACGGAAATCAGCACAGCTTAAATTTTTTGGTTTGTGAGACTTGCGGGTTTGCATACCTCAGTCGCAGACGGCGTGCGGCTGGACTGCTCACCCTACCAGTCGAGTCGCAGACGCGCTCATCGGCCGTCAGCCGCATGCGGCCATGCGGCCGGGAAACGCACCTAGGAATGTTGTTCCATAAGAATGCATTGAAGGAGTGGGACGCGGCCAATCGCGAGTCGCAGTCGTGAGTCGTATCTAGGAATTTTCACCTTTACGCCGTGTCCTACGTAGGCGACCAAAGAGCTCGAGCGACCGGCGCGTTCGAGCGACCTCAAGCCGCCCGCGCGCACCGCTGTAGTGTCCACAGTACGCTTCTAGAATCCTTAAGAGGTTACCTTTGCTTCGTGCTAAGTGTAAAATTTTTTCTGTTTTTGCGATATTATGAACAATTTCGGTATTTCTTTCAAATAATGCAGCAATGCTTTATTACTTGGCGAAAAATAGTTCGTTGAGACAGAAGCCAGTTTCGACTATTTATTCAATGAGGGAACAATACGGTGAGTTCCACCATTTGTTCCCGCAACTCAGGAAGGGATGTGGCGGCAATTTTTTGCTTAATCCAGGATGAAAATATCCACCTTTGATTATATTCTTGAACATATTGAAGGAGAATTCAATCATCTAGTTACCAATTTTCAAAGGCCCGTAGGAGCTGAGGAAAGATTGATGTTGACAATCAGGCAAGTACGCACGTAATAAATTATAAAACATTTTATTTTTAATTTAGTTTATTAATCGTCAAGGGAGTTCTCTTTTCGAGAAAGCTCCCTTATCCCTGAAACTTCAATTTAAAAAATCCTGGTGATTGACAAATCCCAACTGAGTCAAGTTATAAGCTTTTGAACGGTTTTGTCAACATAGTGATTTTAATTTGGATTTTAATGTGGATACATCTTAGCTGGATTTTGAAAAAACGTATTTTCAGTTGTGGGGGGGGGGGGGGGGGGGGGTGAAAGGAGTGTTATTTTGATCGCAATCATTCCCAGGTTGACGAATACAGTCGTCACAACGTTCCACTAGAGAAGGAGCCAGGTTAAAAAATCAAATAACCGGTAATTTTTCGCTCTTTCAATGAAAACTGGACAGTTAGCATTTAGAGCAATTTTCGCTGGGACACCTTGATAAAAAACCGGACTATCTTGGCCAAAACTGGACACCTGGGGCCAATTTCATAAAACAACAAGTAACAAGTGTGCAAGTTAACAAGTACAGGTACTTGTAATGCACTGTTAACTAGAACAAGTGTTTCACCAAAACGATGAGTAAAAGAGTAGAAAAGTTACACTTGTAGAAGCTGAGTTTACAAGTGTAGCAGAAAAGGAAAATGGCGTGTGAGGACCAACGATAACTGCCCGATTGGGCTGGGATTTACCAATTTATAAATTGAAATACTGATAAATACACAGATAAATGTAGTAAAAGGTTGTGTATTTGACTATTATACCATAACCTGTTTCTGTTGGAAAACATTGCTTTTCCAAATAACATCCTACTTTCCAGTAGATGCCTACCTAGCCATATCTACGGCCATTTCAGTAAGTTATTCGTATTAATATGTTATTACCTTTGCATAAGCTTTCACTTCTGAACGGAGTGAAGTTTACAGTGGCAGTGGCTTTGGATCCATGCATGCCTCCTATTGCCCAGTAGAGGCCAATACATAATTTCGGTTTTGGAGAAAGAGCATGTTTTCGGGCAGACTCACTTCCAAAAATTCCTCCGATCATTGATTATAGCCTCTTGAAGGTCTCGGAAAACATCTTAAATCTCTCGTTAAACTCAAAAATACTCACGAAATGAGCGTTTATTCATGGCCGAAAAAATCTTTGACGTCTACTACGCTGAATTCTTCTTTATTTTCTCTATTCTTCATCAGAAGATGATTCCCACATATTAAACGCACCGAAAAATTGTCAACTCACAATGCTGGAAAATAACAAGTTTACAGGTGAATGGACGCAGGTTAAAAATCGGCCATTTTTTACAACTGTAAAACAGTGACCTGTACAAAATGATGGGGAAACATTTGTAACTTGTCCAAATTCCCCTGTATACTTGTTAATTTTCACTGTGAATTACAAGTCCACACTTGTACCTTTATGAAACGCTTGCACACTCATTTTTCACAACTTGTACATAAAATTGGCTTGTAACTTGTCACGTGTTGCATTATGAAATATGCCCCTGATAACCCTGGCCTGACTGACAGGAAATGGCGCCGATTCCTATAGTTCACTCATCACCATGACAACAAATTGTAATAACCTGGACAATAAGGTTCTTAGCCTTGTGTCGATATAAGGATGCGCTAGTGTCCAAGTCTCTGTAATATCACCTATAAGTATATTTTTTTCGAGTCAACTTAAAAGTTCAGTAAATGCAAAAGTTTAGTTTCAATTTTAATATGTTGTCTTCAATATTGTCATTATTTTTATTCACAGAACTCCAAGTCCTGTAGGTTATTTGGACTGTCTGGGTATATTTTAGGTATAGTCAGTTTATTTAGTCGGCCAAATGGGCGATGGCCAAATTCGGTCGGCCAAAATGGGCAATGGCGAAATTCGGTCGGCTAAAATAGGCGATGGTCAAGTACAGTTTGGGAACCACTGGTCTATAACGTAAACTGCGAGTGGAAATTTCGATTTTGGTGAACTTTTTTTTCCATCTCTCGAAATTGCCAACATTGCTTTCGCTATATCTAGGTAGACTCTGAAGCAATAGCTTATTCGACTCCCCAATTTCAATACCTTTGGTCGATTAGGGCAGAAATTATCCTGGGGTGTCGCTCAGCTGATCAGTTCGCCTCCGTGCTTTGCAATCGTATAATTGTATTATAGATATCCCAATAGAGTTCTATTTTAAAAGTAAGCACCCTGGATCAATTAGCACTGATTTCACGTTACTGTAACGCGATTTCGTACCATTTCGTGACCTTCTTCGTTGTTAGTTTTTTGCAACGCATTGCGATCTACATCGCATGTTTAAAGCTCAGTGTCTCCTTCGATGGCAAGAATGGCACTCTACTTATCCTTCTGGCCGACGCTACACTACCTTGTTCCCTGCAACATCACCAACACCCTGGCACTCAAATCCATCCTTCGCTCGCCTACCAAAACAGTTTTATAAGGCGATAACACGATTGAGAAGCGGGGTGACCGTCACCAAATCATTCCTACACCGTATTGGTCAGGAGAAAAATGGCTTGTGCTCCACCTGCCGAACAGAAGAAACTGCAGAGCACTTGATAATGGAGTGCACCAAGACACACAACCAAAGACCCACGTTGTTCCACAAGTGGGATCAAGAACTATCAAGACCATATAATCTCAACGTTGCACTATGCTCCCAACTTCCACCGGTATACTAGACACAATTACCGTCACGTGACATTTAGTGAGTTACGCTCCTATTTTCTGATGATTATCACTTACAACCAAATCGTTGCTACGGCACTATATCTTAGGCATTTATCATCGTACAAAGATCGTTCTCCAGTCGTTGGAAAGCTCTCGATTTACCTAATCGTATTATGTTAACCACTGCGCAGTGCGTGGCCATCAATCTGAGGTATGAGCGTGGTTTTCTGATAAATAGTTTACATACAGGTGATCCTTCTCAGTTAATTTCGTAAACATGATTGCAATCACTATTAGACTGGGAAGAAACTTGGAAGTTTGAATTTGATAGGGAGTCTCCCTGGAGACATTGAAATGGTGGGCTCTTTCCTAATAAGCTGAGTGACCTAAATTCTCTCCTGTTCTCCCAAGGAACGCGTTCCATGTTCTGTCAAGATTTAGTGCTCAGGACTAAATTTGCAGTACTTTTTGCAATTTCCTCACATCATTTATGTTGATCGTACTGGCAGGTAGTCAGGAATGAGAGCAATATAAGAACAGAAAATTATTATATTTATGCTTAGACACAATACATCATACAGACGCTTTTTAACAAATTTAATAAGGGTTTAGCTGGGATTTCCAATGGACTGATGCGTAGCTTTATGTAATTTATGTGCGTGCCTTATGTTACGCTGATGTGTGAGATATGACAGAAGTTCCAATTTTACTGGTCTGGTTATAGTATGACGCACATCACCCCGCACTTACAACAACAGCATTGGGTTTCCTCTTCGCAACCTGCAACAATTGAACACAGATGGATTACATTTTAAATCAAATTTAATATCAACATCCTTTCAAGTATCTACTCATGGTAGAGGACATATTTTGGTTTGGCAACTTTCGGCCCTTCGACCCCTTTAAATGGGCTGAAATTCGGGATGATTAGAGGATGCCCTTCTTTATCTGGGTAAACGAAAAGTTGGCCCTACCCGACAATTAGGGTGGGCGTGAGAGGGCTTCGAAGTTGTGGGGAGGGGGTAAAATTTGAAGGGGGGTAGATAAGGAAAGGTGAGTGATCGAAATGATATAGGAAGGCGAGATAACAGATGGCGACCCGAATTTGAGAAGGACGGAGGGATAGGTAAGGATGGAAAGGACGGGGAAGTTGAAATTAGCCCTTTAATTTAGAGAGGACCCCGTCATTTTCATCCTTACATATTCCTTACGGATTCTACGTTTGCGCATGCACAGAGTAGAGTATTTTGTGAGCAAAGAAACTAATAAGAGACCATCCTCTCCTTTTTGAATTTTCAGAAATATAATCACACTATTGCAGTTGGGTATTGCTGTGAAATATTCTGGTTTTTCTCACCTAATTAGATCGAATGGATGACCGGATCGTGAAATTCCCCTCCCGCAGAAGAACGCAAATCGCGTCACACTTGAAACAACCGCAGTCGCATTCTTCTTCGCAACCTATGAAAATATACAATAGCCTCGTGTAATGGGGTTTAAAAATAAGATTACATCGAATTCTTTTATCATCAACGAGGATATGTTCGTTGAAGTGGTTCAATAAGTTGCAATATTGTGGGTACATTTCGAAAAGTAGTTAACCAATCAGAAGAAAGTTTACTGAAAAATATGTACATTCCAAGTTTTTTAGAAATGAACCCTCTAGCCAGGTTATCTTGTCTCCCTAAAATTCATAAGGAAGGAGCACCGATGAGACCGTTGGTGTCTTATATTGGTGCTCCTGCTTACGAATTGGCTATAACACTCAATTTTTTATGTAGGAACAAAGGCAACTTTCGGCTTCAACATACTGTACCAAATTTATATGATTTGGTCTCCAGAATTAAGGACATTCAGATGCCTCCAAATGTTAAACTCGCATCTTTAACGTGGTTGGTCTGTTCACCCATATCGATGTAGCTATCTGCAAAGATGTGGTATGCAGGCTGATTCACACCTCTAAATTAAAGAGATGACTTGTTTAATTTGATGTCTGTCTGTATGGATCAAAATTACTTTTTATTCGAGGGGCAATGTTATACACAGCGAGGGGTTGCTATGGGTTCTCCGTTATCTCCTCTGCTTGCAGATATTTACATGGATTATCTTGAGCAACAAATATTTAGAACTTCTAACACAAATGATCTTCTCTATTGGTATAGATATGTCGATGATATTACCGGCGGGAATAAACTAAATTTTCTTGATCGGTCCACATCTCTTTGGTAAACGAGATGCATGATTTTTCAATTTTTAGAAAAGATACATATAACGGCCCATAGTACTTCAAATCACCCTTTAGTCCATAAGCATGCAGCTTTCCATAGGATGATGATGAGTGAACGAAATTTAGGAAAAGAAAAATCCATTATCAAAAGTATAGCGGCTAGTAATGGCTACGGAGGAGATCTCGTTGATACCATATGGGATGAGATTCTTAAGGAAAAGAGTAGAGATAAAGTTTCCAATCTGTTTAGGGAAGATGTAGCTTTAGAAGAAGAATAATTTGTAAGTACACCCTATTATGGGAAAATTTTTGATAAAATCGGCAAAATTCTATCACCGAGGGGTTACAAAGTGGGTTAGAAAACTAGAAATAGTCTTTCTAGGTTCCTCTAAAGGCAAAATCAATGTTCAGGATAAAAGGGAAATTTATAAACTAAAATGTTCTTGCCGGTACGGATATTGCGGTCGAACTGGTAGGAAGTTCACGGAAAGAATAGAAGAGCATCAGGAGGATTTCAAGTAAAATAATGGTAAGTCTACGTTTGCAAAACATCTTCAGGAATCCAATCATACTTACGATTTTGATTTGACAGAAAGACAGCTTGTAGAATTTCTTCATTTTCGTACGAAGAGAGGTATGTTAAATGCACTTGATAAATTCGAGATTATCAAAAGTGACAGATCTGGTAAATGTTTGAATGAGGATATCCCTCAATATATTTCACCACTGATAAGTCCATTTTTATAAAGCTTGGAATTTTCCCTTGAATCTATTGAAACCATTAGGTTATTCTTCCCCTACTTTCACTTCATCTGATTAGCTATAATCCCCCTTCATTTTGCTTGCACTTAATTGGTTGTACCTCCAGCCCCCTTTACTTTCTCTTAACCCATGGGATTCAATCTCCCTTCACCTGTGACTATAAAAGCTGTGTCCTTTCCAATGTGTGTTCAGTTATTGTTTGTTACTGTTTGTTACTGTTTGCCTAACCGTTGAAATCGATTTAACATTGTAACTCTTTATTTTTCATGGAAATAGACTGTTTTTTCATTAACTTCCGTTTTGAAATGGGTTTCTACAACTTTGTTGCGAGTGATTTGGTTCGTATGGGTACATATTCGTTATCAGAATTAAGCTGTACCCTCTATAAAACAGTGGGTTTTACACAGGTTGTAAAATAAGTCGTAGAGATCTCTTGAACGTCATTTATAAGTGTTATATTATTTGTAGTTAATTAGTTTATTGAGGAATAGAAGAGTGTAATCGTTGTTTTAAAGGGTGCACTAGTGGTTTATAGGAATTATAACATGATTTATACATTAAGGGCAGTAACAGTATATTGTGTACATCTACTAACTGCATTGGAAATTATAAATAGGGTCTATTGGATTTATAAATAGTGATCGCTGTTCATCTACTGATTTCCAACAAAAAGTTCGTCCTAATTTTGTTGCCCCTTTAGCAAATAGCTCGCTGGGAAAGTCTGCTTTTTCTTTGAAAACTCGAACATCGTTGAAATTCTGTCGAAAGGCAGTTTCAAGTTGAGTGAAATGTAAGCTAGTTATTCGTATATAGCTCTTTAGTCATAGAGATCTCTTGAGCGTCATTTATAAGTGTTATATTATTTGTAGTTTAATAGTTTATTGAGGAATAGAATAGTGTAATCGTTGTTTTAAAGGGTGTACATGATTTATACATTAAGGGCAGTAACAGTATGATTATATGATGGACATCTACTTACAGCATTGGAAAACAATTCCACACTTGGTGCACAGTTTGTCCAACATATTTGAGTCGTTGGGCGGACAGTAGGTGACGTTGTGGGTCGGCACTGAAATCGCAACACCTGCGATGGTCTTTATCTTGTTTGTCCGTTATCGTTATGTAGATCCGATAATGAAGAACATCGACCAACCAGGGTGATCCGCGTATTAAAAGGATTACCTGTATTTATATTTGGAGTCGTTGAAGATATCGACTTATAGATTGACACCTGTGCTCACTACACCTTGCCAACGTTTCACGGAACGTTGTTTTCGCACCTGATGCGTTAGGACGAGCTTTCTGAGAATTGAGAAATGACTGTATCTGGTAATAATAATGTCAACGCTATTTCAGATAAAAATACGCCCAACTGCGTGGCGTATTATCAACTTAGAGAACAGAAATAATATGGGCCACTCCCAAATGCGTAACGCTGCTACTTTATTTCGTATGAATTATGTGACGAGTCATCGTCTCATTTATTGCACGTCTAGATTCCATTGGAACGATTCATTCAAGGTAACAGCCTTTCGAAGATATTTCAACGGTAGTTCTAATCTAACACGCAATGTATAAAAAAACGCTGCAAATTATTTCACAAAGGTTTATTATTTTTTCAATTGAGTTTGATCGTAGTTTTAGTTGGCTTGCGTAATTCATAAGGCCCGTCCAGACTCCTCGGCGTGTCCTATTTCGAGTTGCCACAACCTATACTTCTATAATTATATACGCATGTTTATATTTCTCGATTTGAGCTCCTATCTATCCAAATAGTTATTGCCTTAATAATATCATTATCTAAGTACGTACGAAAAGTCGAGAGGATATGTTATTAAATATGCGTAGGAAAAGCATTGGTATTAACACACAAATATGACCTAGAAAAAAACATATATTCATGCCTCGAAGGAACGCTGTACCCACCTCATGGTGCCGCGGTGTATTATAATGGTATAGCACGTAAAAGTAATAAATATCCATTCTCCAGCCACCACAAGGTGCCGCGGCGCCTCCTCTCACTCCACCCCCCGCTCACCACCCTCACCACCCACCGTGACCCCCTGCCAAGCGTGCCAGGCGTGCATGCGTGCTAAGTCTAACACTCAAAGCATTGAAAAAGACACTTTTTCGCCCGTTTTTGGCCCATAGCATCTATGCGAGTAAAGCGATCGGGATGGTTAAACGTTAGGACCAACTAGACCCCAAATGGAGTCTATGTGCGAAAGAACGGGTTTTTTAAGTAAATTCGGTGCTGTTTCGATATGCGCTCTACGGAAGCGGGCACGCGCTCTACCTATCAGTAACTGTTTCGGTATGCACTCTACCGACCAATCACCATTTCGATATGCGATCTACCGACTAATTCCCACCAGAAACCAACAGACATTAATAAAACATCTTACCTCATGTTCTATATGTGTCGTTGACGTCCCGTAGAAAGCCTCGTCAATTTGAATGGGGTCTTTTGACGTTCCAACCGTCGTATAAAATTCTTTCAATAACATTATGAATGCGAACTGTAACAATGAACACTTAACACGGGAATATCACAGCCAGAAGTATCACAGCAAACTGAAATGACTAGCTTCGATGAGAGAACGACTAGGACAAAACGACCCTTTGAAAGTTTAATCTCCAGCAAGAGTCAACAATGCGTCGAACACCGTGATGATACCAGGGGGCATAATCTACATAAACAATCCTTCATTCAATAACAACCATCCTTCATTAAAAACAAACGGATTCCGATTTTCGAATCATCATTTCAAGTCATGTAGATCACGGTACAGCTCGGTACATCACAATCGGGCTGACCGTAGAGCACGGAACTCGGTAGAGCGCATATCGAAACAGCACCGTAAATTAGGCCTTTTATGGCCCGGACGGCGAACGGCGAAAGGCGGACGGACATTTCAAATTTGGATTCTACGCACCTTGAAACGTGATGTGACAAAGTTTGAGGGGGGGTTATAAAAATTTTTTGCTACACGATCACATAGGCTTATTATTGGAAATAATAAACCAAAAGAGTAATAACATGTAAGTAGGGTAAACCTGTACACTTACTTTCGAACGCTCATTAAAATTGACGTCATCATCCTGGAGCTGTTTTTTCGCATAAAAACGCACGAAAATAACTGAGATATGGTTGATTTTAAGCTCCAAACCGGCCATCATGTAATTTTACTGTTTGTGTTCGTTTCCAAGAAAAAAAAGCGTCAGGATAGGCGTTTGGAGCTTAAAATCAACCGAATCTCAGTTATTTTCGTGCGTTTTTATGCGAAAAAACAGCTCCAGAATGATGACGTTAATTTTAATGAGCGTTCCAATGTAAGTGTACAGGTTTACCCTACTCATATACCCAAAGCAATCTACGCAAACTGCGTACGTTTTTTTTTTTTTTTTTCTCTCATTTTAATTTTCACCAAAATTACATAGAATCTATTCATAGGGACCTCCCAGTAATGCATGCATTACTTACCAATATGTTCTTAACCAGATTTCACTCTAATTTACTCTAATAATCTTTTTTATATTTTTCTTAATAATATTAATTTATCACATTTTTATACTTCATATATATTTGCAACGTAATTATTATAAGTAGGTACCTATTTATCTTGTCAAATTGGGCGTTGCCCATATCATAAATAAATGGATAAATAAAGTGATAAATAGGATGAAATAAACATGACGTCTTCAGAGTAGTTTTGGAATGAGTCAACAATCCCAGTTGAGTCGTCCTTTGCCGTTATAATTAACGACAACTTCCTCGACAATCGCATCTCGTTACGGCGAGAGACGTAGAGAACTCGCGCTTAGTCATCTTCCGAGACGATCGTCACAAGTTTCCCCTCCAGTTTAATCCTCCCCTTAATCCTAATCTTAATCCCTTCCCGTTCAAGTGCGCCCTCCGAGTCGATGTTTACCTCAGTAATCCCTCCGCCCGGAGAGAAAACTTTCTCAATTTGAGCCCTCCCTATTCCTCCTCTTGTATTGCAGTACGATGAGAGAGAAAAGGGAGGAAATCGGAATCGAATGCTCCTTGGAGAAAAAAAGAAACAAAATGAAAAGCTCGTTCGGGAAGCTTTGGTTCTTTGGTTGAGGAAGCAACGGGAAGCAATTAGGGAACGGGTTCTCAAGAAAGTCATTAATGGCTGGGGATAGTTGAGTCACGTTCCTGAGGTGGCTCCTATTATCAGGCGCCTCCGTCTGGCCGACTGTCTGATCGAATCCTCAATCCGCTTGATTGATAAAGAAAATGCGCCAGTTACAAACAATGGGCTCGTGAAAGCCCCTGCCTTCAATTACCATTGAAAATAAAGCAGGAGAGTCTCACTCGTGATTGAACTTACGAACGAATTGTTTCCGACTCAATTCAATTCAATTTTATTGTATAACCCTTAGGTATTACAAGGAGTTCCTTAGGTACATATTAAAAAATAGCACATATCTTGCCTTCATTTCTGCCTCAACAGACAATGCTACGTATGCTGTATCAAATAATTACTTATATAGGTTTACATGATTTACGTATGCACGCACGAACCCAAAGTTGTTCATAATGATCTGGACCAAAAAAATCACGAGAGTTCATGTTCAGGAAAGGGAAAAAAAGTTGAACTCCGGAAGGTGAAAACAATTCTTATGCTACCTATACGTATTTAGAAAATATTTTCGCTTGGAAATAATTAACCAAAATTTCAGACCAATTATTCAGAGTTGCAGCCCTTCAGGCGTTGGGAAAGAGAATGAGATGGAATCCAAGCAAAATATAATATGTGTGTTGGAAACTAATTGTAATTCCCGTTCCTCGTTTGAATTCAATAAACCGTTTTCACGCAACATGCGGGCTTGTGTGGAGATTTTCTCGTAACGTTCCACCAAAGCCCCCTAAACACTCTTGGGCTGTTGGAAACGTTGGAGTTTGTTACGGCCCTTGGAAGCCCTCCGACCCAAATCCTGTTCGATGCTCTCCGGCCGATCCCTTTCCCCTTTCAAAAGCCCGAAACCGAACCCTCGATTTACATTACACAAAGCGACGTTCGCCCTGAATGCTCCTTGGAGTGGCTCAGCTTGCCGCAAGGATCGCTACTCTGACCGTGCCTTCCTCACCCCACTTGAGCCCCTACTTGCCACAGTTGGCTTTCACCCATAATACACCTTCAGTTCAGACTTACCTTACCTTCCTACGCATCGCCACGGCTTAATTGTCCTTCCCCCTGACCCCTTTTTCGAGTAATTGCGTCGTTGCAAAGCTCAGCAGGCTCCTTCAAGCGCTTGTTACAAGTTCTCGGCAAATGCCGGCGTTTCTTGGGGGCTTACCTTCATTGAACTTAGTCCCAAGTCCTCTCGATTACTTCTGCCTCCTTGATATAGCTAATAGCCGGATATGAGGCAAACTTTCAGTACTCCGATGGTAGTGCCTTTTATAGTGATTTACCTGGTTGCAATATGTCTCTCAGATTCACAAAACTAAATCAACGGTTCACAACGATTTATGTGTCGATAATTTTGTCTTGAGAGGTGGTATGATTGTAAAATTTATATTTACTCTGTCGTTGGTTTACTGCTTTTTGGAACTTCAAAAGCCTTTCACTATTAGAAACTTTCTGAAAACCCCATAAAACCGAATCAAATAAGTTTGCATGCTAGATTATACATGAGAAACAAGTTGGGGAAAACCCGAACATTAATCATAATTTGTCAACGAACAGCCATATTTTCATTTCAATCAAAACCTGTAGAAGTTGGTGGATTTTATCTATATGATCAGTGATGGAAAATTGTATCCTTGATTGCTCCTTGGTACGGCTCAGCTTGCCACAAGGATCGCTACTCTGGCCATGCCTTCCTCACTAACACTTAATTGCCACAGTTGGCTTTCCCCATAATACACCTTCAGTTCAGACTTACCTTACCTTCCTACGCATCGCCACGGCTCAATTGTCCTTCCCCTAACCCCTTTTTCGAGTAAGATCTTCGTTGCAGAGCTCAGCAGGCTCCTTCAGGTGCTTGTTACAAGTTCTCGGCTTGTGCCGCTGTTTCTTGGGTGCTTTCCTTCATTGAGCTTAGTTCCAAGCCTTCTCGATTCCTCCTGCCTCCTTGATATAGCTAATAGCCGGATGTGAGACATACTTTCAGTACTCCGATGGTAGTGCCTTTTATAGTGGTTTACCTGGTTGCAATATGTCTCTCTGATTCACAAAACTAAATCAACAGTTCAGAACGATTTATGTGTCAATAATTTCGTCTTGAGGGGTGGTGTAATTGTAAAATTTATATTTGCTCCATCGTTGTTTTACTGATTTTTTGAACTTCAAAAGCCTTTCACTATTAGAAACTTTCTGAAACTCCCTATTAGCATACATGAGAAACAAGTTGGTGAAAACCCGAACATCAACATAATTTGTCAACAAACAGCCATAGTTTCAGATCAATCAAAACCTGTAGAAGTAGGTGGATTTGATCTATATGATCAGTGTTGGAAAATTGTATCCTTGATCGCTCCTTGGTATGGCTCAGCTTGCCACGGTTACCTTTCACCCATAATACACCTTCAATTCTGACTTACCTTACCTTGTCCTTTCCCCCTGACACCTTTTTCGAGTAATTTCCTCGTTTCAAAGCTCAGCAGGCTCCTTCAGGCGCTTGCTACAAGTTCTCGGCTTGTGCCTGCGTTTCTTGGGGGCTTACCTTCATTGAACTTAGTCCCAAGCTTTCTAGATTACTTCTGCCTCCTTGATATAGCTAATAGACGGATGTGAGACAAACTTTCAGTACTCCGATGGTAATGCCTTTTATATTACCTGGTTGCAATATATCTCTCAGATTCATACAACTGACTCAACGATTCAGAACGATTTATATGTTGATAATTTCGACTTGAAAGATGTTATTATTGTATAATTTATACTGCCCACCCAACTGGACAGGCGTTTTTTATTGATCTCTAATGTTTCTCCCCAGGAACTGGGGATTCTTCAGGGAGATGAAAATTGAATTCAAGATATCAAATTTAAAATTGTAAAGTATCCATTGTTTTGTTTTTGTGATAAAAATCGAATTTAAAGTTTTGTAAAGCTTCGTAAGAACTTTAAATAACTAATAGTTTTTAAGAACTTTCTAAATAAAGAAAGGTTTAAAAGTTGTACTGATATCGTGCATTTAAAAAATTATAACGCAGAGTGTTTCAAACAGAGTCTGTTCAGATCGGAAAAAGCCCTAACAGTTAATATTTAGAACTTTCTACGTTTTATAAATAATATGCCTGGTAGATGTTTCGTAACACCAAACTCTCGAGTTAGTACTTAGTTATAGACTGACGTGTGCGTATAATTTCCAATTGGTAGGCAGGCGGTACCTACTTAAAAGGCAGCTCCGCAAATTGTGGTAATGGCGGCGAAGGTGAGTCGGCGGTAACAACAGAACCCACCAACTTTGAAAATCTGCCAGTTTCGTGTCAGCATATTGAAAGCAAAGTTGGGGGAGAAGAGCAAAAGCCGCTTCCAGAGTTGGGTTGTTTAGGCGCTTCCCGGGACTTAAAGTCGGGGGAAGTCAGAAATTCACTTCGGACGCAGCCGGCGGAGGCGAGAGCATGCAAATGATTGTCGTGCGTTACAGCAAAACAAAGGCGCTTAAATGAAAAGCCGTCTGATGCCGAGATCAAAGGGAAGAGGGAATGCGGGATCAAGCGCGCGCACGCTGTCAGGATGCTGTGTTGGACCAAGTTATCAAACAGCCTTGTGACAAGAATGTTTTGAGCTGAATATGGCATCACCATAAGAGGCTAGAATTTATATATCTTGCAAATTATTTCGTGGACGTCCTGTAAAACCTGTTCTTCCACATACAGCGAGTGAACATCAGGTCATCCTCTTTCATTAAAATGGAAAAAGAGATGCCTAATCAAAACCTTTTATACTAAACTCAGCTGATCCGAAGGCCTTATCAGTGACCTGTATAAGCCAAGATCTCTACGTTTGATCCTGCTGAGCTAAGGTGTCTAGTTTCGCTCGGCTTCATCGAACGACCAAAGTTTGACCCAGTGGAATCTTGGGCTCGAAGTTTGACACAGCTCCACGAGAGCTCTATTTCATTTTTTCGCGCCCGTTTTATGATTCCGATTGATTCTACGTAGATTATTGACTAAGGCGACCGTAAAGGAGGATACTAGTTTTCAGCTCGTTGTCCTTTGTCTATGGTCGTTAAGGATATATCCTAATCCTATAGGCCTATAAATCCTATTGGCACACACGCTCTCAGGATGGTGGGTTGGACCAAGTTTATCAAACAGCCTTGTGACAAGAGCTGAATATGGCATCACCATAAGAGGCTAGAATTAAAATATCTTGCAAATTATCTCGTGGACGTCCTGCAAAACTCTCTTTGAATAATATAAAAGAATAAATATCACACTGTATATTGTTCCATAAACCTGGATCCATATAAAACCATTGATGTACGGCTCAGTTCTGTGGGCTGACAATGAAAATGGTAGCTCCCTTTTGATGTCAATAGTTACCAAGGAGTTAAAAGAAGTTAAGTATCCCAATCAAAATGTTCAGAATGTTTGTATGTGGGTGTATGGAATTGTAATCTAATGCTCTAAAATTAGCATTGTTTGCCCGAACAAAAAAATTTTGATTTTATCTCATTTTCGTAGAAATTGAAGCAATGACTCGGAAAATGAAGCAATGACTCGGAAAATGTTAAAATCAAAATTTTTGAAAAGCTTCTTCATTGAAATCCGTTTTGGGGTATTCTGAAACGGTCCCTGAATTTTACGCTTCCTCTCACACACACACTTTGCGCCAAAATATAGGTATGTGTCATTCCAGACGATAACTTACTCTCCTTAGGATCGAGATAAAAATTCCGTTCTTGCGCCAAAAAAATCAAGCTTTCCAAACGAAAAGATGAGTTCGTTGGCCAGCACTTTTTGAGCACATTAAATTAGTCAAATTTTAAAAAATGTACTAGAAAAATTCGCCAAAAATGGCTAAAAACTGCTAACAATTGTTAAATTTATATTTTTTGGTACGATATTGCTCAGAGAAAGTATATTAACTAAATAATTGAACATTCAAAACTTTATATGAGAAATTATGCTGAAAAACGTACTTAAATATCATTAAAATTTGCTTTAAAAAAAAAAGAAAAAAAAAACTACAAAAAAGCTAAAAATTGAAGACCTTTATTTGAATATGATATCATCATTTAGAATACGTTTTTCCCCATAAAATTAATAGATAACAATCTCAAATTTCAAGATAAGTTAACATTATACAATACGATAATTCACGAAAATTTACTCATACGATCATGCTGCATAAATGGAACTTTTTATCATCATTATTATTACGTATTGATGGCAAATAACGCTGAAGAATCCATGACTTTCCTAATCTCATCTGGTCTACCTACAATTTATAATGTTCTGTTATGAATAATGTCTTCCTGTGAAGCGGCAAAAATTGTATAGAGCGAAACACCAAAATTTAGATTATTAAATAACATTTAGTTTATTAAAACAAGTAGATCGGTGCTCCCGAAGTGAGTCACATGATAGTGCATTTTCTGGTAAGGAGATCCGTGTGAAATAGGCGTTTCCTGCGTTGAATAGGACAAAAAATGGCTTTGGAGCTCACTCAGCTGATCGATGACTCCTCATGCGTCTTCAGCACATATTCTCCCTTGAGCCTCCCTCTCAAATTTCAGCTTCCTGCGTTGAATAGTAGACAAAATGGCTCTGGAGCTCACTCAGCTGATCGATTAATTCTCATGCGTCTTCAGTACATATTCTCCCTTCAGCCTCCTCTCAAATCCCTTCAGCTTCCTGCGTCGAATCGGAAACAAAATTGCTTTGGAGTTCACTCCGCTGATTATTGACCTCTCATACTTTAGTGGCTCCTGATACATCTTTATTCTCGCCAAGTTACAGATTACATTCATACTAAGTTTCATCAAAATCGGACGTCGGAAAGTGGCATTTAAAACGATTTTAATGGCATACGAATATACATCAACGGACAAAGTGAACACAATAGCTTTTTTTTACCTGCGGTAAAGATATTAATTATTAAATTAAATTTAAAAAAATGATTGTATAAAATAATAATATCCTAATTGAACTTCCCGACCCTTTAGTGTCTGTAGAGAAGCGATTCCTCCACCACTTACCTTTTGGCCGTTTTTGTTGTCAGGTGCTGGACGCCGCGGTAGCAGCTTTCTGCCTTGAGGTGATCGCTCGTCACGGAGAACCTGCTGAGCGGCTCTGCAACAAAGATCCTCTGACGCTGAAGGCAGCAGACTACCTGTCGACCCTCTTCCCCAATTCCAAGTTCATCTTCATGGTCAGAGACGGCCGCGCCACAGTCCACTCAATCATATCCAGAAAGGTAAAATAGAGTTTATAGATTATAGCCGAAATCAAAGTAAATCATGGTTTTACATTTTCAGAATACTCCTTTTCCTTAACGAAATATGAACTTCAACTCCTGAAAACTTCCTGAAAAATGAACATGCAGTTCTATATTAGTTCCACATCCCCCCACGGTTCTCACCACTGTTTTCTGCTAACAGAAAATAGCAACAGCCAGGTTGCTCTCATGTCTGGTGTTTCGATATTCTGAGTTTACCTTCAGCAATTACAAGTCGGAAACTGCTATGCCCAGCCTCCTGAAAGAGATAACATCCCGATTATACCTTGGACAGCCCTACTGAATACGACTACATCGTACCAAGAAGAGCTGCAACAATATCTTCACTACCGCATACCAAATAAGAGTGGCAGAATTTTTATATGCATTTAAATCAAGACAAGTAAGAAAAGGCATAGCGCATTTTTGGCCTCAGATTCGGATTCAGCGCACTTGAAAACCACCAAGTACACATTTTCAGCTCAAAAGACTGTTTGGCCAATGAACAAGTAGGAAGGTCACTCGTGACGTAGTAAGACGACGGAGCTGAGGTTCCCCCCAGGCGGACGGGAGCCATGACGTCATATTGCCAATGAATTTCAAGAGCCCTTTTACTTTTCAGATACCCATAATATAGCACCTTTTTGAAAAGCTCTCACTCAAATCTTTCTATAGAGAAAATAACCACGAAAATTAACCATTTGGTCAAGAATGGTGATTGAATAATAATTGACATAGCAGCTTCGTGCAAACGTGCCAGGAAAAATGGTTGCCAGCTCGCATACTAATTTGCACGTCGTATTGTCTTTACGTTCCAAAATACGGGAAAAACAAATATGGACTGCTAATTTGGCAAATTCAGTCCAGCCGTCGCTTTTCTATAAAATTACTGAGCCATATTTGCCCAAACACCTTTTTGGCTGGATGTGATCCTACACCTTGCCATTTCATTCATTCAATTTCTAGGGTTGAAATAAACAATTAGGTAATTGAAAAATTTTGAGTGGTTAGTAAAGTAAAGTTTGGATTCCTCGTGAATTTGTAAACCTCGGAATTCGACTTGAATTCTTTCGAACTGGAACCTTTATTCGCGGGATGTAGTGTATAAGAAGGTGCAATTTCCAGTTGTTAGAACTTTACCAAACGGTTCCTGAAACGTTGGCATGAAGGTGTTTTATTGCCTACTGAATTAAAAAGCCACCTGATAACAGATGAATCGTGTGAAAGGAAGCATGCAGCTTTCAAGGCGGCCGATTGAAAGCATCGGGCTCCAGCTGTGTATAGCTTTCCCATCAAAGGATGGCTGGGCTGGGCTCAAAGAGAAACAGCTCTCTAATTTCTCCACTAGATTGTTTGGTTCACTGAGCTGCTACTTGAGTGAGTTGGCGTCACTCCAATACTGGTTGAAAACTCATCAAGATTCAGAGTCAGTTCAACCACTTCTGGCAGTACTGGCAGTTCGACGCATGCGCTGTAGTTTATTACCTTATCTCCCCCTCCTTTATCATCTCAATCTACGTTTTTTATAACATTTTACATATTTTATTAACTATACCAAGATGTGTTACCAATCCGCTAATTTTAGTGTGGATAAACAAGGTTCCAAACTCATCTCATTCCCTCCCTTCTATGAAGGTCGTTCTATACGGTACTGATTCGGGACCCTTAGCCTCTAACAAACCTTTTCCTGTTCCAGAAATCTGATACGTAGTTAGTATGCTTAGATGTAAGTATATTTTAGTAGGCACGAAGGAATCTCATCAGAACAGCAATCTACTCTCTCATACAGTTAACTATATATTCCATAGAGCTACCTACTCTCTCCATTAGGCTGTTTGACTCACCTGGCTGCTATAAGAATAAGTTGGTATCGTCACTCCTACCTTCCCTTGCCAAAAATTTGGATGTAGCAAGAATGCCGGGTGTCATACGAATGGAAGAGAGGCGGAAATCACTCAGAAACAGCTACCTACTCTCTCCATTAGACTATTTGACTCAGTTAGCTAGTTCTAGAGTGAGTTGACGTCGACACTCCTTCCTTCCCTTGACAGAAATCAGAATGTACTTATGCGGAAATTGATGAATGGGAGCTACAAGTCACACAGAAACAGTGAACTACTCTCTCCATTAGGCGTGTTGGTGGTCCCTGCCCCTACTAGAGTCATTGAGACATTAGACACAAGTTTGAATGCGTAGAGCAGAACAATTGAGGTATAGTTGAAACCTCTACTTGCATTCTAATCCCAACTGCATGTATATTAGCTTCCTAGTGTCATTAGCCGGGACCAGGCCGTTATTAATTCAGCGAAAGAATGCCGGGTGTTATACGTAAGGAAGGGAGGCGGAAATCACTCAGAAACAGCTATCTACTCTCTACATTAGACTATTTGACTCACTTAGCTGGTTCTAGAGTGAGTTGACGTCGACACTCCTTCCTTCCCTTGACAGAAATCAGAATTTACGAGTGCTTATGCGGATGGGGCGGAAATCTATCAGAAACAGTAATATACTCTCTCCATTAGGCGTGTTGGTGGACCCAGCCCCTACTAGAGTGATTGAGACATTACACACAAGTTTGAATGCGTAGGAGCAGAACAATTGAGGTACATTTGAAACCTCTACTTGTTCTAATCCTATCTGCCAACTGCATGTATATTAGCTTCCTAGTGTCATTAGACGGGACCAGGTTGTTATTAATTCCGCGCTTTAATACAAGACAAATACCGCAGCCGGTAGACACAACGGAGAGGTATTGAGGTGTAATGTGGATATGAACCCATACTGCTTCTATTATAATCGCAAACCGCACAACCGTATTAAACTGAGGCGGAATCCAAATTGGAAACATAAAGCCGGGAGTTGTTTTATTGTCGTGAAATGGAGCCAATTGGGCGTGGGCGACTTAGGTAGTGCAGTCCTTCCTGTGTTTGATCCTCTCCACAACACGAAGTTTAATTAACTCTGGTTCAATAACTACCAACCCTCCGTTCTAGAGGGAGACGGGCGAGAGAGATCCATTCGAAACTATTAATATAGAAATGGAAACATCCAACCGGAACCCACCACCTAATAGGGTCGTGTTCTGACTGCGACAAGCCGTTAAAATGTTTATTACACATAAATAAACCATTGAACTACGCGTGGAGTTCCTAAACTGAAAACAAGATCGCTAATATTGTTAGGTACTGCCTACGCTATACATTAATGTTACACAGGGTGTCCAAAATTAAACCCCCCCTCCCCCTTACCTTTTCCACAATTTATGAGATCAAAGTGAAACTTATTCTTTTAACTTTATTGGATTCGAAAATTATTCATACAGCCGAAGAAGCTTTTACAAACTATATGCGACTAGATAAAAAATCAGGTAATTAATATTTCATTGTACAAACATATTGAACCTGTGAACTCTTGGACCTTTACCTTAGCTAATTGCCATTGAGTTCCGGCATTTATATCTCCCAGAAAGGGGTTGTTGGTGAGTCGACTACTCCGATTCTCTATAAATGCTGTCTTGGTCAGTAAACATCCGAAAGAGGGACTTTTTAAGCGCATCTCGGCAATTGTGGTGAGAGTTGACCCCCATCTATTGTTAGACACTCCCAGTCCTTTCCAGCACTGATTTCTTCTCATTTTCTTTTGGTGCCCGAATTAACCGCAGCTGCAATATGTCTTTTGGCAGTATGAAAGGGCAGGGGATTTGGTTGCATTTTTTGAGCTCCTTCCTTTGCCAACCAGTCCACCTCCTCATCCCCCTTTACTTCTCAAGGGCTCGGTATCCACTGATAGAGTAGAATAAAATGGTTTTTTCCCCCATGAATATTACGATATGAAGAAGGTGTTGCCTTACGCTAGGCTCGGCCTGTGTTGTCAGGCGATGAGCCTGCTGCTAATTTATAAAAAAAAATATACAGGTATCTAAATTATTTCACTAATTAAATTTTAATTGTAATTATAGGTACCTAACTTTTAATTTACACACAGATTCATAGTACTATTGAATTGCTTATTACTAAAACTACTAGCAATATTAAATACA
Organism: Adelphocoris suturalis; assembly: GCA_030762985.1. NCBI lineage: Eukaryota > Metazoa > Arthropoda > Insecta > Hemiptera > Miridae > Adelphocoris > Adelphocoris suturalis. The sequence continues at coordinate 69,093,696 of CM061041.1, read as the reverse complement.
TATTCTGCTGAACATAAATATGAGCTATTTAATAATGATTCAATATGCATAAATCCTGTTGTTATTAACCAGGTTAGTACGTATTTTTTGCATCTGGATCTCCACTGGTGTTTGAGGAATTTTCAAGTGGCTATCTAGGGCTCTATGAATAATATTGCTTTTTCAGATTGGCTTAAACAGTTTTCAAAATGCAGTCAACAAACAATTTACAATATGAGTTAAACAATTTACAAAATTAATTAAACACACTTACATGAGTTTCAAAATCATGTAAAAACTTGAACGAATCGACCATACACATACAACCGTACATACTCTATTGATAATCTCTTCTGCGTGTGTCTTTCATATAATAACGAGATGGAAATATCTTCTCTGTGAACTCGGCAATCTCTGTCGTCTTGCTCAATGTGTATGGATGATTTTCTTGTTTCTCTTTAGTAGTCCATCGATTCACTGCAGCTGGTACCCTGGTATGTTTGGTTGATGCGTTTTTTCACCCTGTTTTAATGTCGGACACCTCTTCTGATGAAACGGTTAATGTGCGGGCATCAAGAAACCGGCGGCCAGAAAATGTTTTTGCGTCCTCCAGCGAAGATGACATTCCGGAAACGGGACAGGAAGAGAGAAGGTCCGTAGATAAAAAAAAAGAAGTTATTGTAAAACTGTATCAAGAGGGATCAGGATGCTCATAGTATTGTAGAAGTAGGTTTTTAACATACAGCTGTCAGATCGTGAAAACCTTGGCAATATCGACTAATTCGTTTGATGGTGGGGTCTTTTCTGTTATATCCTTCGTGTTTACAAAATATTTTCTATAGAATGGGGATTGATAGGATTGATGATCCCCAATCATTTTTACGTCAACTGTGGTAAAATAGATTAGAATGCTGTATATAGTTTGCTAGTCTGTATGCTCGCAAGCTCGCATCTAAAAAATACATTACATCAAGTAATCAATCCCTTCGTGCAAATTCAGATTAGTTAAACATGTAGGTCACAATGACGTGTATAATTTGGTGGTCTGGATGCTCGCATCTCAAAAATACATAACATCAAATAGTCAATCCCTTAGTAAAAATACAGATTAGTTGGACATACAGGTCAGAATGAATGTAGAGAATTAACGGAAATATGCGGGGATATGACAGAAAAGGCCCTGATGGTGTTCTCCTTGGTTATGATAGCATAATTTTCAAGATTAGTTTTTGCCGAACATGGTTTGTACCATACTATATAGAATATCAGCTTTATTTTGTCTGTCGGCAGTAAGTGTCTTATGTTACAGAACACATAAACTTACTTTTGAAATTTTATCATATGTATAGTCAATATGTGCTTTCCAGTTTAGCTTGTCATCGAAAAATAAGCCCAGGTACTTATGCGCTCTAACACCAGCAACTTCATCGCAAGAACATTATGAATTAGACTGGGGGTGAACGGTATTACCATACTCTCTTATCTTGTTTAAGATCTTCAGGCGTTCGTGTATTGATCGAGAGGTTGTGGAATTTCGTAATGAACCAAGTGCGAGCATGGCAGCTTGGGAGTGAACAAAAATGACTGTTCCATACAATTTAACATAAATACGATAATCTACAAAATTTACAGAACGCCATCCCTCCCGATAGCAAACTTTTATTTCTTTTCCAACTCATGTAGTTCATACAAGAGCTATAGATGAATTGAATTTATCTTTACCTCTATACAAAACTACATTTGCACAAAATGGTTATGTATCGAAGAGTATTACCTTTCAATCAGCTTCCTTCTAGTTGAATGCAGGAGAAATTGCTTGATGAGGGTCCATAGAATAATTATAAGATAGTAGTTAAACATTGATTGAAAGGTTTGTAGCACTCTGCTCCAATGTTGAATATCCTAGGGGTTCTTTATTCGTGCTATTAGTATGCTTGTGTTTTAGTTGTATGTTTCTTTTAGCGAATTTTCGTAAAAAGTGAAGCCATTGCAATGGCTCGGAAATTTTTAAAATCAAAAGTTTGGGGAAATTCCTTCATTGAAATCTGGTTTGAGGCATTCTGAAACGATTCCTAAAGTTTCCGCTTTTTCATATGAATGTATGTAGTATTATGTATCATCCCAGACGATAACTCCCGATAGGATTGAGATAATAATCCCGTTCTTGCGTCGAAAAATCAAGCTTTCTAAGTTTAAGAATGAATTCGTTGGCCTGCACTTTTTGAGCTCACTAAATTGGTCAAATTTGCTTTAAAAAAATCACTGCAAATGGCTAAAAACGACCAAAAATTGTTAAATTTATAGTTTTTCACCAAATTTCAGTCAAAACAACATTATCAACAATCAACTAGCATATTTAAAAAAAATTGCGCAAAATTATGCTGAAAAACATACTTAAATTTAATTAATATTTGCTTTAAAAAAATCTATAAAAACCGCAAAAAATGTAAAAATCCAAAATCTTTTGAATCGACGAATTGCATTTAACATTGAGTTTTTTGCCATAAAATCCGGTTTCAACTATTTCTTTCTACTGAAATTGCTTAAATTTCAATACAATTAAACAGTACGATCATGCTGCATGACTGGAAATTTAGTCTTCATTTTTTCACTCCCACGTAAGAAGTAATAGAAGAATTATTATATTGTTTTCCATTAATTATTATTTTATATATATGTTCACACAATTTTTAGAAAAACAAGAACGTACGACACAAAACTAATTTTTATATTTCGGCTTAATAATGCCTTTTTTTTTTAACTTCTTATTCATACAATACTTTAGAAGAAGGCATTATTAAGCCGAAATATAAAAATTAGTTTTGTGTCGTACGTTCTTGTTTTTCTAAAAATTGTGTGAACATATATATGCTCTTGTAAAGTTGTACTTCATTATATACATATATGTATATATTCTTTGCTTTTCCTTTTTACCCGTTCTGTACACCCTTCATTCATTTGCTTCATTTGTGTAAGAGTAATGTCTAGTTGGTATTGTGAACAATTATTACTTTTTCTTTGTGTTCTTCGTCGAACTTATCTCCCAATACGGGCTTTTTGCCCATGTAGGGAATTGATTTCCGTATTATAAGATTTTTTATGTGGAATATTAATGTTTTTGTTTTTGAAAATAAATAAATAACTAAAAAAAAACATATTGTTGTAATATGCGTGCAATTTTATGTACGTACCATTTTCTTTCAGGTGACGATAACGGGTTTCGACCTCACGGACTACAAGCAGTGCATGACCAAATGGAACGAAGCTATCAAAACTATGTACGAGAAATGTCTCTCCGTTGGAAGGTATGCCTTATGCACACTCACCCAAGCATCATCTACATTTATTTGAATATTATTTACCATTCATCTTGGTTACGCATTTAAAGTCTTATGGCAGGCCACCCACTCACCTAACGGTGTACGTACCTTGGTACACTGATTAATTTTACACCTTTACCGAATTTTCGTTGAAAGTTAAGCTATTTTAATGGCTCCAAAAATGTCCAAATCAAAATTTTCTTCATTTAAATCTGTTTTGCGACATTCTGAAACGGATCCCAGAGTTTACCGCTTTTTGGTATAATATATTATATATTGTTTCGTTCCAGACGATAAATTCTCGTTAGAATTGAGATGAAAATACTGTTCTTGCGCCAATAAATCAAAGATGAGTTCGTTGGCCAGCACTTTTTGAGCATATTAGACTGCTCAAATTTCAAAAATTATGCTAAAATAAATAACTAAATATGGGTAACAATTGCAGAAAATGGTTAAATTTATGTTTTTTAGCAGAATTTTTGTCAAAATAAATTTATCAACGAATTTTTCTGTGTCTACCAATTTTAGTTTTGAAATTGCGCAATGTTTAATATTCAATAAGATACATAGTGCATCATTCTAGACATTTCGTATACCCAACTACCCCTCGAGTTTGAACAAAATCGGGGCAGTGAATAATGAGAATTCAACCTTATAAAAAAAAAAGGCCACAGTTCCTTTGAGCCTGACGGCTAAAATTAAAAAACATGAATATATGCTTTAGCCGTACACGACTCACTCCTCGTCGATTCTCTGAACCCGACCCCCCATCGGCCTCTGAACTCTGTTTATCATTCTGCCATCAATCCTAAAACATGGAATCATGTTTTAGCTCCTCGCTCTCACTTTATTATAGAAATGATCACGACCATTGAGCTCTTGTGAGATGATGATCTCCTAATAGAAACTCGCGAGTAAACATTCACTTTATTATAGAAATGATCACGACGATTGAGCTCTTGTGAGATGATGATCTCCTAATAAAAACTCGCGAGTAAACATTCACTTTATTATAGAAAGAGGCTAAAGAGGCTACATACGAAATTACAGCTTCCTATAGTGTAAAGTATAGAAATTACCTATTAAAATAATTTAACCACCGCTTCACAAATATAACCGTTCTCGCAATATTCGGACCACCTGCTATGAATCACATAATCGAAACACCAGCTCAATGAAATCATCAGAAATTAACAAGCGGTTGCAATCATGTTCACAATATCAATAATTGAGAATGATCACCTGTGTGTAAACAATTATTCATATAACCATGCTCATAACTCAGCTTGTTGGCCACGCACTTCGCAATAGTTAATATAGTATGGTTGGATAAATCGAGAGCTTTCGAACGAATGGTCAACGAATTTTGTGGGATGAAAAACGACGAAGTATCATATCCCTAGCAACGACTCGGTTGTAAGCGGAAATCATCACAATTATTGGCGCTACTTTCGTTGCACTCTCGTGGGACATTTTTCGGTAGTTAGGTCACGGCTAAAGCATATTCATGCTAAAATGGACGTTTGCGCATGTGCACAGGTGCTTTAGCAGTTATTTACCTACCATCAAAAATAGTTTCCATCAAAACCCAGGTCCTGAGCAGATCACACTATTTTCTACAATACTGTTTTTTTCTGTATGTATAACGATGTTTATCTGAAGTAACTATTATAATAAGAATGAATATGAATACCTTCAAATCAAAGGATGTACAAATTACGTTGATGAATAATATTAAGAAGCCATGGTTTTACTTTTATAACTGATGACCATTAATACTTTTTATTGATGTATTTACTGTAATGTGTTGGTAGATCGCGGTGTATGATCGTTTACTACGAACAGCTGGTGCTCCACCCTGGCCAGTGGCTCAAAAAGATCCTTGAGTTTTTGGAGATCGAGTGGAACGAGGCCGTTCTCCACCACGAGGACCACATAAACGAGCCCGGTGGCGTCCTTCTGTCCAAGTACGTTTTAACGTGAATAGATATAGCGGAAATTATATTCAAATATACCTATGTTTATATATGGTGCATTCCACGTCAAACGGGAACCTCCAAAAATGAATCCTCTCCAAAATTTACCATTTTCTCACAACTTGTACCTGTAAGTATGTAAGATATAAGTATGTAAGCCCCCCCCCCCCCCCCCCCCACAATTTCAGGTTTTAAATTTATTTTTGGCCCGTCCACAGGCAGACGAACTTCACAAAAACTGATTTTAAGGGTCTTATCTATCTTTTAAGGGTTTAATCTAACTATGGATTTATATCTATGGATTAATCTATATTTTTATAGCCTCCGTTTGCTCGATAGATTCACTACCTTCCTTCATCATTACTGCTCTCCATCTCTCCCGCTGCTACAGATAAGGGTCTTCGGAATACAGTAAATCACGCTCCGAATCCGCTTACGGATTTCCCCGAAATCGATCAAACTTCGAGAAAGATGAGGAGGTTGTTGGTACGAGGGGGTAAATTCCGCACAAAGCATCCGCCCGGGCCGGAGCTAACCGCTGTAGCGAATAATCCACGTAATACATTTCAAACCTTCTCTCTCCAGCAGATGAAAGGTTTTCACGCTACACAGCCTCTCCTTCGTCGATGGGGATTTTCGGGAGTGAAGGGTTTTTTCTGTATTTGTTTTCTATTCCGCAGAGAAACCGTCAGAATACGCAAACAGTAGGTAGAAATCAACCACTGAAAGAAACCTGACGTTTTGTAAACCTCCTTTAACCTCCAAAACACAGATATAAGGAGAAATATTTATTTTGTATTGGTCATGGAACATTACAGATCTGAGTCGATCAATGATAGCACTCCGCTATTCAGTAGAGTTGCTGATGGTTTTGCCTCAGTGGCGAAATTACCCATAGAGTCTCTTACAGACACATTTTGGATCAAGAGACCCCTAGTCTGTTACAGTGTCACATCCTTATTTCAAGAATGCCAGTGGATCTCCAAAAATGATTTCTCGCCAGCTTACTCACTATCTTACTAAGCTCTCCTTTAACCTCAAATCACAGATAGATGATGAAATATTTATTTTGTATTGGTCATGGAACATTACAAGATCTGAGGTGATCAATGATAGCACACCGCTATTCATTAGAGATGCTGATGGTTTTGCCTCAGTTGCGAAATTAGCCATAGAGTCTCTTACAGACACATTTTAGATCAAGAGGAATGGACCCCTAGTCTGTGACAGTGTCACATCCTTATTTCAAGAATGGCAGTGGATCTCCAAAAATTACGGGTTAATGTATTTGCTTTCTACTCCTGCAGAGACACCGTCAGAATACGCAAACAGTAGGTAGAAATCAACCACTGAAAGAAATCTGACGTTTTGTGAAATGAAGAAGTATTAAAACTGAACGACTGTAAATATCGAAACCTCCACGCTATTTCAACAGCACAGGTAGATCGATGAAATATTTATTTTTTATTAGTCATAGAACATTACAAGATCTGAGGCGATCAATGACAGCACACCGCTATTCAGTAGAGATGCTGATGGTTTTGCCTCCTGGCACTGGGGACACAACATGTCCCGCTGTGCGCGCCCCTACCGAGCTGAATTGTAAATACGTTCCCCCTTAGTGTTTTCGCACAAATAGGTATACGAATAGCACGAAAGTAAGACGAACAACACAGATAAACTTACCTGCTTGATTTTTCACGCAGTTGAACCTCATAATGATGTACAATAAATTATTGATATTTGCAACAACAACTTTTGAAAACAATGAAAATTTTTCAATAAATGAACATCATTACGAGGTTCAGCACGAAAAATTCCCCAAAATCATGTATTACATGTGGCAATTTAATCCCAACTGCCAAAAACATAGTATTGCACTTTTAGAGCGGAATGGCGCACTTTTGGAGCGTAATTGCGCCCGTTTGCGAGCACTTGAAAAATCAAGTGTTGGGTCTTTTTTTCATGAAATTACTCGCAGAATTCAAATCTGCAATGGAAAATTCGGGTATCATTTAAAATATCAATGAGCGCTACCCATGGGTGCCAAAAAGGTATTTTAAATATTTCTAAATGGAAGAAGATTCCATCCTAGGAAGTTTGGAATCAATCGCACTCTCCTTCGATGAGTAGTTTTCTTCATATGATTTTTCGAAGTTTCGCACACTGGTGAGGTCAGAGCGCCCCTCCCGCCGGGGCGGAACCCCCCGCCTACCAGTGTGACGCCACCAGTGCAAATTTTGAAAAATTATAGAAAGAAAACTACTCAATGTAGGAGAGTACGGATGGTATCGCATTTCTTGGAATGCAATCTATTTGCATTTAAAAATATAAAGTGAATACTCATTGCGCACGTGTGCGCAAGTGCGTATTGCGCAATTTTGTAAATTTTGAGCTCTTTACAAAAAAACATCAAGATTGAAAAAAAAAATATTTTTTGACCATTATTAACTACTAAAACACGGGGATGGGGGGATATTTTTTGGGACACCCTGTACCTATAATAAGTACGATAATCTACGAAAATGAGCTCATATGACCATGCTACATGACTGGAACTTATTTTTCCTTTTTAATTATAATCAATCAATCATCTTACTGTTTCTCAGAGTGGAGAGGTCGTCTGACCAGGTCATCAAGCCTGTGAACGTCGAAGCGTTGACCAAGTGGGTCGGGCAAATACCGAAGGACGTCGTCAAGAATATGGCGTCAGTCGCTCCGATGCTCAGCAAGCTGGGCTACGACCCGATGGCGAACCCGCCCAACTACGGCGAGCCGGACTCAATCGTCAAAGACAACACCCGCAAAGTCAAGGAAAATGCCAAGGTTTGCATACGTACTTAGCACTAGCAGGAGAGCTCTACCATTTTCAGCATTAACTTCATTGCATATATTTCAATCAAATTTACAGGGTATCTTCCAATATATGTGCTCATTTTTCAACGTAAACTCCTTCTAGTTCAAGCCATTTTTTCATCCTGGGCACCAACTTTTTTATACCCTCATCATATACGCTTCGCTTCACCTCTGAAAGCCACTTCTCCACTGTCTGCTTCACCCCCTCGTTGTTGGAAAAACGTTTCCCACACAAGAATTCCTTCAATTTGGTGATAATTTGAGGGCGCTGAATCCGGAGAAAACGGTGGGTGGGTCACAATATGCCATCCAAAGGACACAAGTAGGTCCTGGGTCACACAAGGGATGTTGGGTCTGTCGTCATGAGTGAGACACACCACGAGTCAGCATTCCCCTCCTTTTGTCTTTAATCTTTTTTTTACATTTTTTTAGGGTCTCACAGTATCCGTCAGCATTGATGGAAGTCCCTTTGACCATGAAATCCACCAGCAACAACCCTTTCCTGTCCCAAAACACAGATGCCATGCTCTGAAAACTGAACTTTGCATTTTTTTGCTTATGGGGAGTGGCTATGTTGCCATTGTTGGGACTCCCCAGTCACTATCGAGTCAAGGAATGCATCACCCTCCATTTCATAACAGGCAGCCGAAACGTGATTTTGGTGACGTTCCAGAGTTAACATTTTTGGTACCCATCCTGCACATAACTTCCTGTAATCCAGTTTTCCGAGTCAATTTCACCCATAAGGCTTTGCGAGATGCAGAAGCTCTTCTGAAATGAGAGACGGCCTCCTCCTACTTTCTTTGTTAGGAGTGTTGGGTTCAACCTTCTTTAAACAGCCTATAACCCTCTTGAAAACATGCTGACGTGATATTACCTCAGGTCCATAAGTTTCCACAAGCTGATGATGGATTTCGGAGGCTGATTCGTGATGCAAAGTGAGGAACTTGATGTCTGACCGAATCTCACATCGGTGGTAGGTGGAGCACCTTCAGAGGTTGACGGAATCGGTTGCTGCGACGACATTAGGGAGTTCTTGCATCGCTGAGTCGTAGTCGAGTGGGAGGAACTACGAATAGAAAATGGAGTATTGCGCATGCGCGAAAAATGCTAACGGTTAGCAGTCCATTCGTTGTACAAATAGAAAAGTCCTATTCGGAGCTCAAGGGAAACCGAATACAGCTTCGAATACGCATGTAACCTTCCATGATGATAACCTATAATGCTATAATCAATTTTTTTTAGTTCCCATTTCAAGGTGGCATGACATGCGCATCGTAATATTCGTGATTTTCAAAAAAAGATGGTTGGTTTTTAGGATTCATCCTAACCTATATTATGCTGATACCTTGTAATGGATTCTAAAACTTCACGATCTGCCATCAGTCTGATTTTGTTCAAAGGTATTTGAGTACAAGTCTTAGGATGGCATCCTACTAATTTTGTTGAAATAGGTGACCGTTATACATGTCAAACCTGAAATTGGTTGTTATAGACGAAGCTCCGATACTGATAGATCGATTTTGATGAAATGGGTAGGGATTGTGCCACATTACAGAGAAAATAGACACACACAGAAACGGCTGTCTTTGCCCTTTGTCGTGTATTAGCAGATATCACATCTTCAATAATGAAACGTAATTGGCCAAGAGAAAAAATAGTAAAATATCGTACATATGTACGTAATGGGTACAAGTAGGTAGGTAGTTACATGTTTATAATATAGTACATCTTGATCGTTGATCATGTTGAAGTTCCCGAATGAGATTCTCCTAACCCAAGGCGAATTTCGATGTTGCCTTAACAACTACCTACCCTTCCAAGTTCCCTTTGTTCTTCTACTACATCTATTTCTTGTGAAAAAATTAAACCACAGGTAAAGTCGTTGTTAATTTGATACTTCTTCCATTATGAAAGAATTCATTACACATTCGGTAATCTATGACTCGGGCTTAATTATGAAGATTTGGAGTAGTGTCGTCATGTTAGTGTGACTTTTGAATCGTTTCATTCAATCATACGATTCCCTATTCGTACAGTACAACTCAGTGGTTAGCTTCTGGTTTGCTTGCACTAGAAAAATCTTTTTTTTGTGCAACGACTCAGCAGAATGACTCAGATGGAAAACTGCAAAAACTCCCTATTTTGAAAGGGACTGATACGGGCCCAGTCTTACTTTGACCCTACTCGTAGTTATGCCAACCTTAACACACAAAAATCCCATTCACCCTCATTAGGTGAATACATATCGAAAAATGACAATAAACTCGTATTTCTACAATTGGTAATTACATAATTTATAATGGAATTTTATGTTGTTATTATTATGTAGTGAATGTTTATTTTTATGTTCATTGCCAGGAATGGGAAGAACGGGCACTCGAGCTCCTCAAAGGATCGACGGAGGAGAACGAAGAGCCACTACAATCAGCCACATCTTCATGACACTCGACGCTGTGAGCGCAACAACGCTGGCCTTAGCGTTGCCATAGTTACCCATCCAACGGACCGGCCATTTCTGCCCAGGCCGCTAACTTCATTGGACGGAAAACGGCCATCGGTCCCAAACTGATCTGAAAGATTTAACAAAAAAAACATTCTCTGATATACCGTTGCACTTGAACTGTAGTTGTGAAACAACCAGGGTTTTAGGGAGTTGAGGCGCATCCGTCCGGGCCATGAACTTGGGGGATTGACTCCCCATCCCTCAAACGAGTGCGTAGGTAAACTAAGGAGCATTGTAAATACATATTGCTTGTATCAAGAACTAAACAAATATATTGGGGATTTTATGTGATGACGAATGAATGTGATTTGATTTAATGTTTGGGGATTGTTGAGTTGAAGTCGTGTTACAATAAGTTCTACCTTTTGACTACAGAAGGAAGTGTACCGAAGTTCTACGTAAAGTGCTCTAGAAGGAAGGATGATAGAGGCAATACCGAATAATTACATCATTAGCTTTTATTCGTAGTAATTGGCAAAAGTGAGGATTGAGTAATGAAATTTTAATGCAGAATAGAAATTCAGATTCTAGAAAGAGCTCTGAAACCCTTTGTACACTGTGAATGTAGAGTCAGATATTCTAAGAAGAGGTTTAAAAATGGATTGGTATAAATTAAATGAATAATCACTCCACACGAAGTATACTTGATGAAGCTGTATTATAAATTTGTTATTGAATTGGTTTACACGGATTAGGACTGGGGGCTGATGGGGTTAGACATAAGGGGTAACGGGTTATTACACAAACAGCTACATGATGAAATTGGAAGCTACTCGGGGGCTTAGAGGCGACTGGAGTGCTAAGGACGACTCGGTAGCTAAAGGGCTACTGGAGTGCTAAGGGAAGACTGAAGAGAGGGAACAGTAGAAGGAAACTCCGCGGCTGAAGGCCCGCTGAGTCAGCTGACCCCACCTTGGAGCCCCATCCGTGACAATATCCTAGCTGCTATGCTTAACAATTATAAGTATGTAGCTGTGAGTTAGAATTATTTTTGATTTTTCATATCTACAGGTGTTTTAGTTACCGAGTTTCGTATGTACAGTGTCTGATGTCTTTTTCATTTGACATTTGTTGGTGCTCGATCTCCTCCATACCTCCAGTCACATGCACCTAGTCGGCAACTTGTCCCAAGTACCCTCCATCAAAATCAACAGATTTCTCTTTCATCAAAACTTCACAGGTAGAATAATCGGATCCCTTTGTAGTAGGCTGGATAAATCCATCATTCTTCCACCATCAGCTTCACATTTTGACCAGGATTTATGTTTCATCTGTTAAACGAACTCCAGGCGCATGACCCAGCTCAGCAACCCTGTCCCAAATCATCTCCATCGAATTCAACAGATCTCTTATTCATTGAACCATCACTGGTAGAATGGTCGGCTTTCTTTGTGGCAGCCTAAAAAAATATATCGGTAGGTCGGTCGAGTTGTTCTTCCTCTAACATTTCGCAGGAATCTTAATCGAGGAGATTTGTCGATTCTTTGCATTTATGAAATCCTTATAGGTGATCTCCACTCACCCTTCCCAAACTCAGCTGATTGTCTTGTGTTGGAAACTTCTTTGATACTATAATCTACCTTATGTGTTGATTGGATAGATACATAATTAGGATACGATATTCTTCAATCACACCTTCATTATACAACTTTGATGTATTTGAAACAAGATTTTTGAAAGACTGCTTCATACAAAAATATGGACCCGATGCACCTGTATTTAAGTTGTACATCATTATTCGAGTTATCACAGTGTAATGACCTTTAAAATCCATGTTGGTGGGGTGTGTGATGGAGAGTATAAGCCGATCATGGTGCCTGAAACTCTTTCCCAATGGAAACCCCGAGCAGTTGGTTGAGTGTAGTGTTATGAATTGAGAAACTGGTAAGGTCAATCAATGAAACACCACAAGCATCAATCAATGAAACACTACAGCACTGTTTGAAGTAATGATTGGGTTTATTGAAATCCCCTAACATCTTCCTAGGATCCAGCTCAATTTGGTCTTAAGGATACAAAATATCTAACACAAATGAATATACCACTTCTGTAATCTGTTGGTCGTCACGTCAGCTGATGTTCTAATTTCGTAAGCTCTTAATCACATTTTGTCATCCCAACCTCCTCAGCGACAGTTTGCACCTGATACTGCTTGTCTCAGTCCTCTTCCATATCATCCTTCTCGGTGTTTCACCAGTGCAACCAATGGCAGGGGTTTCCTGCATTTATAGATGAGCCTTAAACTCTCCCCTCCCCCTCCTTGACAATTAATAATTAATGAAGAGAAAATATGCAAATATGATGGAATTCCATGCGGCCATTCAGATTATGCGACGGATGGGAAGCCTTGGCAAATGCGTAATTCTAATTGCCTATTATTTATTAGGCAAATTAAAAAATTAAATCGAGTGTTGAGTGAGTGAGTTGAGTGAGACAATTCTTTCCAAATTATTATTCCGCTATCCTTCCAAGTTGTTAGTTGATTCGCCATTTTTAGTGTACAACGGGTTTCACAGTGGGGGTTGAATAACACCTCTTGCTTACTGTCGTTTTCGAACAGCTGACGCACAACTTTTTGACTTCTTGTTTTTGAAAAGTTATACCATGAATACGTTAACGAAATCAGTAACAAACCGTAAATTTCTTATAAAAAGTCTAGAATTTTCTTTCATTGAAATTTCTAGGCTTTCCTCAAAACCCTCTACAGCCTTTGGTAAAGTCTGAGAGCTTCAACAATGTCTATAATATTCTAATGGACTTAATCCAAAGCTCTAACTTGAATTGTGTTGGGAAAAGTAGTTCCTTTGGAAGAGCAAGTATTGAATGATCCAGAACATCCGTTCCAGAAAGGATCCTCTCCTCCACAAATTCCCCTAGACTATTCTCAGAATAAATCCTTAGCTCCAACCCCAGGTGGTGGGTCAGTGATAGCCAAAGAGAAAGGCTGTACGTGAATGTCATGAATCCCTAGTTCATACTAGCGAGTTGTGGATGCTACGTTATAAGTTCTCTGCATCCACAAACGAATGTTCACTCATTTGGACCGTTCATTGACCCGCCCATTTGAGCAATCTATTCTGGATTGAGTGGCATTTCACTATGATTCAGTGCAGGAGATATTTTCAGTAACTGGTGACCGTAGAAATTGATGCGCTCCACTTGTGGACTGAAGGCCTGTGGCTGAAGTCGTGCGTTCGAAAAAGATAGCTTCAAGCAAGTCATCAGAACAAATTCTAATGCTTCCATTGGGGAACGACTGATGACGCCCGCCACTCCAGAAGAGGCAGTCGTACAAATATTCAACCTGATATGGTTGTTAACATTTCTGATGGGATAACCTCAAAGCCTTGCCCTTCTTTACCTGTAATGCAGGTATAAACAGCTGAGCTTTGACTGTTGCTATCTGTAAAACAGGTAGAAACATCTCAGAGCTTAAGGTAAGCTCTCTCTAGAGTGATCGAGGAAAGCTCAGTGTCAGTTCCTTCCAGAGTGGATAGAAGTTAAATCAGATGTAGTAATAAATGTCTATGGTAAATTTCAGAGCTTCAGCCAACGATGTGTTATAGCTCTTACATTACACTAATGGTTTATATGCTGCATTTCTGTGCAGCAATTAGAAGTTCCCTAAAATCAAAATAACATCGTTCGAATTTGACTTATATACTGTTATTTTTTCCATAACATGCGTCTTACTCCTTGAAATCTTCAGTATGCTCTAGCCTGCCATTGCACACTCCTACATATCCTCATTGAAGTGAAAGTATTGCCCTATCGAAACAAGAAATTTTGTTTATACGATTCTGTAATTCGAATTAGAAAAAGGCATATTGTTCCAACACGACCTGTTTGTGAACGTTTAACCTGATAATGTCACTACACAAAGCTAAACACAGGTGTGTTACTTTGTGTAGGAACTGTTAGCTGCGCGTTTCGTTATTTTATTTTCTATCTATTTAATTTTGTCCTTAAGTTTTAGTGTTCAAATTATACCAAATATAAATTTTATTTTGTAATTGTTATTATTCAAATTTATCTATGCTAACGTTAGCTTATTGATGATTACTCTTGGTTCTTTAAATCACGGGTGTATGGTCCTACATTCGGCCTTTCATCGACATTTTTATTGAAATTATTCTTGTAACCAAAACTTTACCAGCTGATCTGGTGGAGTAGGTAATTGCCTAAGTTTGTTTTTTTAATTTTATGTATTAAAATATCCTGCTGATGGTAAAATTTCAAAAATGTTTGCCAAAATTTATGATTTATAATAGATAAATACATATAGACAAATCTGTTTTTCAGCATTTGCGAACTTAAAAATAACTACTTGTTCGAACATTTAAGGATTTTTATTTGGATGGGAAAAAAATATAATGAAGAAGAAAGAAAATTAAAAGTTAAATATAAACTGTTCTTCAGTGATTTCAGAATCTCACTTGCTGTAGTGGTACCTACTACTTATTATGAATTATTACTATTCAATGACAATTTCGTCACTCCTTCACAATGTGTTCTGATGCTCAACTAACTACTTCTTAATGATCAATAGGTTTTATATTATTATTCACTCGATAATAATTTGAGTGTTTTTCGCACAATTGGTGTGATTTGGTTTTGTTTAAAATTTGATTAAGAAGTCAAATGTCCACGGATATTAACTTATATCTCTAACTGTTATCATTCATTAGTATAATACAGCTTAGTAATTGGTCGAGGTTTGACTTAGTTGATGATTACCACTGCTACATAGGTACGTCTCATCATCCAGCAATAAGATCTAGTTCATATTTCAATCTTTCTTGCTCATTTGAAATATTTGTATTAAAAACAACTTCCAAGATTCAAAATAGAGAGTTCCTGAAGCGATAGGGAGATAGAGATGAGGCGCCTTATCATCTACGGAAAACACAACTGCTCATGTGCGAGCAGATGAGGCGCCTCATCTCCGATAAGACAAATTTATTTCACCGAAACATAAGACGCTTTATCCCGAACCAACCTATCTCATCTCATCCTCCCTATCGCAAAGTAACCTTACACATTGATAACAGTGATATTCGTTTCTTGTTGGTATTCATGAAAATTATATTCATTTTCTTGTTCATAGATTTTCAAAATCTGCCATTGCGAAACATTTTCTTGAATAAGAAAAAAAACTAGGGAACGTAGAAATGCTGGAAACTGAACACACGGGATAGGCGGGAAAATCCCTTGGTGGTTCAGCGTTACTTGAAGATAAGTAGCGTCACTCTAAGATGAAATACTAATTCGACCCTCTTGACTTTATCAGGTTACCATCCGCTGTGGCTCGCCCCAGATGATAAAATCCCCAAGCACCTTACCCCAATTGAGTTATTGTTTAGGAACTCTCTATTTACTTCAACTTCTACTTATCAGAAGCACACTGAATTCTGTGAGATGCTTTGTGACATACCTTCACTTTTTGGTTTGATTTTTCATGTTTTTTTTCGCCAAATTATCGACGTTAGCTTTGTATATTTTCTAAGGGGTGTTAGTGTCTTTGTTTGCGTTGTCGGTTTTAATTGTTGGTTAGTCTTTTTTTTTTTTTTTTTTTTTTTTTTAGTTTTCCCCCTCAAATCAATCGTATTTTTAATAATTATGTGTGATGTTGTTTCGTTCAAGTTTGGGGGCGTATTTTTATTATTTTTCATAAATTTAAAACCAGTTTTGTAATGTGGTAGTTTGAGGCAGAACATGTTAATTTGTGAAGGGCAAAATATCTTGTAATAAAAGACTGTCTTGTAGAGATCGAACGGAGATACCACCAAATTCAAGGAACGTACGCAAAGGTACTTATTGTCTTTGATGAAATTTAGTTTTGAGTTTTGTCTTACGTTCCGCAGGGTATAAATGTTAAGAAAAGATGTAAATAGTTATAATTTTTTTCGTTTTTGGTTTAAATCTAAAAAATATTAGGTAACACCAATATATATATTTAGTGAAAAATAGTGTGGACTACAAATTCGTGTTGGGGATAATTTTTATTTTTTTTAATTTTTTATTTATTTATTTATTTATTTATTTTTTTTTTTTTTCAAAAGTTTCATCATTTGTCTATAGGTAATGGCATATTTTGTATTACTTCAATATCATGGGTCAATATTCCAGTAATATCCAGTTTTTTATTTTACATTTTGATTCTGTGGGCCAGTAAAATCACAGCGCTATAGCGTGTATGAGATTATTTATCAATATCTGCTAGTTGAATGAGTGGATCATTTGTCTGCTTCGATTATTGGTCGGTAGGTAGTATGATGCCTGTCTGAGGATTATTCAAAAATAGATTTCATAGTCCTTGTTTGGTTCATCTTCAATATTTTGTTTAGAATTTATTATTTTGGATATTCTACGAGTTACAATAGGGGTATTCCTGGTTTTTTCTACTACGTTCAAGCTGTAAATGTTGTGCACAAATAAAAAGCTGATTTGCATTGATCATCGGCATTTCGGGGTGATCATATATGCCTCACTGTACACAAACTTTCCATTAGATTTTTGGTTGTTGTATAAAAAATAGAAAATACACGATAGAATGTTGAATTCAGAGGCTCTGTTGGCTGGATGGTGACAACTGAGATGCGTCTGAGCTTCTCCGTTCTAGTGTCTAAAGTGGAGGGTTGAGGTGCAGGATAGGGCAGTCTGGCAATGGCTGTTGGAGGAGGCAAAGACTTCGCTAGGGGTTGTCGAGCCATAGAAGAAAAAGAAGTTGTTTGATAGCAAATTCAAGGCCGTGCTAAACTTCTTATTCAGTAGAGAGACTAGGTGTATGCTTACATGTCTAAATGTACGTTTATACTGTCTTTTTGTTCTATCGCGAATAATTAAACATAGGAACGAATGGAATCGTTGTTAGTAGGGCTTTAGCGTTCAGCTACTATTGCCAAAGTAAGGGTGATAATGCTGGAGGTGGTAATATTACCATGTCAGTGCTGAATGTCTTAAGAAGCGCAAGGTGGCCTACCTCAGCCACGTTATGAGGAGTATGTTCTTCTCAAACCATCTTTGTGGGGAAAGGACTAGGAGACGATGGGTTGGAAGAAATCGTACCTTATGGCTCTCAAGTGTGGAGAGATGGATGGGAGTAATGGTACAGGTGAACTTTTCCACCTTGCTCAGGATCATGATAGATTTTAGGAGATCATTGCCAGCCTTCTTTTATGGCAATTGAAAAACGGACCAATAAAATTAAAATTGACAGGAACCTGTGGACTGTGGACAATTTGGTCCAGTATGGTGCAATGAACCACCATTTGCACTATCATCTATTCACCTCCTTCTTCACACTCGATTCATATGACAAGTAGTGTGTAGTTGATGAACAACCGCGATTGTTTCAGTTGATGCATGTGAATCGTCATTCATTCATCAGCGATCTTGCACAACCTCGCTCAGAGCCATCCGTGTTATTTCTGGTGTAAGCTCTTGGTTCTTTTGATGTATGAACTTTGGTCTGCTTTGTTAGCCCTTTACCGTGTTCTTCTTCACATCTGACAGCAGCAAAGCAACCGAAGGTATTTTCAAAGTTTAGCATGGCACAGTTCCCTGGTAAGTTTCGCCTCCAATCAACATCATGACTACTGATTCAGCTGACATAATGTTAAATGATGCACAATCTTGAGAGCTGGTTCCACCGTATCAGTTCATTCAGAGAGCACTCGGCTGCCTCATTTGGGCTATTATCACAAAAATCTATTTCAACTTTACATATTCAACTAGTCGAGAAAACCTTGAATATTTTACCCACTGTTGAAACTTGTAGATACTCATTTATAAATTAGAATGCATTTTCTTTTATTACGATAACCCATTAATATTCCCATCAAGCCATTTTTTGAAAATCTACATAATGTGGATAGGTATCCCAAACACATCATGACTTATTGATCTGATTTTACTTAGTTAATTTTAATGTAATCTTTGTGTTGTTTTCTTGTGTGATTAAAAGAACGCGATATTTTTGTTTAGAATCTCATCACTTCTTATTAAGTACTCTATTTCTCGTATCGTTCGATTGAATTCTTGTTTTGTGGAAAAACTGGAAAACTGTGTACCTATACCTAAATGTTTGAACGCAAATATGCCACTTTAGCATGAACGGTTTCAAAATAATGTAGACTTTCGTAGATGCCACCGTTTTTTATCATTGTAAATACCTCTTGCCTTTAAAAAAAAAAAAAACTTTAATGACGTATGACGAAAAAATGTACCTACCATTTTTATCGTTATTTGACTTGTAGAAATTCATGTCATTGGGTACAACAGATTTTGTTGCACTTTATTTCTCAGTAGACCAATTTCGTTTTACGTTTGTGTGTGCCATTTCTGTGAGAATGTTTTTGTGAAAAAGAACCTGTTTCAAATTCATCATTTTAGTTGTCTGCAGCAATGTGATACTATGTATAAATGTTTTATATTTTAAATAACACTCAAATTCAAGAAATGAAGCCCCAGCTGAGGGTCAAGTAGGTATAATTCAGTTCTCCCCGTCAATGTTAATGAATTTGTTAGGTCCAGCACTCTGGTTTTTGGTTTTATGCATTCGTTTGATTTGTCTATTTTTGGCTTGCGCCGTTTGAGGTTTTTCTCTTGGAGTGTTTACAATTTAAAAAGATGCATTTGACGTAAGATAAATGATCTGAAGAGATTATGTAATGCGGACTACAATAAATCCCTATTTATTATCTGTGTGATTTTGTTATTTAATCTGACGTGAAGTTATAGTAATCTGAACTGTGTTCCCATATCTGTATTTTCATTGCGCAGTTTTCTGATTAAGTTTGGTAGGTACAAGATCAATCTACCAAAATATTGGGAAAAGGCGTCATCTTTCATTGTTGAAATGGAGCACTTTTGGGGCGCCTACAATACATTTACAAGGTACACGGAGGCGCACTGAACAATTGATTGATCCCTAAAGCTAATTTCTTTGTAATCGACTTACAGAGCTGAAATTTAGAGTAGAGCGCTTTTAGGACATCTAGAAGACTTTTGCAAGGTACGGAGGCGTACTGAAAAGCTAAGGCTAATTTTATTTCTAATGAACGTGAAGTGCTAAAATTTGACATGGAGCTCCTTGGGGACATAAGAGAGTTCCCCTTCTTACAGAAGGTTGACATTTGCTGTGCTGACTGCTCTTCTCCCCTCGCCGGCAAGCCGGTGGGGCACAACTCTCACCCTCCAAAGAGGACAGGAGGAATAGTATGACTCACCCTTCAGGAGCCAACCCGCCTTGCTCGGATCTTTCCTTGCAAGGTACCTACAAGCCAAGGCACTGCAGGTGAAGGTGAACCTTCTAGCTGGTTCTCCTAGCTAAGGGAGCGGGTATTCATGTTTATAGCAAAACTTACATGCCGAGACACATTGCCTGGGTACAAGTCCTTAGTGGTGCGATCTCTACCCCTAAGCACCCTGGGCCCCGTGTCCCAAGGCTGGGGTGTGCTCAACCACTGCCACCACGAATCCTACCTCATCAGGGGGGCAAGCTGGTGACACTTTGGCATAGTGCCAGTGTGCCGGTAGCCTGGGGCTCCCTCCAACCCATACCGGTTTTGGGATGGGACATTACCATGTTACTGGACTCTCCGCTCTCTCCAGATGCCTGACCAGGTAGCAGGCCCGAGGGCAGATAATTTGTACCTGCCCTCTAACTGCTCAACCTCCACCTGAGTGAGGATATTCATCCCCAAACTCAGCTCAACCAATATGGGTGTGCGAAGGAGGGAGGCTCTTCACGAGCACTTTGGTGCCCAGGCTCCTTGGGGACAATCAGAATACAATTAATAGATAAGCTCTGGGACCGGTGAGGCTTATTTATTTTATAATTAACGTACAGTGCTGAAATTTGAAATGGAGCAGCTAGATTTTTGGGATAACTAGATTCCATTTACAAGGTACGGAGACCCACTGGATAGCTGAGAGACTTGTGTGGCTAATTTATTTTATAATTAACCTACGGGACTGAAATTTGAATCGGGGCTCGTTCGGGACACCTAGACTGCAATTAAAGGTGCGTAGGTGTGCTGTTAAGGTGATGGACTCCTGTGGCTATTTGCTTTCCTCATTGACGTACTATAGTGCTGAAATGTGAAATAGAGCGCCTTTGGGACATCAAGAATACACTTGCAAGGTACGGAGGCGTAGTGATCAATGGAGGGGCCTTATAAACCAACGACCAACTTTGCTGAAATTTGAAATAGAGCTTCTCTGGGACAACTAGAAAATAATTAGAGGTACGGAGGCGCACTGTTCAGCTGAGGACGGATTAAATGCCTCTGTTACTATGTGTATGGAGGGGAGGGTTCTGAGTCGAATTGCTTTCTTAATATTAACTGACAGTGCTAAAAGACAGAAATTGTTTATAAACCATTTCGTGTATTGGACATCACTGAGTATTGTGTGGACCAAAGATACGAGTCATAATTGTTTACACGCTACAAATATTAAAAATGTGAGATTTTGCAATTTTAGGCTTTCAAAGATAACTTGACATTTGCCGTTACACAAGAACTTTGTAGATTTTGTTTAAAAGCATGAAACATGCTTCAGCCCTCACCTGATTCCCCGCAAACGTTACATACACAAGGTTGGAACAAAATTTAGTCTGGAAAAGTAGATGGATATGTTGATTCGCACTAGGAAGTTAAAATTTGGCAGGGAGCTTCTCTGGGACATCAAGTCGAATGAAAAGACGGGCTTCTCCTAGATCAGCCGAGTTATCTACTCTCGTGTTTACCACAGGGACAAGAGACGACTGAATTGACGGGCTCCATCCTGATCAGCTGAAGAAATTTGTTGAGGTTGAGATCTTGAGAAACGTAGGAAATTAACGGGCTTCGTCCTGATCAGCTGATTGAGATCTTTGCTGTCCACTGATTGCTGTTCCGGACAATGGAATGAAGTGCTCTTTATTATTATTTACTTATGTAAGTATTTTGATAATGAAATGTAAACCGAAAAATTCAATCATGGTCCAATTCAACCAGGGACCAACCATGTTTCCCTTTTTTTGGTAAAAAAAGGTTATTATACATTTTACGTTCAAGGAAAACTTCCTCAGACGTAGTCATTTTATTAAATCGGCCTCCATAGCTCTTCTGGTTGGAACCCTAGTGCTAAAGACAAATTTCTTCTTTGCAATTCGAAGTCTGTCGAGGTAGGTAACAAATATTTGTGGGCCGTTAAGTACATAAATAATAAACTAAAAAACTCCTTAAACTTTGTGCGAAACATGGCTTAGGGCTCGCACTGACATCGTATCTTCAGTAGGTAATTAAGTGAAGGTTCAGGGAGTGTGGGATTCCGAGAGGGTGGCGTTTTTTGATACACACATAATAAATGCTGACGCCCCTCCGTATCGCACTCAAAACTGGACAGTCATTTCGAATCGAGCAGCTACCGAGAAACACCTAAAATATAACCAAGCTGCAGAGGGCCTCCGGGGTTCGTTCACTCCCCTAGTTGTTTCATGCGATGGAGTCGTGCATAGGGAATATGACGTTTTCACACGGCGCCTGGCAGGAGTATTGGCTGATAAGTGGTCACGACCCTTTTCACGCATACTGGGATGGGTGAAAGTGAAAACTCAGATAGCAGTAGTAAGGGCAGTCTCCATGAGACTACGCGAGACTAGGAAGAAGATTTGGTCCCTGGGATTGGAAGATGGAGCTGCACTACCACAGTGTGACAGCCAACTCCCCGAAAATCACGAATAAAGAAAAAAAAAAAAAGAAAACAAGAGAAAGAAACCAGTGGGTAAACAATTGAAAAAGCTGATACACAAAGAAAATAAATAAATTTTAAAAAATTTTAAAAATTAGGTGAATGTATTGATTATGTGTCTGCCTGGAATTGAATGATTATCATGCCGGAAAGCCTAAAAAAAAATATTTAGAATGATATACAACCAACTAATAATAGTGCAATACATTTTGCTTCATTTCGCCCGAAAAACCAAACCTCTACTATACTAGAAAAGGGGCACCTGTTGATTATTTCCAATAAAATCATATTTTAGCTGTATAGGTACGCGTTGTAGGATACCTGTAGAGATAAGATGATTTTGAATGTCTAGAACGTAACACATAGGTACCTAGTTTTTGGTGAGGTTTGTTCATTAGAAAAGGTGGGTGGCTTTCCCCGGACATCTTGGAGAGTTGACCTGCAGTTGACAGAAAAAGGATCCTGTATCTGCAATACGAACAAATACTAGGTATATTGGATTTCTTGGTAGATATCTAAACTTGCATAACGTGAAAACGGACGTGTCGCATACCGAATTTGAATCGAGGGGATCCCATTTGTTTCGAAGATGCCGGAAGACTGTGAAGAACTCAGAAGAAATGTGTTCAGCGCCAAACTGTTCAAGAAAATCCGGTTGATCAAGGAAGGAGAAATTCCAGTAATTTGATAACATATAAATTTTAATGTACAAGAGCAGGGTGGCCCCCAACTGGAAGTGTCAGGGAATTTTTTAATGAAAACTTTGTGTAATAGTTTGCTACATTTTTAGGTATGTTCTAACTCCTAAGAAATCCTACTTTAACGGCATACTTTGTCATACTTATTGTTTCATAGGTAGGAGGTATACGCATAACAAATGATATCAAGAGTGATGTTTAAGCTATTCAAAGAGTATCCACCACTGCGCGCTGATTCATTGCGACATGGATATGTCTTCGGCTCTCCTGTTACTATATCACCTAGTAGTGAACCGTATGTGAAAAATATCAACAGAGTATTGAACTTGGGAGCGAACCCAGTAGATTAGAGGTCTAATCCAGTGAGAGACACAACAACCTTGGTGAAACAACCTTGCCTTTCTTACTGTTGAAATTGGTGTTAACTTTTTTGGAGTTATTATAGATTTTTTTTGCACATTTTAATGAAATTTAAGTACATTTCAGTTTTAGCATAATTTTGCACATAACCTTTTTAATGTTCTATTTTATAGTTTATATTTTTATATTTTACAGCTCAAACTTTATTTGAGCAATATTCTGCTAAAAAAATAAATTTTACGTTTTTTGCTATTTTTAGTGATTTTTCAGTACTTTTTTGAAATTTCACCAATTTAGTGTATTCAAAAAATGCAGGCCAACGAACTTTTTTTTTTTTTTTTTTTTTTTTTTTTTTTTTGGCGCAAAAACGGAATTTTTATCTCAATCCTAAGAAGAGTATACATATGAAAAAGCGTTAAACTCTAGGATTAGTTTCAGAATGCCCCAAAACGGATTTCAATTAAGACATTTTTCAAAAATTTTGGTTTTAAATCATTCATTTACACGAAAATTCGCTAGTTGACTTCGAAATGTTTATTTTTGTCAGGGAAATCTGCAGCTCGGTCAGGGAAAAGTCTAGGAAATGTCAGGGAAATTTAAAATTTTCATTTTGGGGCCACCCTGAAGTGTTCTAACCCATTCAAAACAAGTCTGCAATCAATGAAAACCGCAAATTGTTGAAAACACTAAAATCGGTTTAGTTGTTTGACAACTGGTTTTCCTCTCTCTTTTTATTTTTAGAAACTGTTCAGAAATGAGACTGCAGAGGAGCCCAAAGTTCAAATAGCGAACGTCATTAAAATTCCCCAAGAACAGATTGCCGCCTTCGAGAAAACGAAGTTGGAAGAAGAAGATTTTAAAATCAAACAAGTGAGAATATACCGCTTCAAGTTTGATGATTCGTGATGAAGTGAACTTTAAAATAATTCCTAGTTTGTTGTAGGTACATTTTCCGTAATATGATAGACTTGAAGTTCTACCTAAAATCCAATTTTACCGCCGATTCTACCAATTCTACCTAAAATGTTCGATACTGAATTAGTAAGTACCTAACTATATGGGTGGGAAGGGGAAACCCTCCCACTCCCCCCTCAGTTTTCACCGACTTGGGACAAGTTGGGAAAATTTGGGAGGTGGCAATAAAACCCTTAATTCGAAAAGAACTATTTTATGAATGAAACTGGCCATGGGACTCTGATGATAAGTGGACTTCCTGAAGCGTTCAAGCATAAGTAAGTAGGTACCTATCATAAATGGTTGGAGTATTCAATCAACATTTCACCCCGTTAAAAAATTTGTTGGCAGTTATGGAATGCTGTTGTCATCATAAACCAACGTTTCTCCCATTATAGTGTCCCTCGGGAAAAAATGGAAAATCTATTTTCTAAGTAAGTAGGTACCTAATACCTCTCTATCGGTACTCCAAAAACTTTTGGGATACCTACTTTTTTCTTCATTTAATTTAGTTTTAGGCCACTAAAAACGCTCTCCATATTTCACTTTGATATCGCAAAAAAAATTGGTGAAATTATTTTTTACCTGCGAGAGAAGTTTTAATATTGCGACTCGGTCCCATGTAGATATTTTCCACTTAAATGGATTGTGGTCAAAAGAATAAACATTTTGCCAAAGCGAATAGTGCGCCCTTTTCAGAAAATCATATGTTCTATCTTAAAGCAGCAGTTTGGTCAACTCTGTAATGTTAGGAGATGCGGCAGCTCTTTCATTAATCTGTGAGGTTCCTTGTAAACACCGAGACGTAAGTCAGAAAATTCAAAATTGGTGTAGATGACATTAAAAAAGAGATATTACCTTAATATTAAAATTGTGAGTAGGTTCTTATATTTATTCATTGGCTATTACAAAAGTGAAATTTACACTTATTTTAAATTACCTATTGCCCATTTTATGAAAAAATTGGATGCTATGAATTACTAATGAAATTTATAATCCATGAGAACGTGTCTTGGCATGCTTTAATTGGCAGAAGAAGAGGGCTCTGCTTGTTGGTCAAGTCATATTCTTCTCTGACAGTAGGTACCAAAACCCTCTTAGATCCAACCCTTTGGAATTCAGATGCATTGCTAATCTTTGCTAGAAGCTAAATTCTATGACTTATGGTACTACAGTTTGTGCATTTAGACAGCTTGCTCCTGTTGAGCGCTAGATTCGGCCTGTTCCAAGAACATCAAGATGGAACAGTTCCAACTGGCATTTGTCGTTCAAATTTTCCCAAATTTCCTCAGAATTTCCCAATTATTTTATATCTCAAAAACGGAATAAAATAGTAAATTGCGCTTGACGGCGTTTTCTATTTTTGGTACCTACTCACCCAAAAACATTTTTCACGCTCATCGGAATCCACCCTGTATAATTCAATGGAATTTTGCAAAACAACTAAAATGTCGTTTTGTTCAATTACTTAAACTTCCTCAGAGACGTAATATGACAAGGGAAGCGAAAATTGTGGTATCATCTGGATATTTATGGCAGGAGAATGGATGTTTGAGAACTATGTTACCTATACTGTAATGTAGTTACCTTTTACTGAAGATGATGGATACTGTCTACTTACATTGTATATTCATCTCCGAACAAATACCACGAATAGAGTTAGCTTAGCTGTTCAACTGTGGGTACCAACCATTCACCAAACCTCTGAAGATGAGTGGTCGAGATAAAACTGGACCTTTATTGCATCATTTCCAGCAAACCGGAGATCGGTCTATCAAGAAATCGACGGACAAACGAGTGAAATTGACAGGCATTGATGAGATCTTGGCAATACGGCAGGAACTGAAGAGCTCCAAACCTACGGAGAAACCTTTAGAAGAGAAACTCCGGAGGTAGGTGGTGCCTTTCCTACTTAAGCTCAGTAGGAAAAGGAACGATCTTATTAAATCCTCGATGAGCCTACCATACTTGTTATTAACATTGGCAGCTTGTTGGGAGATTGCAGACCACGTCAAGAAAAACGTAAGGAAACTGTCAGCGTTTACCACTGTAGTGGATTTAAATATGTTTTACTTGGTGTAGGTAGACCAAGTGGGACATTTATATTCTGGTTATGCGGGTTAGTCCCTGAAGTATTCCTGTAAGGAATGTGGGCGAACTCGCCAAGGTCAGCTTGCTTGGCGGGAGGAACTGAGGGGTAGTTCGTGTCGCAGCCGCGTGGAGCACTGGGCTCGCATAGTGGGTGCTGGGTTCGATCAGTTTGGTGCTGAGCCGTTATGTAATATTCCGGCCTAAGATTTATATCTGTAGGAGGAATATGTTGGGCTTGGTTGAGGTACTGAAAAGTATCCTTCGTTTTTAGCACATTTGGAGTGTATTTGACACTCGGATCGGCCGGGTAGCCTTGTGTAGAATATCGTGGATATTCGGAAATCTTTGTCGAATCATGATGATTGACTTCAGAGCGGGTCTGAAAGGTATCCTCGAACTTTTGTGTGTGTGAGGCTTGATCTAACGTTTCCTTCATGAATACGTTAGGTGAGAAGGCGATCTCTTCGCGAGGATCGAGCCTTGGGCCGTCGCTAGGAACAGCGGACGGGTCGAGCAGCTGGTAGGGAGCGCTGCGTGGGCTAAGAGGCCCGGCCGCGCCGTGTTCCGCCTCCCCTTGCATAAGGAAGTAGGACGGGCGGCGCTCCATCGAAATATCCGAGTTTATTAACTCGTTTTCGATACCTCTACGTATAGAAATAGAGGGTTTGGAAGGTGGACTCGCTTGACAGAGCTTCTTTCCTTTGCTCGGATGTCAGGGTCCTACCTTGTAGTCTTGAAAAAGACTTCCTTGGACGATAAATTAGAGCGGATGAGCTGTGTAATTTATCGGCGTGCCCACAGCGGTCGGTGACGAGCCTAGTGCTACGAAACCCGGGCGACACGTCTCGGAACGTCCCAGCGGGCGTACGATCTAATGAGAATATCAATAGATGTACCGGGTGGCGTCCTGACAGAAGAACTACGTTGGGCAATGAGCAGGATGAATAATCACTGGACTCGTAGATGCCAATGCGAGATCTGTGTGGAGAGAAGGTATGCCTTGTAGAAAGCAGTAGGAAGCCGTTCTGAGATGAACTCGGGAGCAGAAGGATCGTCAGCGTAGAGCGTGTAGAATCTTCGTACTTCAGAGTGTAGTCGTCGAGAGCGGAGAGTGGAATGAATTTCGGAGGGCTCCGAGCGGGGTAATTATAGGGAGGTGGCCGCCTCCTGCCGCCTCCTGATTGGTCCGCTTAATTTCGTTAATTCAACTGTGTAATCTCATTGGCTCGCACATTGTTTTCTCAGTATCTGCGAGTATGATAGCTGAGCTGGTCCTCCGGGGTGGTTTCCCCACGTCCGTCGCTGCGACGGGGTCCCCGGGGGTGGCTTACGAGCGTCCGTCGCGGAGCCGACGACCTTGAGTTTAGACGGGGTCCTCGGGTGGTTTCCCTGCGTCCGTTGTTCAGACGGGGTCCCCGGGGTGGCTGCTGGACCAGAGGTGGTTGCTTTCCGCCTCCTGGTTGGTTCGCCTATTGTCTCTCGTGTAATCAGTGTTTCTGATTGGCGAGTAGGCTTGTTTGAATTGTCCTTGTTAGTTTTAGAGGACGTTTGATTTTCTGTTTGAGTTTTCTCATTCAAGGCGACTTGGTTTGAGATACTTGTCGCGTCTCTCTCGCCCAGTAAGTGTTTAGGGAGGTCGCCTTGTATGTTATTAGTTAATATTTCACTTTTGAGAGAGAATTTCGTATTTTCTCTCTGGTGAAATATTTTGTTTGACGGAGTTATAACTCGACGTCTTATAAATATTTGTGTGTTGTGTCTACCTCTTTTTGGTAGCCCTGAAAAGGGCTGTTGAAAAGAGGGGGTGGTTTTCACCACAGGCGCCCCCCCAAGACGTCGTGTTACTAACGACGACGCCGGTTGGGGAGAACTGGGAGGTCCACACGGAATTCTCCGTATGAAACCCTCACCAGTTGGGGCGGAGGCGGAGGTGCAGGCCTCGCGTCCCGCGCCTGGGGTGCGCCCCGGCCTCGCCGGTTTCGACGAGCGCCGCGGGGCGGCCGTGGCCGGCCCGAGCTTTGCCGACGGGAGCCAAACCCGCGAGGGCTTGGCCCGCGGCCGCGGCTGGGCTGTTGCGGAGGTGCTCGTTCCGGCTCTGTCCACCCCGCTGCGCTCATCTCGTCCCACCGAGGCACGGGCACGTCGCCCGAGCTGATCCACTTTCGTGGAACCGTGGGGAGCTGGTGAGCGGGTGTAGCCGTCGTCGCGTATGCGGCTGGTGTTTTCCACATCACCTCCCTCGGAGCGCTGGCGTCCGTCGGTGCCTTCTTTTCTGGCGAAGGTGGTAGCGGGCTGATGGTTGCCGGAATTTCCTCGGCTAGGAGGAAATTCTCCACTTCTTCCGTTATCATCTGTTCTGCCGTTGTAGGAGTTGAGGCTGCCATGGTCAAAGTTGGTATGAGCTCCTGTCGTGGGGTGTTCCATATTTTTATCTCCCACCGTTCCTACCCGAGAAAAGTGGGCGTGGCCTGCTTCGAGTGCAGTCACCCACTTCTCGTCGAATTTGGTAGAGGGGACGCGCCCTCTGGCGGATTTTCGGGGAGTTTTCTCCTTATTTTCTGCCTGATTTTGGCTTCGTGACACAGCTTCGTCTGAGTTTAGAGTGTAAGCTGGTTTTATTTGTTGTTTGGGAACTTTTTTCGTGTGTTCGCCAATTTGTACTGTAACCGAAAACTTATCTCTTTTAATAACTTTGAATGGTCCCGTGTAAGGACATTGCAGGGAGGAGAGCTGTGTGGGCACTCTGATATAGACATGTGTACATGTATCCAAGTTTTTGGGCATGTTGACGGCATACTTCGTATTATTATGTTTAATATGCGTAGGCCGGAAGAAGAGAGACTCAGAAAGGTTTGTAGAAGTTACGAAAATGTCTCCTGGGAGTGGTACGTCAATTCCGTAAACTTTTTGGAACGGTGTAGTTTCCGTTGCTGGGTCTACTGCCGTACGCATGGCGAGTAGTACTTTTGGAAGGGCGTCGAGCCAATTTTCGTTTTGTGCTTTGAGAGCCTCTTTCAAAGATCTATTTCTGCGTTCTACCATTCCGTTTGTTGACGGTTTGTATGGTAACGTGTGAGTATGTTTTACTCCGAGACGTTCCATAATGGAATTAAATAGATCTGATTCGAATTGTGTGCCCTGGTCACTTGTGATGTATTTAGGTACGCCTTTTGAAGCTACCCAAATATTGATAAAGGCGTTTGTGATCGTGGCTGTTTCGATGTTGTTAAGAGGGACTGCCTCTAGCCAACCCGTTGCTCTATCGACCATCATTAGAATGTAACGTTTCCCTCCTTTAGCTAAAGGTAAGGGTCCGGTAATGTCAACGTGTACATGTGAAAATTTGTTAGCCGTTTCAAATTCGGAGTAAGGGAGCTTCACGGAGCGAGTGATTTTTGCTCGTTGGCAAGTCTCGCACGCTCGGACCCAGTTGGAGACATCTGCACAAAGTCCGTGCCAAAAATATCTTTGTTTAACTTTATACACTGTAGAGTGTATACCTGGGTGTCCCAAATTGTGAATTTGGCTGATTATTTCGTGCCTTATTTCGTTTGGAATATAAGGTCTTGGGTGTCCTAGGTCTAGGTTACACCAAATTTCTCCTTGAGGGAATTCAACTCGTGTGAGTTTCAATTTGTCCTCTGCGTTAGGAGGAGAACGAATTTGTGTATTTGAAATGTGCAGTAGAAGATTGCACTCTATTGCAGCCGTAATTTGCGAAATTTCGGCTATGAGTGGACCCTCGTCAGTTTGGGTTGAAATCGATTTTGTTTGAATTTCAACTGGATCGAAGGGTCTGGAGAGTGCGTCGGCGACGACGTTGTTCTCTCCGGGTATATGTCGAATGTCACTTGTCATTTGAGAGATGTATGTTAGCCATCTCAATCTCATTTTAGAAAAATGTGCATTTTTCTTAAGCATCGTGCCTAGCAGAGGCTTGTGATCTGAACAAATATGAAAAGATCGGCCGTCCAAGTCATTGTGCCAGTGAATGCAAGCTTGGTAAACGGCGAACATCTCTTTGTCGAATGATGCTTTATTCTTCCACTGTTCCGGAATTTCTTTACTGAAAAATCCCAATGGTTGGTAAGATTTCGAGCCGTGTTTGTCTGTAATTTCCTGCTCCAGTGCCGCTCCGATGTGTGTGTCGGATGCGTCACAGACTATTCTCCACTCTGCTGTAGGGTGTGGATGAGCAATATTATGCAATGTAGCTTTTATCATTGCTTGTTTTAAGCTGTTGAAAGCTTTTTCTCTCTCTGATGTCCATTCGATAGGTGTTTTGTCATTTTTTTTGTTTGACTGAATGGAGTCATACAGAGGTTGTGCTGTGTGAGCGAATTTACTTGAGCAAGCTCGGTAAAAACCGCACATACCTAGGAATCTGCGTAGACTTCGTACGTCTATTGGCCTAGGAAATTGTTCTATGGCTTCTATTTTATCTCGTTTAGGAATTATCCCTTCTTTCGAGATAGTGAAACCTAGGAAATCGACGGTAGGTTTTGAAAAAATACATTTATCAAAACCTACTCGAAGTCCGTGTTCTCCTAGCTTGTCGAAAATTTGTTTGAGGTGGTTCATGTGTTCTTTATAATTTTTAGAAGCCACCAAAATGTCATCTAGGTATACAAATGCGAAATCAAATTTTCGCATGATGCTGTCCATGTATCTTTGCCATGTTTGAGCCGCTCCGGCCAAACCCATGCTCATTTTTTTAAACTCATAAAGACCGAAAGGTGTAATAATTGCAGTTTTATGAGCGTCATCTGGGTGCATCGGAATATGGTAATATGCCGATTTTAAATCTATTGTCGAATAGATTCGTGTATCATGTAAATTCGCTTGGAAAGAGCGAATGTGAGGAGGAGGGTAGGCGTCCTTCTTCGTTTTCGCGTTCAGGAAACGGTAGTCGCCGGTGATTCTCCATGACCCGTCTTTTTTTGGCACACAGTGTAACGGGGATGCCCATTCGGAATCTGATGGTGCAATTATGCCCTCGGAGAGCATTTTGTCAAAAGTACTTTTGACTTGAGCCCGTTTTTCGCCCGCCATGGGTCTTGCACGGAAGTGTACTGGTGTTCCTTCCGTGGTTATACGGTGGTAAACCCCGTTGTTTTTCCACTTTCCTTGAAGTTTGCTCATTTTATCATTGTATTTTTCAATGATAGAGCGAATGTTTTCGTCCTCCGTGATTTGCACGTCCTCTGGTTGAGGGCTGTTGTCACGATGAGGGATAGTAGCTGCTATTTGTTCGTCAGTGAATTTTTTGTTCATGACTGCAGCGATTTTTTGATCGGCATAGTTTTTTATTTTATCTTTATAGATGTATTTGTGTTTGACCCGTATTCCGATATCCCAAGACTCGAGGAATGGAATACCTAGGATCGCTAGATCAACTTTCGTGATCATAAAATCGGTGGTCATGTCTCCGAGGCCGATGTTAATTGTCGTGTCAGCACGCCCTAGTGTGTCTATAGGGGCTCCGTTAGCTGCTGTGAGCTTGACGTTGGACTTACGAATTTTTAAGCCCAATTTTTTGGTGACATTGTGGGGCAGAATGTTCACTTCTGCTCCCGTGTCGATGAGAAATTCAGTGCCATTTAGTTTGCACTTGAAAAAAAGCCTTTTATACTCATTAGTCTGCCGGTGTATAGGCTCAGATACACTGGCAGTTATTCGTTTTCCGAACTCTCTACGTCGGAGGTTGGAACGGTACTTTCTTGTACCGATCTCTGAGTATTTTCGCTTGAAAACCAGGTTTTAGGCTGGCTTATAGGCGCTGCCTTTTTGCTAGGTTTGGAGGCAGTATTTGCCTTCCAAGTGCAGTGTTCTGGGTCTGCACACTTGCGAGTTTCGCTACCAAAACGTGCGTGGTTTCGACAGACATAGGCCGTCGGTTTGTGAGGCTTACTCTCTACTTGCTGGGGTTTGAACTCAGCTTTTTGTGAGAGGGCCTTTTTGAAACCAGTCGTCGTGGGTTTCTGAGTAGATTCTACTCCTCGTATGTTGAGAGAGGGGTTCTCTGTTTTGTACGCGTGTAGCGTATCAGCTAGGTCGAGCCGGGCGGTCGTGGTAGGCTGTGCTGCGACCATACCTCGGGCTTCGATAGGTAGAGTTTCGATCCACTTTTGAGTGATCAGAGCCTCTGAGAAGTACCCAACAGCTTTAGAGTACATTTCATGGTACTTGGTGCTGGGTTTTTTGGCGAGAGATGCGGGGTCCTCGAGTGCGAGGAGCCTGTCCTGTAAGGACATACCGTATTCTCGTTGTAGGCGCTGTTTGGCCTCTTCATAAGGTGCGTGGGGTGCCGTGAGGTAAGCTGAGTCGATAGCTTCCCTCATTTCTTCCGGTACCCACTTGTATATAGCTGAGAAGCATTCGTTCTGCGTTCTCAGGTGTTTTCGCACGCAGTATTGATCGAACTCGGCGAGTGCACGATCGATATTCTTCTTTTGGAAGATTGGTCTTTGATAATCTCCCATTTCCTCCAAAAGTGCTCGGAAGGCACTTTGTGTAGAGGGTTGTTGAGTGAGATGTGGGGCGTATAGGCCCGGCGGGGGTCGTACGCCCGCAGTGGTTCCCTGAAATCCACTAGCTTCATAAGAGGGAACGAAATGCTCCGTGTTAAGCCTGTTCAAAGGCGGGGTCACCATTTGTAGTGGATTTAAATATGTTTTACTTGGTGTAGGTAGACCAAGTGGGACATTTATATTCTGGTTATGCGGGTTAGTCCCTGAAGAATTCCTGTAAGGAATGTGGGCGAACTCGCCAAGGTCAGCTTGCTTGGCGGGAGGAACTGAGGGGTAGTTCGTGTCGCAGCCGCGTGGAGCACTGGGCTCGCATAGTGGGTGCTGGGTTCGATCAGTTTGGTGCTGAGCCGTTATGTAATATTCCGGCCTAAGATTTATATCTGTAGGAGGAATATGTTGGGCTTGGTTGAGGTACTGAAAAGTATCCTTCGTTTTTAGCACATTTGGAGTGTATTTGACACTCGGATCGGCCGGGTAGCCTTGTGTAGAATATCGTGGATATTCGGAAATCTTTGTCGAATCATGATGATTGACTTCAGAGCGGGTCTGAAAGGTATCCTCGAACTTTTGTGTGTGTGAGGCTTGATCTAACGTTTCCTTCATGAATACGTTAGGTGAGAAGGCGATCTCTTCGCGAGGATCGAGCCTTGGGCCGTCGCTAGGAACAGCGGACGGGTCGAGCAGCTGGTAGGGAGCGCTGCGTGGGCTAAGAGGCCCGGCCGCGCCGTGTTCCGCCTCCCCTTGCATAAGGAAGTAGGACGGGCGGCGCTCCATCGAAATATCCGAGTTTATTAACTCGTTTTCGATACCTCTACGTATAGAAATAGAGGGTTTGGAAGGTGGACTCGCTTGACAGAGCTTCTTTCCTTTGCTCGGATGTCAGGGTCCTACCTTGTAGTCTTGAAAAAGACTTCCTTGGACGATAAATTAGAGCGGATGAGCTGTGTAATTTATCGGCGTGCCCACAGCGGTCGGTGACGAGCCTAGTGCTACGAAACCCGGGCGACACGTCTCGGAACGTCCCAGCGGGCGTACGATCTAATGAGAATATCAATAGATGTACCGGGTGGCGTCCTGACAGAAGAACTACGTTGGGCAATGAGCAGGATGAATAATCACTGGACTCGTAGATGCCAATGCGAGATCTGTGTGGAGAGAAGGTATGCCTTGTAGAAAGCAGTAGGAAGCCGTTCTGAGATGAACTCGGGAGCAGAAGGATCGTCAGCGTAGAGCGTGTAGAATCTTCGTACTTCAGAGTGTAGTCGTCGAGAGCGGAGAGTGGAATGAATTTCGGAGGGCTCCGAGCGGGGTAATTATAGGGAGGTGGCCGCCTCCTGCCGCCTCCTGATTGGTCCGCTTAATTTCGTTAATTCAACTGTGTAATCTCATTGGCTCGCACATTGTTTTCTCAGTATCTGCGAGTATGATAGCTGAGCTGGTCCTCCGGGGTGGTTTCCCCACGTCCGTCGCTGCGACGGGGTCCCCGGGGGTGGCTTACGAGCGTCCGTCGCGGAGCCGACGACCTTGAGTTTAGACGGGGTCCTCGGGTGGTTTCCCTGCGTCCGTTGTTCAGACGGGGTCCCCGGGGTGGCTGCTGGACCAGAGGTGGTTGCTTTCCGCCTCCTGGTTGGTTCGCCTATTGTCTCTCGTGTAATCAGTGTTTCTGATTGGCGAGTAGGCTTGTTTGAATTGTCCTTGTTAGTTTTAGAGGACGTTTGATTTTCTGTTTGAGTTTTCTCATTCAAGGCGACTTGGTTTGAGATACTTGTCGCGTCTCTCTCGCCCAGTAAGTGTTTAGGGAGGTCGCCTTGTATGTTATTAGTTAATATTTCACTTTTGAGAGAGAATTTCGTATTTTCTCTCTGGTGAAATATTTTGTTTGACGGAGTTATAACTCGACGTCTTATAAATATTTGTGTGTTGTGTCTACCTCTTTTTGGTAGCCCTGAAAAGGGCTGTTGAAAAGAGGGGGTGGTTTTCACCACAACCACGTTATTATCATAAAATTCTGACTTCTTACGATCTTAAACCTCAAAATCTGCCACTGAACCTGGTGGTGGATCTACTATCTAGATACCTACCATTCCGTGCAAGATTTTCCATCATGTCACGAACGTACCATTGCAGTCACGTCCTGACTTCATGAAGTCCTCACCCTATTCTGGAATAGAGTGCATGGTTCAAATCGTGTTACCGGCGTTGACCAGAAGCGTCGCGATGTGATGACACAGCACGATCTGATTTTGCGGTCCACATTATTTTTATTGATCAAATTTCTAAAAACGTGCAAAAAAAACACTAAAACTGGCTGAAACGGATAAAACTTATTAATGGATATTATATATTTTTAGCAGGTTTTGTTAAAAGAAGTTTATCAAGTGTATTATTTCAATATTACTTATTGGCTAAAAATCAACAAAGTGCAAAAAAAAGCTAAAAAATTAGCTATTAATTAGCTATTAAAAAGCTAAAAAATTAGCTATTAATTAGCTATTTTTTAGTCGCAGAAGATTGTTTAGAACCTTTTTTTTCCATAAAATTGGTGGTTAATACTTTCTTTGCTCTCAAAGTGGTGAAATGTCATAACAGTATAATAATATACCTAATACTATAATTTGCGAAAATTCGCTCATACGGTCATGTAGCAGGACTGGAACTTTTTTTTCTTGATTGGTTACAAAGGTCCTTGAGATATTGAAAATAATAAACCAAAAATTATAGTATAGGTAGTAAGTAGTATAGGGTAGGTATTAAGGTATAGTAAATGTTTTGTAAATTTTAGTAGGTAGGTACTAGATACCTGCCCACCCGTTATCATGACAGCCTGTACTTATCCGTTTTACAACTATTTTGCTTGTGAAATCAAAGGGAATGAGTTCACCTTCTGTCTAGTAAATTGACAATTTAATAATAACAGTTTTCTTACTATAGGAAGAAACCTGTGAAGTCGGCCACCGAAAAGATTCGTGAAGGGACGATGAAGGCTTGGGTGGACCGCTGCTACGACGTCGTCCATAAAATCAACACCGGTCATCGCGACCCGGATGTCCGGGCCCGAGATAACCCGGACATCCGAGAGCTTCTCGAATGGGATCGACTCCCGCTGGGTCTCGACAACGTCGCCGTCCGGAACGAAGTCCCGGAATCCGAGTCTGGCGGCAGCATCGACAAAGACCCCAGTTCTGTCGAGGACAAGAGGACCTCCAGTGATGAAACTGAGAAAATCCTTCGAACCAAAGCGGGTACCTTACCTACCTACTGTAGTGAAATCGATAGTCACTAAATCATTGAATGACATGGATCTGTTCTTTGGATGTGTCAAATAACTGAAATATGTTATAGTTCATATGAAGTTGGTATTGTTGTTAGAAGGGAAGATTGTTACTTAGTAATAAATTAATCTTGGTCGTCCAGTCCAATTGAGGTTTCACCCCATTACGGCCTCCACCTCCCCTTAAACCGTACTCTGACCACATATGCTATGATTTAGTATAATTTATCTCACAGCAATGATATAACGCTTGGGAAATCGTCCCTGATACTGGAATTGGAACAGAGTTCCCTGACACTGATGTTGCCTCAGCAACATTTGATGACATTTATATTAGACCAGAGGTCCTTGATATTGATACAACCGCAGTTGATGATACTGATATTGGAACAGAGCCCCCTAACATTACTGAGAAATACCTGCCTTTCTGTTGATTGAGATTGATAGATTCATGATTTGATATACTGAATATAATTATCGACCAAGACCAACGTTACACTGTTATTATTGTGAAATCATTGATACTGATATGATGTAAAGGATAATGATATTATTCCGAGTAATAACTTATCACCTGGAGCGCTTGGACGTTTGATCACTACTGCCTTCCAGTCTAGTCTCCCTACCCGGGGGAGTGTCAACTTCCTCTTTCAACCCCACTCTGCTCGCCTTTGCGACACCTGTTTCCATAACAAGTCGAGAAAATGAATTGGATATTATTTTGCACGTAAATAATTACGTTAGTAAATTTATACATCAAGAATACAGCTTAGTGGTACAGGATTTGCAAACCAACATGGTGAGCTCCCAACACTCCCAATTCTTGAAAAGATCCACAAAAGCTTCCCATAAACGGGATTCTATGTGTTACTAATGTTGCTCGTTGCGAGGAGGAAGCTAAAGGCTAAAAAGTGATGAGCTTAGAGTACTTTTTTACGTAAAAATGTGCTATTCATAGGTTGAATTGCAAAGATATGACCTCCGGAGCTCATCAGGCTGTTCTAAGGGGAATCTGACGTTATGAAATCGCTTCGGAGATCAACAGACAACGGTAAAACAAGCCTTCATGTACACCTATGTCATTTGTACGCTTCAGTTTTAGCATAGAACATGCTTCAGCCATGATCTAATTACCCTAAAGCGTTACGTTTTGTATTGCGAAAATGCGACCCAGGAGTTGCGGTCATATGCTTTTTAAGAGCAATATTGCTAAGGAATAATAACAGTTAATTCTGGAGCTACGAAATTAGTATTCCTACAAAGAGAGGGCACTACATGGTAGGGTACCATTAAGTAGTAGGTACTAGTAAATAGCAGCTACTATTATACTGAGAAAGTGGCCCTTCCAACCTTTTCACGATTGAAATGGTGGGCTCGTTCCTGATCAGCTGAGTGAGCTAAATTCTCTCCTGTCCACCCAAGGAAGTTTTCATTTGATAGGGAGACTCCCTGGAATTAAGAGATGGCCGAAATTATGGTATCTTTCCTGATCAGCTGAGTGAGCTACATTCATCCTGTTCACCATAGCAAGTTGAAATTTGATAGGGTATTAATTAAATAAGGGCATTAATTAAACCAAGCAAATGCTCCATTTTTTCCTCAAATGAGCCTAAAAACCAAGGTAGGACAAAAACTACCTTGAGAATTTGCTTAGTGAGAATCCATAAGTTCATTCTTCCAAAAGTGTTTTTGTATCGTGTGCATACAAAAACTGGGAAATTAAGAATTTAAATTATGGTATCTTTCCTGATCAGCTGAGTGAGCTACATTCCCTCCTGTTAACTTAAGGAAGTTGAAATTTGATAGGGGCAATACAAAGGGAAATTTCATAGGGGCACTTTGGCGGGACATTAAGAGACTATTGAAATGATACGCTTTGGTGATCAGCTGAGTGAGCTAATTCTCCCTTGTTCGCCATAGGAAGTTGAAATTTGATAGAGCGAATCTCAAGGAAATTAAGAAACGATTGAAATCATGGTCTCTTTCCTGATCAGCTGAGTGAGCTACATTCTCTCCTGTTCACCCAAGGAAGTTGAAATTTTATAGGGAGACTCTCTAAGTTATTAGGAGTCGATTGAAATTGTAATGTCCGCAAAACTAATAATATTTTATTATTATTATTCCGCACAAAAAATTGTATATTCATTTCCATTATTAATAAGTGGCAACACTGAGCTCCAGAACCTTCTCGAATGTTCTCGATCTGTTCATGTTATAAAAGGCTGCGAGGATTTCAATAAACTCTCATTATGTTCCTGACCTGACGCGTGTTCGCAATTATTTCGATTCTCCCTCTCCCGACAAACTTTACATTGGCGACTGAGGATGGTTCCTGGATAAGATCTACCTGAATAATTTGAATAAAGGAGATCACCGGACGGATAACCCTTCACGCCGCAGCGATCGCCGTAAACCAGTGAGTAAAACAATAAACAACATTCATTGTGGCAAATATTCCGTGGTCTGTGTTACCTTTCGCAATGGCGTCGTACGTGGGGCAGCTTCACACGTTTTCTTCCTCGAAAAATGAGTGGAAGATAGCAAAACCTAGAATGTTGAGTTTCTTCACGGCTAATAATATTACTGATGCGACAGTAAAACAGGCATTATTTTTAAACTCACTGGACGAATCGACTTACCGCCTGATGCATAATTTGTGTGTCCCCAACGAGCCGGAAACGAAATCGTATGATGATTTAATCAAGTTGTTTGATGCACATTTTTTACCTGCCGAAAGTATTTTCTCATTAAGACACCGTTTTTTCAACGCCGGGCGGGAGAAAAGTGAAACGTTGGGTGACTGGCTCGCTAGAGTTCGATCGCTCGGTGGACCTTGTAAATTTACGGATCTAGACCAACAAGTACTCGATCGTTTCGTTCTTGGCTTACCAAAAGGTGCAGTAAAAGACCGACTATTCGAAGAAGATCGCATGAAACTGACCCTGGAGAAAGCCATGAATTTGGCCACAGCCAAGGAGTCATCGTCTCATCAGTACGATCTGACTTCAACTACTACGGGAGAGGTCAAGCAGGAGCCGGTCTTCAGGACGACTTCCCGAAGAGGACGAGGGAAGACCACGCCGGTTGCTACCCGAGGGCAACGGAAGGAGACGTCTTCCGCGGACGCACAGACGACTTGTGGCACTTGTGGAAGGAAGCATCCGGCCCCCTGCTGGTTTAAAGACGTAATTTGCAATGTATGCAAAGGTAACCACCTAGCCAAGGTATGTCCTAAGACCAGACGATTCTCTAATAATATTAATAACTCCAATAATACTAGTAACAAATCGCACGTGTCAGATAAAAAATCTATCGACAAATCTAAACAATATAGGCATAACTTTGTAAATGAGACATTTGAAGAGCCGATTTATCGCATGAATGTCAACGACATTTCTTCATCAGAACCTTTTATGGCACTAGTTCGTATTGATGATGTAGAGATAAAATTTGAAATCGATACTGGTTGTCAGTCAACTATATTGCCTCTATCATTATATAAAAAATACTTTAGTGCCTATAAATTAATGGACTCGAACAAAACTTTTCTTTCATATTTTGATACTAAAGCTAAGCCTCTAGGTACATTTAAACCACATGTTATCTTTAATGGTAATGACCATGGTCAACTGACGGTGTTCGTAGTAGACTCTAAAGGACCTCCCCTACTCGGGAGAAATTGGTTTAAAGTTTTTGGATTCCAAATCAAGCACCCAGAAGTAGGTAATAAGGATAGAGCTGACCATTTGTACAATTTAAATAACGATGTTGATATTTTGTCATTGGTAAAACTTAAGTTTCCAAAAGTGTTTTCTACAAAACTAGGTAGTTCACGAAAGGTAGGGCAGTCCTGGAACTAAAAGATGGGGCGGAGCCAAAAATTTTCCGCGCGAGACCAATTCCATTTTCACTAAAACCTGCGGTTGAAAGGGAATTAGAAAGGTTGGTAAAGGAAGACATAATTGAGCCGATTGATTACGCACGTTTTGGCACTCCAATAGTACCAGTTTTAAAAAGCGGCGGAGGAATTAGGATATGTGGGGACTATAAATTAACCATAAACCCATTTCTTAAAATTGACCAACATCCATTGCCTACCGCTGAAAGCTTATTCCAAAAAATTCAAGGAAATTTAATATTTGCTAAACTTGACCTTTCGCAAGCTTATCAACAGATGTTGCTAGATGAAAGTAGCAAAGAAATGACAACAATTTCGACCCATAAAGGTTTATTTGTCTACAAACGCCTTCCTTACGGTGTTTCTTGTGCCCCTGCTAAATTCCAAAAATGTTTAGAAACTTTATTGGATGGTTTGACTGGTGTTTCGGTTTTTTTAGACGATATTTTGATAGGGGGTAAAGATAAAACCCAATTAGTAGAACGGGTAGAAGAGGTACTGCGACGACTTGAAGACGCAGGTCTCACACTGTCGGAGCAAAAATGTGAATTCGGAAAAGAATCCTTAGTTTACCTAGGTTTCAAGATTGATGGTGGTGGTTTACACACCACGGACGATAAAGTTAGAGCGGTTTGCGATGCACCCAAACCGAATAGTGTAAAAACCCTACAATCATTTATAGGTTTCGTCACCTATGTGGCAAAATTTATTCCTAGGGTAGCGGAAGTATTATCCCCCCTTTATAAATTATTAAGGAAAAATGCCAAGTGGCACTGGGACCATAGTTGTGATGAAGCTTTTTCAAAAATTAAAAAATTGGTAGCAAGGCATCGTAGCTTAGGGCATTATGATCCAAATCTACAGTTGCGTCTAACGGTAGATGCTTCCAACCAAGGCGTAGCAGGTCTTTTGTCCCAACCAAAGAATGGTGTGGACGTTCCTATTGCTTATACAAGCAGAACGTTGTCAGCGCCGGAACAATCTTATTCTTCAATTCACAAAGAAGCATTGGCTATAATCCATGCCGTTAAAAAATTTCACATATATCTATTCGGTCGTAGATGGACTTTAGTGACTGATCATAAATTTTTAGTGACTGACTACTATTTTCGGTCCAAAAATTGGAATACCAGCTTGTGCAGCCAACAGGCTACAACGCTGGGCCATATTTTTATCAAATTATAATTATGACATGGAGTATGTCGCTTCATCCAAAAACCCAGCGGACTGGTTGTCCAGAGCGCCACCAACTGATACTGTTAGACCGGACGACACTAGCGATTTAACCTTAAATTATGTTTTTGAAAATGAAAACTTACCCTTAAACTTTACCGATGTTGTGGCAGCTACGAGAAAAGATCCAGTTGTGATGAAAGTAGTGCAGTATGTCAAGTTTGGCTGGCCTGAGGTTATGGTTGATAAAGAATTACTGCCATACCATCGGTGTAGAAATGAATTGCACGTAGATAAAGACGTGTTGATGAGAGGTTATCGCGTAGTTGTGCCCTTAACGTTACGTCAACCTGTGTTAGAGGAACTTCACAAGTCCCATTTAGGAATAGTTAAGGTAAAGGCACTAGCTCGTGCCTATGTATGGTGGCCACATATCGACCAAAATGTTGAAGTATTGGTGAATAGTTGTGCACCTTGTGCACACAATAAGGACAACCCGCCTAAAAATACATTGATTCCCTGGGATTGGCCTTCTCGCCCGTGGCAACGATTGCATATGGATTATTTAGGTCTGATTTATAATCACTATTTTCTTGTAGTTGTGGATAGCCATTCGAAATGGTTAGAAGTAATCCCGACTAAATCTATGACGTCATCTGTGACAATTAAATTATTAAGAGAAATTTTTGCCAGATTTGGCATTCCTGAAATGTTGGTAGCAGATAATTATTCGGCATTTGTATCCGACGAATTTAAAAATTTTCTAGAGTTGAATGGAATCAAGTTTAAATCTGGAGCACCCTATAGTCCTAGGACTAATGGTGCGGCTGAAAATGCAGTTCGCTCTGTTAAACGGGCGTTGGTAACTGCTCTAGGCAAAGTAAATGGTGGTTCATCTCTGGAAGTTGTGCTTCAACGTTTTTTGTTAGATTATAGGAATTCGAAGCATTTAACCACTGGTATTTCACCAGCGGAATCCCTATTAGGTCGGCTGATTAGGAATCGCTTGGATTTACTTCGTCCTGTTGGTACTCAAAATCGAGTACTAGACCAGCAATTGAAACAAGTAGAAAATCATAGGGGTGTTGAAGCAGAAGTATGGGTTCCTAGAGACTTAGTTTGGGCTAGAAACTATCGCAAAAATGAAGATAAGTGGTTAGCTGGAGTAGTTGTCAAGATCCTAGGTCCTAGGCGGATTAAAGTTTTCATTCCTGAACTTAATTTGTCTTGGACGAGACATGTCCATCAACTTAGGAAGAGGACTTTACCTTCTAACTTCGTTGAGAAAAATTCTCCTGAGGAGAAAAATTCGCAAACGAGTCCGACGTTACAAAATACTCCTCTGTCGAGTCGTTTGCTGCCAGGGCCGGTTGGATCATCTCCTGATTTCCAAGGGTTCTCTCCCCATTCCTCTCCAAGCTTAGGGGGAAGAGAAGGTATAGGAAATAGAAACCCTACAGATATTGTTCAAACACCTATTTCGACCAATAAAACTCGCGCTGGTAGAATAATACATAAACCGAAAAGACTAATTGAGGAAATGATGTAACCATAAGTTAAGTTATGTTGTTCAGATAAAGTTAAGAAAAAAAAGAAGAGACTGATTATGTTACTATGAATACATATGTTAAGTACATGGA
Organism: Adelphocoris suturalis; assembly: GCA_030762985.1. Taxonomy (NCBI): domain Eukaryota; kingdom Metazoa; phylum Arthropoda; class Insecta; order Hemiptera; family Miridae; genus Adelphocoris; species Adelphocoris suturalis. Next base: position 69,050,705 of record CM061041.1, on the reverse strand, counting down.
ATTTAATGGCTAATAAAATGAATAAGAATAGGCTGATTATGATTTTGTTTTGTTGTGTTCAGATTTTGTACAGCCTTGACTTAGTGCAGTAGGGAACAGTTGTAACTTACCTTAGAAGGAAAATTTAGTTTCAAATTTAGGGGGAAGAGGTGTAATGTCCGCAAAACTAATAATATTTTATTATTATTATTCCGCACAAAAAATTGTATATTCATTTCCATTATTAATAAGTGGCAACACTGAGCTCCAGAACCTTCTCGAATGTTCTCGATCTGTTCATGTTATAAAAGGCTGCGAGGATTTCAATAAACTCTCATTATGTTCCTGACCTGACGCGTGTTCGCAATTATTTCGATTCTCCCTCTCCCGACAAACTTTACAGAAATTATGGTCTCTTTCCTGATCTTATTCACCATAGGAAGTTGAAAATTTTGATGGGAAGACTCTCTGGGTCATTAAGAGACGATTGAAGATAGGTTCATTGGTGACCAGCTGAGTGAGCTAAATGGAATAGAAACGCATTGCATTATTTATTTAGACTAATGTTCCTATAGTACATATACCTACCAATAAACGTCGTATTATACGTTTTTTTATGTATTGATTTTATAAGAATGTGGATATAATCTACCAATTGTGATTCTGTAAGGTGCACCTCAACCCCGAAAGAAAGAAGAAGATAAAAGAGAGTTTGAGTCTCAATCTGAAGTGGAAACCCAAACCAAGTCAGGTAGGCGGTTCAAAGATCTGTTCAAGTACCTACTTAATATTATTAAATAATTCCAGGTATTTAGGTACCTACCTAATATGAATTTAACAATATATAAATTTTATTTTCTTGGTTGATTATAAAGATCCATTATTAAAACTAGTCATGCAGCATGCCCATACAAGCGAATTTACGGAATGTCATCATATACGTACAATTCATTAAAATTAGGGTGAATTTGAATTTTGAGCACTTTGTGTGCACAGGACAGGTTAACGCTATCATATTTTATGGGGGAAAATCGTTTTCTAAATAAAATTATGCTAAATTAACAAATTTTTGAAATTTCACCATATTTCCGGAGTGTTAAATGTTTTAGCATGTTAGGAAATTTAAGTACCTACATTTTTCAGCACAATTGCGTGCAAAACTCTGGAAGTTTTAGTTCACGGTTGATGAACTTTTTCCATGCACTTCCCCGCTAAAAAAAATATAAATTCAACGAGTTTGCTGTCTTTTAGGAGATTTTTTAAAACACTTTTTGAAATTCGAACAATTTATTTTCCTAAAAAAGTGCAGCCCAACAAAAACAAAATTTGTTTTGGAGAGCTTGATTTTGGAATCTCACTACCTTTGTTGCTACCTACTGTCCCTAACTAGGGCTACGAGATGGAAACTTTCAAAACCAGGACACGTTCTTGAAAAAAGGACAAACCAGAGACGCTTACTTAAAAGAAGGACGATAGAAGGATACGTTTATTGATAGTAGTATTTTAATTTTTTTTATTTAAATTATTTATCTTTTATTTTTATTTTAAACATTTGAATGGCTCCCTGCAACAAGGGCCTATCTACGTGTTTTGCTATTTTTCAGGAGAGCGAATTCAGCAGAGAAAATTGAAATTTTTTTTTTTTTTTTTTGAGGTGTTTTGCTTCATTTTTCATATTAGCTCTCGTCTATGTCATCAAAAAGCTTGTCAGATGAGCTTCGAGTTCAAAAATTACTTCAAGTTAGTTTAAATCACAAAAATGCCTCAATTTCGAAGCAACAAGGGCGTATCTGCTGTCAGTTACACCCTTGTTGCATGTAACATGTATTACGGCTGATCACCGTTTTCGGTTTTCACCCGATTATTAGCTATCTCATAGAACGTATTTGTTGGTAAATCAAATGAGGGATATGAAATCCCTCACAGAAAAAACCACAGGTCATCCACGGGAATAGAAGAAGAAAGAAACACATTATTCAGCAATAACTTGTATCTTTTCTTCAAACAGAATTTTCTCAAAAATGAACAGGTAACATTAATTTTTTTTTAAACAGCCTTCAAGTAACTAGAACACGTTTTCACTTCAAGATGAGGAACGAGGGTTTTTTTCCTAATGAAAATAGCTATTTAAAGGTTAGATAAACGCAATAGCAGAGAAAAATCTCTCATACTTATTCCATAAAAGTTTAGGGAGATGGTCATAAAAATATATCTACCCGATTAGAATTTTTCCTTCATTCTAGGCACTTAAATCACATATTTCCTTTTTTAAAGACCCATACACACAAGGTAAAAACGAGGTAGGTATGTATTGTTTCAATAAGTTTTTCAAAATGGAAAGCGTGCAAAAAGTCATCACAACGTGACCTTGTTGCACTCACCTCTGTTGGTGGAAGTTTCCCAGGTTTGAAGAGATTTTTTGATGTTGAGGTTGCCCAGCATTCCGGCACTGTTTGCGAAAATTTCTTTTCCAATTTGATGGATTAAACTTGCGTTTCCGCCATTTGTTCTGGTTGCGAAGGGTGGCGGGAGAGATCTCGAGAGGACCGGCGTCAGCCATCGTTGGCAAGATACGCCCTTGTTGCCTCGCAAAATGTTTATCGCTGCGAGGTACCGCCGTGTTTGTGAGCTCATTGAAGGGGTACCAACTTATCAAATGAAAATATCCGTGTATAACACCTGAAAGGGAAGGTTCCAAACAACCTTGTTGCACCGAAAACTCATGATCGATAAAATCGGTAGTTAGGCCCTTGTTTCAGGGAGCCATTCATTTTTAAAACATCACACTATACTTTATTAAGACTAGAACAAAATAGAATAATTGGGAAAATAGGACAATTTTCTTCAAACACGTGTACTAAATATTACATCAAATTCTAAAATGAAGAAGCTTTAGGAGGTACTATATATATATATTGTACAAGGCATAGAAGAATGGATCAAGAAATGAAATTGACAGAACAGAAATAGGTAGGTAGCTTTTCTCTTACGCATACTTTTTTGACTAACCGACTTGAGCAAAAAGTTTTGGTTGTTTATACCTTATCAATGGATACAATTCGTAGCACGATATTTCTTGTTTTACCATTACTTGCGGGTGGTGCAAGAGTTGGTAGGTAGTTACTAGTTCCTTGAAGATTTCATAAATTTAATTTTGTAATGAGAAAAAACAACAAAATGAAAAAAGGAAGACATTTCTATCGATTTTGAAAAAAAGGACGCAAGTAGGTACGAATTGAAAAAATCAATAAATAAATAAAGGACATGTCTTTCTAGAAAAAACATAACCCTATCCCTAACTCTATTTCTTCGTCAAATCATTAATTTTTAGCAAATAAGGGTAGGGTGGTGGGGCCAGTGTTTGACATCTTATGAGGCATTTTGACTCTGACAAGCAATTAAGTTATGTTTTTTCCTTTGTTCAAACTTGAAGCTTACATCTATTGCTGCATCAGGATGTCCTTAAACTGCTCGGTATCGAAAAAATCACTAATTCAAGCCACAAAACATCATAAATTCGTTTTTTTCCAAATCAATTTTTGGACAGCCACATTTTTTGTTGCGCCTGTGATTGACACAGCAGTTCTTCTGCAATATATGACTCCGTGTATCAAAAAAACATTTATTTCAACATTTTACAAATAAATTGAGCATTTGAACTTAGTTTTATTAATCTAAATATAAAATTAATATAAGTATTCATAAAGACAAAGTTGAAAATATCACCGGATGTTTCATCACAAAATAGGTAGGTACCTACAGTGTTTTCTTGATACCATAGGCATAATACGATTCTAATGGTAAACTAGCAGCTTGTGAGTTGCTATGTATTTATATAAATATAAAAAATGGAGAACGAATAACAAGAACGAATAGAGATCCATATTGATAGCACTGTCTACCTCTGAGGGGAGGATCAGTTTGGAACTAGTAACTGACAGTTACGATTTCAAATGTTATTTTGGATTATTCCCACACAAAAAATGTGGAGGTCATGGTGAAGCAAAATAAAACACGAGATTCTGTTGGGTAACCTTCTCCAGATTTCACAAAAACCCGCCTGAAACCTTTTCCCGCCTCTATACTTTACTGAGAATGTATTTTACCTCAAAATTCAAATGGATCAAGCCCGTAAAACACTTTTATATGCCTTATTATTAATACTTCTTCGTGAGATGTCAATCACTGGGTCCCTGTCAATCACTGGTCCCTCCACCCTATATGGTCGTAATTACTTCATTTTTCATCCTTGGCAATACAATAAACGATAAGCCGACACAAACAAAATGTTGTCAGCTTCGACGAACATCTAAAAGATCTACCTATCGCACTGTCCATGGTTCATCGAAGGCTAGAAGTATAGATAATAGATTTGAAGATATCTGTCTATTTTAAAACCTCATCTCAAACATCAACAAATTGCCCAACTATTGTACGCCCCCTATCTAGTAACATGATTACGTCTAATCTTAGAAATATTTAATGAAAGTTGAATTTTGTTCTGTAAGGAGTGAATTTCGTGCTTTCGAACTATTTCGTCCGAAACCTACAAGAGTTGAAAACGTTGGCCTTCAACGAAGAACTTTACGCTTTCCATCCGGACTTGGGGATCGTCGGGTCGTGGAGCGTGGATGTCAAAATTTGCGAAACGGATCACAAACGTGTCAACGTTCAGTTTGAAGGTTGGCTTCAATTTAATCGCATTTCTTCACTTTTAAGCCTAAGATATCGAAACATTGCAGGCAGCAAACGTTGTTGGTTGAAGTTACATGTTACAAATTACTCGGGGCGAATGATACGTAATAGGAATTATTTATTATGTAGGTACCATACATGGCCTAACTAGTGGTGCAAAAATCGGTTAATCGATTTATTCCTGAAACATCAAAACATCGATTTAAATCGGTTCAAAAAATTACTACGATATTTTTTATTTTGTTTATTTATTTATTTTTTTTTTTTTTTTTAAATTTTAATTGGCTCAAAATTACATTTTTACGCCATAGTGGGTAATTCATTTTTCATTAATACATATTTTTAGTCATTTGATAATACTAAATATTTGATTTAATCACAGTTGATTGTACTAAGGTATCTGTAAAGTTCTTTGTAGACCATTTGCTCTGCTAACGTCAGAATAAAATCTAAGTTGAATGGAGCTGGATTTTATCGCTTATATCGTCCATAAGAAGTTGTTGTTCTCGAGAAAATATGGGGCACTCCAATATTTTGTGTTGCACAGTGTCTTCCTCTCCACAGTGATCGCAGCCGCGGGTTACATTTCCAATCCCAAATCGTTGAAAATGGGAATTACAAATTACAGAGGATGTGTCCACTTCGTAATCTGGAAATAGTTTTCATGAAGTTTCTATCTTCAGATGGATAGAAGTCAAACCAAGGTTTTATTGGAAGTGTTGGAAAGAGAGTTCTGTGGTAAGTAGGTGCCTGACGGGTAGGAGTTGAAAAGATTTTGTCATGTTCGACGCATGTCCTGGTGGATACGTTGATAAAAATCCCTGAATGGTGGACTTTTGTGCAGGATATTGCCCCTAATTTCTCCATACTTTGCTGCCGAGTCCGCCATGTGGTTGTCAGATACTCCCACATGTGCCCTTATCCATACGAAAACCACTTGTTGTCCACGGTCTTTTAGACGAGCCACTACTTCTAGGAGTTCACCAATTAAATGTGTTATTTTAGAGTTTGGGTCAATGATGATGATGAAATGGGACGTATTTGAGTGTGGTAGTGCTGCATAATGGAGGGGAGCTTGCTGCATCGCAATGATTTCTGCCAAGTATTTGGTGAATGGAGTTCATTCAGTTTTTCCAAGAAAAAAATCAGGAATCAAATGAATATAAATGCAATTTAGGTCATAATGTTTTTAGTTTTCAACAATTTCGCATGAACGAATGGTCTAGGAATTTTGAGACTATTGGATTTTGCGGGTCTCCCTAATTTGACTAAGAGAATAGTTAATGCTATGGCAATGGTAGGTGATTGGAGATTTGGCAACTGCAGTAAATGATTAATAATTAATGGGAATAGGATTGATAATTAATGATTTTGGGAATAGACGATAGAAATAGCCGTTTTGTGCAACAATATCTCTAAATGTTAAAATTTAAGTGACGTCAGAGTTCTATACATACGAGAATTACCCAAAATACGCATTTATAGTAGATAATTTATTTATTTATTTATTATATTACATATTCTTTATACATAAATAATGTAAAATTAACATATCTCTCAACATTATTGTGGGCAATAGGCATAAGCCTGTGTCGCCTCACAAGAGCTGCGCCAAACTTAATTAATCTTAATTATTTACATTTCTCTTCATGAATAATAACTTAATAAACATTAATTTTCTATATATACATCAAACATATCAGCTAGGTACTTATATGCATCAAACCTATCAACTTGAACTCGTAGATGTGTATAGAATGGTTAATATTCAGTCTGTGTGGCATACATCGTTTACCACACTTGTATAGCAGATACTAAGGTTTCATTGAACCTTGACAGGGTTGGTAGTTACATTGTAAATTCTCCTTCGTGATTTTTGGTTACAATCAAAGTGGTCCCAAAGACAAGGCATTGCAGGGTGGTCCCCAACTGGAAAAGTCGGGAAAACCTGGTAATGTCAGGGAATTATTTGCGTCGGGAAAAGTCAGGGAAACGTCAGGGAATTTTCCAAAAACCACCAAATGTCAGGGAATTTTTTAATGAAAACTTTGTGTAATAGTTTGCTGCATTTTTAGGTAGGTACGTTCGAACTCCTAAGAAATCCTACTTTAATGGCATACTTTATCACACTTATTATTTCATAGGTAGGTATACGCATGACAAATGATATCAAGAGTGATGTTTAAGCTGTTCAAAGAGTATCACCACAGCACGCTGATTCATTGCGACATGGATATGTCTTCGGCTGTCCTGTTACACTATATCACCTAGCAGTGAACCGTATGTGAAAAATATCAACAGAGTATTGAACGTGTGAGCGAACCCAGTAGATTAGAGGTCTGATCCAGTGCGAGACACAACAACTTGTTGGCGTGGGTGCGGGATGGGGGGTTTGCCTTTCTTACTGTTCAAATTGGTGTGGTTAATTTTTTTGGAGTTTCTATAGATTTTTTAGCACATTTTAATGAAATTCAAGTAAATTTCATTTTTAGCATAATTTTTCACATAACTTTTTGAATGTTCTATTTTATAGTTAATAAACTTTATTTCAGCAATATTCTGCTAAAAAATATAAATTTTACGATTTTTAGCCGTTTTTTTTTTTTTGTTGCTATTTTTAGTGATTTTTTCAGTACTTTTTTTTTGAAATTTCACCAATTCAATGTGCTCAAAAAATGCTGGCCAAAGAAACACGTCCTTTTTTCTGGAAAGCTTGATTTTTTGGCGAAAAAACGGAATTTTTATCTCAATCCTGAGGAGAGTTATCGCATCGAAGGACACATACATATATATATATATATATATATATATATATATATATATATATATATATATATATATATATATATATATATTGTAGTGGATTTATATAGGTTTGACTTGACGTAGGCAGACCAAGTCGGACATTTATATCCCGGTTATGCGGGTTGGTTTCTAGGCCACCCCCGCGAGGAATGCGGGCGGAGCCGCCAAGGTCAACTGATTTCGCGGGCTGAAAGGGTGGATAGTCCGTGTCGCAGCCGCGCGGAGCGCTAGGCTCGTGTACCAAGTGCTGGGTTCGATCAGTTTTGTACTGAGCCGTTTTGTAATATTCCGGCCTTAGATTTACATCTGAAAGGGGAATATATTGAGCTTGGTTGAGGTACTGAAAAGTATCCTCTGCTTTTTGTGCATTTGGAGTGTATTTGACACTCGGATCGACCGTGTGACCCTGCGTCGGATATCGTGGGTAGTCGGACAGCTTGGTCGAATCGTAAAGATCGGCTTCAGAGCGAGTCTGAAGGGTTTGCTCGATCTTTTGTATAGGTGAGTCTTGTTCGAAAGTTTCTCGAACGAATACGTCGGGCGAGAAGGCGATCCGGACGTGAGGGTCGCGCCTTGCGCTGATGTTTGGTTCAGCGGACTCACCGTGTGGCCGGTAGGGCGCACTACGAAAGCTTGATTTTTTCCGAGACGTTCCATAATGGAATTGAACAGATCTGATTCAAATTGGGTGCCCTGATCACTTGTGATGTATTTAGGTACGCCCTTTGAAGCTACCCAAATATTGATAAAGGCATTTGTGATTGTGGTTGTTTCGATGTTGTTAAGAGGGACTGCCTCTAGCCAACCCGTTGCTCTATCAACCATCATCAAAATGTAACGTTTCCCTCCTTTTGCTAAAGGTAAGGGTCCGGTAATATCCACGTGTACGTGTGAAAATTTGTTTGCCGTTTCAAATTCGGAGTAAGGGAGCTTCACGGAGCGCGTGATTTTTGCTCGTTGGCAAGTTTCGCACGCTCGGACCCAGTTTGAGACATCTGCACGTAGTCCGTGCCAAAAATATCGTTGTTTAACTTTATACACTGTAGAGTGTATACCTGGGTGTCCCAAATTGTGAATTTGGCTTATTATTTCTTCCCTTATTTCGTTTGGAATATAAGGTCTAGGGTGCCTAGGTCTAGGTTACACCAAATCTCTCCTTGAGAGAATTCAACTCGTGTGAGTTTCAATTTGTCCTCCGCGGTAGGGGGAGAGCGAATTTGTGAATTTGAAATGTGTAGTAGAAGATTGCATTCTATTGCAGCCGTAATTTTCGAAATTTCAGCTATGGGTGGACCCTCGTCCGTCTGGGTTGAAATCGATTTCGTTTGAATTTCAACCGGATCGAAGGGTCTGGAGAGTGCGTCGGCGACGACGTTGCTCTCTCCGGAAATATGACGAATGTCACTCGTCATTTGAGAGATGTATGTTAGCCATCTCAATCTCATTTTAGAAAAATGAGCATTCTTTTTAAGCATCGTGCCTAGCAGAGGCTTGTGATCCGAACAAATATGGAAGGATCTGCCGTCCAAGTCGGCGAAAAAACGGAATTTTTATCTCAATCCTGAGGAGAGTTATCGCATCGAAGGACATATATATATATATATATATATATATATATATATATATATATATATATATATATATATATATATATATATATACATATATATTTGAAAAAGCGTTAAACTCTAGGATTCGTTTCAGAATGCCTCAAAACGGATTTCAATGAAGACATTTTTCAAAAATTTTGGTTTTAAATTTTTCAGAGCCATTGCAATAGCTTCATTTTTCACGAAAATTCGCTAATTGACTTCGAAATGTTTATTTTTTGTCAGGGAAATCTGAAGTTAGGTCAGGGAAAAGTCTGGGAAATTTAAAATTTCCATTTGGGGGCTACTCTGCATTGGCTTTGTACCTAATTACTGATGATACACTCGTACATAATCTTCTATTATAATAATAGGATACATACAAAGTGATAACGCTTGAACGCCTGCACCGATTCTCTTCAAATTTTGTTTAAAGTGACCGGCATGAAGAAAACTGGTGCAGATAATTCTACCAAGTTATAAATCAGATTCCTTCATATTAAAAAACAAGAAAAAGTGCAAAAACGAGGGAAAGTTGTAGAATTTGCCGGTAGAGGGAGCGCAAAGTGACGAACCAAAACACATGTTCTTTTCATACAACTTGAATAAATAAAAATTAAGTTGAAACAGAAAGATTTTGCTTTTTTATTTGCATAATTAAAGTTTGTACTTGCATCCCGTGGTGACACGGGCTTTTCCACTTGTACATTATATTATTATGTTGGTAATTGTATTTCAGGCTCTTTACGTAAATTATACCTTTTTTAGTTTAGATTTTTGAACGAATAATCGATGTTTGTAATATGTTAACTAAGAATTCTGGAGCTCATTCAGCTGATCAAGGGAACTTCAGACTTTATGATTCGTTATCCTTATAACTGTCCTTCAAACTTTATAGAAAAGTTATCCAAGTTATCCAAAGTTATCCAAGTTCGAGATCTAAGTTATTTCGTAGCGGCAAGCAAGCAAGCCCAAGTACAACTACAGGGTATTCGTTTTCACGGCGAGTCATGTTCGATTTATTTCTGTGTGTATTCGCATTATTTTGCCCTTCTATTTCTAGAAATTATTCTAAATACTGTTATCCATGAGGCCATGACAATAGGATGGGGATGTTATGAAAACCAATGAAATTGGAGGTGGAGCGAGGAGGGTTGAGAGATATATGCGTAGGTGCATAGGTACCTATCGACGAAAAAGCTAGGAAAAGCTGGGTAGGAAAATTTCTTCCTCCGTGGTTTTGTACCATTTAGAAGTTATTGGTCTTGTGGATTCAGTACAATTGCCACTGTCGCTAAAATAAAGCCAACTTCACCAAAGGTTGTCGCAGTCGGGTTACCGTTATATTGAAGGACCACTTTTACCTACCTCAAGGACAAGTTCCGCCTACTTCCTATTTCAAGGTGGGGAGGTACTTATTCGTGGTAGGGATCAGTCATATTCGTGCAAATATGATTTGTTTATGGCTGACAACGTGAAAAGCAGTGATGGGTGTTTGCCTACCTGTATAACTCCCCTACTTTATACAATCTAATGCCTATATTGTATTTCCTTAGGACTCCTGATAGACAGAGACACTCACTACGGCATGTACACCGCCGGCGTCGTCGACAGGAGATTCAACCCTGTGACAGAGTTCCGTGTTGAACAAGTGACCAGACCCGACATGACACGATCGCGAACTTTGTTTTTCCACAAGAAGAAAAAGAAATGGCTGTTCGACTTACGGTATGTGGCTAACTAATAAGGCTGTAATAACATTTATACTTACTTCTGGTTTGTTATTTTCAATAATGAACCATTGTAATCGACCAAGAAAAAACCACTTAACCCCCCTCAAAATTTTGCTTCCGAGACTGCTAGGCAGCGGAAGCTTTGTTTTCACTTTCGAAATGAAAAAAAAATTTTCGCTCCAAAATCAAAATTTCCACTCGCATTTTGCGTTTCAGAGCCTCCTGAACAAATTTGGTTCCGTGTCTGTCTGTCTGTCAGTCTGTCTGTCCGTCCACATTTCCTTGTAACAGCCATAACTTCCACAATTCTGATCCGATTTTAACCAAATTCTCAGGGATTGTGCGGGTTAAGCTCTACATGGTCCCCTAACAACTTCATCATGATCGAATCAACGGTAGCTTCTGCGCAGGCGCTAACGTGAATTCCTTGTGACGGTCATAACTCGGTCAATGTTAAACGGATTTCGGTCAGATTTTCAGGAATGATGTGGGTAAGGTCCCTTGAGGTCCCATAAGACAATCATCATAATTGCATTAGCGGTACGCTCTGCGCATGCGTGAACGAAATATTCTTGTTTCGGTCATAACTCAGGCAATTGTGAACGGATTTCGGTCAGATTTTCAGGGATGATGCGGGCAAGGTTTCTTGAGGTCCCGTATCACATTCTTCGCGATCATCAGCAGCGGTACGCTAGGCGCATGCGCGAAAGTGATGTTTTTGTTACGGTCACAGCTTAGTTAATTTTATCGGGTTTTGTTCAAATTTTCAGAGATAATCCCGGTAGAGTCCCCTGAGGTGCCATACGAATCGTACGGTACGACCAGTGATTGTGCCCATCATGCTGGGAATTTATTTGCAGAGAATATTCCCGGCCGGGAATTAATTTTCTAATTTTTTCTCAAGAAACCTTGCCCGCATCATCCCTGAAAATCTGACCGAAATCCGTTCACAATTGCATGAGTTATGACCAAAACAAGAATATTTCGTTCACGCATGCGCAGAGCGTACCGCTAATGCAATTATGATGATTGTCTTATGGGACCTCAAGGGACGTTACCCACATCATCCCTGAAAATCTGACCGAAATCCGTTCAACATTGACCGAGTTATGACCGTCACAAGGAATTCACGTTAGCGCCTGCGCAGAAGCTACCGTTGATTCGATCATGATGAAGTTGTTAGGGGACCATGTAGAGCTTAACCCGCACAATCCCTGAGAATTTGGTTAAAATCGGATCAGAATTGTGGAAGTTATGGCTGTTACAAGGAAATGTGGACGGACAGACAGACGGACAGACAGACAGACAGACACGGAACCAAATTTGTTCAGGAGGCTCTGAAACGCAAAATGCGAGTGGAAATTTTGATTTTGGAGCAAAAAATTTTTTTTCATTTCGAAAATCAAAACAAAGCTTCCGCTGCCTAGAAGTCTCGGAAGCAAAACATCAAATCTCAAGACTAGACTGATCATTCAACAATCCTAAATCTATATATATAGGTATATGTAAATATAAATTTGGTTTCTCTTTGGTTTTTTTTGTTTCTCTTTGGTTTGGTTCTCTCAATTTTGTAAGTTATATTTATGTGTTTCCTATATTTTTCAACCATCTGTAATACCTCAAAATAATATACATCTAAATATATATATACGTATGAAAAAGTGTTAAATTTTTCGATTCGTTTCAGAATGCCATAAAACGGATTTCAGTGAAGAAATTTTTCAAAAATATTGATTTTAAAATTGCCCGAGCCATTGCAATAGTTGGATTTTCTACAAAAATTCGCTAAATATCGTTTTATTGAAGTGACATAACGCACTTTGCCATCTTATCACGGAGTTGTTATGGTACATAACTATAGGAGTTAGTATCAATCTTTAACAGCATATATGTCACATAGTTCTTTTGGATTTCTAGAGAAGGCATAAACGATTCTGAAACCCGCAAGACGCTATCACTAAACTATAATCAGATGTTGCGAGTTGTATCCGAAGGGGCTAACATCCTTTTGATGAGGAAAATCGTCATGTACTGCAATCCGATCCGCATTGAGGAAAGAACCGGTAAGTGGTCATAATGTACCTTCTAGGTACCTAGGCATGTTTTTTTTACAACTGTGATGAAAAAATATTTAAATAAATGAATAAATAAAAAAGCCCTCCTGTTCCCTCTATTTACATACTTCGAATGAAATTATTGAAACACAGAATGTGTTTTAGCCCACGCGTTTCACATAAACCCATCAAACCTTAGGATTGAGATGAAAATTCTGTTCTTGCGCCGAAAAATCGAGCTTTCCAAACGAAAGGACGAGTTCGTTGGCCTGCATTTTTTGAACACATAAAATTGGTCGATTGTCAAAAAAAAGGGCTGAAAAAATCACTAAAAATAGCAAAAAACGTTAAATTTATATTTTTTAGTAGAATATTGCTCAAATAAAGTTTATTAACTATAAAATAGAACATTAAGAAATGTAAGTGTGCTAAAAAATCGATATAAATCCCGAAAAGTTAAAAATCCAAAATCTCTTTTTGAATCGCAGAATATTATTTAGAAAAAGTTTTTTGCCATAAAATTGGTAACTAACATTTTCTTTTCCCTCGAAGTCTTTAGTTTTCAAAACCATGTAACATAGTGGAGTTCCTACAATAATTTACGAAAATTCGCTCATACGATCATGCTGCATGACTGCAACTTATTTGGCAATTTTTCCGATTTTTATTGGATTTAAAAAGATTTTCTCCTGAACGGAGCTTGTTAATTAAAATCCAGTTTCATATACGGATTCAGCATCCCACATAACATAAGTAAGGTGATTAAACCTGGAAATACGATGCAAATCTTTTAGCTGTGATTTTTCCAGATTTGTGAACATGAGAAAAACAGGCGTATGGGCTGTAACTTTAAAATTCGAGCCAATCTGGTAAAACGACTTTCATTTTCAGATTCAGCGACCTCGAAAACCGTCCAGTTCACTCCTAGTTTCAAAAGTTTCGTTCTCAGTGTGCGTTCTCGAACTCATCAGAACTGGGACGGTAAATCCCAGGGCGTTCCGGTACTTGTGGAACCGCGTTCTGCGCTGCGAACAATTTCAGAACTTGGAAGTGGAATAACCTGTGTTGTTGTTTTTAAGCTCACTCAACTCGTGTTACCTTTTGGTGCTCCTTTTCAGAAAATTTTTAGTTCCCGCGAATATATTACCTATTTATTATGCCCGTGAATATTACCTACCTACAGGTAATATTAAAAAAAAAAAAAAAAAAAAAAAAAAAAAAGCCCACGATGACTGAGGAGTATACTCGAAAAAATTTCAGTTTCGTGGATGATGTAGACGAGATTTAACTATAATTTCAATCTCGTCCTCTTCATTTACAAACCAAACACCATCGTCGAAACTATCGCTTTCCGAACTTGACGAGCTAGTTGACATTTCGATCGTAGAATAGGTACCTACCTACTTATACTAACCTATAGAGACTAAAGTATGATTTCGATGAAGAAGAATAGAGTTGTTTACTCCACTACATCCGAAAGATTGTGAAATGCGCATGGGCTAACTATGTCCTTGCGTTCGAGTTCTGACAGTTCCGAAAAAAAAGGGGGACCGTCCTAACCGTTCGGAACTGGGTTCGCAAAACACAACAACGGCGAACTCGGCGTTCCGGAACTGGGCGTTCTGTCACTGCAAACGACAAAACTCGATTGCGCTTGCCCAGAACCCGAACTGGCAGAACGCACACTGAGAACGAGGCTTTTTTTTAAACATGTATCATGTTTTAGCCCTGGGGTCCTAGCGAATTTTGCGAGTCAATTTTTTTCCGCGCACGAAATTAATTACAGTGATTTCCGCCTACAACCGAGTCGTTGCTAGGGAAATGGTACTTCGTCGTTTTTCATCCCACAAAATTCGTTGACCATTCGTTCGAAAGCTCTCGATTTATCCAACAATATTATGTTAACTACGGCGAAGTGCGTGTCCAACAAACTGAGTTATGAGCATGGTTATATAAATAATTGTTTACACACAGGTGATCATTCTCAATAATTGATATTGTGAACATGATTGCAACCGCTTGTTAATTTCTGATGTTTTCATAGAATTTCGAATCAATATCGAGGAGAAAACATGATACATGGTTGAAATTTTTTTTTTTTTTTTTTTTTTGTTCCCCAGTGTGATCTATTGGTCATTGTTTTCAGAATAAGTAATCCAGTTATTCGATTAGTTACCACTATAATAACTAATTTAGTTCCTAAATAACTAAATTAGTTATTAGTTTCACCTTCATGTAACTAATAAATAAACCCAATTATCTATTAGTTATTAGTTCAACAAATTTCTCCGAAATTATCTATTTGTTGAAGGGTGCAACTAAAAACTCCCTCTATTGACGAAGCTTTACTTATAAAGACTTAGTTTCAGAAGCCCTAAAAACCCCTAAAAAACCCCTAACCCCCCGACCCTAAAAATTGTAGCAAATATATGGGCGATTCAAAGAGGATTCTTGAGGATTAGGACTTTTCAGTGGTTTTTCAAAATATCTTGGTTTTGGTTTCAGGAGATACTGGGGAGCAGTGGACTCAAGGGTTTTGCCCCTGCTATTCCCTGTCGCAAGCGTGCACATGCAAAATGGAAGATACACCTTTTTCCCTCAAAACGCGTTTCAGGCTGAAAATGCGGTCCCTCTGCATCGGAGGAGACATTTGCAGAACAAATTATAGGTCAGTTGGGTCAAACTATTTTTTAAATGATTTATTTGTTTGTTTAGAATACGGACAAGCCCCACGAGACTATAATATAGGTACTAATACTTAAAGGGCTAAAGAAGTATGAAAAACGTCTGCCAAGGTGGATGGGTAGTATGGCTTCCTCACATACTGTATTAGTTGAAGAACGAATCGCTAGTCGAAATAACTGAAAAGTCGTCGTTACAAGAAATTAACGTTTGCGCATGCGCACACACTACTATTAATTCAACGGCAATGCAGTTTATAGGGGAACGTCTAGGAGCTAAACCGCACAATCCCTGAGAAGCTAAATGGCTAAATCAACCACTATTCCATAAAAATTGGACTTTTTGGCTTGGAGTTTTGTCTGTGTGACTCAATTTTAGTTTTGCGTGTGCGCTATAGCTATTACTCCACCAATCGCGATATAATTCATAGGGAATTTTCCTGGAACATATACCCATCCACTCCCCGAGTTTGTACGAAATCAGACCAATAGATGATAAGAAATCGACGTTATAAAGAATTAACGTTTGCGCATGTGCACTGACTACTATTTATCCAACGACAATGAAAGTTATATAGGACCGTTTAGAAGCTATCCCAAACAATCCCTGAAAATGTCATCAAAATCGTTCCTTTAAACTCAGAGTTTTGCCTGAGTCAATCGATATTAGTTTCGCGCGTGTGCAATGGTTATTACTCTACCAATCGCAGTATAATTTATTGGGTATTTCCTAGAACATAATAATTATCCGATACCTACCGAGTTTGAGCGAAATCGGACCAACAGATGATAAGAAAATGACGTTATGAGAAATTCACATACGTCTCCACAGGCTCATCATTAACACTAAAGACACCAATAATCAAGCACTTCTAAGTTGCTAGCCTCCTGCAGCACTCTCATCCGGCAGGATAGTTTATGGAATGGAAGTATAGATCGCGGCAACGCAACATTGGCACTTGACTGCAGGGTAATAATGATGTTGTTTGCAGGTTTTTCAAGCCTGTGCGAGTAGTTTACAACGGAGTAGAGCTGGAAGTAGTGAGGGTGAGAAGACGTATAGAGATGCCAGGAAATCTAATCCAGACGACCAACTACTACATGACGACAGCAGGGCAGCTCATGGCCGTCACCTTCAATGATCCCTACCCCTACGATACGCCCTTTTGGCTACAAGTAAATAACATACCTATACTTCTGTTTTACAAATCTCAGTTGTGCAGCATGGTCTTAATACACATTTTCTTTTATGGTTTATTATTTCGAAATTTAAACATTTTTGCCCCCCCCCCCCCCCTCCTCTCAAATATGTATTTTTTGGTTCACGTTTTAAGATGCGTAGAACCCAATAATCCAATTAAAAGAAAGGGGAAAAAATTATGTGATCTGTAGCGATTCACTAAGTACCATCGAGGCGATTAGGGACCCATATTCTGATGATCCTCTAACCTAATACAAAGCCTACGTGTATCCCTACACCAAGCCACCACATTGGGCTCAACCATAACTTTTATGTGAGTGCCGAGCCATGTGGGTATTCATGGCAATGAGTGTGCAGATACCCTTGCAAGGAGAGTCATTGGTGATAACTCCATCAATATGTTGCTTATACGCATTGAGGATCAAATCTCCTTCAGGCAACGTAAAGGCAATTCCATCTAGCATGAGCAATGGCAAGGTGAGGTCACTGGTCTACGTGGTGTCCTTCAGGACTTGTGCCCAGTGGGTCCTTTCGTAACCCAACTTCCAAGAAGGGATCGAATAGTGGTCAACCGGGTTGCCACCGGCCATACCCGTCTTACTCACAGACACATGCTTAGTGCAGAAGCTCGAGATGTAGTGTGTGGAAGGTTTGGGGGTGATCTGTCTATCTGCCACTTTCTGGAGGACTGCCCAGCCCAAGTGGACCTCCAAGTCCAGCATCAGCCCCCTCATTGGGTTGATGTATTATCCTGCCCATACAAGGTCCGATCCCTATTGTAGCTCTACTACGAACTGTGATATCTGATCTGTGATATATTTATATACATCTAGACATAGTTTTATTTCACTTTGCTGATTGTATATAGTAGCATGTGTATAGTAATTAGCCTATTTTACATCTAGTCTTAGTTGTATTATTTTATTTATTAATTAATTTTTTTCTAATCCACTTGAGGTGCTATACAGTGGTTATCAACGTACCCCTCATTTTTCCACCCACCGATGTGCCAGTGGAGTCCATGTTGATGCTCCTTTTCAGTCAGGGATGGCAACATGGCTCCCCTTAGGATCAACCTGCGTGCGGTGTCCCATTGGACACCTTGTTCAATGCCACCAGTGACCCTTCTTGTTGAGGTGCGGCTTAAGATAAAAAAAATAAAAAATAAATAAATCCAAAATAAGCATTGTACATAGCGCTTCACGCTGATACGTATATAGTGACATGACCATATCTCTCCTCCCTAACTACTTACCGAATTCGTACGTAACTTACATTGTTTGGCTCCTGGTGGTTCGAGACAACTTTAGAAATCCAATTTTTTTAAAGAATAAATGAGTAAAGATGGCAAAGTAAACCGTATAATTATCTGAATTAGTTGCCAAGGTGGCTCTTAATTTCCTGTAATAGTAGTTTGGTGATACTAACATCCTAGAAAGAAACAGGAGAACATTTGCCATCAGAAGAAACACGCCAACATTTGCAAAACGTAGCGAACTCCTAAGAAAAATTCTGATATTTCCCATGCCGTAAGTATTTAATTCGTAAGGTGTTATTTCATTTTTGACAAGTTGGGAATAATAGTGCAATCATTGGGGGCACAATCACAGAAGTACATCAAATTATCTTTCACAGGAAATAAATGTGCCCAGTTAGACAAGATGAGAGTGTAGATAAGGATATAATTACTATTATTATTTGTAATCTACTATATTTAATTTTCTAACTAAATTACAACTCGGTGTTTCTGGTTTCAGGTCGACCCAAAAGCTGTTTTAAACCGCCATCGAGTCGTTCCTCCAGAGAGAATCGTACCACTCAGAGAACGGTAGGTGTTCTGTGCTTTGTATTCTAAGCACCAGCTTATTCGACTGTAACTTTTTTGGTAATGAATCAAATAAACTGAACACTTTCGGTTTCAAACAGTTACGTAGATTATATCACGATTATAGTACGAATTCAGAGGTTTTAAAATACTCTAAACCCCTCCACAAGCAAGCATCTTCTTGGCAATTATCTAGTAAAAGTGATTTCCAGTTAATGATTATTCGTAACTGGTTTAACCGCAGAAGGTCCTTCTACAAAAACTCATTATTTGACTAGGATTAAATACGAGTAAATTTACTTTGTTATATATCATTAGACCATTAGATTCGTTAGAAAATTTAGTATACAAAAAGCTTATTGAAGCGTTTTTGAATCGTCAAATGAAATCAGCTTATTTTATCGGGAAAAAATCACGTTTCCCTTCATATTTGCCCCAATATCTGACTTACCACATTATTTTAAAGTTCCCCGGCTGTTCCCAGTTGTTTCCAATAGCATTTATGTAGAACAAACTGTCGGGGGGAGATTCTCTTTATCGTCAAAATTTTAATATTTTAATATTGATGTTGATAAGAAGAGATATCATGAAACTATCCATAAAAAATCAACTTTACCGATTCGATACATCGATACCAAACAAAATCGACCCCCCCCCCCCCCCCCCCCCACTATCAAGAGAAAAACTTGTTGCAAAAAAAAAAATATATATATATATATATTCCAAATTCCGTCTAGTACATATTGAGAAAATGGGGTAAATGGGGGTATAATTTTCCGAGCCATTGTAATAGTTCATTTTCTACATAAATCCGCTAAAATTTAAAAAAGCCTTAAAAATACCCAAAAGCAGAATTGAATCGCAGAATATTAGATTGAATTTTTTCCCCATGGAATTGGTGGTTAATTTCGTTGCACTCAAAGAGCTCAAATATAATACGATAATTTACGAGAATTCGCTCAACCGATCATGCTGCATGACTGGAACTTTTTTCAGTTACAGTGATTAAATCACGAGAAAAAAAATTGGGGTTTACACAAATTATTGGATATTACACGTCGACTTTTAACATGGAACATGTTTTTGCCATCATAACCCGGCCAAAAATGAGACAAAATTACCGTCACGTGACATTTAGTGCGTTACGCTCCTATTTTCTGGTGATTATTTCTTACAACCAAAGCGTTGCTATGGAACTGCATCTTAGGCATTTATCGTCATACAAAAATCGTTCGCCAGTCATTGGAAAGCTCTACATTTACCTAATCGTATTGACATTTTATGTCTTTACTTTGGCTCATAAACGAAAAAAGCGTTAAAAAAAAGCGTTACGGTTGGTTTTCTGATGATTTCCGCAGTCGTTGCTAGGGAAATGGTTATTTTTTAATCCTACAAAATTCGTTGACCATTCGTTCGAAAGCTCTCGATTTATCCAACCATATTATGTTAACTACTGCGAAGTGCGACACCAATAAGCTGAGTTATGAGCATGATTATTTGAATAATTGTCTACACTCAGGTGATCATTCTCAATAAGTGATATTGTGAACATGGTTGCAACTGCTTGTTAATTTCTGATGATTTAATTGAGCTGGTGTTTCGATGATTTGATTCATAGCAGGTGATCCGAATATTGCGAGAACGGTTTGATTTGTGAAACGGTGGTTAAATCATTTTAACAGGTAATTTCTATACTTTACACTCTAGGAACCTGTAATTTCGTGTGTAGCCTCTTTAGGACATTTACTTGACGATGCCCAGGGTCCGGATCAGATGAGTGGCTCTTGAAGCTAATTTCAATGCTTCACACTCTAGGAAGCTGTAATTTCGTATGTAGCCTCTTTAGGACATTTACTTGACGATGCCCTGGGTCCGGATCAGCTGAGTGGTTCTTAGAGCTTGCATACGAGTCTGCAACACATACGAGTCTGCAACTAAAGACATAAAATGTCCCAATGTGTTGCAGACTCGTATACAAGCGTTTTTATGTTAACCACTGCGCAGTTAGTGGCCAACAATCTTAGGTATGAGCGTGGTTGCCTGAATAATTGTTTACATACAGGTGATCCTTCTCAGTTAATTTTGTAAACATGATTGCAACCACTATTAGACTGTAAAGAAACTTGGAAGTTGAAATTTAATAGGGAAACTCTCTGGGACATTAAGAGACGATTGAAATGATGGGCTCTTTCCTAATCAGCTGAGTGACCTAAATTCTCTCCTCCCAAGGAACATGTTCCATGTTCTGTCATATTTAGTGCTTAGGACTAAATTTGTTCATAGTCGATTACAAAGGTTTTTTTTTTTTTTTTTTTTTCTTTTTTTTAACGCATAAAAACTGAGTTAGGTTGGAGGGTGGGGCGGATGGTGAGTTGGTGGGGGTATGTAGTAGTAACATTATGGCAACATTTAGGCGGACAGAATACGGATTGATGTTATAAGGTTGGCCACCCTGTTACAGATACATGTGCGACCCGGTGCTGAAGCAGTATTACGAAAACGAGGTCCAGAGGCTGATGGTCGTCAACAAAACTTACCTCAGGGACCACCCGGCGCTCTTCAACTCGCTCAAGTCGATTTTTCAGGATCTCCTGAACGACAAGCCTCACCGCGTTGTTGCCTTCATCCAAGACTTCTTCTTCGAGGGATACAGGTTGAATGAAAGGTATTCCAAGACTACTCCCGGTGAACAACAGCCTCCCACTCATTTATGTAGAGATAAAAATAAATGCAAGATGTAAAGACAAATTTTGTCGCGATATGCTTGCCACTGCCAATTGTAGAAACACAAAAAGAAAACGCGCTAAGGCGGCGTGCATTGGTTCAGAAATCTCCATTTCCTGGCCAAAAATCCACGAGCAACAAAAACTATATAAAACATTGTTTTCCCAGGTTTTTTGACCTTCTGAATCGACTGAACCTATCCCCAACTTCTAGGACTAACCGTTTTTGAAATATGGTAATTCTTTAAACCAAAAAAGTGTTTAAAAAATTCTAGTCATGCAGCATGATCGTATGAGCGAATTTTCGTAGATTATCGTATTGTATTATGTTATTTTGTTTTGGAATTTGCACTTTCAGCGCAAAGAAATTGTTAACCACAAATTTTATGGCAAATAAACTCGTTCTTAATCATATCCTACAATTCAAGACAGATTTTGGAGGTTTAGCAATTTTTCAGTTTTTTAATCGGTTTTTCAGCAAATATTACTGACATTTAAGTACCTACATTTTTCACAATTTTGTGAATAAATTATTTAATGTTGTAGTTCATTGTTGACAAACTTCTTTTGGCTAAAATTCGCATAAAAATATAAATTCAACGATTTTTAGACGGTTTTAGTCATTTTTAGTGATTTTTTTAGCACATGTTTTGAAGAAGATCCAGCGAGGCTTCCTATCAATTTCAACTTCATATGAAATATGTAGAGAATTTTGCTCACTTAGCTGATCAGGATGAAGTCCGTCATTTTATTCATCTCTTTGCGTCCCAGAGAGGCTCCCTGTCAAATGGGACGATCAGACATGGCGCATCGTGCCTCCGAGAAAGGTTCACACTTTTACAGTTCCAAGACCCCGCAATTTTACGTTTCACTGTAAAGATGTTTGAAAAAACGGGAAAATGATGCATGAATAATTTACCTAAGAGCATGCGCAGAATGGAGTAATGATTTGAGAAAAATGAAATTAGTAGGGAACAATCTACAGCCTAACCCACAAATTCCCAGGAAATGTAATCAAAATCTGATGAAAACTAGACCTTTTTCCTGGGAGTACACTTTCGCACATGCGCAAGAGCTACTAATGATGCAATCATGTTAAAATTAACATGGAATAATTAAACCATTGTCCCACAACTGTGCACCAACTTTGAACGGGATTGGACGACTAGGGCGTACAAAATGATGCTTGAAAGAATTTACATTTGCGCATGCGCAGAATGAAGTAATGATCTGAAAAGTATTAAAACAGGACCATTTACAGATTAACCCGCTGTATTATCTTATATTACTTACGGGGTTTACTAATTATAGACCAATGATCTGCGTAGAAGGGCTATCTATCACAGAAATAATAAACCATTGTGTAATAATTTGCAGCCTTTAAACCATTGTGTAATTCATTCGCACATGCGCAGTAGCTCCTGATGATAGGGTTATGTCGAAATTGGTAGAGAATGCTCAAATTAATCTCTTCCACCTTTTCTCCAAATTTGAGCGAGATCGGACGACGGGGGCGTGAGAAAATGCTTTATGGAATTCACGTTTGCGCATGCGCTGAGTCAAGTATTGATTTCGGATCAACGAAACTGACCACCTACACTGAGGACCATCTACACCTTAACCCGCACATTCCATGGTCATTTCATAAGAATTGGTTGAATATAGTGGAAATTAAGCTTGTTATAAAGATTAGAGGATACACAGCAGATACACACACCGAAAGACACGGAACAAAAGTTTTTCAAAATGGTCTAAAACGTAAAATGTGAGAGCAAATTTTACCACTGCAAGAAAACATCAACCGTTTAATTTTTTGGAGACTTAAAATATTCTTATTTTTGGATAAAAATTGATGCCGACCTTCTACGACCATCTTGACCCCAAATGTGATTTTTAACACAAGTTTCGGGGGTGCGGTTTAGTTTGGTCTAGTATTTTCGGAGAAACGGACGGACGGATTTTTTAATCGGATTTTTGGACTCTACGCATCTTGAAACGTAAGCCAAAAAATTTTCAGGGAGTTTTAATTTTTTTTCTTGGTCGATTACAAAGGTTTTATTGAAAAAGTTGTAAGTGATATGGCTATTCCATTCCCATCAACATTTATATATATATATATATATATATATATATATATATATATATATATATATATTTATATAAAAAAAACAATAAAAAGTAATAATTAGTAGTGTAGTAATTATGTATTCTATATGTCGGAGATACTTTAATACTGTAGCATCTAGAAGAAAAGGAATAGCACTTGGGAATGAAGTGCGAAGCTTCCCAACCTGTTTTATACTTAATTTTATCGTACCGGTTTTGCACTTTAATGGACCAATTGAATTTAACGCAGAAGTGCTGAAGCGACGAGTTGAAAAAAGCTCAAGTGGGTAACTCACCTTGAGATTCATCGCCATCTCACGATCTTAGTTTTTCATTCGAGAACTGAAGGACTAAGGTATCTCGATCTTTCTAATGATGACCGCTGGTATCCCAAACCTGTCTGATGGTTATTTTATATAGGAAGCTCCTTATTCTTGAGGGATCAATCTACCTTTTCTTTTTCCGTCTTGTGTGCAATCATGGACAAAAGTCGCCAGTCATCAACAAAATAGATTGAAATCTGTTCGTTAACTTTCAAGGTAGGTACGAAGGTCGAAGTACGTAGTTGATTAAGAATAGATCTACTAATGATTACACAACGGATTATTGACGAAGTGAGTCTCTACTTTGACTCGGCCAGCATGTGTGCGTGCGATTTTGACATTTTATGTCTTTAGTTTGACACATAGAATCAAAAAGTGTTACCGTTACGTTACCGAAAAGTATTACTTTTTGACATGGATATGTCTAAGGCATGGGGGTCTATCTGTGAAAATTTAACACAAATAGAAATGCTGCATTCTATTTGTGTTGGTAGGGAAATGAAACTTCTGCAATTTTCATTGTACAGAAATCGTTCGCCACTCGCTGGAGCGGCAAATTCGTTTGATGGAGTAGATTCGTTGATGCGTATGATGATTTCTCGCTCGATAAACTGTTGCATAAGCACCTTCCTCATCGATGATTCAACGTCACCAATCGATAATACTTGACGTTCTAGGCTAAAGCATATTCATGTTTTGTAATTTTGGCAGAAGGCTCTAAGTAGAACTCACGCGATGCGCGACGCGCCGAGTTTCCAAACTAAACAACACAGCAAATGTAGCAAACCCTAAATCAACACTGTAGTTACCACTACAATATATTTTGTCCACATTTGTTCTTTGTTCACGATACTTTCAGTCATGATTTTTCCCAAAATCGGACCGAACCTCTCTCGTCTATTTACCCCAAAAGTGTCCAATCCCCTCCAGACCGATAAGAATACTTACAATCACAACAGGAGAAAAATTTTGGTTTAGCATGTGGTAACTTACTCTATTTTTGTACATCCTCGCCATTATTGCAACCCCTGCTGTTTACGATTAAGGAAAGGAAAACAAACATGAACAAGAAGAGTAAATAAATAGGTAAATGAATAACACCCTCAGAACCTGCTGTGGAACTTAAGAGATCGTATAATATGAAACTACCTATTAAAGCTGAAAAAAAAAGATATCCTTTTCATCACACAATTTTTGGGAAAACCAGTAGCAAGGGGTTTTCACCAAAACTAGAGATCTGGCGGATTGATGACGAATTTATAGAAGGGATTGGCGATAGTCAGTAGTTACTGTCGATAGATTTTTACTTTCCCTTCTTAACCCAAAGGGTCAAGGGAAAGTATTGAAATCACCCTGAAAATCAATTTCTGAAACCCATGCTAGGATGGGTATTGTTCAACCTGAATCCATATCTATAGTTTCATGAAAATGTATCTATGTATGTAACTCGTGTACTCGATTGCAATTTTAATCAGTTCTGTTTGCTCCTAGCGATAGAGATATAATCCTACCGTCCGACGAATTTCAAGAGGACGAGTCCAAACCGAGTACTGCACCGAAAGTGATGCCATTTGGATGTGTGATCTCGTGAAGCTGATTGCTTGAGGAGCTCATCACCAGGTCATCACGTACAATTTTTATGCTATACTCATGCGTTGTAAAGAAATAAATGATAATTAATAATTGATTTTTTAAAATTAATTTAATGGTTGTGCATTTACAGCAAACTCGAGCTTTTTGAGGGGACATAAAATTGGCCAATTTCGGTAATTGCTAACGAAAAATTGGAAAATTCTAGAAATTGATTTAAATGTTGGGCAGAAATATTTAAACTAGAAGAAACTTTGTCTCAAAACTATTCAATACTAGTTCAATTTCAAGGTAAAACCGAAAATCTACCCGAATGAGTTGTGAAATACAGTAGCCTGATCCCCTTGACCGAAATGAAAGCAAGAAAAGCCCTTGTATAAATGTATAATGTGAGCAAACAATTGCTTATATAAAGAAATTATAGGTAAATGATATAAAGAAAATACACACAGAGTTCAGTTTAAGCGAGAGGTTCTCAATATCAACTCAATTTATATTTTGATTTTATATTCGTCCTGCTCTCCTTGGTTCCCTAACACATGTTAAACAATAATAATTAAGAACAGTAGTAAGGAAGTTTAGTAGGTAGAAGTTATATTCCCCTTCTTAGATTTATCATTGCTCCTGCAATGGTAAGGAAGCGTGTTACTTACGGCAGCTGCTTTTAGCGATTGATTCTTTTCAGAACAAATGGGCCCTACACAATTTAGGGTCTTTTCCTTTGAATCTAACTTGCACAAGGATTTGACGGCCTTCGGTGAGTTGGGGCATCGTTTTGGACAGGCGTCGGTCAAAATATTCCTTCATCCGCTCAGAGTACTTTTCTTGTGCCTCCAGAGATAGTGGAGTCTCGGTGAGAACACTTTCAGAGATACCGAACTTAGAATCAGCTGGGAAATCAGGAACCTTATTGAAAGCCTTGAAATATGGAGAGCAATCGATAGCCGAGATGTATGGGATCGGTTGAGATGATGCACTCCCGAGTCTAGACATTTTTTCCAGCCACCACTGAACGAAGGGTACAATGCCAGGTATTGCTTGAGATCACGAACCTTGCGTTCAGCCAACCCATTCCCTTCTGGATGATAAGGTGAAGAAGTGACACAAATGATACCTTTTTCTCTGGCAAACTTTGCCACCGCGTTTGATATAAATTGTGACCCATTGTCCGTGACGATTCTCTTTACTTTATTGATGTGGCTAAATTCCTTGAGGTATCGTTGCACAGCATCGCTACACTCTCTTTCATAGCTTTAGCAAATGTTAATCGCTGACAAGTTAATGCTTCCGCTACCTTTAGGTGCATTGTTCATCGACCCATAGGTTGCACAACTCTTTTCAAGTTTTTCTGAAGTCCTAATTGATTAAATTTTTTCGAAATTCGTAGGTATCTATACTTGAGTCATACTTTCTCGCAAGAGGTTTAATTGTTTCGGGAAAATGTTTAATTATTTTGGAAAGAAGTTTAACAGTATTGGGAAAAGGTTTAATTATTTTGGGAAAAGGTTTAAGGTCAGGCGGGGCTAGTGCGTACCTGTTTTTTATAAATCTGACTTTGTGATGCTACTATTTCCCTCAAACTACAAGTTGAATAATGACTATAGTTTTATTATATCCCCCAGACCTTTCTACGTCGACAAACGTGTGGATATAATGAATTGAAGTTAGTCATTCTTAAGAATTGGGAAAAACCCAGAAGCATACAAACAACGCACTTGCCCCTTGTTGGGGAGCAACGTATATTGGGGCAAGTGCGTTTTCAACTTTCTACCCGAGAAATAATAAAAATAAAATGAATCAATGTAGGTCGATTTTAGGTATAATTTAAAATGAATTGTTAATGAAAAATAAAACGCCGTAAAATAGATGATTTTTAGCAACTCAACATGAATTCCTGAGTTGATGAAATGGGCAATAAACTCATCCACTTGTTGGCTGTCCTCTGATTCGCTGTCGGTTGGGGAATGAGGTTTGCGTGAGAGAGAATTTGAAGACTCCAGAGTTTTGCAGAATCAGATAGGGCTGAGGTTTGGGAGAAGCGTGCGGTTGTGCGTGGGGGTTGAGGAAGAGGTTCTGAATGGAAACTAGAATTCAAGACCTAGATTTTATTATTTTTCCTGGTAATTTCATGCGGTTTTTAATTAAACGCACTTGCTCCACTGTAAAAAAAGAGGGCAGGCAAGAACGTTTTATTGATTTACTGCGGCAATTTTTGTAGCCTTGAAGTTATCAAGTGCGCAGTTCATACAGAGTCAAAATGTTGAAAGATAAACAGTGGAATAAACAGGAAAGAAAAGGTTTTAGACAAGAAAACCATTGAAAACTGTACCTCCCTCAGATTCACACTCAGATATCGGACGAAGGCTTCGCGGAAAATGGTTCCAATTACGCTTATTTGTTCATTGAGGAGGTTAACATTTTGGGTCTTTTCTGTTATATCCCCGCATTTACAAAGAATTTTCTAAAGAATGGAGATTGATCGGATTGATGATCCCCAATCATTTTTACGTCCACTGTGGTAAAGTAAAATAGATCTGAATGCTGTGTATAGTTTGGTGGTCTGGATGCTCGCAAGCTCGCATCTAAAAAATGCATCAAGTACATCAAGTAATCAATCCGTTGATAAAAATTTAGAATAGTTGGACATGTAGGTCAGAATGATGTGTTTAGTTTGGTGGTCTGGATGTTCGCAAGCTCGCATCTCAAAAATACATAACATCAAGTCGTCAATCCCTTAGTAAAAATACAGATTAGTTGGACATACAGGTCAGAATAAATGAGTAGTAGAGAATTACCTAACGGAAATATGCAGGGTTATAACAGAAAAGGCCCAAAATTTTTATCAGGTGATAATAAACACCTGTTCTCCATCATTTGCTAAGAAACTATTTTAAAAAAATCAATAAAAACTTCAGAAATGAGGAACTTAAATGCTTGCATAAGAGTCTGCAACACATTGGGACATTTTCATGTGTGTTTTCTTATTGTATTTATTACTAGGCAGATCTCACCCGTGCATTGCACGGCGGGGCGTACAGATCAATTAAATGGGCCATAAGAGAAACCGCCCACCCGTGGGTACTTAATTGAATTCGCGATCGTGTTGACTCATATTGTACCCCAATTGTACCCCATACTCATTGTGTTCCGACACCCGTGGGTACTTTATTGAATTCGAGCCAGGCTACATCACCTACCCGAGTAGCGTTGTTGTTTGCCGGTCGCCGGAAATCAAAAGTCGCAAAGTTAATTTTATAAGGCGTTTAGTCTAATTTGATTAACGTGTAGTCTTAATTTTCTTGTGCGTAAATTACACAATGGCACCTACGAAGAAATCCAAACGATCGGAAAATACAGAACAGGCACGTTCCAGCTCATCCCATTCAGTGGACCAACACGGCGAGGAGTGTGGAAAACAGGTAAAACTTCGACATGGCGAACCAACCGTTCAAGAAAGTTCAATATCACCACATATTTGTCTCGAGGAAGATGCAGATATTTTTGAAAGCCTTCCCTTACATCCTGCGTGGGAACTGCCCAATAAGCACATAGTTCCCACGAACATGCTTAAAACACTGAAGTCAAATTGGGAATCTGCTCGGAAGTTCTACATGGAAGCGCGGGCCGAAGAACAACAGAAGATCGAGCGCATTAAACTAACTCTTGACGCACATATTTCGCGGCTGAAGAGGCTTACCCAAATGGAATCTCAGGCAAACATGAACATCACTATGTTGGATTCTATTTTCAAGAAATAACTTTTACGATTAATGTGAA
Organism: Adelphocoris suturalis; assembly: GCA_030762985.1. Classification (NCBI taxonomy): domain Eukaryota; kingdom Metazoa; phylum Arthropoda; class Insecta; order Hemiptera; family Miridae; genus Adelphocoris; species Adelphocoris suturalis. The sequence continues at coordinate 69,021,624 of CM061041.1, read as the reverse complement.
CATCAATAATTTATTGTCATTCAAATTCTATTAGTTTCTACGATTTCATTAAACTGTTTTTATTAACAAAACATATATATACACGAATTTAGTACAGAGTTCTGGAAGCTAGTTTACACCCATAGACTCTGGATCTATTGACTCGTCAGATGTGGTAATACTCAGTAATGGGCGATGATGAGAAAAATACGAAGTGTAAGCTATCGTTTTTACATTCGATACGTTTCGTGTAAAGATTCCGTCGATGCAAGTACGAGAACTCGTAGAATTGCGGGTTGTTGAGACATCCAAGGAATTGTTTAGCTCAAAACCAAGCATCAAAATAAGAAAACAGTTGATTGTTCTCTACGCAACACAGTGAGTCTATTTTATTTATTGGTATCGCATGAGCAAGTTTTCGTGACGATTTTTCAGTTTATGTGCCAAAGCAAAGACATGAAAATGTCAATAGAGAGGCATCATAGCGAAATAAAACGAAGAGACGCGCTTGCCCCGAAAACGAACTTGCCTGATGCTATAGCATTTACAAGTCAAATTAACCTTTTTACAAGTCAAATTAACCTTTTTACAAGTCAATTTAACCTTTTTACAAGTCAAATTAACCTTTTTACAAATCAAAATAACCTTTTTACAAATCAAAATAACCCTTTTACAAATCAAAATAACCTTTTTACAAATCAAAATAACCCTCTTTGAGCAATGAGCAAAAATCGTTGAAGGGCAAAGAAAAGAAACTGAATACCTACATTGAATACGACAAAGTAGGTGTAATAATAAATAATTAAAAAATATCAATTTTCCAACAAAAAATATATCAAAATGTTCCATCAAAAACTCAATCAACAAAAATATCAAATTTCGAACCAAGGTCAATCAATATATAGAGTTCCGAAAGTAGGTTGAGCAATATAAGTCCTATGGGTGAGGATATGAAAATTACTTGAAGATCACAGTGAGAAGGAATACTGGGGTAGGTATTCATGAAGATCACACTGAGAAGGGATACTGGTGTAGAAATTCATGAAAAAGTCGAGAGGATATGTTATTAAATATGCGTAGGAAAAGGTTTGGTATTAACACACAAATATGACCTTGAAAAAAACATATTCATGCCTCGAAGGAACGCCGGCGCCGTACCCACCACAAGGTGCCGCGGCGCCGGCGCCTCCTCTCACTCCACCCCCCGCTCCCCCCCCCCCCCCCCCCCTATCCACCCACCGTGACCCCCTGTCAAGCGTGCCAGGCGTGCGCGCGTCGAAAAAGACACTTTTTTGCCCGTTTTTGGCCCATAGCATCTATGCAAGTAAAGCGATCGGGATGGTTAAACGTTAGGACCAACTAGACCCCAAATGAAGTCTATGTGCGAAAGAACAGGTTTTTTAAGTCAATTATTAGGCCTTTTATGGCCCGGACGGCGGACGGCGGACGGCGGACGGCGAACGGCGGACGGCGGACGGACATTTCAAATTTGGATTCTACGCACCTTGAAACGTAAAGTGACAAAGTTTGAGGGGGGGTTATAAAAATTTTTTGCAACACGATCACATAGGCTTATTATTGGAAATAATAAACCAAAAGGAATGCCAGTTAAACCCGTACTCCTATTTCTTTGACCTTCAACGATTTTCGCGCATTGCTCAAGGAGGGTTAATTTGACTTGTAAAAAGGTTAATTTGACTTGTAAAAAGGTTAAGTTGACTTGTAAAAAGGTTAATTTGACTTGTAAATGCTATAACTCACTTGGCAAAAGGTTTGATTCATTCCTTAAAAGGTTTAATTAAATCGGCAAATGCCTGGCTTGACTGCACTTCGGTAGTGAGGAAGCAGAACTTGGAATTTCACCTGTTGAAGGAGCGACCTTGCGAGCTGGGGGAGGTTGAGGTTAGGCGGGGAGGCCTCGCAGCTGGCAGCTCCGGATTCTCAGCTCCCCAGTCCGCCAGTCCTCAGTGCGCCCAGTGACCGTCGCATCAGCCCTCGTCCACACGGGTATTTTCCCTGCCGCCGTCACGCGATCGCGTTTACCGCCAGACAACTCAACGCTGACCCAACAAATTCAATACAAATTGCAGGATTTTACTCAGTTATAAACCGTGCGGAACTACCAACTCCAGCAGCGATGCCGCCAAATCAGAAACACGCTTCTCTCGAAATCACAGACGATCAGAGGTTCGCCTTGATGAAGGTAAGATTTCAAGTTTATTTATTTACAGCTGACCCGAATAGGGTAAACCTGAACACTTACATTCGAACGCACAATAAAATTGACGTCATCATCCTGGGGTCTTTTTTCGCATTATAACGCACGAAAATAACTGAGATATGGTTGATTTTAAGCTCCCAAACCGGCCTACACTGAAGCTTTTTTGCTGAGAAACGCACACACAGTAAAATTCAAACACACACCGTAAAATTAACAGTAAGAATTTGGTGGGTTGAGCCGAGCAGTTTTTATTCGTAAAGATAGATATTCAAAAATTGATATTGACAACGCGTTATTAACTTCAGCAGTGTTGGTCGGGAAGAGTTCTAACATAACTAATGTTATTTTGAGGAGATGCATGGTTGGAAAATTAATCAGGTGCAAGTTGAATCTTGATTGCTGAAATTTGAATTGAAGCCTTATAGGGACTGATGGGTAATAATGACAAAGTACGGAGCCAACCTGAGCCACCTGTGTATGCCCAGAGGCTAATTTCTCTCCCACATCTCCCTACGATTTATTACACTATACATCTAAAAAAATTATATTTATAAATTCTATAAAATTTATCTATAATTATAATAATTTATAAAATCTTTCACCCTTATCAGCTGAGTGAGTTCTTGCGTTAACTCTAGTACCTACTATAGTCTATAGTTCGCCCTCACTTTGGTTGATATTGGTCCGGGTTCACTTCGTCTCCATGTAGTAGCCATATATGTTGTTGCTCCAGGTAGTTGTCATATCAACGCGTACCACTTATTTGCAGTCAAGTTATTTGCTTTCCCCTCGTATTTACCCGTTGCGAAGGGCGGCCAGTTAGACGATAAGGAGTAGGTTTAAGGAAGATTCCGATAGCATAAATATCATCGTCCCGGTAGTGCTAGGAATTAGTTGGAAAAGTGTAATAATCCCCATCAGACGAACTGTACGCCCGAGCATAAAGGGGTCTTTTCTGTTTATATCCCCGCATTCACAAACTATTTTCTATAGAATGGGGATTGATCGGGATTTATGCGGATTGTTGACTCTATCGTTATATGACCGCATTCAATTTCAATAGGGCGTCCTTCCTATAACATGTCCAACTCATCTGTATTAATTTTTACTAAGGAATCCATCCAGACCACCAAACTACACACATCATTCCGACGTACATGTCCAACTAATCTGTATTTTTACTAAGGGATAGTACTTTATGTTATGTATTTTTGAGATGCGAGCATCCAGACCACCAAACCATACATAATTATCATTCTGACCTAAATGTCCAACTAATCTGTATTTTTACTAAGGGATAGACTACTTGATGTTATGTATGTTTTAGACATTACATGGGGCACTATTGAAATTGAATGCGGGGATATAACAGAAAGGCCCGCATAAAGGACACACTAACATAATTTATTTTTTATAGATATAGATTAAGTACTGTAGGTATGTTCCCTTCAGGAATGGCGATTGACAGCCAGTTTTACGATTTGTATATTGTAGCAACGTTTCTGCCTCCAGCATTGGTGGTGCCCATTCATGCTTCACCAATTTTTGTAGAGAGTTATACAGGGAGAAACTACATCACAGAAACTTTTAAGGGTGACTATGGCCTCACCAATGTTGGAGGCAGAAACGGTGATACAATAAACAAATCGTAAAACTGGCTGTCTATCGTCATTTCTGAAACGAAAATACCTACACTACTTCAATCTAGCCATCAGGAAACAACTCACCTTAACCACAGCAGCTTTATTTATTTATGCACTGACATATGACAGATTTATCAAATGAGCTAACGAATTTCTGATAACAAACATGAGACGCTGCAAATATTACACAGAAGGTTATTATTTCTGTATCAGCCCTTCTGCTCAGATCATTGGTATAATTATTATTAAGCCTTGTATATATACAGTAGGGTGCCCGCTATTTTGTGAAAGGTGGAATTTTCATGACCTCCACCCAAAATTTGGTTTAAAATTTCAAAAAAAAGACCCCTGAATTTGTTCAGATTTTTTGCATAACAAAAACGTACGCCGGTAGCTCGATTTTGGTTTTTGAAATACTCTTTTTTCGCCAATATCAGACTTTTGAATATAACTTTTACAAACTTCTTTGTAAAATTGTGAAACTTCGTTTTTACGTTATTGGGGTCGCTGAACTCGAATATGCAGTCAAAACAATCGACAGCAACCACTTTTGATAGTTTGGACTCTCAAAATCGTGTCAAAAAATCACAATTTCTCAAAATTCATTGTAAATTTGTGAAAATTCGTATTTTTACGTATTTCTGATAGAATTTTGATTTTTCGACTGCTAGAAATTTCTTTTTAAGCTCTTTGTTTTCAAGTTATTCAATTTTCAATAAAGATTTTTTTCGTGTTTTGTACATTATGACATTAAAACGGCCATAACTCCCCCTAGAATCACAGTAACCTCACAACTAAGAACACCTTTTGAAACACCGTTAAATCTATACTATCTATAGGAATGAAACTCCGTCTGTTTGTTTGTCTGTCGTGTCTATGCACGGCCAAACGGCTGAGTGGGGGGAGTCTACGAGTGGTGGGATCTTCTTGGGATTTTCCGAAAGGTGGAACGAGCGAATTTAAAATTTTCTAATCCCAGCCGAACCATGGGCCGTAGGGCGGGAGGGGGGTCGAAGTAAGAATTAATGTGCGCTTTTTGGACTTCCCCGCTTCCTCTACCCCTCTAAACGGCCGTCGAAAATTCCGGAAAAATACCGGTTTCGTAGGTTTTTGAACGAGGAAGACGACGGCGCGATCGGATCGCGAAAAAAGTATCGGGAAATGCGTCAAAAAAATGCGAGAGTACGGACCGTGTTTTCTCGAAAAGTCCGACGAAAAACTACGTTTTTTCCCATTAAAATATACCCCGTAAAGGTACGTTTTTCGGAACGGTTTTCGCGGACGAAATACAGCTTTGATCCCGCCGAATCTGAATCCGAAATCGGATATCGAAAAAAGTGACGTGAAGTCGGTCAAAATGCGAGCGGAAGCGAGGGAAGCGTTTAATAGCAGAACTTAATTGTGCCCCGGACGCGAGAAGGCTCTACAAAGACGTCAAGGGGTACGATGAGGCGGGGCTTGCACCTAACGGAAACGGGTTGCGAGCAGGTACACATAGGTTGCGAGCCAGGCCTACGCACTTACGTCTTGAAGGGTATACAGGTATACCTTGCGAGCGAAGCGAGAGCCATGTCAACAGAATAAATTCGGATTTTTTCCTACAAATATACAGCAATACCTTGCGAGCGAAGCGAGCAACATCCCCGAATAAACTTTTTGTGGTTCCACGTAGTTTTATAAGATTTAATTTGTTTGTAAGAATTTCCAACAGAAAAAAACGTCTGCCAAGTTGGGTGGGCAGTATAACTTCCTCAAGCGAGCGAAGCGAGCAGCATCCCTTACAGAAGTTAAACCTACCCATAGGGATCTATCGTTTGCGAGCGAAGCGAGCAACATCCCCTACATGTTTCAATTGTAATCCATCGCATCTGCACAGCCACACCTTGCGAGCGAAGCGAGCAACATTTCCTACATGCCAGACTTTGCGAGCGAAGCGAGCAATATTCCCTACCCGTCACACTTTGCGAGCGAAGCGAGCAATTGAATGGGGGGTCCGGGGGGCTTGCCCCCCGGCTGGACGTGGAGGCGAGCGTAGCGAGCCGGAGCGGCTAGTTACCTATAACCCTGATATAAAGTAAATTTATTTTATTCAGTTATAATTGGTTAAAAAAAAAAAGGCCGAAATACAAAATTAGAAAAACATTTAAAATCGACGTTTTTCCTCCCGTTTTTTGCTACTGATTTGGGGATTTTTCGGCGCGCATTCTTCGGTAAAAACATCCTCAAATCGTCAGCTTTGAACGGTATAGTGAATTTCACTTTTACTTTGCTAATTGGGGGGGAAAAGTATGTTCGTATGTTGCAAAACATGGTTTCTTCGACGAAATAGAGGGTTTTAGTGAAAAATGAGCCTCTATGAAAATGCGAGTTTGGGGCCGGTTTCTACCCATTTTTCACGCTGAATCGAGTCGTAACACTTGCTGATCGCCTCGACTGCGTTATAACCGAGTTTTACACTTTAACTCACGAATTTTTAGTCTATTTTTTAAACTCAATTTCATGTGTTTTTAAGAGTATAACTAGTTATACTCGGTTATATAAACTCGGTTATAATGGAGTTGGGAAGATTTGCAAGAGCTTAAAAAATAGACCAGGCTTAATGTTTATATTATCTAAACGTTCCAATAAATATCGCTTGCTAACTATAACGGATGGATTCAGATGAGTTCAAGGAATTTTGAGTTTAAGTAGTTCGAAAATGTAGTAGAATACCGTCATTTTCTATCTTAATCTTCAATCATATTCGAGATATTTATTTTTAAAAGTGTTTTTCAGATACCACTTCCGTTTTGCATTAAAAACATGTTTCTCGACTGCAAATCAACCAAATTTCATTTTCGAGCATTTTTTCGAAATCAGCGCTGAATTTTCTAATAGAATTATTACTTTCGATTGTTAAAAAATACCATCTAAATGTCATACCACCAGCTGAAACGAACTCTCACCTGTCAGAAGTAATAAGCTTTTGAACGGTTTGATCAACATTGTGATTTCGTTTCAATTTGGTAGGATGCCTTTTAGCTGAATTCTTAAAAAAGTATAGCCTCAGTTGTGGCAGGGGGAGGGGGGGGAGAAGTATTATTATGATCGCAGTCATTTCCAGTTTGACGAATACAGGCGACACAACGTCCCACTAGAGGAGCGTGGTTAAAAAACCAAAAAACTGGTCATTTTTTGCTCTTTCAATGAAAACCGGACATTTAGCGTTCAGAGCAATTTTCGCCCGGACTACTTGATAAAAAAACTGGACTGTCCGGGCCAAAACTGGACATCTGGGGCCTATTTCATACAACAATAAGTGACAAGATACACGCCGATTTTATGTACAAGCTATAAAAAAATGAGTGTGCAAGCGTTTCATAAAGGTACAAGTGTAGACTTGTAATGCACCGTGAAAATTAACAAGTGTACAGGCGAATTTGGACAAGTTACAAGTGTTTCCCCATCATTTTGAACAAGTCACTGTTTTACAGTTGTAAAAAATGGCCGATTTCTAACCTACGTCCGTTCACCTGTAAACTTGTTATTTTCCAGCATTGTGAGTTCACCGTTTTTCGTTTTTTAATATGTGGGAATCATCTGCTGAAGAATACAGACAAGAAAGAAGAATTCAGCGTTGAAAACGCCAACGATTTTTTTGGCCACGAATAAACCCTCATGTCGTGGGTGTTTTTGGGTTTAACGAGAGATTTAGGATTTCCGAGACTTTTGAATGATTCAAATGCTGCGTGACCCTGTACAATTTTTCCTGATCGGGTATTGAGGATCTCTCCATCATTGAAGAACGAAGTGAAGTGTGAAAACCATCTCGAAGTTACAGATGACATTCCCAACCCAGCAGCATTAAAACTTGATGAACTGGTTGATCATTTCCGCTGAATGAAGGAGAAAAATCCGATTATGCCAGCCATCAGAATAAGTTGAAATCAAATACACACTCCACTTTTCAGTTTATAATTTGTCTGTCTTCCTATCATTACACCTTTTTATGTACGATAAACATCCTATCGTGTACTTAACACCGTTTTTATATTATGATTCGCTGACAAAACTTCAATTTCGGCATCCCGCTTGACGTTGTTCATTTCGTTTGTCCCCACACGCCATTTTAGCGAATTTTTGAAGAAAATTAAGCTATTGCTCTCGCCTCAAAATTTGTAGAATGTGAATTTTTGAAAAAATTTTATGCAGAAATCCGTTTCAGGCTATTCTGAATCATATTCTGAAGTTTAACGCATTTTTTAATGTATGCATGTATGTATGTGTCATTCCAGACGATAACTGTCCGTAGAATTATGCTAGAAACTTCAAACAAATTTTAAAATGTTAAGGACACAAAACGAAAGTTCAAGTTTGTTGGCCAGCATGATCGGATTACATCTTCGGGTTGAAATTTTCAAAAATGTAGTCAAAAATTTCAAAATTGCCTGTTTTTCGCGATTTGTTGTGCGAAATAATTTTTTCAGCATACTAACATGTGGTATATTCGGAATCCGTAAAATTTCCTATAAGAATATGTATCAAGTTTTCAAAAAGTTGAAAAATCAGTCAAAAATCGAAATAATGCCGTTCGCTAGTTGTAAAAATCGGTAATATTTGCATGAAACGTCCCAATTCAGATTGAACTACTATTATGGAAGCATCCCTGTATAACCAATCCTAGAACCATGCTGTTTAAAACGTAAGTAGTAGGTGCTTGTTAAAAAAAAAAAAAGAAAAAAAAAAAAAAAAAGTAATCACAACTGATGAGTTTACTCTGTGAAATATTCCGTCCTCCGATTCTCTCGGTCGCTCTCTTCAATGTTTTTCGCTCAACTGTTTTAGGACTTGATGTAGCTTTAATACTGACTGTGACTTATGTTATTTTATTTTATGTCAAGATTTGATGATGTTATGATAGGATACTGTTAAGATTTCAACTGCCTTCAATACTGACCACATTGGACATCGAAATCTATGAATATTTACCTACATTTGTCATTAAATCTACAAGATTAGTTTAATAATAATAAAGTATGAGTACCTCCTAATTATTTTTAATAATTTGATTCCATGTTTGTCTATCAAAATCATAAACTAAAATTTCTCTACACGATCAATAGCGACTGAAATGTCGAAGATTTCTTCAAAAATTCGCTCATGGGATCATGCCGCATGACTGGACTTTTTCTGCTACACTTGTGAACGTAGCTTCTACAAGTGTAACTTTTCTACACTTGTACTCTTTTTTTTTCTTTTTTTGTGAAACACTTGTTCTAGTTTACCGTGCATTTCAAGTACCTGAACTTGTTAACTTGTACGCTTGTAACTTGTTCTATGAAATAGGCCCCTGGCAACCCTGTTCCAATAAGACATAGTTCTTAGTTCAACAATAAGCCTTCGTGTAATAATTAGCAACGTTTTTCCGTTTCTATTGACGTAACTCCTAGTAACCGTGGATACGCAATTCCCTACAAAATTTCAGTTCAGTTTCTCACCCGTTTTCTCGCCTTTGATACATTCGATCCGGCTGGTGTTGATTCCTGAGAGTCTCAGCCCCCCCTCGAGGTTATGACATCCATTTCACGACTTGGAAATAACCGCGGAGCCGGTCGGGTTAGCGTAAAGATCGCATGACTGATTCCGATGAATATGAATGTATTACGTGCAATATGTAGATAGAAAAACTTTTATCTGTTCTACCGGATGGAAATCCGCAGCGAGTAACTTTCATTCAATTTATTGACCGAGAAGAATACGTATAACAAGGAATTACAAGGAATGGAACTTCTATAATGAGTAGGTGTAAAACAAATAGGTAGGTACTGAAAACTAAAACTAAGGCGTTAAAAAGCTTCCAGTAATTTGTATATATATATATATATATATATATAGTTAACATTGAACCATTGTAGTTGACATTGGAGACTCCACATCTGTTTAAATATTAACCCATGACTAGGACCCAGACCCTGGGTGGAAACGTCGGGAAATAAAACATAAAACCACAAGTCTAGTTAGGTCAATCCAAGAAAACCCTCGCAAATATATATATATATATATATATATATATATATAATTTTATTCATTACTGGACTCCCTCTAAGGTTACAAAGTAAATATAATTATACTGACTGTTATCAATATTACTATATCGATAACATTACAATGCGACAAATTTCCAATATTATAACAAAGATAACACACACACACACACACACGTGTGTGTGTATATTTTGATTTAAAAAAATTCCGTCCCTGCAATAGCTCCTTCTTTTCTCCGAAAATTCGCAAAATGACCACTTGTGAGCTGATGAATTGAGGGGCTTCTACTTTTTCACGAATGCTGACTTTGAGGGATCTCCTCAATTGCATAACAGCTGAGTCTTTTTTCTGAACAATCATAAAACGAAACTTGGAGATTAGAGCAAGCAGGTTTGTTTGTTCCAAAAAGAAAACAAAAACAAAAACTACATCGTGTTAAACGACTGTGAAAACTTCTTATTAGGCTATTTGTAACCGGTTCGTGACCAACAGTCACTCTCGCAGAAACGTATGAGTAATCCCAAGCGATAATTCCCACTAGGAATGAAAAAAAAAGAAAGTACTCAGTCATGCAGCATTACTAATAGAGCGAATTTTCAAAGAAGAGTTGTGGATAAAATTAAATTAGGCAATTAAGTTCTGATCTTTGAGGCCAACCATGTTCTGAATGAAACTGAAGGGACAGCCGTGTGACAATATAGCAAAGAAAATTTTAGAGCACGCAGCCGAGCTCGAAAATTCGCTCAATTATTAGCATTTTTCGCCTAAAAATTGATTTTTCTCACTTATTGTGAATCTTAGAGGTCTGAGAGTGGTCGCAATTGACTCAACACTGAAAAATACTTTGGCTGTGACACCCCACATGCCTTTTGGTCAAAAAACCGATTTTTTAAAAGCATTTTTGGGCCATTAAATTCTAAATTTGACCCTGAAATTCTGGAGTTTGAGTTCCGCACATACAAGAAGTTTTCGAGGATACTCAATTGCAAGGCCCTGCTAAAAAATGTTGGCTGAGGTAGGTATATCTACGAAGACATGTATCCATGACATGATTCCTTGGATTATTGCAATGACTTGAAAGTGAGAATCTGGGCGTACTAATTCATAGATAGTTATATTCAGAAACATAGCTCGAAGTAATGGCAAAATTATGATTTACTAAGTACTAGATTTACTCAAAAATTAAATCAGATTGTCTAAAGATCAAAAGTGTGCTCGTGCGTAGAAGATATCTCCAGGAATGTTATATTAATTATACGTCTAATCTCTAATGAAATCGGTAATTGTCCATTGACCCCACCCCGCCTAATCCTGCATAAACTGCAGAAATAGTGCTTGTTACACGAACTTAACATTTTCGCACGCGCAGATATATTTCTTTCCATAGGTATGAAATCCGTTAAGGAGCTTTTAAATGCAACCATCACAGCTAGAACTTCCTTCATCTATTTAGGATGAAAACAAATAGGAAAATGATGACTGGATGAAATCAAACATAGGTAAAAACACTAAGTTTTAATGAATTCGTTGGTCTTTTCTCTCTGACAAAAATTTAAATGAATTTATCTTCAAGTGGGTTCAAATGATACTATCCAATTTGATATTTCAAATCTTATAGATCCATCAAATCTGATAAATATCCATCAGATATTTACTTTCCCAAAACATGAAATGTCGAAAGAAAGTAACTCAGTACACGGGTCTGAACCCAAAATGGAAACATACCTTCACGAATCTGTTTAATGTATTTATAATGTAGTTATGATTAATGTACTTCTCTGGGTCATTCCATGCCAAATCAACACACTTTAAATATAAATTTTACCTCACCATTTTAGATTTTGCTCAAATTTAGTATATTCATAGTAGGTGTTGAGACTAAGAAAAATACCAAGTTTTAAATTTTTATCTCTAACCGTTTCTTAAATATGGCTATGTAAAACTTACAAAATCTCGCCAAAAAACCATGAACGGATGTTATACTATTCGCTCTAGGAACTGTCCTAATTGAGCTAGAGAGCTGGGCGAGGTTTCATTTTGCAGCTTTTTTTATGCTCTTTCCAGTGATATACAACAGGACATAGGTTCTAATAAAAAAAATTTTGTCAAAATACAAAACAAATTTTGATTTAATTTTTTTCCAAAAAGTACATAATTTAAAATTTTCAAAATATTCCTATAAATACTTAGTACTGATGTAAACAATGTGACAAAATATAAATATGGGGTGATGATGGGTTCATTGTTAAAAAAAAAAATATTCCTGACACTAGTTTTCCACTAATTGCCCGGTTTTGACTAAATAATAAACATACGTACTTTTACCAAAGAGGTAGGCTATTTAATTAAATATATAAAGGTATACTATGTATAAAGGTTAAAAAATATCAGAAATATTAATTCAAAATACTATCTTGTAAAAACAAAACCAATAACCATAGATATATTCTAATAAAAATTAAGTTAATCGCCTATTAATTAGTAAAACAAAAATCGTGAACATTTCTGTAACAATAAATTTGAAAAAGGTATGAAAATAGTCTAAATAGTTATGTAATAATTCTGGTACAAACAGATTAATCAAAATTTACATAATATTATACATATTTATGATGATGAGTAGGTATACGAGTAGGTAAGTAAATGTAACACAATTGGTGCAGTACTAACGATAATGTTTAAACAACTATCTAGATTAAACTAACATGAGGAAAAATTAAGTTTTGAGTTGACAGTAGTTTCCCTAAACATCCTCTCAGAATAGGCTCTAGTCACTGAATGATTGCACAGACAGGTAGTGCATTGATGGAGGCACACTGTGCTTGTTTCAACTTGAAACCAAACTGCTCAGCCTGTATAGACTGGCTCAAGTCTGTGGAAATGGAATGTTCATTTTGATTAATATGTTACGATGAGACTATTAAATATATATTACACTTTTTTCTTAGTTTTTTAAAATTTGTAGTTACCGGAACCTTCAATGTTTTTGTTTTACCCATTAATATTAGTTTAAATTGTATAAAAAAGTAACTATCAGTATGTGAATTTTGATTAATCTGTTTGTACCAGAATTATTACATAACTATTTAGACTATTTCATACCTTTTTCAAATTTATTGTTACAGATATGTTCACGATTTTTGTTTTACTAATTAATAGGCGATTAACTTAATTTTTATTAGAATATATCTATGGTTATTGGTTTTGTTTTTACAAGATAGTATTTTGAATTAATATTTCTGATATTTTTTACTTTTATACATAGTATACCTTTATATATTTAATTAAATAGCCTACCTCTTTGGTAAAAGTACGTATGTTTATTATTTAGTCAAAACCGGGCAATTAGTGGAAAACTAGTGTCAGGAATATTTTTTTTAAACAATGAACCCATCATCACCCCATATTTATATTTTGTCACATTGTTTACAACAGTACTAAGTATTTATAGGAATATTTTGAAAATTTTAAATTATGTACTTTTTGGAAAAAATTAAATCAAAATTTGTTTTGTATTTTGACAAAATTTTTTTTATTAGAACCTATGTCCTGTTGTATATCACTGGAAAGATCATAAAAAAAGCTGCAAAATGATACCTCGCCCAGCTCTCTAGCTCAATTAGGACAGTTCCTAGAGCGAATAGTATAACAACCGTTCATGGTTTTTTGGCGAGATTTTGTAATTTTTACATAGCCATATTTAAGAAACGGTTTGAGATAAAAATTTAAAACTTGGTATTTTTCTTAGTCTCAACACCTACTATGAGTATACCAAATTTGAGTAAAATCTAAAATGGTGAGGTAAATTGGGTGTGTTGAATTGACATGGAATGACCCCTCTACTACTGCATTCAATGTAAAATATGTGAAGTTCTAATGAAACGCGGAGGATACAGGTTCCGACTCGTGATTGGATTTAAATATATATTCTTTGTAACAATGAAGTAAGGTATAGAATACCTATAGTACTTTTTTTTTTTTTTTTTTTTTTTTAAGTGAGTTTTGTTATACTTTTCTCCCAATTGATCCCGTTTCTGTTGAAATTCACATGAAACTCTCTTTGGGTGAGTATAAATTACTAATATTACAACAGGCATCTCCCAGCTTCACTGATATATTCTTAATAACCAGCTATTTAAGTAACTTTATACTTTATTATACTACATAGGTTCCTTCGTATATAGTTCCATATAGTTCCTTCGTATTAAAAATAACCATGCTAAATTTCATAGCATGGGAAAATAATTTTATAGTTTCTGGAAGACTTTTGTACTGTGAAATTGGGAAGAGATCAGTACCATCCTTAGCTAAAGACTGACCCGGGCAAGGTACCAGTTTTTTGCCACTGCCACTGCGAGCGCTGCAATCAATGCGCAGGTCTGGATGTCGCTAATTAGCAACTTTAACGTCGCTTTAGCAACCATGTAGAGTGAATAAACAGAGTTGGGACAGTATGTGAAGCCTCGCACCGGATATTTTGATGTCGTGAACCGGACTAGCCCGTGAAATCTGACTCGACTTTTCGTATCCGAGTCGGAACGTTTAGGCGAACAATAGAACAATGAAACAACTTGTCACAAACTCTTTCTTAATGTCCCCCCTCATTACGAGTAGGTAACCTCGCCAGTTACGAGGTGATTCAATCACTTTCGCCCATGAGTTCCCCAGGCGGTCTGCCTCTCCTTTTAGTCACGGACTGAGTAATTCTGCTTCTCTCACATTTGCTTCCAAACTGGACAACCACAGCAGATCACCTTGTAAAAAAGATTTGTCACCACTCACGCCTGACAAGTAAAAACCATCCTGCCATGTTAGTGGTTATACAATACAAATCGACCGAACCGGTGTAACGGTGTTATGCTTAGCATTTCAAATGGGGCTCCGAACATGAGAAGCTCGAGATAGAGCGCAGCACGTGAATAGTAGGTACCCTTACCTTTTTTCCCCATCATTTGTTGCCTATCACCGCAGAAGTGTCGGACACAATGAATGTTCAGTATCGAGACTAGAAGTAGGTGTAATGAGTAGGAGGAACCTATAGTTAATTACTATGTAGTAAAAAAATATTACCTATGCTCTTACCTGTACCTGCGCGTATACCCCATTTGATGTTAAAGAGTTGGATGCTAAAAATAATTAAAAGTTCCAGTCATGCAGCTTGATTGTATGAACGAATTTTCTTAAATTAAATATTATTTTACTGTAATAATTTATGTTGAATTAAATCGAAATTTGAGCTGTTTAACGCAAACAATTGTTAAACCCCAATTTTATGCCCAAAAAACTCATATACAGGGGACAGTCTAGGACCTTTCCCGCACAATTACTGAAAATTCCATCAAAATGAGGCTTGGTATAGTTTTGGGAATGCAAAAGATTCACCGCTGATTTACAGACACGGAGCCGAAATTGGTCTTGGATTATTTGTTTATTTTTATTTGTTGACTTCTCTAACGAACACAAAGCTTCCCTGCCTTCGGTGGTGAAGAAATAAAAAGTCTTGAAGTTGAGAAAACAAAAGTAATTATGCTCATTAGCGGATGTTGTTTGTGTGAAAACTCATTAATGTGGGAAAAGGAATAGGTAAATATTTTTCGGGAAGATGTTCTTCGTTTCGCTAAAGCCTTGATTCAATGCCATTCACCTTCTGCAACTCATTTGTATTCCAAGGCTGGAAATACCTAGAGCGTTAAATGTAATCAACAGAAGATGTATAATTATTTCTCAGGTTTAATATTCAAAACCATTGGACACCAAAACCACACCTGCACCAATCCCTCAGAGGTCACTATTGCATAACGGGGTTGGGGAGATATGCAACTGTTACCATTCGATTCAGCGTAAAAAATACGTAGAAACCGACCCCAAACTCGTATTTTCAAACTTCATTTTTCAAGAAACCCTCAATTTCATTGAGAAAACAGTGTTTCCAACATTAAAATAGTTTTCTCCCCAAATTAGCAAAGTAAAAGTAAAATTGACTACACCGTTGGAAAAGCAAGATCTCGGCTCAGTTTTTACCGTTCTGCCATCCTGAATAATATTGGTTCTCATAGTTAAAAATATTGCTTCTCATAGTTCATTTACCGATTGAAAAACTCGAGGTTTCCAAAATTAGGTAAAATTTGCTTTTCAGAGGGCTTTCTCAAGTCTCAAACCTTAATTATTAAAAAAGGTCAGGCATTTATCCAAGGCCCTACAACTGTACGTGGATCTCAGACACCGCCTAATGCAAATTGAAGAGAGCATTGGCGGACATATTGGGGTCAACTTCAAGCGCCCTTTTTGAATTGAAGGCTAGCTAGTTTGTGAATAAGTGTTCGTAGAAAACATATTTTGTATTATCTTGATGAAAACTAGTCTAAAATCATTAAAACCGTCAATTATCATGATGACAACACAGTTTGTATATGAATTTTATGCAATATTTTCAACAGAGACAAACTGTGGGAGCTGCTTGTCTTTGGAATATCTAACCAAATATGACGATTTACAAACTTATTTAGGCCACAATTCTCGTCTGATTTTCGTGATTCTTTTTTTGTTCAACTATGAATTTGGTCTAGTTTTGGATCTTATATCAGCAATTTCAAATTTGATTATGAAAAAGGGTGAATGGAGGGGGTAACAGTAAAATATCATGATGTTTTAACTAATATCGTCAGATTTTTGTGATTCTTTTTTGTTCAACTAAGAATTTTGTCTAGTTTTGGAAGGTATATTAGGAGTTTCAAATTTCATTATGGACGAGGAAGATTGGAAAAAATAGTAATAAATCATGATGTTTTAACTATTCAAGTCAGATTTTCGAGATCATTTTTTAAATTCGATTATAAATTCGGTCTAGGTTATAAAAATATGTCAGGAGCTTCAAATTTCATACTGGAAGTTTTATTATTTGAATTTGCTGTCGGTGGAGGGAGTTAATTGGGGAGGGGGGGGGGGGTTCGAGAAGTCATGATATATTTGTTTTTTCTCTTATTTTAACTCTCACCAAATATATATAAAATCCATTCATAGGGACGTCCTTGTAATGTATGCATTGCTTACCAATATGATTTCATGTAGTTTTGAGTAGTGGCGATATTGTACTTTTCATAACTACCGTACTTATAATAGTTAGGGCATAAGTTAGTTAGGTATTTTAAAGTGAAAGATCCTTCCATTATTCAAAAGCAATTATCTCAGAACCATTCTTCCAAAGTAACAGAAGAATCGCTCTGCATTTCAATATTGAGACAATATCTTGTACATAACACACAGTTTTACAAACACCATGGGTTCACCTGGATGGGGCAAGGAGTATGATCGGAGGAGCTGAACAATTGAATAAATTAATAACTACTTCATGGCACTTTCTATGTTATTATATTGTTGTGCTGGAAACACATGTGTGCGCGTCGAGAGGGACGCGGAAACCGACAAAAATGTTGGGAATTGGTGTTGCTACACGAGCTGTCACTGCGGACTCTATAGAAGGAGCTGAAGAGTTAGTGCGCCGCATACTTCGTGAGGAGCTTGCTGCCAGAGACACTCACCGAAGTCAAGTAATTTGCTGGAAATGTGGGAAAGCAGGGCACATCAGAAGAAGTTGCCCGGAAAACGAGTAGGCACCAGCTCCCCAGGGCAGGTGCTGGTGCCATTGTCTGCCCTGTCAGATGCTGAGAGCTTTCAGTGTGTGTACCAGTTGAATAAACCAGCCATAGTCATCCCTGGATCCCTCAATGGGCACGCCTGCCCCCTTGTAGTTGACACGGGCGCAACAATCACGATTGTCAACCCTCGGTTAGTGGGCGTCACAGTCACTGGGGCTCGACCAGCCACGGGGCACCTGCGCATGTTGTCTGGGGCAACAATTCCTATTCAAGGGAAGATGAAACTGCGCCTCAGGTTTGACAGTGCTGACGAGAGAGAACATGATTGCGTCCTAGCAGAGATTGGAGAACCTTGTATCCTCGGGATGGACTTTCTAAGTGCCCATCGGTGTGTAATTGACGCAGGAGCAGGGATTCTCCAGTTGGGGCCACCAGCTCATGAAGACAAAGTTGCGAGTGTTCAGGCAACTGAAGCTTTGCCCCCTCAGCTGATACCGTTACGGGAGGCAGTTGCAGCCCGTGTCACACCTGCTCAATTGGTGACTGTTGACCAAATGCTCATAGCCAACCAGGACGTGTTCGCAGCTGATCCCAATGAGCTTGGAGTTTGCACTTTGGGAGAACATGACATCAACGTCACAGGACCACCAATCAAGCAGCAACCACGGCGAGCCAGCCCTGAGCAGCAACGGATAATCAATGAGCAGGTGCAAAAGATGCTGGCAGCTGGAGCAATCGAAGAGTCAAACAGTCCTTGGGCCAGCCCAGTGGTTCTTGTCAAGAAGAAGTCTGGTGACTGGAGATTCTGTGTGGATTATCGGCGACTGAATGACATCACCAGGAAGGACTCCCACCCCCTGCCACGGATTGATGACACCCTCCTGCTTCTCAAGGGAAGCTGCTGGTTCACCACATTGGACCTTCAGAGTGGTTATTGGCAGATTCAGATGGCACCAAAGGCCCGGGCAATGACAGCATTCTGCACCCGGGATGGGCTCTGGCAGTTCAAAGTCATGCCATTTGGCCTCACAAATGCTCCTGCCACATTTCAGCGCATAATGAGACAGCTCTTGAGGGATTTGATGAAGAGAGGGGTAGTCGAGGTATACCTTGATGACGTGCTGGTCCATACTGAGACATTCAAGGAGCACCTGGAAGTACTCAATGAGGTTTGTGGTCTGCTTCGCCAAGCAGGACTGAAGCTCAATGGGCGGAAGTGTGAGTTTCTCCAAAGAACTGCCACATATCTGGGCCACCTCATCACGCCAGAAGGAATCAAACCGGACCCAAAGAAACTGGAAGCAGTTCGAGACTGGCCGCAGCCAAAGACAGCACACGAGGTCCGCGCATTTACTGGGTTCTGCTCATACTACCGAATGTTTGTCCCTGAATTCGCCCAAATCATGAAGCCACTGTACCGAGTGCAGAGCAGCCCAGAGCCACTGGAGTGGACTGTAGAGTGTGGGAAGGCGTTTGCTCGGGCCAAGGAATTGCTGCAGCAACCACCCATCCTAGCATACCCCTGTGCAGACAAGCCTTTTATTATTGACGCTGACGCCAGTGGGGTTGCCATTGGGGCTGTGTTGTCCCAAGTGCAGGATGGCCATGAACGCGTCATAGCTTACTTCAGTCGTTGCCTGTCTAGGCCAGAGAGGAACTACTGTGTCACCAGGAAGGAACTGCTCAGTGTAAAGGAGGCAGTTGTGCACTTTGCCCCATATGGTCTTGATAATGGACTCGATGTGACAGTGAGAACGGACCACGCATCGCTACGGTGGCTGCAGAATTTCAAGATTGCTGATGGACAGTTGGCACAATGGCTGGAAATCCTCGCCCCATACCATCTAGTCGTCCAATACAGGAAGGGGGAGCAACATGGAAATGCAGATGGCTTGTCCCGCCGCCCGTGCGCTGCTGCACAATGTAGATATTGCCTACGGAGGGAGGAAATAGCTCAAAAAGCAGAACATGTTGAGGTCTACAGGGTTACTCCTGAAGCCAGCTATGATCCTGAGCAGTGGCGGATGCAACAGCTGGAAGACCCAGTGTTGAAACAGGTCATTGGTTGGATGGAGGCAGGAATGCGACCTGAGTGGGAAGCTGTGTCTGGTGAGGGGACTGAGGTCAAAGCCCTTTGGGCCATGTACAACTCCTTGCAGATGATGGAAAGCGTACTGCATCGGCGTTGGGAATCAGCGAATGCCCGTTCTGTGCAACTACAGCTACTTATTCCAAAGGCAGAGCGGGAGGCTGCATTGAAGACTGCACATGGGCTGGCCCACCATGGCGAGAAGAGGACCCTAGCCAACCTGAGGCTTGTATCATACTGGGTAGGCATCCACCGGGACGTGCGTGAGTGGTGCCGAGGATGTGACACATGCGGTCGCCGGACTGGAGGAGGGCGTCCAACACGAGCGCCACTGTGTCGGTATGCAGCAGGTTGCCCCTTTCAGCGGATTGGAGTAGATGTGTTGGGGCCCCTGCCCACCACAGATCGTGGGAATCGGTACATCTTGACCATCGTTGATTACTTCACCAAGTGGCCTGAAGCCATCCCCGTCCCAGATCAGCAGGCAGAGACAATCGCGCAGGCCTTTGTTGATCAGGTTGTGTCACGTTTTGGGGTCCCACGGGAACTGCACACAGACCAAGGAAGAAATTTTGAGTCTGCCCTCTTCAAGAATGTGCTTGAGCAGCTGGGGGTGCGGAAGACCCGAACAACGCCCCTGCGCCCACAGAGTGACGGGCAAGCTGAACGGTTCCACCGGACCCTCAATGCATGGCTCGCCAAACTAATTGCTGATCACCAACGTGACTGGGACCAGAAGCTCCCCCTTGCACTGCTGGCGTACCAAGCCTCAGAACATGCTGCCACAGGGTACTCACCAGCGTACCTCATGGACGGGAGCTCACCTTGCCACTGGCCCTCCTGTTCGGACGACCACCACATGCACAAGAGGTCAGAGAGTATGGCGCTGAGCTGCAACGGCGCCTGGACACGGCACATCAGATCGCAAGGGACACTCTCAAAGGAAAAATGGAAGAGATGAAGCGTCGATACGACCGGGACTGCCACCACAGAAACTTCCAGACAGGGGATCTCGTTTGGCTCCATAATCCTCGACGTACCAGAGGTAGGAACCCGAAGTTGATGTGTCCGTGGGAGGGTCCCTACACAGTGGTCAGCCGAATCAACGATGTCGTGGTGCGTGTGCGGCGCAGGACAGGCTCGCCGAAGGTCGTCCATATTGACCGGCTCACGCCCTATGCAGGCGTTCCAGTCTCACCGCCGGATGGGTGAAGTGTTGTGCTGGAAACACATGTGTGCGCGTCGAGAGGGACGCGGAAACCGACAAAAATGTTGTTGTCTAGTTTAAGTTGTGATTCCGTGCATTTCATTAGAAAAATACAAGTTCATTTTCTATTGCATACTTCGTCGTATTTCGTCTAACAATATTATTTTCATTTTGCATACGATTTCATACAATTCTGTCAATACAATACTAAAATACACTGTCAATACAAAAAACAATTTCATACAATTCTCTCAATTTCTTGTTTAAAGGAAATCTGTGGAAAAAACCAAACAAAATTTAGATTAATTTGAAACATTGTAGCTCATGCATATTGATAAGTTAGTAAAAAGAAAATTATTATCAACTACAATAGGTACTGCGTTACCACATCAAGAGGCTTACAACGGACCAAAATAAACTTTAGTAAATCGTGAAAATCTATACTTACTTGTGAAATGATAGTGTGCAGTCTTCAGTTTTGCGATTTATGCAGTTAAATGCCACACACACTTTAACCATTCTGCATTATCAAAGAAATTTCATGAGTAGATGAACTATAATACAATCTTCATTGCACATAAATAAACGATGTTGCCCCCAACATGGCCGACTACAGACCGTTCAATTTGCAATGCGACACTAGCGCTACGAGTGGGTCTAGTTTACTATTACAATGTCTTTGCATTTATCAGATAGAAAATTTAATGCTCCTTCCTACGGTATCCTCAGATTTGAATTTACATGGCACATTATGAAGTTATGATCGTTTTAGTGACAAAAGATCGAAAACACGAAAAAATCTCCAAAATTGAATTAGGGTGGGGGGGGGGGGGGTGTTTGACACCTTAAGAGAAATTTTGGCTTTGACAAGCAATTAACTTATGTTTTTTCGTTTGTTCAAACTTGATCTTTTATCTATTGCTGCATCAGGATGTTCTCAAACTGCTCAGTATTGAAAAAACCGCTAATTCAAGTCACAAAACATCCAAAAATTTGTTTTTTCGAAATCAATTTTTCGACCCAGTATTTGACAACCAAATTTTAGGTTGCACCTGTGATTGACCCCCTATGATTGACGCAGCAGTTCTTCTGCAATGAATAATTCCGTGTACCAACAAAACATTTATTTCAAAATTTTATAAATAAATTGAGCATTTGAGCTTAGTTTTATTAATCTAAAAATAAAATTAATATGAGCATTTATAAAGACAAAGTTGAAAATATCACCAGATGTTTCTTAGCAAAATAGGTGCAATGTTTCTTGATACCATAGGCACAATATGTTTCTAATAGTAAACTAGCAGCTTGTGGGTTGCTATGTATTTATATAAATATAAAGAATAAAGAACATAACTGTCAAGAACGAATAGAGATCCATATTGTCAGCACTGTAAATCACTCAGGGTAGCATCAGTTTGTTGACCAGTAATTGAAATTGGAATTTTCAAATGTTATTGATTGTTTACAAGAAATGATAGTATAAATGCAATCTACACAAAAAACTGATTGAGAAAAGCTATGGGTACAATCGAATTTGAAAATGTGGAGGACATGGTGTAGCAATATAAAATACTTACCTCGTTAGCAAAATCACAAGAAACAGCACCAAAGAAATGACAACACGAGGTTTTGTTGGGTAACCTTCTCCAGATTTCACAAAAACCCGCCTGAAACCGTTTTTCGCCTTTATACTTCACTGAGAAGGTATTTTGTTTCAAAATTCAAAAGGATCAATACCGTAGAACTCTTCTATGCCTTATTATTTAAACTTTTTGGTGAAGTGTCAATCACTGGGTCCTTGTCAATCACTGGTCCCTCCACCCTACTTGAAAACTAGGCGTTTTAAAAACAAACACTCGGACCCCCTTTTACCTCTATTTACATACTCCGAACGAAATTGTTGAAATACAGAATGTGTTTTAGCTCACACGTTTCACATAACTATCACTATGTGGTGTATCTTATCACTACTACGTCAAGTTGTTTTATTTATTTATCACCAGCGCAACGACTCACCACCAGCTCAATGAAATCATCACAAATTAACAGGCGGTTGCAATCATGTTCACAATATCAATTATTCAAATAACCATGCTCATAACTCAGCTGGTTGGCCACGCACTTCGCAGTAGTCAACATAATACGGTTGAATAAATTGAGACCTTTCGAACGAATGGTCAACGAATTTTGTTGGATGAAAAATGACGAAGTACCATTTCCCTAGCAACGACTCGGTTTTAAGCGGAAATCATCAGAAATTGTTGCAACACATTTTCGTTACAATTAGCACAGTTTTAGGATTTTGAGAGTCGGTCAGGATAATAAAATTCAGGTCTTCAAAGCCACCGTTTCGATGTATTTATACATCATCATCATAACTACATCAACAGATGGGTTACAGCAGCCGTTCAATTAATAGACTTTTGGAATCTCATCTTGTTGTAGAACTGATGATGATGTATAAATAAATCGAAACTTTGGCTTTGAAGACCTTAATTTTGTTATTCTGACGACTCTCAAGATCCTAAAACTGTGCTAATTATCGCACCTAGCGGTCAAGAAACTAAACCATATCATTTTCGTTACACATAAACGTTTGTTTTCGGTTGGAAATGCCAAGGCTAAAACACATTCTGTGTTAAAAATCTTTAGGAGTAACTTTCGATTAGAAATGAGCTCTAGAATCGATCCGTGAAGTACTGACCACCTTCTGCGGGACATCCTGTATAGTTCAGAATGATGTGTATAGTTATTCCATGTACTAACTAGTTATTTCATATACTAACTGATTTTACGAATTAACGGTGACACCTACACAGATATTCATGTTCAATATGCGTTGAAAGCAGGTATGCCATTCCCTGTTAGGGGAAGCCTTCAGGTTTCTTTGGATATATCGTGCTGTACGAACTTGACAGATTTTGAAGGACAAAGCGCTAGATGTAGAAGGGGAAATGTCATTGTGAGATCCCTCCTGCTTTAAACAGTAGGAATCGAGTTGGTAATACGTGATCACTGGCCAGCTTAAAAAAGCTGAGGTCCTGAATGCTAAATTAGTGAAGCGCGTGACTGGGAAGGATATAGACAGAATTCGATTCCTGTTCCGGTGCCTATGAATATTTGATAGAATTAGTTCGCATTGTTATGCATATTAGATTAAGATGTTTGCCAAACGCGCACTTTGAGTCACACAACAAATGAGCGCTATAATCGATGTGACGTATGGCACTAAAGGCAAATCGTGTTGCTGCATTTGGAATATGTAGAATTTTCTATATTTTAAAGAAAAGCCTTCCCGAATTATTTAATGTAGTAATAAGTAGATGGTTCTCTGAACTGCCAGACGGATTTTATTGTAATATTTTCTAACAAAAAGGAACTTTTCCTCCTCCGTGGTATAGCAACTTTAGCCAATTTTAACGTGATTAATGTGAGCACTGGCATAATATATGCCAACTTTGTAAAAGCAACCCATCTTTGAGGCTGCGATTATTTGTAAGGGATCAACTACGGGGTGTTTAGATATTTTTTGGATCTTATGAGAAATGTTATGCTCGTAGTTTGGTTGCCGGCACATATTCACCTCCAGATGGTAACGTGACCGGGGTTCACATTCGGTGCACACAACTGTACCATTTGAGTACAAATGAGGTGGTGATTTCCTTACAATGTCTGTCTATTAAAAATACAAAACTTTGGCACAACCTGTGTTGCTTGCCGTTTCTTGATTATTCACAAAAGAAAAAAACGTCTGTCAAGTTGATGTGGCACATAGCTTCCTCGTTTACCAATAATCTTCTTCCAATTATCATCCAAATTTAAGCGAACTCGAACAACTAGGGAGTAAAAATATGGAACATGATGGAATTTACGTTTGCGCATGCGCAGAATGAAGTATTGATTTGGCAACAATGAAACTGATAGGGGGCCATCTACAACCTAACCCGCGCATTCTCTGACAATTTCATCGAAATTGGATGAAAACAGTGGAAATTAAGGTCGTTACAAGGATTTCACATAGGCGCATGCGCAGTAGCTATTAATGATACAATCATGTTGAAATTGATATGGGATGATCAAATCGTCATCCCCCAACTATCATCCAAATTTGAGCGAGATCGGACGACTAGGGCGTGAAAAAATGGAGCATAATGGAATTTACGTTTGCGCATGCGCAGAGTAGGTATTGAGTCAAGAACAATGCAGTGATAGGGGACCATCTACCCCCTAGCCCGCACATTCCCATAAAATTTCATCCAGATCGGATGAAAACTGTGGAAAATAAACATGTTACAAGGATTTGCGGACACACGACAGACACAAAACAAAATTGTTTGAAATGGTCTAAAAGTTGAAATGCGAGTGGAAATTGCGATTTTGGAGACCAAAAAATTGTTTTCTCTCGAAAGTGAAAACAATGCTTCCGCTACCTTTAGGTAGACGCGGAAGCAAAATGGAATGTTTTTTGTAGCTGATGTGTCTAAAAAAAAACTTTTATGGCTTACCTATACCAACCCACTTGGTATGTGTGAGAGTAGTGTGGATAGGGTTAGTAATAATTAGCTGTGAAGCAACCACAAACGTATACGTACTACTATAAACCCTGTCTGAGGAACCAACCAAAGCAAAAGGTCCATCGCAGAATATTCCATATTCGTGGGAGGAAACCCCGCTTGTGCCACTGCCTCCTTTTGGACCCATCGCCTATCAGATCTGCTAGGTAGCTGAAGGGTCTGAAAAAAATATAAGGCTCATAGTTTGGACATGTGAGGTTGTTTGAACGGGTTTGTTGTTGTGTTGTTGTGAGAGGGGGTTATTATTACTTAACTAAGAAGCAACCTATAGGAGACTGTCCCGTTTCGTTCTTGGAACAAGAGGTTGGGGATTGTTATCGGCACCTACTCATTCCTAGTAGGCTGCATTGAACCTACCATAGGTATTCTTGGAAGTGATAAAGGTGCCTCCTAAGAAATTGGTTCTTTTTTTTCTTTCTTTCCAGACATACTTGGTTCTCCAACTCAATCTGTGAGTCCAAAACTCCAGAGGAATTCTTAGTAAGTTATTATGAAACATGGAGGGGGGGGGGGGGGGGGGGTGTTATCAGTAGAAAACAACATTCCAACATTCTGTTTCTGTATGCCGTTGCACATAATTGTATCAGTAGGTAGCTCAGATTCGGTAGTCTCTAATTTCTTAAAACTGTGGTCACCTTTGTGTCAGGTTATGACGACTACGCGTAGGACGGGATTCCTACAAAAGCATTTTCCCCGCCTATGTGTAGGTGGGCCTTTTTCCCGTTCTACGCGTTGACGTGTAAATTCGCGCATGCGCACTGGGTATTTCAGTCTTTTCGCGTACACGGGTAGAAAATTACGGGAAGAACAAAAACTCTATTGTTTATCTTTTCGTACGCGTCTTCTCGTGTTTCATCGCCATGCCTAAGCGAAAATGTTGGTACGAGTATTTTTAAACGCAAGTTTGGGATTTTATTTTTTAGAGAAAAAACAATTTGATTGAAAATCTAAATTAATTATTCACACCTAACTTCTTACTTGAAAAAACCTCCTGGCCGTAGAAAAATTCCTTTGCATGGGTCTGTCAACGAAGTTCCCGAAGTGATCTTTCGAATCCTGTTCTTTATGACCTTGTAGTTACCGAACCGGGCTGAAACTTATAAAAAACTGGATTTGACAAAAACTTGTTAGATACTACGCTAGGGAAACGGCTGTAGTTGTTGGCGAAATAAATTTCTTTTCTATTTTTATAATCTATATTATTTTTATAAGCTTATCTTGCGCAAATCATGAATACCACGACGATCTTAGGGTGAGATGAACCATCTGAAGGGAACACCATATCGAAGAGAAGTTTGTTTTTCAATTTTGTTTCTTCCGAACTTCATTAAGTCTTTACTTAAATTATTGATAGGTTCTTACTAATAAAAAACCATATATCATTCGTTTTATTAATTTCTTTTAATTTTATTTTTCCACCAATCTTGCACTGTTTTCCTCTTGATAAATTAAGAATTTCGACCTAATTTTTTCGCAGTGCCTTTCTCTTGATTACAGAAACTGCAGTTTTATTGGCGTACAAACAATTGACGACAGAAATTTCTGTGTTAGTTAAGAAATAATGACATGATGATGCTTATGAAATTCTTTTGGCCTTCAAGTTCAACAAGCTTCTTAGTGAAATAATACCAACTTCAAGAAGTGAAAGGTGAACTCACATGCTAACCTTGATCTAACGTTGCAACCAGCTATTTGATACCGTTAATTTGAGAAATTCCCGTATTGTACCTGCTATTTCGAGATAGGTGATGTGTTCCAACCATATTGTTGGAATCAGTAGGCATTGTTACACAACAACGCTAGAATCCGAAAGGAAACTATATTGCATGATCACTGTTTTGTGATTTGCGGTTAAAAGATTGAAATAGATAGGTAAGTAGTTACTTTTCTTTCATCGTACCTAAATCCAATACGTTTTGAGTTTTGTTGCTTCGTAAATTCGGAACTTCCGCTAAGCGCTTCCCATAATGAGTTCATTCTGTGATTCCTCAGCTGTAAAATCAAAATTCAAAACTAATTTTCTATTTACTACTAGTATAATGGTATATAGTACTTTATATTCGTCACTATTTATTAGTGGCTATATGCAACACATTAATCGGAACCAATTCGTCACACACACACACACCATAATTACCCTTCAAGGAACACAACAGTTTAGCAGTTCCATAACTATTCCTAATTCATCAATTGATGTAACAATTTCAAATGTAATATTTATATTCCAAATAAATTGCAAGATGTCTTGCAAATGAGTGAATTTTAAGCCAGCAACCAAAAACATATTCCACGTTTTAAAATGTTATCCTTTAAGCTTTTGACGTACTTTTTAGACACTAAATATGTCAACACGCAAATGGACGTTATGTGTAATAAGTCTGAAAAAAGTCTGAAACTCTGCCAAAACTGAAAACAAAGTTTTATGATTCTGAGAGATATACAGGCATGTCTGTATGTCATTGTTTCTGTTTCTGAAATAACCGATAGAACGATGTATAGAAAGATTCCCGTTTCAACTGGAATATATATACTTCGTATTATTTAGTGGTGTTTGGGATCCCGAAAATTTATCTTAAGATTTAAGACAAGTCACATGGTACACTTTGCGATAGTTTTATGTGATGTATTTCATTCCTTTATTCGAACTAAGATGCTTTAGATGCACTGAATAAAAGTTTTTCCAAGCGATCTGATCGTTGGATTGTACATTTACGTATATGCTAACTATTCCGGTACAGCGATGGTAAAATTGTATGGAACCATATATGATTGAAAGGACCATCGGAGTCTGTATATCGATTTTTAGCGAATTTGCGTAGAAAATGCAGCTATTGCATTTGTCCAAGAATTTTAAAATCAAAAATTTCGGAAACTTTCTTAATTGAAATCGGTTTTAAGACATTCTGAAACGAATCCTAGAGTTTAACGCTTTTATATATATACGATGAGCCTCCTTAGGATGGAGATAAAAATTCCGTTCTTGCGCCAAAATATCAAGCCTTCCAAACTTAAGGACGAGTTCGTTGGCCAACACTTTTTGAGGACATTAAATTGGTCAAATTTCAGAAAATGTACTAAAAAATCACTAAAAATAGCTAAAAACGGCTAAAAATCGTTAAATTTATATATATATATATTTTTTTTAGCAAACTTTTTGTCACAAATAGTTTATCAATGGCAAACTAGAACATTAAAAAATTTGTGCAAAAAAATTGAACTGAAAAATTTACTTAAATTTCATTATTAGTTGCTGAAAATCGATAAAAACTCCCTTAAAAGCTAAAATTTCCAAATCTTTTTTGAGTCGCACAGTATTATGTAGAACGAATTTTGTTGCCATAAAATTTGTTATTAACTATTTTAAAGTGCTCAAATTCCAAAACAATGTAACATAATATAAGATAATTAACGAAAATTCGCTCATACGATCATGCTGCATGACTAGAACTTTTTCAATCACGAGGATTTGCCAACACACAGGCCGATACAACTCCAAATTGGTTCAGAACGCTTTAAAATGCGAAATAAAAAATGAAAATTTTGATTTGTGAGGATATACCTACATTTCTGAAATTGTCTTGCAAGAAATTGCAAGACTGTCGCAGTCTTTAATTTGAAGAAATATTGTTAAAATTAGCAATTTTCATTGTTATATTCCAAAAAATATCAATAGCACCCATGCGCGTTGAATAATTGTTGGGAAAGTACGTAGTGTGAAATCTAGCATTCGTTGTTTTCTCAGCGCATTTTCTACGGAATCTCGATATGGTTACTTCTCGTTCCACTTTCTCGGCCGTTCAGCACTTTTATTGACTACATTTTCCGCCCACTAACTTCTCATAACGAAAATGTGTTGAATCAGCCTTCGCACACAACCTTCTAATCAGAAAGGATATACCTAGGTAGGTACACAGGGAAAATGTCCGGTACAGATGGGGACTCGTCTTTTCAATTGCCTTCTGGAACAAATTCAGACACTTCCAGTTTAAAAGTTCAGAAGTACTTTGAAGCGGGCCTTGATTGAGGGTGAACTTAATGAAGTCTCAAGTTTTTAAATGTGAATTGGAGGAAATATGTACGTGATGGAATTAATTTATAAGTGTTATCTACATATTCTCGAACTATTTTTATTCCTATCATGACTTAATTATCTTTATTTGTATTGTTATATTTATTTTGTATTTCTGTATTTTGTGTACCTGATTTATGTATTGCCTCGTTTAAGCCCTTAAAAAGAAAATATACATCCACCCATCCAGTGAAACGGCATCATTCGATTGGGCTCTTCAGTAAAACAAAATATTAGGTACCTAATGACGAGAGATAAACGCTGCAAATTATTACACAAAGGTTTATTATTTCCAGTGGCGGCCGGTGGTCTGAAAAAGGAGTGGGGCACAAAAATATTTACCTATTTGACAGTCAAAAAGAGCATGGAGGTTTTTCATCCATTTGTTTTGCTTTCAGTGTAAATTAATTTTGATCTAAACACATGAAACATTAATACCACTTGGGTTATGTCAAATGCCATGGACAATAAATCATGATCATTAAATATTATTGATAAATAAATATAAATTAATTTATTAAATAAACTAAATTAAAAATACTATCTTATAGGGACCTACTTACTTACTAAAGCTGGTTTCACATGGAGCGGTATGTCCAGAAGACGGAAAGATTGAAAGCAATCTGATTGGCTGTTGGGACAACATTTGAGGATGGTGGCTGCCATGTTGCCGGAATGGGCGGTCTGCGGACAGCGGTAGAAATGTTTATACCGTTGCCGCGTTCCGTCGAGCGGAGCGCAATCTTATTGGACAGGAATGTTGATAACCGCAAGTAGAGGTTTCAGATCAGAGAGGGTTTCAGTAGGAAGGTTATGATTCCGTGTGTCCATGTTCATGTGAACACCCTGCCACATTCTGCCGCCCCCTCCACTGGGGTTTCCAGCCTTCCGTCTTTCCGGTTGTTACGCTCGTACTCCTCCATGTGAAACCGGCTTTAGGAATGACTATAAACAGCCAGTTTTTTTATTGGTCATATTGCAACGTTTCTGCGTATTTGTTGGTTGGTTGTGGCTTACATGCTGGTGTGGATACTATACTATATATTGGGTTACGATGGATATTATGTTCATGGAACTAGGTGTGACGAACTAACATGGAAAGAGCTGAGAAAAATTATTATGGATGTAGGTACGTTGCAATAGGTCCAATAAAAAAAACTGGCTGTTTATCGTCAATCCTAACAAGAAAAACACCTACACTACTTTATTATTAGAAGTATTAAAAATTATCAAGGCTTCGATTGTATTGCACTAGTCAACTACTTAGGAGAAGTAATTCTGAAGGAATATTAAAGAACTCAAATTAAATTATGATGAAATGATAGGAGTGTGACGTCATACGTCAATTAAAAATTGTTTCAAAAGGCTATAGAAATGTTGTCTAACCCCACAACTACCACTCACTTATGTATATAACCTTTTTCTTCAATGCAACCATGAACCTAGGAGGGGGATGGTTCATGAATGCAACACATCCAGAATGATCAATATTCTACTGAAAATATTTATCAGAGACGTTTTCGTTACTCATTCTGTATGGTTTTGGAGGTGCCTTTGAACACTGTAGCTTTTTCCAAATGTGACCTCAAAATGTCGTCAGTTTTGGCTGATTTTGTTACTATAAGAGGCTACATAAGAAATTACAGCTTCCTAGAGTGTAAAGCATAGAAATTAACTATTACAATGATTTAACCACCGCTTCACAAATCAAACCGTTCTCGCAATATTTGGATCACCTGCTATGAATCGAATCATCGAAACACCAGCTCAATGAAATCATCAGAAATTAACAAGCGGTGGCAATCATGTTCACAATATCAATTATTGAGAACGATCACCTGAGTGTACACAATTATTCGAATAACCTTGCTCATAACTCAGCTTGTTGGCTACGCACTTCGCAGTAGTTAACATAATATGGTTGGATAAATCGAGAGCTTTCGAACGAATGGTCAACGAATTTGAAAAACGACGAAGTACCATTTCCCTAGCAACGACTCGGTTGTAAGCGGAAATCATCAAAATATTTTCGTGAGCAATTTTCCGTGAGTTTTGACATGGATATGTCTTTGCTCTGGGGGGTCAACCAAAAATTTCCGTGACGCAAAATTTGTGTCACAATTTCAGTGTTTTTCACGTACAACCCATTCGTTGCTAGGGGAATGGAACTTCCGCAGTTTTCATCGCACAGAAATCGTTCGCCACTCGTTGGAATGCGCTTGATTTACCTATGTGGTAAATGTTCACATCTCAAGCTACCAATTTCCCCCTCCTTACGTAGGGTAGATGAACCGGAGGTCGGACACCCCTCCTGTAGTCGGACAATGGGACAGTTTTTCAGTAATAATAAGGAACAGGAACCTTGGAGACTATTAGGCCCATATCCTGAATAATCTTAAACCTTCTCTGTGTGTAACAGAAGCAGTTCTGCCAGCTTTTGATAATATTTTCCAACCTAAAAAATTCGGCAAAGTGGGGCAAAACTGCTGATTGTTGTTGCAGCCATCACACGTAGTTTTTTGCTAGTTGAGGCGTCCAGTGGAAATAAGGTATGTTCGTCTTATTTATTGTTATTTTTTATACAAATCATATGCTTGATGTGTGTACATGCTCCTCTAGGTGTGGAACTGTTGAAAATAGCGATTTCTGAATGCTGAATTGATAAAAGGCTCTGTCCGACTTCTGGATATTCAAAATCGCCCATGTTTTAGTCGTTGGACAAAGTGTCCGACCACTAAATTTTTAGGTAGTGAGATATTTTCTTGTTTTTTGAAGAGATTTCGACCTGTTGTAGAGATTTTATTACGAATTCAGCACTTTCATGGCTGTAAAATGTAGAAAATTCAGTAGCCGGACACATTATTTGGGAGTAGCCGACCACTGGCTCCTTGGGTACCAGTGGTCTTCCACGTGTTTGTTTGATATTTTTTTAGCTTGTTTCAAGCAGACTCACTATTTTTGAACAAATAATAATTAATTTTTATTGCAGCAGGTTAAGATGAGTCCTAAAATAATAAAATCAAGGCCAAAATCATCACTGAAGAAAACCTTTCGCGCCTACACCATTGAGCATATGGCCTTAGCAGTTGCTGCTGTGAAAGATTAGAAGATGGGGCTAAGAGGTGCAGCCAGGGAATTTGGGGTCCCTAAATCTTCCCGTGAAGATCGAATATCAGGTAAATTTTCATCAGATCACAGAAGGATGGGATCAGCTACCTTTCTTACTCCACGGGAAAGAGTTCTGGGGAGCTGGCTGATTGAAACAGCGAAATCTGGGTTTCAACGGAAAAAGTGTGACTCACTAGATTCTGTCCAACAAATTGTCAAGTCTGTGAATAGAGAAACGCCTTTTAAAGATTGCAGGCCTGGCAAAACGTGGAAAGGCACCCTACTCTTGTCACGAGGACACCTGAAAGTTTAACAAAGGGTCGTGCAATTGTAACTGAAGAGTCCATTCGTAAGTGGTTTCTTGAACTAAGAGCTTACCTTGAGTCCTCGCTCAGAAAAGAAGAGAAAACCTCTGGAAGTAATGCCAAGTGCTATTTCTTCAGAAGCTTATCGCGATTATTTGAGGAGGAAGGATGAAAAGAAACAACGTGAACAGAATGAGAAGCAGAAGAGAAAAGAAGAAAGAATGAAGCAAAAGGCAGCAAAACTAGTGAAACATGTAGGCAAAAAGCGGATTGGGAACCAGAACAATATGCAAATGACCACGGAGCAAGAACAAGAAACTGGAGAAAATGAATCGGTTCCCTGCTCAGAAACAGACAATCTACCTGCGACAAGAAAAATTTGGAAATTCGGGAGAAGTTTCTCAAATTTGAAACCTATCAACTCAACCCATGTTCTGAGCCCGGGTGACTGGTTAGTAATTGCTTTCAGTGTCGACGAACAGGACAAAAAAAGGTTCTGGATTGGGAGGGTTCTGAAGAAAGAGATGTCAGTTATATAGGAACTTTCATGAGAACCCAGAATTCCAAAATGTTTTTGTAGTGGATTTAAATATGTTTTACTTGGCGTAGGGAGGCCAAGTCGGACATTTATATTCCGGTTATGCGGGTTATTCCCCGGGTCATTCTCGTAAGGAATGTGAGCGGATCCGCCAAGGTCAACTGGCTTGGCGGACTGAAATGGGAGGTAGTTCGTGTCGCAGCCGCGTGGAGCACTGGGCTCGCAGAGCGGGTGCTGGGTTCGATCAGTTTGGTACTGAGCCGTTTTGTAATATTCCGGCCTAAGATTTATATCTGTAGGGGGAATATGTTGAGCTTGGTTAAGGTACTGAAAAGTATCCTTCGCTTTTTGTACATTTGGAGTGTATTTGACACTCGGATCGGCCGGGTAGGCCTGCGTCGAATATCGTGGGTACTCGGACAGCTTGGTCGAATCGTAATGATCGGCTTCAGAGCGAGTCTGAAAGGTATCCTCGATCTTTTGTATAGGCGAGGCTTGATCGAACGTTTCTTTAACGAATACGTCGGGTGAGAAGGCGGTCCGGACGTGAGGATCGCGCCTTGCGCCGTCGCTGGGTTCAGCGGATTCGCCGTGTAGCCGGTAGGGAGCACTACGGGGGCTACGCGGCCCGGCTTCGCCGTCGTCTACCTCCCCTTGCATGGGGAAATAAGACGGCCGACGTTCCATCGAAATAACCGAGTTTTTTAGCTCGTTTCGATGCCTCTATGTGTAAAAAATAGAGGGTTTGGGAGGTGGACTCGCTTGACAGAGCGTCTTTCCAATGCTCGTATGTCAGGGTCCTACCTCGTAGCCTTGAAAAAGGCTTCCTTGGACGGTAAATTAGAGCGGATGAGCAGAGTAATTTACCGGCGTGCCCACAGCGGTCGGTTACGAGCTTAATGCTACGAAACCCGGGCGACACGGCTCGGAACGTCCCTCGGGCGTACGATCTAAAGAGAATATCGATAGATGTACCGGGTGGCGTCCTGACAGATGAACTACGTTGGGCAATGAGCAGGATGAATAATCACTGGACTCGTAGATGCCAATGCGAGATCTGTGTGGAGAGAAGATATGCCTTGTAGAAAGCAGTAGGAAGCCGTTCTTGAGATGAACTCGTAATGCAGAAGGTTCGTCAGCGTAGAGCGTGTAGAATTCTTCGTACTTCAGAGGTGTCGTCGTCGAGAGCGGAGAGTGGAATGAAATTCGGAGGGCTCCCAGCGGGGTATTTATAGGGAGGTGGCCGCCTCCTGCCGCCTCCTGGTTGGTCCGCTTAATTTCATAAATTCGACTGTGCAATCTCATTGGTTCGCACATTGTTTTCTCAGTATCTGTGCGTATGATAGCTGAGTTGGTCTTTCGAGGTGGTTTCCCCACGTCCGTCGCTGTGACGGGGTCCCCGGGGGTGGCTGGACGACCTTGAGTTTTCCTGTTTGAGGTTTCTCATTCAAGGCGACTTGTTTCGAGATGTTTGTCGCATCTCTCTCGCCCAGTAAATGTTTAGGGAGGTCGCCTTGTGTGTTATTCTTTAATATTTCACTTTTGAGAGAGAATTTAGTATTTTCTCTCTGGTGAAATATTTTGTTTGACGGAGTTATAACTCGACGTCTTATAAATATTTTTGTGTTGTGCCTACCTCTTTTTGGTAGCCCTGAAAAGGGCTGTTGAAAAGAGGAGGTGGTTTTCACCACAGTTTTGTGGTTTCATCAATAGTTACCCCGCTGTTCCCGATGAATACCCATTTTCATTGAAACAAGTAGGTAGTTGGGGCACTTGCTCCTCCTGAGAAATACAGGCGAAGTTGGCTTAAATTTAATATTAGCCATCACGAATTAAAAACCTAAATTACCTTATCTCATCTAAATAAAGCATCCTACTAATGTGATATTTTTCAACTGTTAAAGACAAACTTATTTGATGTGTTCATTTATACTTCTATATTTTGAATTTTCATTTTGCACTTTGAATGTTTTACTATTTTGGATTTTTATTTTGTGCCAAAAAAACTATCAGTATTAATCTGTCAACTACTTGCACTATTGACTGACTTGTGATAAAGTTAGTGATTGTAATTTTAGTAAAACTTGACTAGAAAATGTGTTCTCTTAACGATGTGCCTTATTACAAAGTTACTGCAGCTGTTTCCTTTAGTGAGTCTGATTTTTCTTTGTAATTATTTTGATATACTATTTTTTTTAACCTTATATGCACAAAATATATGAAGTCAGTATTTTACAAATTTGTTTTTCAATTTTTTCTTGATCCTGTAAAATAACTGTAGTTCGAAGTCACTGTCCGATTACTGGTTGTCAGTTGTCCGTCATTAAAAGACTCATGTCCGAGTACTGGGTGATTTGGGGTTTTAATGGAAAATTGCAATAAAATATCTCCAACGTGTTTATTAACGTTTTCTAACTAATTTTTATCACACTTGGATTCTGTCTCTTGCTGATATACCGAGGTAAAGGTAATTTTAAGGAATTTTATATTTTTTGTGAGCTTATGAAGTACGTTGATGCTGTTAACTGTCCGACCACCAGTCCAGCTACCCTACCTAGCTACATTCCTAAACTAAGTTGATTGGACTATAAACAATTTTAATAAGCCGGTTACAATATTCTTAACGTAAAGCAATAGCAGAATTTACTCCACTCCATAGGAAACATTTTCATCCACTTGACAACAGTCGACTGTTAATAACAACTCATTGTAGTGGCTTCTCTCCACAGTCATTTTCAACATTTCTATAAGTAAACCGTTGTTTTGTTGGAATTAGTCGGGATTCGTTTAAAGTTGAAGGATTTATTTACAACTCTCGTGTTCAACCGTTATGAAATCCCCAATCAAAGACATATCCATGCAACATGGTATCTGCTTGTAAAGCAGATAATGGAACTCGTTTACGAGTTACTGTAAAATTTTTAGTTCATGTGCCATAGCAGACATAAAGAAAACAGTTGATTGTTCTCTACGCAACACAGTGAGTCTATTTTATTTATTGGTAAGTAGCGTGAGCAAGTTTTCGTGACGATTTTTCAGTTTATGTGCCAAAGCAAAGGCATGCAAATGTCAAAAATGTCAAAATCAGTACCTACCTGACTAAACTTCTTACGTAAATCCGTCGATGAACGTCGTACTCGATTTCTATTCAAAGTGATCGTTGCTTCTTCTTCATTGCCAAAATGCCAAAATTTCTTTTTGTAACGTTCGTAACTACCGACGGAAAGGGTTTTGTAGCTAGCTCTACACATAAACAACGCACTCCAACTCGACCGACAATACAAAGGACTTTATTACAAAAGACGTATTCAACAACTTAGGACTGAATAAAAATATGTACTTTTGTTAACACAACGCTATAATACGGACTTTACTTTAGAGTAAATTCTTGGAAACAACCACATGCCCGAAGGAACTTAAAAAACATCATAAATTACCAGCAGAGACAGCAAAACATTAATAGAAAAAAAAACCTACCAACTATGAACATTCAGTTTGGCTAATGGAATAAACCGAAACTCCTCTAGTGGGAGCCACTCATAACGTTAATTTCATTCTACGGTCTTTAGAAAAGTGGAAACCCTGCCTGGGGCATGGCCCCCTAAAATGATGAGAAATCTACTGTTATGACCTCTTTTTCCCGTTCCTTGCCCCTTAATTCCCGTTCCTTGCCCCGTAATTCCCATCACAGTCTAACCTGAATTGACGAAATTTCTCTCTTGATAGAGTGATTTTATGGCAATCTACGTACTTTTTGACTGGTAGATGGATCTTAAACCTCCTTGGATGGAGCGTAAACCTGATCCTTCTAGCATCCACCTTGGAGCCACAGCATGGAGCTACAGACCACTTTTCGTTCTAATTTGAAACGATGAGTTTTGTTTGTAAAGTCTTCGTTCCAGTTTGTTACTTTTTTCCCAAATGTACTGGGGCAATGTCCCGATGCCCCCCCTCACCGGCCGCCCCTGATTATATTCTGTATCATACAGACCTTCTACGTAGAAAACTGACCGTAATTATTTAGCCTCACTTATAGTATATTTACTAGGTATCGAAACTCGGGGGCTTCGCGCTTCCTATATTTGGTTCACTCATTCACTGCATTACAGTAAAGTTGAGGAAAAAAAATAATAAATGGGGCCGTCTAGGGAAGCTTTATATCATAAAGCGTAGAATAGCATTATGAGTATTTTCATACTCATAAACAATCTCTTCTAATTGGAATTAATTTCATCACACTCTCTCTCTCGCCTTACCTCCCTCCCTTCTCTCTCCCCTCCCCTCCCCTCCCTTCCTTCTCACTCCCTCCGCCTCCCCCACACTCCCTCGCCCTCCCTTCCCTCTCACTTACGCGCGTGCGTAAGTCTAACACTCAAAGCCTCGAAAAAGACACTTTTTGGCCCGTTATTGACCCATAGCATCTATGCGAGTAAAGCGATCGGGATGGTTAAACGTTAGGACCAACTAGACCCCAAATGGAGTCTATGTGCGAAAGAACGGGTTTTTAAAGTCAATTCTTAGGCCTTTTATGGCCCGGACGGCGAACGGCGGACGGACATTTCAAATCTGGATTCTACGCACCTTGAAACGTAAAGTGACAAAGTTTGAGGGGGGGTTATACAAATTTTTTGCTATACGATCACATTGGCTTATTGTTGGAAATAATAAACCGAAATTTAGTCCTAAGCACTAAATCTTGTCAGAACTTAGAACATGTTCCTTGGGAGATCAGGAGAGAATTTAGGTCACTCAGTTGATTAGGAAAGAGCCCATAATTTCAATCGTCTCCTTATAGAGATTTCCTAAACGATAAGTCAATGGGGTAAGGTGCTTGGGGATTTTATCATCTGGGGCGAGCCACAGCGGATGGTAACCTGATAAAGTCGAGAGGGTCGAATTAGTGTCTTATCTTAAAGTGACACTACTTAACTTCAAGTTAACGCTGAAACACCAAGGTGACTTTCCCGCCTATCCCATATATTCAGTTTCCAGCATTGCTAAGTTTCCTAGTTCTTTTCTTATTCACAAAAAGGTTTTGCAATGGCAGATTTTGAAAATGTAAGAACAAGTAAATGAATGTAATTTTCATGAATCGTGAACAGGTACCAACAAGAATGTCCCAGAGAGTCTCCCTCGCAAATTTCAACTTCCAAGTTTCTTTCCAGTCTAATAGTGGTTGCAATCATGTTCACAATATCAATTAAGAATAATCTGTATGTAAACAATTATTTAGACAACCGCGCTCATACCTCAGATTGTTGGCCACGCACTTCGCAGTGGTTAACATGATGCGGTTAGGTAAATCGAGAGCTTTCCAACGACTGGCGAACAATTTTCGTACGATGATAACTGTCTAAAGTGGTATCCACACATGCGGAGTTTAACGAACTCCGAGCAAAAGTTTGCCAAATATCCACTAGTGTGGACGGATGTTCGCTATTTGCCAAACCGCAAAATGATCGGGATTCGGGATGCTCCGTCCGTGTCGGTAAATTGTCCGCTTCAAAGGAGTCAAATGTTTGCCAAATAGCGAGCATCACCTGCCAAAAAACCCCATCCACACATTCGAGTCGCTTCCGGAATAGTGGGGGCCTCTGTGATTCACACTTTTCCTGGGTTTTTCCCAGCTCTCCCGTTCTCCGTCGCCATTGTTTCGTTTTCGCCCTTCTTTGTGCGTGTGTTTAGTTTTAGTTTTGTGCGGTAGAGATATCAGCCAGATGGAGTGGACTAACGAATCCGTCTTTACTTTCCTAGAAGCCTACAAGCTGGAGGAAGTTCTGTGAATGCATCGCATCCACATCACAAGCTGAGGAACGAAGTCCACGATGAGTGGAAACCTTGAGGGAAAACTGGGTGGAAAGTGGTCAGTGACAGAAATTAAGAAAAAAGAGTCTCTGATGGCGTCATTTATAGAATATGTGAGAAAAGAAATCATAGATAAGGTTTGGTTTCGCGACTGCTTTGCTCAAAATAAGTTTTGTTGGGGTCTTGGGGTTCAGTCACAAAATGTACCACGATATTTGGGCCTAGAAATATCGTGGTACATTTTCTGACTGAACCTCAAGACCCCAGCAAATCTTGAAAAAAGCATTAAAAGTGGAGCAGGGAGTGATGAAGTGTACAAGTGCGTGATCACGCTCTATCTCGTCGATACGATACGGCGATCTCGTTGATTACGTCTGTCTACTATGTTTGTCGTTTCCCGAGACGAGCACGGTGCTTGCCAAACCCCGCATGTGTGGACACCCCTGCCTCGCTTCAAGGCGAACACCGAATCGGCCGACCACGAGTTGCTTGGGGTTCGCCAAACATTTGGTGTTTGCCTAACCCCGCGTGTGTGGACGCACCTTAAGATACAGTTCCGTTGGTTCGTGAAACGATTTGTTTGTGAGCGATGATCATCAGAAAATAGGAGCGTAACGCTTTATATGTCACTTAATGGTGATTTGGTCTCATTTTGGCCGGGTTATGATGGCGAAAACATGTTAAAACTGTTTTTATGGAAACGGGTTTTCTAGGGGCAAAACCTTCTCGTTATCTATTGGAACGAAATTGATCACTGGCAGTGATTATTATTATTGTTGTGACACATGTTATATTTTCCAACCTGTTGGTACGCACTTAAAATTTAAGTCGTTTTTCTGGAAAAATTGTGATTCATGTCAAGAATATAATTTATTAAGAATGTATCACAAGTAATTGATTCCACTGTTATAAGAGGTTATGGGCCCAGCACGCTTCCACTGCACGAACTTATGTTTTCCTATAAGCACACACACGTTACCTAACCCAGAACCACAAAAATAGTCGTAATATAGTTGGAACGTTGGAAGGCTGACGAAACGATGGTAATGACGAAAATAATTTGAGTTAGTTTGAATTTCAATTGAAACGAAACTAATTTGTCAATAATGTTGGTTCTCACAAGGAAGTAATTAGGCACGTGCGCGTTCAATGCCGGACTCCTGCGAAGTTACGCGAAAAAGATTGGATGAATACGAGTTTTTTTCGTTCAGAAAAAAATATACCTACTCATTCTAATTAGGTCCTTTGCGCAGTCATTCGTACGTATACGGAGGCGGATACACCTAATATCGCAAAGCCTTCGTCATGGGAGTTTCCTGAGTTAATCGAAATCGCCATTGCGAAAAACCAAAGACCCGTCAAAGCTCAGGTAATTTATGGAATGAGTTGTTTTGATTCGGATTGATAATGACGTTGGTTGAATGGCGTTTAGCGTGTCGATTAGGGTAATTTTCTCCTAAACTGTTCTATAGTAATCGTTGAGGATTTGTATGAGATTGTACGAGAGCAGTCGCATTATGTGAGGCAATAGCTCGTGTTACCCTCTTCAACGATCCGCAGGCAACTCCCGCTGATTCCAAAGGAACTCGTGTTGCTAATCTGATAAAATCCCAGTAGTTTTATAATAAACTAGTTGTGATGCTGAATATGAAAAGGACCTTTTTTTGCTTCAAACAATTCATTTATTAAGCCACAAACAACATGATTTACATTCAAATTCAGTACATAATTAAAATATTATTTTCAGACTTTACCTATAGTACAATATTGTTAATTTTTATAAATTCACTAAATGTTTATAACTTTTTTAATTTTTTAATACACAGTTCATTCTTGTGGGTAGTTCCACTCCTTCTTCCACTAATCTTGCCATCATAGTTTCCCTTGTCGACTTGAATCTTGAATCGAGTGCACTTCAATATAACATGATCGGTACTTTTCCGTTATAACCCCCCCAGTCAATTTGTCTTCAACACGCCCGCCCGATGTTTCTAGGCATTCCTTCTTACTTAGATTATGTTATGTTAGGTTATGTATTTTTGAGATGCGAGCTTGCGAGCATTCAGACCGCCAAAGTATCCACATCATTCTGACCTAAATGTCCAACTAATCTGTATTTTTACTAAGGGATTGACTACTTGATGTTATGTAATTTTGAGATGCGAGCTTGCGAGCATCCAGACCACCAACCTATACACAGCATTCTGATCTATTTGTGCGAATTCATGTGCATTCCACTTGTGCGAATTCATGTGGAGGCAATCAAACCACAAATCCTCACCGACATCGGCAGCTTCTGAAAACAACTTCTGATAATTCTTTTTTTCTTTCTTTTTTTAAACAATATTATTTCTTCCCACAGCTTGAAATTGCCTAGAAACATCGGGCGGGCGTGTTGAAGACAAATTTCCTGGGGGGGGTTTAACGGAAAAGTACCACATGATCACTGTCTGCAGTTTCACCCTCCGCACATGAGCAAATGGGGTCTTCGATAATGTGAATCTTATATCAGGTGACTTGGGACTCGATGATGATCAAACTGGAGTCTGCAGACAGTTTTAATATAGTTGCGGTCTAGATTGCCATAATTGAACCATGAATGTTTTGGTAAATTTGCTCCTATATTTCTATAGAATTTTCCTTTTTCCACATCTTCGGTATATTCCTTCTTCCATTTTTCATACATTTCGGCTTTGCATTTCTTTCTTCTCAAGTCTTCTTCTAAGCTATGGTGATACACAATTTCCCCTGAAGAAGTAGCGAATTTCGCGGCTAAATCGGCTTCATCGTTTTCAGGTATGCCTGAATGACTTTTCACCCATACAACATGCGTGTACGCATTTTTTTCTTTCAGTGGGTGAATTGCATCCTTTATTCTTAACGATAACGCTTTTGAAGTTTACTTGAGTTGGTTCAAAGAGCTCATACTATCTGAAAAAATGGCTGATGACTCAATTGGAAGCGTAGTAGAATGCATCACAGCTTTATATATAGCATAATAATTCTACCGTATATATGGATTCAAACTTGGTTAATTTGTATGCATATCTGGAGTTTAGTTGAGGATCGTATACTGCACATCCTGAGCCATCAACAGATAAGGGTGGGATGATAAGGGTGGTTTGAGGGGATGAGATTAACTTCTGGCTTTCCTCATCAATTTTTATTTAGAATCCGAGTACTTTCGCCTATAGGGCGGCCTCATCAGGGAATCTAGAACTAAATTTACAGGCTATTCTTAATTTCTAAGTCGTCATGTGTGTATTATTTTGTATTACTAGGCTATATTTTATATTCCTAGGATAGCAGGTCTTAACAGTATGTACTTACATATTCAGCTTATTGTAGTAGGCACATTCTTATTTGCATCTTATATAGGTGGGTTAATATAATATCATTATCGCTCTTGGAAGAAATCAGGATAATGTAGTAATATGCAGTATCACTGGGATAGTAGAAATGCAATAGTTATATGTTTGTGTTATGCTACTCACCAGGTTAGGGAGATATTTATGTTGTGGTACTGTAGGTATCATCTTTCTATGT
This sequence comes from Adelphocoris suturalis, assembly GCA_030762985.1. NCBI lineage: Eukaryota > Metazoa > Arthropoda > Insecta > Hemiptera > Miridae > Adelphocoris > Adelphocoris suturalis. The sequence continues at coordinate 68,978,921 of CM061041.1, read as the reverse complement.
GTACTGCTTCCAACTTTGCAATATGCTGTCTTTGACATGATATAGATTATATTAAGTGAATATGATGAAATGAGTGAGTTTAGAGGAAAGAAAAGTAAGAACCTTTATGTCGATTGTTTCTCGGTTTAAAACGTCTTTACCATCGATAATTGCTTATAAATAAGGAGTTGGAGAACTATAATCGATAATAAGGGTGGTTTTTTTGGTTGTGTAATTTTGGTTTCGTGTCTGTCTGATGTCTGTCTGTGGTAAATCCTTGTCACGCAACTATACCGAGTTTCAGCTTAATTCCGATGAAATTTTCTGAGATTGTGTGGGTTAGCTCCTAGACGGTCCCCTATAATTTTGAGTGCCGTCGAATCAACAGTAGCCTGTGCGCATGTGCGAGCGTGAATTTCTTATAACGTCGATTTCTCATCATCTGTTATTCAGATTTCGTTCTAACTCGGTGCTAGGTAATTGGGTATATGTTCTAGAAAAATGCTCTACAAATTATATCGCAATCGGTAGATTAATAACCATTGCGCATGCGCTAAACTAATATCGATTGACTCAGGAAAAACTCCGAGTCTAATGGAACGATTTTGATAAAATTTTCATTGATTGTGCGGGATATTTTCTAGACGGTTCCCTATAACTTGACATAAATAGTAGTTAATGGGCATGCACACACTTTTATTAAATAAATGAACTTGTTTGAGGTTAGAAAGCTCTAGATATATCATTAACCTCCAGTTATATTTGTTATTCAGCCATCCAGGGACCAGATAAATTAAAACGCCAGATATGTTTAACTAGGGTTGGATAAACACCCCCTATTGTGTTATATAAGGAGGATAACGCTATCCCTCAGATAAATGATTGATAAACCGGCCCAATTGCCCAAATTAAATGATCTTCGTAGCGAACACAGGAGACATAATCTTTGAGAAATGCCGCATACTCTTTGTGTAAAGAGCCATTACAGGCGACAGCAAGTGTTGCACTGTTATATTTGTCATGATTTGTTGTTGCAGCGTTCTGAGAAATGGATGGCCGGTCTGGGACAAGTAAAAGACAGTGTTAGCAGTTTTCAAATAACGCTGACCTCTCACGGGCCCAGACGCCCTAGACTTTGAATGCGGCTACTAAACCTGGGCTGTGAGTCCTGTGTTTTGCGCATTGACTGATTTATTTATTGAATTTATTTATTTAATACGGGCGAGCCCAATACACCGTACACTGGTTCCTAACAAATCCTAAAAATCGATAAATTTATATTTTTTAGCAGAATATTGCTCAAATAAAGTTTATTAACTAAAAAATAGAACATTCAAAAATTGATTTACAAAATTACGGTGAAATATGTACTTAAAGTTCATTAAAAAGTGCTAAAAATTCGGTAAAAAATGCAAAAAAGTTTTTAAAAATCTCTTTTTGAATAGCAAATTGATATTAGAATCAGTTTTTTTTCCATATAATTGGTAATTAATTTATTTCACTCAGTCCTCAATTCTCAAAACAATGTAACATAGGTAATATAGTACGATAATTTACGAAAATTCGCTCATACAGGGTGGCCTGGCCCCCTTCTGGAAAAGTCAGGGAAAACCTGGAATTGCCAGGGAATTCTTAACGTCGGGAAAAGTCAGGAAAATGTCAGGGAATTTTGCAAAAAACACCAAATGTCGCCAAGTGCCAGAGCTAAGAAATGTCCACGTAAAAAAAATCAACCCAAATTAATAACATTTTAATTTAAATTCGAACTTCAACAAATCGCTTCAGATCAAGTTGAGAGACCATTAAACTTTAAATAAAAAGTCATGCAGCATGATTGACGAGCGAATTTTTGTAAATCATCATATTACATTTGGGTTTTTAAATTGTTTTGGAATTTGAGCACCATGAGGGCAATGAATTTAAAATATACATTTTATGGCAAAAATCTTCTACTAAATAATGGTCTGCTATTCAAAAAATGATTTCAATCGTCTAGTTTTTTCTGCAGTTTTCATTGGTTTTTTTGCACATATTATTGAAATTCAAAGACATTTTTTCTGTACAATTATGTGCATAAATTTTTGAATGTTCTAATTTATAGCTGATGAACCGATGAACTTTATTTGAGTAATATTCCGCTAATCAATATAAATTTAAAAATTTTTAATCGTTCTTGCCATATTTGGTTTTTTTAAGTTCTTTTTCTAAAATTTGGCCAATTTAAAGTGCTAAAAATGTGCTGTCCAACGGAATAATCCTTTCCTATGAAATACTTGATTTTTGGCTAAAGAACAGATTTTTTATATTGATCCTAAGGAGAGTTACCGTTTGGAATGACACACACACACACACACACATACAACCAAATTGTTAAAAAGTTCCAGTCATGCGTTCATGTATGAGCTAATTTTTATAAATTATCGTAATGTATTTATGTTGAAATTCTTTTAAAATTCGAGCACCTTGAGCACTCTAAAAAAATTGCTAAAACGCTGGAGTAGGTTTTTTCTTTTTTACATTTTACGATTTTCGTTTTAGTAGCGTTAAATTAAAGATGACGCGTTATACATTGAAAGTACTCAGTCATGCAGCATGGCTAGTAGAGCGAATTTTCAAAGAAGATTTGAGAATAAAACTAAGGGGACAGCCATGTGACGAAATCGTAAGGAAATTTAAGGACACTCAGCCGAACTTGAAAGTTCGGTCAATATTATGGGCCTTTTTCACCTAAAAACCTATTTTCCCACTTATTTGTGAATCTTAGAGATCTGGGAGTGGTCATAATCGAATCAGTGCTGATAAATACTACGACTGTGACAACCCACATGCCCTATTGTCAAAAAACTGATTTTGACATTTTATGTCTTTACTATGGCACATAACTCAAAAAGTGGGACGTTACGGTGTGATGAAGGAAGCGTTATGAAAAATTTCTAATGATTTTTACGTACAACCGATTCGTTGCTACGGAACTTTAACTTCGCCAGTTATCATCGTACAAAAATTATGGGTTTCAAAATTATGGGTTATTTCAAGCATCAATTTTCCGGCGCAAAATTTGTCTGTTTTTTTGGGTTTTTTGTTCTGCTAGTTCATCTTTGGAGGTTTCTTGACGACCACCCTAACCAGTCATACAGTTCCACACGTAGTTTGTTAAATATCGAATTTTGAAGAATTTAGGAAATTTTTCAGTTTCCAGAGAGAGAGAATTGTTCTAGGGAGAGAGAAAAACCAAGTTAAAACAAATTATAAACTTTATTAACACCACAGAAAAACACATAATTATATCTGTAATGGGAATGTCATTTTGTCCAGCCTTTGAATTAACTGATTTTCAGTTTTAGTTTCAGTTGACTAAGAACGAGATTCAAACAAGAATAATGAAGAATACGAACAAAATGAAAAAATTAAGGAACTAATAAACCTTTATTACATAACTTGAGAGAGTCCTCTACATATTAGGATACAAAAGAGGGACGACTAGGTAAGGTAAGGTACCAACAAAACTAGAGAATTTAAGACCGTCTCACAAACGCAAAAAAAAAACTAGAACAAAGAATTAGAACTTTTGAAGTTGAAAAATTGAATAAACTTAGGTAAAATCACAAACCTTGGAATTGATAGTAACAGAGACAAACATTTAAAAATCCGCTCGTTGCTACTTTTCCTTTACATCTATATCACATGGGAATGAAAAAAATATTATTCTGCTCTTAATAAGAAAATTTGGAGGCGGAAGCACATGAATAATACCGGCGGGATTAATCAAACACGTATCTTTATCGTTAATGGCAAAGTGATTCAAATAATTTTCAAAACATCTCAGTCCATTTACCCAGAGCGTACCATCAACATTAACTTTTTCTATACAGCATACATTTCGATAGCCATCCACTGTTTTCTTCTCAGAAGTGCTCTGGAACATGGCTAAGAGGTAGGATCCCGGAATGTACACAGCGTACTGCAATGGTTGGTGTGTAGAAGCTGATGATATTGATTGCAGCTGATAGTTTTGTGGGCTGGTTGCAGTAGTTGTCGGCAAACTCGTTTGAATTTCACAATCAGTCCGGTCGAAATTCCTAGGAAGTTGTGCTGGCTGATCTCTAGGCTTCCATTCGTGGTGTCCCAAACAATGATGATTGCAATCAAAACAGCTGAAGCAACTTAACCTTCTCATGGTCAATATGTGCGGGTTTTCTTTCTGATACACCACTTGGTATACCTTCATCGTATCTTTAAAGGTAGGGATGTAGGATGGTAGAGCGCCCTTCATTCCATCAACTTCCTCTTCCCCTACCACGCCAATTTCGATTTTTTTAACGTTATCCTTAAGAACTTCCACGAAGCGTTGAAAGCTATCAATGTCATGTCCTTAGGATCATTTTTAATTCTCTCCCTCCTTTTCCGTGCATATTCTTTCTTCTTCTCTCTGACTTGCTCCTTAGTCAATTTTCTTTTTGGTACCATTCTAAAATCATAAAATAAATAAAGATTAGAAAATAAATCAAAGGAAAAGGAATAAGAAATGAAGTGAAATTAATAAGAAGGGGAAAGATTTGTAAAAATTACCAACTCTAAAGTTACCAAAGAACATTTAAACCATCAAGGGAGTGATGGATGAGGGGAAAGAACATACATTTTTTAGTTCTGTACCTATGTCATACCTCTAATGTAGTCTCAATACGTATAAAAACGTGAATGTTCTCTCTCCCTAGAATTCATTATCTCTCCCTAGACATGTATTTTTTTTAAATGAACTCTAGGGAGAGAGGTTTTTGAGGTTATTTTACATTTTGGTCTAGACAGATGATGAATTCTTGAAAACTGAAAGCGTAATGCTATTACATCTCCAAGGCACACCTAAAACTACAATAGAGCAGTTAATTATAAACTTACCTTTGTGTTTTGATGGTGTCTAGGGAAGTAGGATCAATAAAAATACTGCTGGGACACACTTCACTTTCAAAGCCATTTGAACTACTGGATGTCTCTGCAGAGTTCAACACGTGGCTTCCTCTGACCGCCATATTGATGCAGTATTGCCAGCTAATTCAACAACTCAAAATATTCGTTTTCTACTGGTAGAGGGAGATTTTAAAAAAAATTCTAGGGAGAGAGAAAAATACTTGTGACTGACATGAATCTGTGAAAATATGTTGCTTGATTTATCAAATGTCTTCTGGGCTCCCAGTACATGACTAGGGGAGAATCCCCTGGTGCGATATTTGATTTGAGCAATTTAAAAAAGTGTATAAATGCTTGCTATGAAATTACGTGAACCGAGTAACCTGCTGCTTGTGACATGCCTAGGGAGAGAGAATTGGGGGTAATTAATTAATTTTAATCAAACAACTAATCAACATATTTACCACAAATTAATAGGTCAAGTAGGAGGCACTCAGACGCATCACACTGAAAAAACGGGAAATCTCTACTACCAAGGATTCTCTCTCAGAAGCTCTGTGACACAGAATAACCTATAATTTTGAAATGACCCAAGCGTTATGAAAAATTTCTAATGATTTTTACGTACAACCGATTCGTTGCTACGGAACTTTAACTTCGCCAGTTATCATCGTACAAAAATCGTTCACCACTCGTTGGATCGCTCTCGATTCACCTAACCATATTACGTTAACCACTGCGGAGTGCGTGGCTGACAAGCTGCGGTATGAGCGTGATTGTTTAAATAATTGTTTACACACAGGTGATCATTCTCAATAATTTATATTGTAAACACGATTGCAAGCTTTATATAAGTAAAGACATAATTTTAAGACCAAACAAATCACGTGCGGGAGGGGGCTCAAAGACATAAAATGTCCCTCGTGGTTGCGTCCTTGTACGAAAGCTGTACCCACCGTTTGTGTTTTGATACATTGGAAAATATCGTGTACGTGGTTTACTTTCGGGAGAGAAAAACATTTTTGGTCTCCAAAATAAAAATTTCCACTAATTTCCATTTTAATTTCGTTTCTTTCATTGTGATTGACAATATTCCGGCATGATATTTTCAACGATTTTTTAGAATGTTTTGAGACATTGTGAATTGCAAATTTGAATTTGGCGATCGGGCTGGGCAACGAACTCGACCTGTGTTTTGCCTAGAAGGAACGCATTTTAAGGGAGTTTCTGGGAATACACCATATATATATATATATATATATATATATATATATATATATATATATATATATATACGACGTTAAAATCTAGGATTGTATTCTTTGATGTACGAAATGGATTTGTAGGGGGGTCCCCGTCCCCTTCCTCCCAATTTTTAAATTTTGAAGCCATCTGAATAGCTCAATTTCTCTTTGAAAATTCGTAAAATTGACAAAAAACGGTACCTATCTGATTTTGATATTTTTTTGTCAGGGGAATCTGAAGTTCGGTCAGGGAAATGTCGGGGAAATTTCAAATTTCCGTTTGGGGGCCACCCTGTCATACGATCATGCTGCATGACTGAAATTTTTTCACTCAGAATGGACTAAATTTGCAAGAGCTAATCTCATTCCTTCTTCTGAGAATACTCATTTTCGGCCTTGGCCTCTGGACTATTATACCTGCTTCTGTCCAGGACAAGTGGGTGTGTGAAGCACGCGGATGTCAAAGTTCGGTAGGCGATCCATTACGTAATGACTCCTTTCCCAACCCAAGTTCCCACCTGGGTGAAAGTTGTCATCATAATCGCCTCTTTTGAGGCCGTTTGTTTTAAAGAAGGTCAGGGGCCTCGAGGTGAACTCCTATTTCTCGCAAACTGAATCCAACGTGATCGAAGTAATGCCGGATCCAGGATTTTTTATTATTGAGGGGTTACGGTGCGAGTTACGTAGTTATAGCCTTCTGCCGGAGTTGTCAAAAAAGTAATTCGAATTTCCATTACAAATAATTTTTATTTAAAAATCAAGATTACATCAAGATCAACAATATAATTACAATCATGTACTTATTGTAAAAGTCCCAGTCATGCAGCAGGATCATATTTATGAGCGAATTTTCGTAACCTATCGCATTATATGGTACATTGTTTTGAAATTTGTTGCACTGTTTTGAAATTCGGGCACTTTGAGTGCAAAGAAATTGACAAATGCCAATTTAATGGCAACAAAACTCTTTCAAAATAATATTCTGCAATTCAGAGTAGATTTTTAAATTTTAGCTTTTCTTCTGGAGTTTTTATAGATTTCTCACTAAATATTGATGAAATTTGGGTACAATTTTCGTTTAAAATCGCTCAAAAAAAGCCTTGGGGAAGGTCCAGATCCCCCCCCCCCCCCCCCCCCCTCGCCCATCGGCTCTCTTCCCATTTCAATAAATTTTAAAATACGAATTTTAAGTCACAGGAGAAGAAATGTTTTACAAACATGATGAATGAAATGCTATCTTTAATAAGGCAAAAATATTTAATAGGTAGGTACATAATAAGGATTTTAGGTGACAGTTAAAACAAATTTTTACAATCATGATAAATCTTGATCTTTATACAACAACAAAAGTTCAATTTTTAGGTACCTATTTAGTTGATCATAAAATGTTTATAGTAAGACTTTTCTGTTCGCTTTTAAAGACATCAAATCAAGCACGTCATCAGCCGCGAAAGACTGTGGATAATGAATTGACATCATGGTCAAATGAGAAAGGCGTTCCCTACCCATCTTATTTCTAAGGTATTTTTCTAATCTTAATTTCTAAGGAACTGCAGGATCCCGTAACGTAAAAGTTAGGAAGACATCTAGGAAGATTCTCCCCGTAGGATATTGTAAGGAGTGTGGGGCGGAATACAGAACCCCGTGACGCACATAGGATAGACGAATTTCCCCTAGACTGCAAGATCCCATGAAGTAAATTTATGAATTTTCTAATCCCGGAACGGATGGTGATGTGTTGTGTGAATTTCCGCTCCGCAAGAAAATCAATTTTCGAAGCGTTATCGCGTTTTTTTTTAAACCAAAAACCGATGGAAAACGTACCAGACAGGTTCACACTACCATTCATACTTCTTCAAATTCCTACTTCGAAGTTGAGTGCCAAATTCTGTTTCATTCACTCATTCCAAAAATGTTAACTTAATTATTGTTATTGTTGTGATATCGTTGGAGCAACGTAATTATGTAGCTCAGTAACATGGATGATACCTTGGTGAATAGTCAAAGAGACAGTGCAACCCAATGTCCCCATTGTTCTAGAGGCTTTACAATAAGAGAACTCACTCTACATATACGCTCCAGACATCCAAATACTGCGAATCTGAATACCAAACGTGGTACTCAAAGTATAATATCAATACCAAATGCTGATCCTATTCAGAACTATTTCATAAGAGGGACGGGATGTTAAATTCTCCAGGAGGCTGGACCACATTAAGATGGGACATGCTGTAGCAGAGAGCCATGCTTCTGCAAGGAAAGCAGTACGAGTTACCGCAGGGAGCGGTCGGCGCGTCACTCCTTGCTGATGAAGTGAAAGGGCTAGCCGAGGAATACGAGATTCGGAGAGAATTTTCTTCCTCTGTAGTACTGTCCTCCAGAGAGAGATAGGAATCTCTTCAGGGGAAGATGTCAAAAGGCTTCTGAACACCATAGTAAAAATGTGGATTACTGTAATGTATGAAGAGTTGCTACACGGCAAGGCTTACACGGATCGTTCAGGTGTAGTGCTAGAGGCGTTGATCTGTTTTTAAGGTCGTATACATGACCCATGTTCGTGTACCGAAATATCTAATTTCTTATCTTAGGAATCTTACCTCTACGAATTGGAGCTATTAGCAGAACCTATGAGTATTATAAAAATAATTTCTGAAGAATTTCACATCAGACGAATATTTTTTGTTGGTAGTTCGTGCTAGTGAATTAATAGATACTACCCTAACCATGAATAATTTTATAATTCATCAAAAAATTTCGGGGGGGGGGGGGGGGGGGGGGGGTCCGGACCCTATGGCTACGTGCCTGGTGCGGCAGTTGGACAATATTGAAATTATTCTCAATTAAAAAAGTTCAAGGCTGAGTGAATTTTCGTAAACTTTCGTAAATTTTTGAAACAATTTTACTTATAAAAGTTACGAAAGTTCACGACATTAAGTAAAAAAGGATTGTTAACTAGCAATTTTATGACCAAAAAACTCTCTATTTGGCAAAAAAAAAAGTTTTTAGAGTTTTAGGTTTTTTCGATTTTTCATAGATTTTTCAGCAAATATTAGTGAAATTTACGTACGTTTTTCAGCATAATTTTTTGCAAAATCAGAATGCCTCAAAACGAATTTCAATGAAGAAATTTTTCAAAAATTTTTATTCAAACATTTTCCGAGTCATTGCAATAGCTTCATTTTCTACGGAAATTTGCTAAAAGGGATATTTTTCAGTTTCCCCCCAAGGACTTGGGGTTGAGGGTATTATTGACTAAAAAGGGAGACGAAAGTTGTTTCGTTGTTCAGAATAATCTGAAACGTCAAATTAGAGGGGAAAATTTGGATTTTGGAGATAAAAAATTTTCTCCCGAAAATGAAAACATTGTTTCCACTACCTATAGGTAGGTACACTCGGAAGCAAAATCCGAATTCATCGCCAACGTTCGCCACCGGAACCATAACTATAAGTTCAAGGTGTTTTTATAATTCCTGGAATTGGAAAATTTCAGCTACGAAAGCCTCAACCTTAACTATTGTAATACCTCTATTCCTCTTCCGTGCATTGAACATGAGAATATTTCCAAATAAAATCGCCCATCTCAGGGTAATTTGATTATTAGCTGGGCGTATTATACGGTGGGAACTCCGGCTTTTGTCGCGCTCAGAGAATAAAACAATGGAGACGGCGGGTCTGGCCAGTTCCTCCCATTAAATGTCATTACTGGAACGGCTCTCACGACCTACCGCACCTGCTCTCCCGAGAATGATTGGGATTGATTTTGGGGTGAATTTGACCATAATTGAAAGCTGATTGAATGTCGATTTTTTCAGTTGAGAGGTGATCAGGAGTCGAGAGTTAAATCAAGCTATCCGAAGACAGGATAGCGTTGGCCAGCGCTTTTTTAGGCACAATAAATTGATCAATTTGAATAAGCGTGCCTAAGAAAGAGATGATTGGGATTTGAGATGATTTTCTGTGCCGTTTGTCAAATGAATCTGATTTTTAGGACGTTCCTCCGAAGCTTGGTCTTATAGACAAGGCGTTGCCGGTTGTGGGAAGGCCTAGTAGAATTGATCCAGGGGTGTGGGACATTCCAATGCCGATAGGAGAGAGAAAGAGTGAGGAGAGGGGATGATGGGACGAGAGGGGGAGAGAGGAAGAAGGAGAGCGAGAGAGGAATAGAGAGAGAGAGACAGATAGGAAACGAAAGTGGTTCAGAATGGTCTGAAACGTCAAATTCGAGTGGAAAACTTTGATTTTGGGGACAAAAAATTGCTCATTTCCCGAAAGTGAAAAATAATGTGATACCAATTGCGGAACATTGGTTTTTTACTCCTAACTTACATTTTTGAACTTTCCCAAGCATTTTATGTTGGGAAATATTGGATACTTCCTGCACATGCATGTTCATTATGTTCCCACAAAAAGTTGGGTGAGGCTTCTGGTCACAGAACCCACTAGTTTACAACGAACCTTCCGAATCAACTAATCATCGTTATCACCGATGTTGAATTGAAATAAATATGCCATTTCAATTAACGCACAAAATGAACAAACAAGAATAAACGCAAGAATTATAATCAAACAGTGATCTCTCTAACCATGACGATTTTTTAGTGATAAAACAATATGGCGTACGTTTTATTGCAACAACTGTGGTAGCTTTTGGAGTTAGCACTTAATACCTGGATGAAGTAGAGAATAAAATCTGGGAGCTAACATGGTCGTAAACCCAGGGGTCACGATTACCTCGGAGTGGAGAAACGCATTTCATGATGCCATCTCTAGGATATTGGTAACTTACACTTACTCGAGGTGGTGAAACCCGTCCTCACTGATCTACCTTTTCCAATCATTCTACAAGTCCTAGTCGACAGTAAAAGACCATCGCATCAATAGCATTAGCAAATAGGATAGTTGGAAATTTTCGGGGTCCAAAAATCAATATTTCAAAAATAATTTTTTATTAATCAAGAACATCTTGCGAGCATAGCGCAAAAGGAATTTTTGAAAAATTCCAAGAGAAACAGGGTTAAAATAATTAACGAAGTAAGAATGTCCTAGCGTGGCCCGCTCTAGTATGCACCAAGGTCCATAAGCCGGTTCGTCTCCCTCTTCCTCAGCAAAGCGAGCTTCTAGTCTCTTCGCGGCTTGACTTTTTTTAATTCTCCCTTCTTTCGTGTTCAATTGAGCTGCAATTTTAGCTCTGGCTAATCTTTCTGTGTACAAAGATCTGAGAGAAGTCGTACTGGAATCATCAGTACGGATCATCAGTACTGGAACTGGTTGATGGTACCACTTCAGCAGGTTCTGAAGTACTCGTAGAAGGTATTGCTAGCACCACACCAGGCATCTGCCTATTCCTTGGTGGAGGAATTCCTTTTTTTGAAAATTCTCGTCGATTTGGTCATTTTTGACAGAACACCCGCGGTAGCACAGATACCGTTTCCAACCGGTACTGCGAAAAAAGCTAATGGACCGCTTTACCGCTAGCATTTTGCGCGCATGCGCAGTGCTCCATTATTTCTACTCGTAGTTCCTCCCACTCGAATACGACTCAGCGTTGCAAAAACTCCCTAATGACAACAACCTCTGATGCGAAAAACTGCGACTCTTTGCTCTGACTTTTGAACCTAGATCCGTCATTTTGCCCACTGTGTGATGTTCAACACGTGCGCATGCGCACTTCCAGTGGCCAACTGGTTTCCTTTACAAAAACCTCGAACCCCATTCGACGCTCGGTTGAGGTTTTTTTTTTTTTTTTTTTTTTTTTTTTTTTTTTTTTAACGCATTTATTTAGATAGGTATTGCAATACAGAAAAAAAAGTTACACAAATCAGGAAATGCTACTCCCTACTATAAGTCGTAGACTTGCGCTGTGAGGAGGAGTAGTAATACATAATCAGCACACTCATTCAATACCTTATTCAATAATCATCTTGTAAGTAAATATAGGTAAATTAGAATCAATAGGTATACATCTGGTAAATCAGAATACATAGGAATTATTTAGTTACCATCTTAAAGTGTTATTATTATCTAATGGGTCTCAGATTGCCTCATTATTATATGTTTTTTTCAGTTCTTTTTTGAAGTTTTCAATTTGAGAAATAGAGCGGAGCTCATGGGGTAAGGCATTGAACAGTTTTGCTCCCCGGTATTCATACGCCCGTTGGCCATGGTGAGTCCTACGGAAAGGCAGTTTAGAAAGAAATTGTCCACAAGTTCTTGTCTTTCCCTCATCTAAAAATTTCAGGTGGTTGCTATGTAAATCCTTATGTAAAAGGATTTATATAAGGTTTATTGGCTTTGGTTGTCAGTTGACTCAAAATCGAGGTCATTCCTTCAATATGCGGACTTACATATCCAAGGTGATCTAACGGTGAGATTTCTTGCGGAACAAATCAAACCGTGAGAATTTCCTCCCTAATGTAATTTGATTCAACCAGCAGATTAAGCGGATTGTGAATAGGGAAAAAACTTATTCTATTTGAAAATAACACGCCATCTCGTGTTTCGTTCGAATTTTCAAAGCATTGCATTTTGTATGGAATAGATATTTCGTTAGGTGGAAGCAGTTAGCTTGATTGCCCTGTTGCAACAAAGTTTCAGTCATGCAGCATGTTTTTGATTATTATTTTTATCATTAATATTGTTATTATTATTACAAGCATTTTTGTATATTGTCGTATCATATTGTGTTTTGAAATTTGAGCACTTTGAGGGCAAAGCAACATTGCTTACTATTATTTTTTTGGCCTAAAACTCATTCTGAATAATATTCTATTGTTCAAAAAGTTCCAGTTATGCAGCATGATCGTATGAGTGAATTTTCGTAAATTAACAAATTGTATAGTGTTAAATTGTTTTGAAATTTGAGCTTTTTGAGTACAAGGAAATTGTTAACCATTCATTTTAAGGCAAAAAACGTATTCTAACTAATAATTTACTATTCAAAAAGTGGTTTGGAATTCTTAGCTTCTATTACAGTTTTTATCGATTTTTTAGAAACTTTTAATGAATTGTAAGTACGTTTTTTAGCATAACGTTGTACATTAACTTTTAAATGTTCTAATTTATAGTTAATAAATTCTATTTGAGCAATTTCTACCAAAAAATATGAATTTAACGATTTAATTATTTTTAGCAGTTTTTAGCCATTTTTAGTGATTTTTCGGGTACATTGTTTGAAATTTGATCCAACTCAATGTGCTCAAAAAGTGCTGGCCAACGAACACATCCTTTCGTTTGGAAAGCTTGATTGTTTGGCGCAAGAATGGAATTTTTATCTCAATCCTAAGGAGAGTTATCGTCTGGAACAACATACATTATGCTGATATATATGTATAGTCAATTTTAGAAGATAAAATTATATTAAAATGTTGAAAAACGTGGTTTCCTAGAAAAAAATTTCCAAAATTAAATCCTAAAGCACACAAAGTATCTACACAACTTTGTACAAGGATATTTCTTATTTTCCCTCCTGTGAAATGTGGGTTTTGTGTCTCAAGTTGAAAATCTCTCAGTTAAAAAAGCTGCTGATTTCAGAAAACGTACCTACTAGGAACCTTCATCAATAACCTAACGTTAACGGTAACCACAGTTGTTAACCGGTGAATTCCGAATCAGTGTTGAGAAGTGTTTATGCAAGCTAATTTCATTTTATTCTCGTAATGGACATTTATTTTCTCATTTTTATTTTGTTTTTGAACTATGGAAGTATGGCTTGCTTGATTTATTCACTTTTTTTTTGGTTTGTGGTCGTTGAGGCTATGTATTTTTGTCTGCTTTTATTTTTTGACATGGATATGTCTTTTGGCTGGGGGACAAGGAATTTTTCGCGACACTTTTTTTTCCCGGCCGACACTTTTTTTCCCGACCGGCACATTTTCTATTGATTTTCACGTACAACCAAGGCGTTACTAGGGAAGAGTAACTCCCATAGTTTTCATAGTAGGAAAATCGTTCGCCACTTTTTGGAATGCTCTCATTTTACCACGACATTTCATGACCTCTAAGCCATTGTAGTGTCAAGGAATGCTGATTTATTACTCTAAGTTAGAAACTAATATTGTTTTGTAACCATAATGGAATAATCTTGTGAAAAGAAGGCACTACATGGTTGGTATACAATTGAGTAGTAGGTACCCACTGGTAAGCAGTAGGTACTAGACATATCCATGATCTTTTGTTTTTCCCATCAAGGGAGAAATGAAAATGCTTGATTTATGTCTTTACTTTGGCACATAAACGAAAATTTGACATGGATATGTTTCTGTATACCTAATGCCAACCGGTGCCAAAGAAGCTGCTCTTGACCCGTCGTCTCGGGCTTTTTAGCCTTTAGACGGGCAATATTTATTCTGTACATAAGATTTTGTAATTGTATATGCAGACTACTTTATTTGTGAATAGAAATTTTTTTGAATTGAATTGAAATCTATAATTACCCGTCGTAATGGAGATTTGAGGCCAGTATAACACTACCGAAGAGTGCTGCTTCATTGTTGCTGTAAACTTAGTTAAAGAATTTGTTTACTGGTATTGCCTTACACTTTCTCGCGATGAAAAAAAAAAAAATACATTGCCAAGGACATGGCACATAAGCTTCAACGTGACTTCAATAAGAAAATTACGATCACGCAAGCGTAGAGCGTACCGCAGATTGAATCACGATGAAACTGATAGGGGACTATGTAGGGCTAAATCCACACTACTCCTTCAGTCTTTTTGCGTACACGGATAGAAAATTACGGGAATAACAATAACTCTCTAATCATCACGAAAATATACATTTTTGAAAAGTTACTTAGAAACTTACACTTCGAAAATTTTCTGAAACTGCTTAAAAAAGGCAACCTTTTGTTGAGATTATACGTAACATCAAACAGAAGATCGTATTTTCCAACGGGTTTTCCCCCTTTCCAGTCCGACTTTCCCTGCACGAGCTGCTACGCCTACGAGCGGCCGTTACGCGCTCGCACGGAAGGAAAAGACGGAATCTGCGCAGATTCCGCTGGCGCTACCGGTCGTCACACTTCGACGCCGCTCCTAATTGACGACGCGAGAGAGCCTTTAAAGCCATCGGTGCCTCAATTAAATGTGATGTAGGTAAGGTAGGCCGGTGATGTCGGTAAGGTAGAGATAAGATGTAGGTAAGGCAGATACAAGATGCAGGTAATGTAGCCCTCCTGCCTCGCCTATTACGACGTCAAACTGCCTCACGTACTCCAAGAATCCAACAGGTCTCTTCCCGCAGGGCGGTAGCCAAACCTGCCCCCAGTGACAGGGTCGAGGTTTTTTCATTCAAGTTACTTTCTTAACAAGCCGAAGGTCAAAAGAAAGTGACAAGGTCGTTCCTTCAAGAGTGTGTTCGTATTGCTTTTACAAATTGAATTCGTCCTTTTAAAAAATTAATTCGTCTTTTAGCGAATTTTCGTGGAAAATTAACTATTGCAATGGATCGGAAAATTTTAAAATCAGTATTTTAGAAACATTTCTTTATTGAAATCTGTTTTGATTAACGCTTTTTAATATACACGTTGGAACACTTTTCTCAGCGACTTCCTGACTTATCGAGTTTTTTTTTCCAATAGATAATATATACCGACATTTTAATTTACGTTTGTGCAAGCGCAGAATGAACTGATGAGTTGAAAACAATAAAATAGTTACGGACCATCTTAAACGTAAACCGCGCATTCGCTTACAATTTCATGAAAACTGTGGAAATGAAGTGAAGGTCACCACATTTCACATTGGCGCATGCGAAATAGCTATTAATGATACAATCGTGTTGAAATTGATATGAGGTAATCAAATCATCCTTTCCCAACTATCATCAAAATATGCGAAATCGAACAACGAGAGTGTGAAAAGTGGAGCATAATGGAATTTATTTGCGCATGCGCAGAATGAAGTATTGATTTGGCAACAATGAAACTGATAGGAGACCGTCTACCCCCTTACCCGCACATCCCCTGAAAATTTCATCCAAATCGGATGACAACTGTGGAAAATAAGCTTGTTTGTTACATGGATTTCATATTGGCGCATGCGCAGTAGCTATTAATGATACAATCATGTTGAAATTGATATAAGATGATCAAATTGTCATCCCCCAACTATCATCCAAATTTGAGCGAGATCGAACAACTAGAGCGTGAGAAAATAATGCTGGGTAGAATTTAGGTTTGCGCATGCGCATAGTAAGGTATTGAGCGAAGAACTATGAAACTGATAGGAGACCGTCTACCCCATAGCCCGCACATCCCCTGAAAATTTCATCCAAATCGGACGAAAACTGTGGAAAATGAGCTTGTTACAAGGATTTGTGGACACATGACAGACAGAAAGACACGGAACCAAAGTTGTTCAGAATGGTCTAAAACGTAAAATGTGAGTGGAAATTTTGATGTTGGAGACCAAATTTTTTTTCTCCCGAAAGTGAAAACAATGCTTCCTCCACCTTTAGGTAGACTTGGAAGCAAAATGAAAAATATAAATTTTCATTTGACAAAGCTAAAAAAAATAAAAATGCCTATGTACTGTTCAATTCGAATATAGATCTTCAAAAAAAAAAGGTTCTTACCACAAGCCATAATTTAGATAACGGTACGCAAAAAGCGCTATTTCACACTATGACAGGAAGGCTCTCTATCGAGTCTCTACAGTGGGTAACACTATTTATTCAACATTAAACACTGTTTATTCATCTAAAATCTCGGGTTCCTCTCTGCAAACTTTGAAACCGGTTCGAAAGGTCGAAGGCAGAAACTGGATCAAAATATTTCAGGCCGGCAGCCGCATTTCTGGTAAGCGAACCCGTCTTTCCATCACAAACCTTGGAGAAGACTCGACACTTCAGCAGGTCCTTCCGAGCGATTTTCTGTAAATTTCCGTCATTATAATAACAACGTAGTTTCTTTGATATTTTCGACTTCGATTTTTTAATGATTAGCCCTTTAGGGTTGACAAATTGATGCCGAGCTTTTAGGACCAAATGCGATTTTTAACGCAAGTATCATGAGTTTTGGTCCATTAATTTTGGAGAAAAGCCGTGGACGGCGGACGGAGGGATTTTTTTTTATTCGATTTTTGGATTCTACGTATTTTGAAACGTAAATATAAAAATTTTCCGGGGGCATTGACTTTTTTCTTTTTTTTTTTTTCTTTTTTCTTGGTCGATTACAAAGGTTCACCATTGAAAATAATAAAACAAAATACGTAGAAAACGACACCAAACGTTGGATCTTGGAAGGTTATTTTTCAAGAAAACCTTCGATTTCCTTTTTTTAAAAATACAAAAGCTTCCTATATTGGGTAGTAGGACCATCGGATATAAAAAGCAGAACGTCAGCTGCCGGGAAGCGATCCAGTAAATAAGTCAAGGTGGGTTTCAAATATGCAGCGATAGCTCTGATATCATGTCGCAAATTTAACCATTGCAATAACAAACGCCAGTGTGGAGACTCAACTGCTACCTCGATTCCCCGAAGTGTACAGACTGTGTTTCTTCAGCGTAGTTGCAGCAGTAGGTACCGTCTAGTACTTCGAGAAATCAATATAAAGCACAAGTTCGTTTTCTGGGCGGGTTTTAATAACTTTCCTGAAAAATCTCTGTTGGTGAATGTTTCTATATACATGCTGCATAAAAACAAAATGGTCATCCACCAATTTGTTTGCTCCCACTTCAATAGTTGTACGAATTTCTCGCTTGACCAAGCGTTTGACATTCTTGTCTGAGCCCTTTATCACCCTTTCTTCTGTAACATTCACCCACTTCTTATACACAAACTCTTGTGACCTGTCAACTTCCAAAAACGGAACCTTCTTAGTAGCACATAATTCGCATTCTCTCATATAGCAAGCTTTTTTTCTTTCTTCACAGCACATCTGTTGGACAAGAACGGTTGCGTTATTAGTCTGGATGACTTTAGCGTTGTGCAATTTGGTAAGGAGCAGTTTGAAGTTCATGTGCTTCACACACAAGCATGTGTCACGACCAGAGAGTTTAGGTGCCACAACATTTCGTGGTCTGAAACGACAAAAGGTTGATTAGCTCACTTTAACTTCCGTGTTTTCTGCAAACGTTTTGTACAGCACCCACTGGATATGTAAAATTGACATACTGTTGAAAGGCTAGAAGAAAGGTTATGCCCATTTTTATGACTTAAAATCGAAAACACGAAAAAATCTAAAAACTGAATTTACTCAGAAACAAAACGTTCAGAAAAATGTTCCCGCCATGCAGCAAGATCGTATGAGCGAATTTTCTTAAATTACCTAACGTATTATAATACGCTAAACTGTATTGAAATTTGAGCAATTTGAGTACCAGGATATTGGTAAAAGCCAATTTTATGGCAAAAACTCATACTAAATACAATTTTGCGATTCAAAAAAGGTTATGGATCATTAGATGTTTCATTTTTTGCAGTTTTTATAGATTTGTCAGCAAATATTAATAGAATTTAAGTACGTTTTTCAGCATAATTTTGCGCAAAGAATTTTTAATGTACTAGATAATCGTTGGTAATTTTGTTTTGATTAAAATTCTGCCAACATTGGAGATTTTTGGCCGTTTTAATCCATTTTTAGTGATTTTTCGTGCAAATGTTTTGAAATTTGGTCAATTTAATATGCTAAAAAAATGCTGGCCAATGATCTCATCGTTTTATACGTATATATGCTTCTTGAAATACTTCTTGGTACTAATCCGTTTTTTCTCATTATTTTTCAGGTAAGTGTCTGATGGAGTGATGGAGTTACAGTTCTTGCGACCCATTAGACTAGATAAATGGTAATGTTCAAAAAGTATCTAAAATAAAATTTATGGCGAATACAACATAATATTAGAACGTGTAAGCAATGTTATTCGAGCGAAGGTCTAGTTCGAGGAACCACTCCGTTTTTAGCGAATTTTCGTAGAAAATGAAGCTATTGCAACGGCTCCAAAACTTTTAAAATAAAAATTTTTGAAACATTTTTTCATTGAAATCCGTTTTGAGGCTGTGTGTGTGTGTGCGTTTTTTCCCCCCACCTGCACCCTTTTACGATTACAGGTGTTTTATAAATACAACAGTTGAAGATAATAATTCAAAAATGGTCATTGTTGGTATTGAATCATTTTAACATTAAAAAAAAAAAAAAATGTTCTCATCGAAATCACAAAAGTTAGTCAATCGACTTCACAAAAATAATAAAATCACTGAAATGATCACTGATTTGCAAACCGAAGTCGATTGGCCACACACCACCTGAACGCAGAATCTTCCTCATCAACCTCGCCCTCAGTGCTTCAGTCGCTTCACAAACTAGGATGAGGTGGTCCCACGTCTGGCTGACTCCCATTTAACAGCTGCAGCAGTCGTCATCCCTGATGGCAAAGTTACTTACTTACTTTAAATTCTTACTTACTTACGTACTTACTTGAGTAACTTACTTCGTAAGTTTGCCTCGTTATGTCCATGCCCCGTGAGTACCTGAGGCATTTTGTAGGACTGCTTAAATGAAACTTTCAGGCGGTCATGGACTATTGGGAAAAATTTTTTGAGGTGGGATTCATTAGCAGTTCTTGCCCACTCATCTTCCCATGCAGCTAAAGCTTGCTGCCTTGCTAGATGTTTGAAGTATGTTACTGAATAACATTGAGTGAAACCATACTATCTGTCAGTAATTGAGCTGATTTCATACTTTCCTTAGGGTCTGTGCACTAAGCCACTCAAGTGCCTCAAGGATGGCAAATAACTCGGCCTGGTTATTCGTACAGCAGTCATCAAGTCTAAATCCACGGGTCACAACAGGAACATTACCACCTCCACAGTAAGCCACAAATGCACATTCCACATGACCGTCAATTTTACTCCCATCTGTGAATATCTGATAATACGCCTTGTCTGCATCCCTATTCTCTCCTTCATCCCAGCAAATGGCTCCAGTAGCAGGATGCAATCTGTCTACAACTGCAGTCTTGAGATCAACTCTGCCACAATACTCTTCAATGTCATGCATTTCAAGATAAACGTTTGTCAATTCCCTGATATTGATCACAATGGGAACCTCTCCAGACATCACTGTGGATGCCTCACATGAGATGGAACCGAACCCTTTAATAATTCGAAGGAGCATCTTCCGTTGTGCAGATTTAATTTTGCTCGCATTTTCAGCAAGCTGCAGCCCTTTGTACCATATAGGAGAAGCATACGCTAATAACGGCAATAGTGCGCCTTTATAAATAATACTCAATGCCTCTCCACTTAAGCCCCAGTAAACCCTTGCCAAACGAGACAAAGCATTGTTCAGCTGGCTTGCCTTTTTGCACATATAGTCTATGTGTTTACGCCAACTTAAGCGGGAATCAAATATGACCCCGAGATCTAAGTTCGTCCGAAACGGTGAGAGATTTCCCCATCAGATACACATTATCCTCTGGTTGCACTACCCCACGTGATACATGCAGCACCTTGGATTTCTCGGCACTGTCACATGAGTTGATAATGAAACATGGGTGAGGTTGTTCCGAAGTTCTACTTTGTTACTGATCTCGTCGCGTCTCGTCATTGCAGTGGCTAGTCAGTTTATTGAAGGCCGTAATAAGCATGCCTCATATATGTTATTCTTACCTCCATGATTCAGGGCAGGTACTTAACTACCTATCTATAGTAAAATACTTCGCATTCAGTGGTTTTGTAATGTCAGCTGGGTAGGACGGATGAAATGAAGGCTTTTAGAAGCTCGTTACGGCGAGTGCCAATCTGAGCCTGATTACACGCTCCCGCGCCTATTCAATCCAACTTTCACTTACCTTCGAAATATCTTGACGTGATCGCCCCGTCATCTCTTGAGCTTCCACGAGCTTTCAACTACAATAATTATAATTTTAGTTATGATAGCCGTTCAGAACAACGATAACGGCCCGCCCAAGGAAAATTTGCGTAATTAGCAAGAACAAGTATATCCCTGGCAACATGGAAATATTCCCACTGAAAACGCCGTGCAATTACGCACAGTTTGTCCCAAAAGTATTGGTAAATAGTTAATGCAGCTGATTTATGAGCAAATAAAATTCTAAAAATGGTTTTTTGAAACAGTATGGCACATGTTCATCTTATTTGGAATCTAGCATTTCAGATACACGAGTCGAAGTTGTTAAAACTTCAGTCAAGTAGGTAGCAGTAATATTTTCGTTACTGGAAGGTTACGTTACTTGGACGTGTAATTTTGTTCGGGTCATCTTATTCAAATGTACCTTATGCCATTTTACTCAGCAGCCCCAAAAAGGCTTCAATTCAAATTTCAGCAATCAAGTTTCAATTTGTACCTAATTAATTTTCAACCAAGCGTCCCCTCACTATAACCAACTCAACCTTCGTGTGTCTGAACCTTCGATCTCCGCGTTGAGAGGAATTTATAACGTTTCCAACGAGGTTTATAACTTTTCCTGGTTAGGACTATTGTCGGAGTCAAAGTCCCACGTAGGTATTTATTCCTGTAAGAAAACTTATCAACTCATAAGGAAAGTTCCAGTCATGCAGCATTATCTTATGAGAGAATTTTCGTAAATTATCGTATTGTACAATGTTGAATTGTTTTGAAATTTGAGCTTCTTGAGTGCAAGGAAATTATTAACTATTAACTTTATGGCAAAAGCGTACTCTAAATAATTATCTGCTATTCAAAAAGAGGTTTTGAAGTTTTAGCTTTTTGCAGTTTTTATCGATTTTTTAGCAAATGTTAATGAATATTAAGTGCGTTGAATGTACGTAAGTATGTTGTATGTACTTGGAAAATTCGAAATTATCAAAAGTGACAGATCTAGTAAATGGTTAAATGAGGATATACCTCAATATGTTTCACCACTGATAGGTCCATTTCTATAAAGCTTGGAATTATCCCTTCACACTGTTGAAAACAAATTTAGTTATTATCCTCCTTTCACTTCATCTGGTTAGCTATAATCCCCCTTCACTTTATTTGCACTTATTGGTTTTCTTTCTCTTGACCAATGGCTCTTGGACAATTTTGCACGTACCACATCAAGATGTGCAGCCCACTTGCATTTTGTCACCCTCGTAAAAACCGAGCATCCTCACACGATCCTGCGACAAACCAAGATTCTTATTTCAAATATCAGACACTCTTTCGTTGTTGAAGTCCGAAGTATCACCTTGAAATCTCTGATAATTTCCCTTTCGATCTCACTAGTCCAACGTCAAGTTGTGGGTCGTCCCACTTTAACAGATTTTCGGTCAAGACTAAATCCGAGGGTTCTCGCATATCCTCAAATCTTCCGAAATATGACACACGCTAGCGGTTGCGAAACGGTTTTGAAGGAAAGAGAACAGACTGGACCGCCTAGTTGACCTCCGGATCCACCTCCTTTAGTCAACCCTGAAACCTTACTAATTTACAGAGATTCTCTCCTTTCCACTATAACATAAATCAGCTGCTTCAGAGCCAAGATTTTTAATGGTCTTTTGCTTATGATTTGCGAACTTTGGACTGCGTGGTGAGGGCGAAAAATTAAAACACAATTGGTCAGTATTGCTGCATTACAGAGGCGTCTGTGTGTATAGGTTGCATATGATTTAGGTGAGATGGTGAATAGATCATGATTTGACTGGATGTACCCCCTCCATGATTGACGTATCATGAATTTTCAACAACGATATATCGTTGTATTTTCCCCTCCATCATCTCCATCGTTATGAAATTTAAATCGTTATCATCGAAATGAAATCGTTATGAAATTTTACTGAGGATAGTTCCACGGATAGATCACATATTTCGCGCAATATATTGCAATAATTTGGAAAAAAAATCACGAAAATCAGATGATGATGGTTAAAACATCAAGATTTACCTGTATTCATCCATCTCTATTCATCCTCTTCCATATGAAATTTGAAATTCCTGAGATACTTTCAAAACTAAACCGATTGTTTGATTGGGGGGGGGGGGGGGAGAGAATCACAAAAATTGGTCGTGAATTGTGGTTGGGGTAGCGCTTAATAGGATCAGCAATTACCCCCAAGGATGGCCAATACAAAATGTTCAGGGTTTGTTACACAACTAGACTAAAATTGAGATCTGAGAAAATAAGAATCACGTAAATCGCTTGATTGGGCAGCGCTTGAAAAGATCGACGAATCCGAAATTAGTAGACTAAAATTAGGATCGAACTAAATATGTATCAGGAAAATCGGTTGGCCACTCTAACAGTCACATGACCACTTTTGATGAACGTGACTAATTTTAGCTGAAATATACCTACTATTTCTGGTGGTCATTTCTGTCATACTTATCTTAGCCCGCCAGTCTGCTGCATGACCTCGCTGTCATTGGTCTTATCTTTATGGAAGATAGATCTATCTGTGTATTCGGAAGATAGATCAATCTGGTCTATCTGGAAGATAGGTAAGACCAATTCGGCTTATCGACAACAATATCCAGCTTATTGCCCTGGTCACTCTGAGTCTCTTCCTTTTCACATTCCTGCCACTGGATGATCGAGTACCTGCTATCTGCTTGGCAACTTCATCAGGACGTAGAATGTGGCCACCATGAGTCTGTGGACACTTCTGCACAACGTGATTTTCTCATTTTCATCTCGACAGACCCGGCAAAGGGTGTCAACTGTCCCACGGCTAATATATCTAGAACACATCATTGCGGTGGATAACCCATGGCCAATTCTACTTGTACTCATTAGGAGGACATGGGGGATTCAAAGCTCTGACTGAGTTCTTTACCGCCCACTGAATCGTACTGCACCAAACTCAGCAGACCCTCAGGATTTTGGAGAGGTTGCTGTTACTCGGTTGTACCAAAACTACGGCCTGAAAAAGTCGAGGTCAGCAGCAGCATGGGCGACCTCCCTGCTCAAGTCTCGAAGGGCAACCATAAATGAGGTGCTAGCTGAGAGCGAAACAATACCCCTTGGCGTTGATCAGTGCGCGGATAGGCACTCGGTCCCGGGACTCTCGGTCCCGCACGCATGCACACTATTACCTAATACATGCGAAATGACGAAATATAAATATTTTTAGCTTTTTTTGCCAGTTTCGCTGCACATTTTTTGAAATTTGAGTAATTTACTGTGCTCCAAAAGTGCTGTGCAACGAGTTCATCCTTTCCCATGGAATGTTTAATTTTTGCGAACGAACGAATTTTTTTATCTCGATGCTAAAGAGAATTATCGCCTGGAATGCCCCCAAATCAGACTTCCATGAAGATTAGATAATTTCATTTGTGAAATTTTGGAGTTATTTCATAGCTTATTTGTCTTCCAAAATCCGCTAACGCGGTTAAAAATTATGGTTTTAATCTATTATTTCATCTACAAAAAGGATTCGCTATGCATCCTCCGGCTTGGTAGACTTGAAAGGAAAATTTTCTGCCGATTTGGGTTAACCAAATTTAAAAGAGAAGGACGATTATCAGCTTAACATTGAGTCCCCAAAGAGTTAAATAGTTTTACGACAGTTTAATAGCCCAAGGGCGTGTGACCGGCGACTGAAAAGGTGCGTTGGGTTTGACACGAACGTGATAATTGAATCCTTTGCCGAGACGCCACCTGGTTTACCCTGGAGTTCCCGATGTGCCAATCGCAACCTCCAAACGCACAGACTAAACAGCCGGGGTCAGCAGCTCGCCTGCCCCGCCCTCGCATTTCGTGACTACAAGAAGCTACTCATCTTTCGTGAGTACAGAATGTGTCAATTTAAATGACAAACAACAGAAGTCTATGTTTGGATATTGCTCAGTTATCAGTCCATATTCATAAATTGCTATTCAAAACATTATATAGGTATATATATAATACAGCGAAAGATAACTACTAACAAGTTAGGAAAATTAACGTTTCGGGATGTTCGAATCCCGTCATCAGAATGAAGCCTCCTCCGAGTGTTTCCACCGGCCGGTTTCAGATGTCGAAGTTGAGATGGTGCGTTGCTGTTACGGCGCGTTTAAAGAGAGAGGTTCCCCGAACAAGGAAGATAGGTTTAGGGATTGTGAATAGAGAAAATAATAAAAAATGAAAAATTAAATTTGGGGAAATAAATCACATTATATATATATATATATATATATATATATATATATATATATATATATATCATCCCATGCAATTGAGATAATAATTTCTTTCTTGCGCCAAAAAATCAAGCCTTCCAAACGAAAGCATGTGTTAATTTGCCACCATTTTGTGAGCACATTAAATTGGTCAAATTTCAAACAATTTGCTAAATAAATCACTAAAAATCGCTAATAACGGCTAAAAATTGTTGATTTATATTTTTATTTAGTTTAAGTCAAAAGAAGTGTATCAACAATGAAGTACAACATAAAAAATTGTGCATAAATTTATGCTGAAAAACGTGCTCTTACGTTTTACTCATATTTTAAATAAGAAAATGCGCTAAAAACTTTAGTTGGCATAAGTAGAGAGAAAATGCAAACGGTAAATAAACAACAAAATTTTAAATTAAAAAAATCGTTCGTCGTTCGTCAAAAATCAGTTCTGCATTGGCGAAGTGGAGATCCTGTTAGGATTTGAAGAGGGTGCAGTTCTACGAAAGAATACCCACGAAAAATACCCATGAATACCCACAAAGAATGAGTCACGTGACCCATCATATTTCCCCGATTCGCACGCATTTCATTGAATAAAATTGTTTATTATACTTTTGTTGCATTTGTACGAACAGCATTATGTTCATCTTACCGCTGCATCATGTTTGATGTGCATTATTATTCACACAGTCTAGAAGAAAGGTAGGCAGTGCGAATCCAGGGTTAACCACTGATAACACTTTAGTTGAATGTTTGTCGTGTAATCGCTGTGAAGGCTCAAGAGGTGTGGAATCAGCGGTTAGTCCCTTTCGGATGAACCCAAATGTGGCTTTTCACAGAAACACCTCGCGCTTCACCCTGGGGCTCCCCGATTTGTCAATCGCAAGGCTTGGCCCTGTCCTCACGTTTTGTGTCAACAAGGATGTTTTCACCTGAGGGAGAAAAGTCAACTGATTGTATCGGCTCGGGGCCATTAAAGAGTTCCAAGGTTTAAGCAACGCGGTATGAAGACATTCGAGGACTTACCTACATCTTACTAATACCTTAAGTAATTTTACTTTCCTGGAAATTAGTAGACCACCTTACTTATTACTTGAACCAGGCAACCGAATTACATGAAAAACACGCAAATGCGCGATCTTGATGCTTGATTCAGCTTCACACGCCGCAGACAATACAAAAAATCTTGCTATTATTATTATTCAGAATAAATCAGATTAATTATTAAATTATTCAGATTGTGCCGAAGTTGGTAAGGCCCTACTGATGCGGCCCTACTAAGGCTCTTTGCGTTCCGCTTAATTTCAGTCTGCAATCTGATCCTATAAATGTATATATAAATATATTTAACTTCATTGGCTTTGAAAATTATTCATACTGCCGAAATTCTTAAGATTTTACATATTATATATGAGAAGATACAAACTTAGGTTATTAATGATTTCACTGTACAAACATATAAATTCAGAATAATAAATCTACTTCGCACATTAACTTGTAAATATAGTCATAAACAATAAGGTCACTGGTCCCTAGAATCTTCACCATAGTCTGGATTGACGTCAGTAGACGGTATCGTGCTGCTTCATGCATTGTACACTCCAGTACCAGATGCTGTGTAGTCTCTTCTGATACCATACATTTGCGATAAAGTGGGGAAATGTGTGGATCTATTTTGTGTAGATAGTAATTAGTTTTACAGTGCACAGTTCGCAGCCTTGTAATTGTTTTGTAGAAGGATCGGGACTTGACTTTTGTTACAGTATCAAACCAGGTCATTTTATTTATTTTTTTATTTTTTATTTTTTTATTTTATTTATTTTTTTTATTTTTTTATTTTTTATTTATTTATTTTTTTGGAACGTGAAAGAGGGATTTATATCGACTAGATGCTGGATGTGCTTCAAACGTCTCTTTCCATTTTCCAGGACTCTTGTATTAGCAGAACGTCTTAGATTAGTAGACGGATATATTTGTGATGGCAACGGTTCAGGGAGAAGTGCCGTTCGCTTAGCTTCTATGCCAGCGATAACGTCACCCCTCACTCCAGATATTTACATGCATTAAAACTAAAATGATATAAATCGTAAATCTGCAGTCCAATCTTCCAATAAGCATCACATTCTCTTCTTGGTCTAGTAAACAAAACAAGACATATTAGCAAATCATCTTCAAGAAGATTACCAAAGCTAATCAATATTAAATTAATTTTTTGGCCTTGTGATTCGATATTAGGAGACCAAGTGGTGTTATTAATAGACTAAAAGCAGATTACCTGCATATATACTGTAATCTACGTTTTGTTCATGTTCCTCTTCTAATCTTAGATCGTACAAAGTCTCTTCTTCTGCATCATGATTTTGTAGGAGGTCCGTTTCTAGGGCGTTTTCACAGCTGTTGCCCGTTTAGTGCTTGCATAGCGCCAAGCAGAGCAAACTGGCTTTCTTGCTACTGCAGGCTGCTGATGCGCATCCCTCGGCATACTTGCAGGAAACGATAGTGAAAATAGAGTCGGGGGTGGTTCTATGGATTCGTAGAGTTTTTAAAACATATGATGTATTTATTTTTGTAGAAACGCATATAGAATATGAAGAAAATATTGTAAATATAAAAGAGATGAAAAATGTTTACTCCTTCTTGAAGATTATGAGCTGGTAGAAATACCTGCGACCAATATGGGAGCGTCTGGGGGAATGTTGGGTGGAATCAGAAAGGAAATAGCTCCTCGTCAACAAATTTTGGGAAGTTATCAAAAATTATTCAACTCTTTTGTAATCAAACTAGTTTTTCCAAGTTCTGGTAAGGATGATATTGTTTTGATCCCTATGTATTTAAGAGGAGAAAGCTGGACTGAGGACTTGATTCATCTGAGTTTTTTAGTAGATCATTTCAGTAATGAAAGACTTGTTGTTTTGGTGACGCAAATGCTAGGACAGGACCTCTTCAGTCCATCCCCGAGGAGATGGTAGATTCGTCTCATTTTGACGTGGTTAGAAAATCCTAGGACACCTCTATCAATGCGCAGGGTAGGAAATTTATTGATTATTGTGACCAAAATTATCTTATAATACTCAATGGGAGGTCCCCATCTAATAAACTGGGTGGCTTTATGTTTTTGATCCATTTGGGCTCAACTGTAATAGATTATGCTTGTATTATTGCTTCCCTGCTTCCAGAAATAAACGATTTTAGGGCACTAAGTTAAATCTATTCTGACCACCTTCCACTAGTTCTGAGGTTGATGTTAGCTAGTACCGAGAATCGGAATGAAGTGGATAACCACCCTCTAAGAATTAATTGGACGGAGGAAGATGAAAAGAATTTCTGCCGACATTTCCAGTGAACTGCTTAAAAGAGATGATCTGGAGCAGTTGAGTTTGGTGGCGGCATTTTCGGTGGTGGTGGTGAGCACTATCCCCAACCTGCTTTGTGACCATCCCCATACAGTGGGCAGTTTTGATTGCCCATCCATGTTTGAACCTGTAGGTACACTGAAAGCGTGGTTCTTGGCAGCATCGGAAGTGAGGGGCCGTCTGCTCAGCTGGAATTTGGGTTTGGGCACAGAGGTAGTGCACACCTTCTCGCTCAGATAGGTGATATTGTCTGCCTCCATATACCCACCATTAAGAACCACTAAGAACTTTTCCCCGGCCTCGGCGACTTCATTTCTTGCAGAATACTGCCGATATAGCACTTAGAGCAGATTTCCTCATGAAAAAGCTGTACACTCTTTTCTTACCAATTCGTCATTGGACAGGAAGGATTCTTGCGCTATTGCCATTGAGGTAGACGACGAGAAAACGACTGTGGTGGAGGAATGGATCATTGCACGAAGGGAAGGTTCTGCTGATTTAGTGCTGTGGTATGTGATGCCATCTGATGGGTATCCATCAAATACAGCAACGGCATAACATCCAAAGTTTCTTTGAATGTAGTCCACGTACTGCACGCACTGATTCATACATAGGTGAGGTGTTTTTGTTCGAAATTACGTTGTGTAAGGGGCATCCTCCATATATCACTGCATACTTGTTGACTTCTAAGTTCCTTATTGTTGTCTTTTATCTATGTTGCTTTCTATTCTTCTAACGGCCGTGAATTGTCAATACAGCAACGACTTCGTGCCTTTCTGCATTCCACCCTCCGAGAAAAGGGACATGGGGAAACGTGGGAAAAGAAAAAATTGTCTTTATTTGGTAAATATATTTTACCACATATTCTTAATTATTTTCCCCATATTCTTAATTGGTCTGTGATGATTCTCACACGGTATTTACATCCTTCAATGGGATTTTTATCTGTTTCGCAGGCCGTTTCCATAGTTTTTTATCCCACACAAAGCCAATTTTTACTATTTTTTTCTCCCTCTTCTTCTTATTCTTCTAAATGGTCTGTAATGATTCTTTCACAGTATTCTCATCCTACAATGTAATTTCCATCTGTTTATCAGACCGTTTCAACGATTTATTTAGCATTTTTTCCCCAACACAAATTGATCACCGTACCTTTTGTTTTTGCAAACAATTTTCTCACCCTTCTACAATGATTCTTTTGCTATTTACATCATACATTGTGATTTTTATCTGTTTTCAGGCCGTTTCTAGTGAGTTCTCACACTCCGTTTTTCCGCATAATGCCGATTTTAGATATTAATGAATTTTCGTAGAAATTCATCTATTGCAATGGCTCCACAATTTTAAAAATAAAATGTTTCCATAATTATCTTCATGGAAAACCGTTTCGAGGCATTCTGAAACGATTCCTGTTGTTGCATAAATATTATCTTTCTTTCCTGGATATATATGAGTGTGTGGGTGTCATTCCAGATGACAATTTTACTGACACTTAATGCATCATAGAGTCATTGAATATTGTTTAAAATAGATTATAAACTGCAAAAATCAGGGTTACCTAGATTGTTTTGTCATTTTGAGAAGTTGGCCCATTATTGAACCTACGTATCTCTGTACCCATTGGACCAAAAATTATACTTACCTATGCAGTGCAAATCGTTCAGAATTCTGTCCTCTTCAACATTTACTTTAAAGATTTTCGATTTGTTGCATAGGAAAAATACTATAATCGAAAAAAGGAAAAAAGTCCGAAAAGATCTTGGTCTTCAGGGCCCTCTGAAGTTAGCTCAGGGTTAATCAGTCCGACTTTTTAAATTTAGGGCCCCTGGCGGGTCCCAACTGACCCACCGAAATGGCCGAAAGTTAAGATTTTTTGGGAACTGGACGCCTTCTCCAGCATATATTGACTGAACTATTGTATATAACCATAAATAAACATCAAGCGTTTTGTTTTTGACATTTTATGTCTTTACTTTGGCACACACACGAAAAAAGCGTTAATAAAAAGCGTTTAAAAAAAGCGTTACGGTTGGTTTTCTGATGATTTCCGCTTACAACCGAGTCATTGCTAGGGAAATGATACTTCGTCGTTTTTCATCCCACAAAATTCGTTGACTATTCGTTCGAAAGCTCTCGATTTATCCAAACCATATTATGTTAACTACTACGAGTTCTGAGCATGGAATGATTGTGTAAACTCAGGCGATCATTCTCAATAATTAATATTGTGAACATGATTGCAACCGCTTGTTAATTTCTGATGATTTCATTGAGCTGGTGTTTCGATGATTTGATTCATAGCAGGTGATCCGAATATTGCGAGAACGGTTTGATTTGTGAAGCGGTGGTTAAATCATTTTAATAGGTAATTTCTATACTTTACACTCTAGGAAGCTGTAATTTCGTATGTAGCCTCTTTAGGACATTTACTTGACGATGCCCAGGGTCCGGTTCAGCTGAGTGGCTCTTAGAGCTTACATACGAGTCTGCAACTAAAGACATAAAATGTCCCAATGTGTTGCAGACTCGTATGCAAGTTATCGTCCAATACCTAGTAGATCATGAATAGCTTTTTCTCTAGCGTTAGTATAGCATTACGTACCTACATATAGCATAACATAATAGATTTTGCATGGGAGCCAGCGGTTTAGCCAGATATTTTTTGTGACTAACATATGCGGGGCCACACTCTCGTATTCCTCTTATGTTTAATTGGTGGAAAACTTAGAATCGTTTACCGGATTCCATTTACAGGAATCTACTTAGAAACGGTACTTTTCAAAATTTTAATCGCGGACCAACAAAATGGTTCAATCATGAACAGAATTTTAGATAAATGAGTAATGAATCTGTGTCAAATCAAAAGATGTAACCACCTATTCGAAGAAGGTTATTAAACACGATTAACATGCCTGATGAAGTCAGTTTGCTTAAGTAACATCTCTTGGAGACGCATCTACCTTTCATTCAAATTCCAGCTCATCCTTCATCGATATCCCTTGTCAATAGGTATCATCGATCAATCATAGGTAGCTAAGGGAAAGTTAGTTATGTGCGGATCCGATTTCTGTGGAGAGGTAGGTTGGTGGGTTGGTCGAATTTCACCAACGTAATCTTCATTCAGATTCTACTCTGTGTCACCACTGTGTCACCCCATTTTATATTTTTGGGCTTTTTCTTTAATCCGCTGTAGGGGTTAACCAAACGGTGACATCCACAGACACAAACTGACAATACAAAAAAAAAAAAATACCCCGATTTTGGGGATTATATAATTCGGAGAACAAGGAGCGCAGCTGGCCAAGGAATCTTGGTCGGTACCTGTTCTCAGAACTACAGAATTCTGAGAATAGGCATTACCGATCTTAGGGGACGCAGCAGGCAGGTAGAAATCCGAATTTTCCCGGAAACGAGTTCAGAGACTAAATACACAACTCAAAATAATTATGGGATCACTTTTCCTTGTTGACGCCTAAGATCCAATCAATCGGTTCATATTATATCTCATGATTAGTTACACTTTAGTTAGTTAGTCACACTTGAGGCTTACCTTCTTAGCTATATATCCATGCCCTGTTTATGAATTGAAAACTAAAAATGAGGAATCATAATATGAAATTCGAATTCAGGATTGAAAATCGGCGTTTCATATCGAAATGAAGAAATAATCTTGAAATGTCGGAGATAATATGTGTTAGGACTTCAAGACTTACATGTGTAATATCGTGATTTTTGTTGCGAAATTTCCAAGTTATCGGCTATTTATTGGTTAGAATGTTTCTGCCTGCCTGTTCCTGCAGTTCGTATGTTTTCTGCCTACCAACATAAATAGTATTTCATAAACGTTCTTGAAATACCGATACTGATTAGTATTGTTTATTTTACTTATATATCTTTGTATTTATTCCCTCTCAATTCTTCGTGTCTGTGAGTCGATTCAAATTCAATTCAATTCAATTTTATTGTATAACCCATAGGTATTACAAGGAGTTCCTTAAATACAAATTAAAATACACTGCCAAGGAAATGGCACATGAGCTTCCTCGTGACCTTCAAAGTACGTCACCATTAAATTCCAGAAAATACCGTACGATTTGTATGGCACCTCAAGAGACTCTACCGAGATCATCTCTGAAAATTTGAACAAAATCCGATAAAATTAACTAAGCTGTGACCGTAACAAAAACATCACTTCCGCGCATGTGCCTAGCGTACCGCTGCTGATGATCGCGAAGAATTTGATACGGGACTTTAAGAAACCTTGCCCGCATGATCCCTGAAAATCTGACCGAAATCCGTTCACAATTCTCTGAGTTATGACCGAAACAAGAAAATTTTGTTTGCGCCTGCGCAGAGGCTACCGTTGATTCGATCATGACGGAACTGATAGGGGACCATGTAGAGCTATACCCGCACAATCCCTAAAAATTTGAAGAAAATCGCATCAAAATTGTGGAAATTGCGGCTGTTGCAAGGACCGTAACAAGAATATTTCGTTCACGCATGCTAAGAGCGTACCGCTAATGCAATTATCATGATTTTCTTATGGGACCTCAAGGGACCTTACCCACATCATCCCTGAAAATCTGACCGAAATCCGTTCAACATTGACCGAGTTATGACCGTCACAAGGAATTCACGTTAGCGCCTGCGCAGAAGCCACCGTTGATTCGATCATGATGAAGTTGATAGGGGACCATCTAGAGCTTAACCCGCACGATCCCTGAAAATTTGGTTAAAATCGAATAAAAATTGTGGAAGTTAGGGCTGTTACAAGGAAATGTGGACGGACAGACAGACAGACAGACAGGCAGACACGGAACCAAATTTGTTCAGGAGGCTCTGAAACGCGAAATGCGAGTGGAAATTTTGATTTTAGAGCAAAAATTTTTGTTTCATTTCGAAAGTGAAAACAAAGCTTCCGCTGCCTTGCAGTCTCGGAAGCAAAATAGCACATGATAACTTGCCTTCATTTCTGCCTCAACAAACGATGTTAGACTTTTACGTATGATGTATCAAATAATCACTTAC
This sequence comes from Adelphocoris suturalis, assembly GCA_030762985.1. Lineage (NCBI taxonomy): Eukaryota > Metazoa > Arthropoda > Insecta > Hemiptera > Miridae > Adelphocoris > Adelphocoris suturalis. Next base: position 68,945,350 of record CM061041.1, on the reverse strand, counting down.
ATAGGTCTACATAATTTACGTACAATAAATGAGCACTGCATAGTTAACATAGATCATAATTAATTATGCCTACCCTCCACTGCCAAATTTCAATAATAATCCCGAGTCATTGCCAAAATTTCCAAAGCGGTGTTGATGTTCCTTCTATTTCTTGTAGATTTTTATCTTCTTCTTGACCTGTTTTCTGGAAATGTTGGGAGGGGACGGAGGAGGAGTATTCAGATTAATCTCCACTTCTGACCCAGTAGATGTAGAATCCTCCAACGTACTTCGTCCATAGTGAAGAAGTTTTTTTCCATCAACCAGTAGTTCATCTCCAATCAAGACGGCATGCTTCCCGTCTTTTCTTGCTTGAAACAACTTGGGCAAGAGATGCTTCCTAAACTAAATTCCCGTGTTCGTCTGTCGTAAAACTCTGATGTATTAAATTGGGATCCCGTGAACTTGTAAATGTTCTGGCCTACGAAGTAAATCACTCGCGACGAAGTTGTGGAAACCCATTTCAAAACGGAAGTTAGTGAAAAATGTTGTCTATTTCCACGAAAAATAGTTATTGTTTGTTACTGATGATGGCCTAACCGTCGAAATTGATTTAACATTGTAACTCTTTATTTTTCGTGGAAATAGACAACGTTTTTCACTAACTTCCGTTTTGTTCTGGCCTACTTTAGATTTAGAGAAATTATTAGCCAAATGAATGTGAACTGGTCTACTTCTAGAAAGTTGGATGGTGCCGAAACGGCTCACACCTATAACTTCATAATCCTCAAGAACTTTATCAACCTTATGAAGAATGAGATCGTTTCTGTTGTCCGTGTGCCGGTTCTGTTTCGTATCATTTTTTCAGATAATACTAGATTTTCTTCTATACTGTCAATTCTCTTATTAATTTTTTTATGAGCAAGATAGTTTCTTGGCTGTTAGCAATTTCTTGCGACAGAGCATGCACCTGTGAATTCAAACCATTTGTATGTTCCTTCAAAATGCAGTCGCAGTTTTGAAGTTTGGTTGTGATTACGTCAAGGCATTGAATTACCTGATGTACCTCGGAGGTCGACATTCTAGTAGTTGCAATTATTCGACGCGACACCGGTCGGCTCTTCGAGTGCTGCTGACTAAGGAATACGGTATCCGATCGAGTGGATAGTCCTTTCCCTTCGGTAAATAACAAATCACCAACCAAACTCGCAAAAATTAACTTTTTCCAGAAATCTACCCGTTAAAAATTTATGAAAATTGTTATTGTTGAGAGTTAATCAAAGAGCAACTACAAATAACAAAAACTGAAACGAAATTCACAATACAACCCTGCTAAATCAATACTTAATACGGAGCTCACAAAAAACAGGTGCGGTCGGCTCGGCTACCTAACCAATAAAACATCGTCATTGACATCACATATTCTACGTTCTTGGAAACAGTCTTCGGAAATATTCGGTCATTTCACTACAGAAATCTTGTAACTTGGATTTGACAACACTGTTTGGAAGATTCTCTACATTGAACATTCAACATTTGACTTTACCGGTTTTGAGGGCGGGTCAAAATCAAGGAGGTTGCATCGGTACTACGAATTGAGTTGGGTTATTGCATTTCGATAGCGTTTCCATCCTTCTTAACGAACGAGCATGGTCTTGGGTTGTGCTCAAGTGCGCCCACTTCACAATAATCTGGAAGCGTCGCGTCGTAGCCAGCAGACCGTAAACACAAACTGGCGAAAGTTTTCTCGACCTCCTTCGCTCCTTGTTGGATTATAGGTTTTTTTCCTGGCCTAAATCAGACACTGAGCATACCAAGTCTGCCAGTAGATGGGTAGGTATGTTCCAGGAAAATTCCTTATGAAATTCCTTATTCCGCGATTGGTGGAGTAATAAGTAAAACTACAACTAAAAAACGTCTGCCAAGTTGGGTGTGGATGTGGCTTCCTCGTTTACCTATCGTGAATGTATAGATCATTGAAAAGTTTTAAATGATCATGAAAAATTCCATAGCGGAAAAGAGTAAATCAAGAAGTAGCGTGAAATGTCATAATTGGTCAATTAAGAAACTATAAAAATGATATTCAATGTAATTTACGTTTGTGCAAGCGCAGAATGAACTGATGAGTTGAAAACAATGAAATACGGGACCATCTTCAACCTAAACCTTGCATTCGCTGACAATTTCATCAAAATCGGATGAAAACTGTGGAAATTAAGTTTATCACAAGTATTTCATATTGGCGCATGTGCAGTAGCTATTAATGATACAATCGTGTTGAAATTGATATGAGGTAATCAAGTCATCCTCTTCCAACTATCATCCAAATTTAAGCGAAATCGAACGACTAGAGTAAAGTGGAGCATAATGAAATTTACGTTTGCGCATGCGTAGAATGAAGTATTGATTTGGCAACAATGAAACTGACAGGGGACCGTCTACCCCTTAGCCCGCACATTCCCTGAAAATTGCATCCAGATTGGATGAAAACTGGAAAATAAGCTCTTGTTGCAAGGATTTCATATTGGCGCATGCATAGATAGCAGTTAATTATACAATCATGTTGAAATTGGTATAGGATGATCAAATTGTCATCCCCCAACTATAATCCGAATTTGATCGAGATCGCACGACTAGGGCGTGAGAAAATGATGCTTGGTAGAATTTACGTTCGCGCATGCGCAGAATGAGGTATTGAGTCAAGAATGATGAAACTGATAGGGGCCCCTAGCCCCTAGCCCGCATATCTCCTGAAAATTTCATCCAAAACCGATAAAAACTGTGAAAAAACTCGGCGCGTCGCGCCTCGCGTGAGTTCTAACTTAGAGCCTTCGGTCAAAATTACAAAATATGAATATGCTAGAACGACATGTATCGATCAGCCATCGATCCAGGAACGTTAATTATCGATCGGTGACGTTGAACCATCGATGAGGAAAGTGCTTATGCAACACTTTATCGAGCGAGTAATCATACGCATCAACGAATCTACATCAAACGAATTTGCCGCTGCAGCTCGCCGATTTAGCATCAATGATATATCAGAGTCAATTAAACGGTTCAAGCAAAAGCTATTTAGTGATACCAAACTGAAAAATAATGGACGCACCATTCCAGATGTATTCGGAGTTGGAATATTCACCTCCATGCATCGTGCCTCAAAAATTGATATTGACTTTATGGAAGCAGGTGGGGTGAACTAAATCACTCGCGACGAAGTTGTGGAAACCCATTACAAAACGGAAGTTAGTGAAAAACGTTGTCTATTTCCACGAAAAATAAAGAGTTACAATGTTAAATCGTTTTCGACGGTTAGGCCATCATCAGTAACAAACAATAACTTATTGTTTGTTACTGATGATGGCCTAACCGTCGAAATCGATTTAGCATTGTAACTCTTTATTTTTTGTGGAAATAGACAACGTTTTTCACTAACTTCCGTTTTGCAGGTGGGGTAGATGAAGTGCAGGATGGAAACTGGAAAAACCTCCTCAAAGGCATATACTTGCACACATCCATCATTGTCCAGGATACCGTATTCAAACTTACCCAGCGTGGTATCACGATGGAGATGAATGTGAGATTTATGCTGTACGAACGCATAACTGCGTCATCCAGATCTGAGGACGATGTTCCGTCCCCGTCACATCGATTCATAAAGTCACGTCACATCAATTCATAATTTCGTAACTTTCTTCGTTAACTTCCCATTAGCATGATTTATAAAAGTTCATATAATATTCGCATTATTGAATTTTCTTGTCTTATTATTATAAGTGTGTATTATACTAGCGGACATCACTCCCTAGCAATGGATGTTTATCGGTATCGCGCTACTTTCGTTCCAATCTCTTATAACGTTTTTCGGCAGTTAGGTCCCGGCTAAATCATATTCGTGATAAAAGCTTGTTACAAGGATTTGCGGACACACGACAGACAAACAGACACGGAACCAAAGTTGTTCAGAATGCGAGTGGAAATTTTGATTTTGGAGACCAAAAAAAAAAAAAAATGTTTTCCCCCGAAAGTGAAAACAGTGCTTCCGCTATCTTTAGGTAGACTCGGAAGGAATTAATCGAGACAGACAAAACGTTGATTCCCAGAAAAAGGGCAAATTCTGGCCCCCTTTTTGGCCGGTAACCAAATGTGACAGAAAAATCGATTTAGCCGGTCGAACAAATGGTATTTTGCCCTTCAGGCATCGAGCTATTATTTACAGTGCTGAGTTGCGGTCAAACTCGTTTTTGTACTTGGAAATTTGAAATTTTGATTTTCATTCTTCCGCGGTAATGACTTCTGGTTTATTGCTTCGTCACTACCGAAAGTAGGAAAACTTTGTGTTCCTGCAAGAAGTTGAACACATTTTTACCCTCACAAATTAAAATTCTCACTTGTTTTTTGCATTTTGAAGCTTCCTGATTAATTTAGTTTCCGTGTTTGTCTGACGTCTGTCTACCAATTCCTTGTCACGCTTAAAGCTATACCAAGTTTTTTTCTGATTTTTAATTATCAGTTTTGTGCGGGTTAGCTCCTGGAAGGTCCCCAACTAACTTCCTTGCAGTGCGCATGCGCAAATGCGAATTTCCTACAACGTTGATTTCTTAATAGTCTAATGATAGTTGACCGGATTTCGTTCAAACTCGAGCGGTGGAGGGGGTTGGGGTGGGAGTAATTGGGTTATATTTTAGGAAATAAGTTTGGGGATACTGTTCCATTAATTTTGCCATAATTGGTTGGTTAATAACTATTATCATGCGTAAAACTAAAATCGGATGACACAGGTAAAACTCCGGTTTCAATCGACCAATTTTGACGAAATTTTCAGGTAGGTATTGTGTGGGTTAACCTCTAGATGATCAATTAAATGAAACTAATTTACCTTCATCTATAAAAAAAATGAGGTATTATTCAATAAAGAACATAATTTTGATCAATCAAACGTCATTACCGCAGGAAAAAAATTATTCTTGGTAATGACAACAATAGATTTGGTAATGACAAGTGGGAATAAAAAAGCTTCCTAAAACAACTGGGTTGAAGTAGCAAATAGCAAGGTAAAAAATTAATTGTGAGAAGAAAATTTGGGAGCAATTTATTGCTTTCTGGGTTAGATACATACGTGGAAATGACATTAGGGAGTTTTTGCAACGCTGAGTCGTATTCGAGTGGGTAAGAATAGAAATGGAGCACTGCGCATGCGCGAAAAATACTAACGGTTAGCGGTATATTCGTTGTCCGAATAGAAAAATCCTATTAGGAGCTCAAGGGAAACCGAATACAACACCGAATACGCATGTAACCCTCCATGGCGATAACCTATAATGCTACAATGAATATTTGCTTCCGAGACTGCAAGGCAGCGGAAGCTTTGTTTTCACTTTCGAAATGAAAAAAAAATTTTTGCTCCAAAATCAAAATTTCCACTCGCATTTTGCGTTTCAGAGCCTCCTGAACAAATTTGGTTCCGTGTCTGTCTGTCTGTCGGTCTATCTGTCTGTCGGTCTGTCTGTCTGTCTGTCTGTCCGTCCACATTTCCTTGTAACAGCCATAACTTCCACAATTTTGATCCGATTTGAACCGAATTTTCAGGGATCGTGCGGGTTAAGCTCTAAATGGTCCCCTATCAACTTCATCATGATCGAATCAACGGTAGCTTCTGCGCAGGCGCTAACGTGAATTCCTTGTGACGGTCATAACTCGGTCAATGTTGAACGGATTTCGGTCAGATTTTCAGGGATGATGTGGGTAAGGTCCCTTGAGGTCCCATAAGACAACCATCATAATTGCATTAGCGGTACGCTCTGCGCATGCGTGAACGAAATATTCTTGTTACGGTCCTTGCAACAGCCGTAATTTCTACAATTTTGATGCGATTTTCTTCAAATTTTTAGGGATCGTGCGGGTATAGCTCTACATGGTCCCCTATCAGTTCCGTCATGATCGAATCAATCTCTGCGTAGGCGCAAACAAAATTTTCTTGTTTCGGTAATAACTCAGGCAATTGTGAACGGATTTCGGTCAGATTTTCAGGGATGATGCGGGCAAGGTTTCTTGAGGTCCCGTATCACATTCTTCGCGATCATCAGCAGCGGTACGCTAGGCGCATGCGCGAAAGTGATGTTTTTGTTACGGTCACAGCTTAGTTATGAGGAACATGCGGACTATTTTAGTTTCTATTCAAAGTGGCATGACACGCGCATTGTAATATTCCTGATTTTCAAAAGAGGTGGTTGGTTGCCTAAATTATGCTGATACCTTATAGTGGATTCTAAAACTTCACAATCTACCATCAGTCCGATTTCGTTCGAGGGTATTCGGGTACAACTCTCAGGATGTCATCGTACTAATTGTCGTGTATGAGCGGGTATCCACATCTTCAATAATGAAACGTATTTTGCCAATCGAAAAAACTGTAAAATATCGTACATATATAGGTAATGGGTACAGGTAGGTAGGTACATGTTTATAATATGGGTATGTACTGTACATCTTGATCGTTGATCATGTTGAAGTCCATGAATGAAATTCTCCTAAACCAAGGCGAATTTCGATGTTGCCTTAACAACTACCTACCCTTCCAAGTTCCCTTCCTTCTATAGCATTTACAGATTTAATTCAACCTTTTACAGATTTATTTCAACCTTTTACAAATTCATTTAAACCTTTTACAAATTCAATTCAACCTTTTACAAATTCAATTCAACCTTTTTACAAATTCAATTCAACTTTTTACAAATTTAACTCATTCCAACCCTTCAATTGATCTTATAAAAATAAAAAAATATCTTTCCTATTACCCTACGGATGGTACGGAATTGTCCGAATCAGAATCACTTTCTATCACAAGTTTCCTACGTCTTCCTCTAACAACAAAAGAGTCTGAATCTAACACTCATAATTACTTCAGGTTATGGATAGAAAAAAAATCGTAAACAGCGATACAGAGCGACTAATAAAAGTTATCGCTTTCAAGGGCATGCAAATATAAGTGATTGTCAGCATTGCAAACAGAAGCGATTCTGACCATACAGTAGACATTGAATTGGCAAGGCGCTGAGGTCACGTAGGTAGGTAGTATGTACGTAGCTACCTACTTACCCACCTCATGTAGCCTACTACTTATAACTTTCCTCCTAATCAATCAGCTACTTTCTATATCCACCCCTTCCGGTGTAGAGTTTAAATTAATTTGTAAAAGGTTGAATAGAATTTGTAAAAGGTTGAATTGAATTTGTAAAAGGTTGAATTGAATTTGTACAAGGTTGAATTGAAGTTGTAAAAGGTTTAAATGAATTTTTAAAAGGTTGAAATAAATCTGTAAAAGGTTGAATTAAATCTTTAAATGCACCTCTACATCTATTTCTAGTGAAAAAATTAAACCACAGATAAAGTTGTTGCTAATTTGATAATTCTTCCATTACGTGCAATGAATTCTTTAATAATGGAAGCCCGAGCTTAATTATGAAGATTTGGAGTAGTGTAGTCACGTTAGTGTGACTTCTGAGTCGTTTCATTCAGTCGTACGATTCCCTATTCGTACAGTACGACTCACTGGTTTGCATGTGCTAGAAAAACCTTTTTTCATACGTCTCAGATGGAAACCTGCAAAAACTCCCTATTATGCCCAATAGTGCCCCCCACTCACCTTCTGCCCTATGGCTCTGGTAATGGTTGGCGCCTCCCTTTCCCTTTCAAAATATACCTTTTGGGAAAAGTGCGAGGAACTTTTTTTTTTGTATGTTACGCGGAAATGACTTTGTTTTCAGGGACAACGACTTTTTCCACTCAGAAAACTGTAAATATCGTTTGAAACTTTGTAAGCACAGCATTTTATCGAGGAAACACGTCTTCTTTTAAGAAAAAATGTCAATTCATGGTTTGATGCCTCTTCAGATGGAGTAATCTAAAAATAAACTCGCTAATTTGATGGAGAGACCTTCCGTGGTAATGACTATTTATATATTCGAGGTGGGGGAAAAGTATTTAAACTTAACCTAAACGGGTTTTTTCTCGCATGACCTGTACCAGAACATCGAGTAGAAAGTCTAAATTACAAGAACCATTTTCCTAGGCCAACAGAAATCATGATCAGATGACGATACTTGGAATTTGTTCTTTTTTTGAGAATCACCCAAAACTCCGAGACTAATGGATCGATTTTTATGACGTTATCAGGGATTGTGCGGTTTAGCTCCTAGACGGTCCCCTATTAATTTTATTGCCGTTGGAATAATATTAAACTGTAGGCATGCGTAAAAGTTAATTTGGTATGAAGTCGATTTCCTATATTCATTGGTCCGATTTCGTTCAAACCAAAGGATGATTCGCTTTGTGTTTTATCGCGTTCGCTTGAACTAGGAAACTACGAGTATAAACCAATATTGGATGATACTCCGAAAATAATGAATCAATTTTGATTAAATTTTAAATTATTGTGTGGGTTCCACAATTTCCACACATGCAAACGTGAATTATAGCCCTAATTGGCCTTCTATCATGTACCTATACACACATGTATTAGATAGGTACTGTTATATTTTGCATTCAATCATTTCGACTTGGCCTTTGTTCTTCAACTATTTCTTTACGCCCATGTTACAATATACGAGGAAGCTATATCTACTCCCTACTTAATTTGTTGTCTTGTAAATGCTATGAGTCGGATTTTTCTGCGACTAGTTAGATTTGTTGCCGTTGACGCAAAGTTTGTGAATAAGTACTTCATCCCTAGGTACTTCCCTTACTAATCAACCAAGATTTACATTTGGCCTAACATTGTAGCAAGATTACGTAAGGACCTTCGTGTTAGCATCCCCTCCGAAACATCTGGTTGTCACTCAGTCCTCTGCTACTGATTAATTGGGAAGGGCATTCGGCCGACTCCACGTAAGCTTTCACTACCTTCTGAGTTTGAGATGACTTCCATGGGAAGATTAGAAAGCTGCTTGGCTAACAATATAGAAATACGATGACGGTGTCGGACCTCCGCCATAAAGAGACATTACTCCCGTTATGCCATACGAATACCGTATCCTATTAGCGCTTGCTCATCTGTCATTCCAGATCTTCCTTGTTTTCTTTCATTCCTGGTGGAAATATAAAGTATAACCGAACAAAAGTAGTACCTAAGTCATCTGACAAAGTTCATCATGAAGCCTTTATGAGGAGTGAAACCAACCCAGCCACCCTATGCTACCACCAACCTTATGGGTGCGGAACTGCTAACACCCTGGCACACAGCTTCCTCATTTCCGTAGGAAACATGAAATTATACATTACATTTTCCTCCATGTTTAAGAAAAATCTATCATTTAGGCAATGATAAAAGTATATATACCTACTTGATAGAAAATAAATTATAAGAAAATTATACAGAATATTATACATTAGCGCATGTTCAAATGCTACAAGCGAGTCAGAAGCTATGAAGTTCATTGGGAATCATCAACAGCCTGACCGTTCAGTCCACGAAATCGGATGAAAACTGCGTTTGCATTGAAAAGTATTAATTTAATACTCAAAATATTCCATCGAAATTGAATGTAACTTGTTTGTTACAGGAATTTTACATTAGCGCATGCGCATCAGCAACTAATGGTACGATCATTTTGAAATTGATTTGGAACCGTCCTTTCTCTACTATCCTCCGAATTTGAGCGAGATCTAACAATTCGGCCATGCGAAAATGATGTCTCATGGATTTGATGTTTGCGCTTGCGCAGAATGAAGTATGGATATGTAAGCAATGCATCTGATAGTGTGCAGCCTGATCTACATATTCCCTGAGAATCTCATAAAAATCTTATGAAAACTGGAATGAAGGTAGTTACAAGTATTTGCGGTCCCACGGACAGACTGGTAGACCTGAAGCCAAATTTATTGAGAATGGTCTACAACTTAAAATGCGAGTGAACATTTTGATTTTGTCGAAAACGCTTTGCTTCTTCCGCTCCCTGTAAGTAAACTCAATCTTTATCTGCCAGCTCAACAATATAGGTGGTTTCACAGAAGTTTTTTGGGCGATTGTAAAGTGGACCAATCTGACCCTCGCCAGCCACCGTTGTATGTAAGTGGGCTAACCAATGGGCCTCTGAACTAACAAGGTACGCCGCTAGGAGCGCTAGGGGGCGAAGGTCCTATGGTGGATGACATGACTTTCCCCTTGTCGATACCTTGTGATACCTTTTCGCTCTACAATTCGTTCCCCTCACCATCAATTTTTTTTTTTTAATTTCCCTAACAGAAGTAGGTACAATGTAAATTGTGAGACAATGTGCAAAATATAGTGTCACCGAAAATAGTAGGCGTTCAAGAGAGACTTAATTGTCTCTGCTTTGGTATCTGAAGAAAGGAGAACACATCGAAGAGTTCTCAGCTACCGTGGTATTCAGTCTCATCAATACTGATGAAAAATGAGAATTATGTTATTAATTAATAAATAATTAAAATAAAGAAACACAAACAAACAGAAAACCGATAAAACACCAAAAACAACTTGGGTCCGTTACGACTGCCCTTATTGCCAACGAAATAATAGCAAATCGTTTAGGTCATTACGTGCTGCGCTCTATCTCGAGCTTCTCATGTTCGGAGGCCCATTAGTGACACGACTCTCCCCATTATGTAAAGTGTGACAGTTCCCGTAATTTCTAAGAGAGGTCGCGTCTATCCATCGCTCTAGTGGCGGGTCAAACGCGCTCTTCTCGAATTATTGAGCTGCTGTGATTGGGGATAGATGAGGATCCGAGAACCGGAAAATCAATCTTCTCCGAACATAGCACATACGCTATTAGTACGAGTTGTGTATTTTATGGTACTGTCACACTCCCCTCTCTCTATGTAGCACGGATTTAGGCCCCTAGAGGGTACCTAAGTCCGTGATATAAGTGAGACAAGAATAGAATGTCGTACATTTAACAGTTTATTACGATAGTTTGCAAAATTAACAAAATCAAGCAGGAACACAGCAAATAGTATACTCCTCATTGCCATTGACATTCTTGTTATTTATTAATCGATGAGTAATGGTAACTAACCTGATGTATGAGCTCGTATGCGGACAGCTGTTTAACCCCATACCTATAAGCATCCAGACCACCAAACTATACATACACATCATTCTGACCTACATGTCCAACTAATCTGAATTTTTACTAAGGGATTGGCTACTTGATGTTATGTATTGCGTCGGGTGTGCTGATACATGACCAGATCATCACTTTCACTTCCCTGGTTGTACTCGCGTCGTAGCAGCAGCCTCCTCATGGGTGTACTCACGCACCACATGGGTTTACCGGTGACCCTCCTTCTCCGCGCTGGGTGCACTGACGTAGTCAACCCAAAAGTATTCCCCCCACTGAACTTGGACGACCTTTGTGACTTTCTTGAGACGTAGGCCCGGTTTACGTATGAGATAATAATGATGATAATAAGGTTATCATCCCAATGATGATGTCCCCCGCAGGTAGGTAGCAAGATAGCGAGAACTTTGGCCCACCTTACACCCGGCCCTTTTTTGCGAATTTTCGTAGAAAATGAAGCTATTGCTATGGCTCGGAAAAATTCGAAATCAAAATTTTTGAAAACTTTCTTCATTGGCAATTTGAAGCATTCTGAAACGAATCGTAGAGTTTAAAACTTTTGCTTATGATTTATTTATTTATATATTTGTCATTCCAGACAACAACTCTCCTTAGGATTGTGATAAAAATTCCGTTCTTGAGCACACACACAAAAAAAAAAAAAAAAAAATCGAGATTTCCAAATGAAAGGATAAGTTTATTGGCCAGCACTTTTTGAGTACATTAAATTGGTCAAATTTCAAAAAAAGTGCTGAAAAATCACTAAAAATGGATAAAACCGGCTAAAAATCGTTAAATTTATATTTATTCGCAGAATATTGCTCAAATAAAGTTCATTAACTATAAAATAGAACATTCAAAAATGTATGTACAAAATAATGTGAAAAATGTATTTAAACTTCATTGAAATTTGTTAAAAAATCTATAAAACTGAAGAAAAAAAAAAAAAAAAAAAAAAAACCTAAAAATCAAACCTGTTTTTGTGTAGCAGATTATTATTTTGAATACGTTGTTTGGAATAAACCAAAATTCGCTCATGCTGCATGACTGAAACTTTTTTCAATGCCCATAGAAAATATTCGGCCTTAGCTGAAAAAATAGAAAACTTTACAGTTTATGAATCTCTTAGTCTCCTTTTGTTAAGTTTTGGGCATTTTTAGAAAAATTAGTCGGGTGGAAATCGTAATAGACTTAGGCCGCCCCAGAGGTGCAATGGGGGCCTAAATCCACACTCATAGATAGAGAGGGGTGTGATAGTACCATAAGAGATACAACTCGTACTAATAGCATATATGCTACGTTCGGAGAAGATTGGGTTTCCTGTTCTAGGATCACCCATCCATCGCCAAACGCAGCCTTTCGAAAACACGGGAAGAGGCGCCCGACGCCCGTTGAGTAACAATGGAGCGACGGCAGCGCATTCCCTTGGATCTCGCGGTAACTGTCACAAAATACAGGTAAGACGCTCAACAAAGTAAGAAGAAACTCCGTCCGGATCGGCAAAAAAGTTACAAGGAAAATTTACAAAAGTAAAAAACAAAACAAACCCTTTCTTTCCCAATATGATTTGGTTTTTCTTCCCACAAAGTGGAAGCCCTGGTTTGCAGCAGCATGTTGTAATGAGATTCACTATACATATAGGTACCTTCTTGTTTTTATAATATTTCAAAAGACTACTCCATTATGATGCCATTAGAAAAAGTTCAAGTCATGCAGCATGACCGTATATGAGCGAATTTCAATAAATTATCGAATTGTATAATGTTGAATTGTTTTGAAATTTGAGCTTTTTGAGTGCAAGGAAATTGTTAACTAATAATTTTATGGCAAAAAACGCATTCTAAATAGTAGGTACCTAATCTGCTATTCAAAAAGTAGTTTTGGATATTTAGCTTTTTTCCGTTTTTTAAATTTTTTAGCAAATTTTAATGAAATTTTAGTAAATTTTTCTGCATCATTTTGTACATTAATTTTTGAATGTTCTATTTCAAAGTTTATAAACTTTATTTGAGCAATATTCTGCAAAAAAAAAAAAAAAAATTCAACGATTTTTAGCCGTTTTTAGCCAGTTTTATGGATTTGTTTTAGCACATTATTTGAAATTTGACCAATTTAATGTGCTCATAAAGTGCTGGTCAACGAACTCATATTTTCGTTTGAAAATCTTGATTTTTTGGCGCAAGAACGGAATTTATGTCTCAATCCTAAGAAGGTTATCGTCTGGAATGACACATACATTATATATATATATATATATATATATATATATATATATATATCCATATATATATATATATTCGCTGAAAAGCATTTTCAATCCAACATGAGAAATTTCCCACAAAGTGGTAGCCCTAGTTTGACGGCAGCACGTTGTAATGAGATTCACTACCCTACCTTCTTGTTTTTTATGACATTTCAAAAAACTACCCCATTATGCCGCCTTTAGATAATCTGCTTCACTGATTAAAGTAGGTAAGTACCTAAAGCTCCGACTCGGAAAACCATGAATTCCGATGGCTGCACAGCTTAGCTCAATCACATCACCGTTGAGTTATCAACACACGCCATTATTGATTTCGAAGTAAACCTGGCCGGTAAAAGCCAGTGGAGACCGGCACCGATGGTTTGATTGCCGCACTTATCAAGTCGCTTACAAACTACTTCTTCACGTATAAATTGTCCGGTTGGTATTTTTCCAACGGCAACAATAGTTTGAATAATATGGTCGGATATGCTCGGATTATTAGATCGGATTATTAGCTGTCTCATATAAACTATTTATTTACAAGGTTGAGCCTGTAATTGCAATCAGGCTCCTTACTAACATACCCTTTCAGATTCTCAGATATTCTGTACGTAAGTTCTACATCACCCCTAGAAACTTTGTAATGTGGAATTTTTTATGGGAAAACAGAGTGGTGGTCGTTTCGTACACTAGACATACAGGAATTGAAGAGTAATAACGTACAAACAAAATGCAATGACTGTGGAAGCTGAAAATATCAGAAGAAAGTCCAGTTTAAATTGATAGTACACTAATTGATAACAATGAATGTTCTTGAACAATAAATTAACGAAATTTCTCCTTAGCTTTTGCTTCTTCATACAAAACGTTAAAAAGCTTTGTTTTCGAGCAAGAATAACTGCCCCCAAGTCGCAATCTTCATTGCAACAACCCTTGGTCTTTTTTTATCTTTATGCTTTTTGAGTTTCAGAAAATGCTGATGAATAATTTTGGTTCTGCCTGTCTGTGCCAATTCCTTGTCAAGCCCGTAAACTATACTACTTACTCGGTACATAAGAATAAGAATAAGAAGTATGATTCCAATTTTAGAGGTTTGGCTTCCCCAATACCGAATGTAGGTAGGTACACTTTTAATGTTCGTGCATGAAGACGAACTACGAACTAAATCACTCGCGACGAAGTTGTGGAAACCCATTATAAAACGGAAGTTAGTGAAAAACGTTGTCTATTTCCACGAAAAATAAAGAGTTACAATGTTAAATCGATTTCGACGGTTAGGCCATCATCAGTAACAAACAATAACTTATTTGTTTGTTAGTTGTAGTTATTGTTTGTTACTGATGATGGCCTAACCGTCGAAATCGATTTAACATTGTAACTCTTTATTTTTCGTGGAAATAGACAACGTTTTTCACTAACTTCCGTTTTGAGACGAACTAATTTGTAAGCTCCAAAATCAAGATGTCCACTTGCTTTTCGCGATTCAGGACTTACTGATCAATTGGTTAGGGGGAGATCTAATGGTCAGAGAACTCAGCGAACGCCTCAAGTGGTTGCAAACTAGTTTGGTGGCTTCATCGAACAAACCTGCTGTAGTTTTCATTGATCCGAGTTGAGTTGAAAACTCGTTTCTAGTAACTCAGTCCAACTTGTTGGAACCGAAATGAATTCAAGCTGAGATAAATCCATGGTTTACATTGAACTTGGATCCTACAAAACCAAGTTAATGTTTTTTTTTTTTTTTTTTTTTTTTTTTTTTTTTTTTTTTTTTTTTTTTTTTTTTTTTTTTTTTTGTAAAAGCGGCTCTTGAGCTCCTGACGGATCAAACGGCACTTTTCCGCATAATCATGTCGTCATTATCTTTCTGGGTATTTAGCTTGCAATGAAAAAAATCAACTAAATTACAAATACCCCATTAATGAGCGGCTGTCAATGAATGCCTGTCATAACATCGAATCGTCCTGAGGATGACGTGAACCTGCCGCGAAACCGGTTGGCCTGGCCGGAGGCTGACTCCTGAATTTCGGAAGAGATCGCCGGTGCTGACTTCCTTCCCTCTACTATTAAAAAATAAAACCGAAAGATCGCGTGTGCGGACAAGTCCAACTGCCCTTGACACGCAAAACTTGAGATCGGCCGTCTCTGGACCGAGGTCCGAGGCCAAGGCCCCCGTTCAGCAGGTTCGTCCGGGACCTGTTACAAAGAAACAGTCACTTACTGTGAACCGGTTACTTACTTTTCCTCGTAAGAAAAAACTTTATATATATCGATGAAATTGTGGCGCCAGATTACTTCCTTGATCTGTCAATATTTATACCTGTCTCCTTCATGAGCACGTTACCCACTCAAATATTGACATGTCGAGGAAGTAGTCTTTTCTAAACAATTCCATCAATATATACAGATTTTTGGAAACATCTGGAGGCATCTTTTGGAAACACATAGGTACTCACCCCCCCCCCCCCCCCCCCGCTTGAACATAAAATAAACATTTTCCCAACCAAAATAAACATTTTCTGTATTAACATTAAGACAATCAAAATGAGCTTGCTTCTTTAACAATGTGTAGACTATAAACATAAATACATATTTCTTCAACAATATTCAAAAAACTAAAACAACAAACTGTTAGTTTAATGAATTGCTTCACCCGCAGCTACTGATATTAGGTTGACAGAGTTGTTCATTACGTAGTTCAGACAATCATCAGTATTAATCGCAGCAACTGCTCTGGTAATCACATCCTCTAACACATGGTTTCCCTGTTCACTTAGAGTGCTTCGAACTATTTTTTTAAAATGTATACACATTTATTTATTAGAAGTTAACATTACATAATTATAAGATGCAAGTCGCCAATGCTACGACCCCCTTTAAGATAACTTGTGCTGGGAGTCGGAGTGCTTAGTTACTATTTATATAATTCTCATAATTAATAAAAATGTATATTTATAATCAAATGTACCAGGTGTTTTACCCTCCAAATGATTTAGAAGCACAACACTTGCTAAAAGAAAAAACTACATATCGAACATTTTAGGAATAATAAGAAAGATGCCTGATTATATGTACAAGATTGACACACAACTGCGCTTAGATTATGAAATGTCGTTAATGCACGACGATGGATAATATAGAGAGCTGCAATAGTAAATTACAAAAAGAGAAACAATCAACCCTACGAAACAACAACAACACACTATGGACTTTATTTTTGAAAAGGCGTTCTCCACGGGATTGAGTTGGGGGGAGTAGGGCGGGAGATAATCGACGTTTATCCCCGAAGTACGAATTGTTGTAGCAACCTCACTAGAATGGTGAATTCGTGCATTATCCATAACGATTGTGCATTCACATATGTCTCCAGGAAGGTTTTCCACAAGTTCTTCCAAGAATTGAGCGAATAGGCGACCGTTGGTTGTACCACTTGTTATGACTGTGTGGTGGACCACCCCTTGTGTGTTCAAAGCAAGTATAAGTGACAAATTTCTTCCCCTAACAGTTGGGACAGTGACCACTGCCCTTGTATTCGCTTTCGATCGGGCTTGAGTCCGGCGCATATGAAGGTTAAAGCCTGCTTCATCAATAAATATGAGTTTGTCTCTTCGTTGCGGTCCCATCTTAACTCTGAAACGTTCTGCAAAATCTTTCCGCAAGTCTCTTGTCCGCTGACAATTCATGCGGTCGAGCTCGACCGACCCCTTCTTGCGCATTTCTCTCAGTTCCCTGCCAATCGTGGATTTCTCTACAACAATGTTTTGGCCTCCAAGATTTTCTTTAATTTTTTTCAATGTTATGTCTGGTAATTGACTCAATGTTCTGAGAAGTTCGGGCCTAAGTTTACCTCGCCGGTTCCCACCTCACCGACCATTTTATGTTGGTAGCTCACCTTTTTTCATGGATGCAACAATGCCTCTCGCAGTTGAGTACTTAACTAAAGACTTATCGGCAGCCTCTTTAATCGAAAATCCTTCTTGGTATAACTTGAAAAACAGGTTTTTTCTATCTTGAGAAACCTTGTCATTTTTCCCATGACGTACACGCCTTCTACGACCAGTCGCTTGTTGGTGTTCGTCGTCACTGGACTGAAACACAGTACGCATTGAACGGGCCCAACCGTCTATCCTCAATACTCCTGTCACGACGTCCCTGCCACTCATTATTTGGTCAATGGATGCGAAAATAAACTAACAAACAAATGCTTTCATTACAGAACGACTGAAGGCGAACGAAAAGGGTTGATAAGGAATTCCATAACATAGGGAAGACATACTCGTCGAGCTCCCCGCCCGGCGGCTTGCACTGAGCAGGTTTTCGATCTTTCGATCACCGATAAATTATAATATATCCGTGCTCTCAAAGTACTTTTCTTTCTACTTAGTTACTTTTCCTATGAATGTTGTATTTTTTATTTTGGTTGGAAAAATGTTTATTTTGGTTGGGGAAATGTTTATTTTGGTCGGGAAAGTGTTTATTTTGATCGGGGAGATGTTTATTTTGATCGAGAAATGCTATATAATGAGAAAATTACGTTATAAGAAATTCACGTTTGCGCATGCGCACGCGCTATTGATGCGACAGCAATTGAACTTGTAGGAGACCTTCTAGGGACTCACCCGCACAATCCCTGAATATTTCATCAGAATCGGACTTGGTAGTTTCGTACGTAACAAGGAACCAAAATTGATCTGCTCTGTAACGGAAAAAGCAAAAGAAAATTTTGACTTTAGAGGACAAAATTTGTTTCGACTTCTTGCACGAACACAAAACTTCCCTACCTTGGGTAGTGAGGAATCACAAAACATTAGGTACCTGTAATATCTATCGAATGTTACACCATTTCGTTGCCAAGGAAATACAACTTCAATGATTTTCGCCCCACAAAAATACACACATATTTTATCCCCCAATTAAATCGTTCAAACTTTCTTCAAACAGTTCTTACAATGACCTTTTCAAAAGGTATATAATGAGGTAGCTTTCGTCATCGCGGCAGGTTGTTGTGTAGGCGTTAATTATGATCGAGTAACTCCGATAAGATTATTATTATTCAAAACGCGTCAAGATATTTCCAAGTGGTGCATCTCATCGCTTCCTCAAATCATGATAATTTATTTACACCTTGAAGAAACGATCAAAAGATTATACATCGATAGCCATTGTGCAAAACCCTGTATGTCCACTATAGAAGGAAATGAAGGTTTCGAGCTTTTCTGGTCAATTGTGACTGGTTTACTATATAATTATATCCCTCTGGGCACTTTGGGACATTAACGTGGTAGTAGGTTTAGGATTAGACTTCACTTCTCGAAATTTGGAAGATTAGGTAGGTAGGTACCTACATCTTTTCGAAAAAACGTGCGAAATCGCGTTGAATTTCGAAAAAGAAAAGGATATCGGCCTCTGGGGCCCTCAACTCCTTAGGACTAGGCATCAACCCCAGCCATCTTCCGCTTCCTCTCCCCGCGGGTAACCCTGCTCACTTCGTTTTCGAGAAGACTTCAAAACTCGTATCGGAAGATTTTTATAAAGAAATTTGATATATTTAAGAAGTTTTCGCGGAAAAAACGTATTGTGACTGGATCTGTATTACTTTGTCTTAAAGCAGGAACGATCGGTAAGTGTTTTCTCACTTTATTTTGTTTTGTCACAATGTTCAGACGGTCCCCTTCTCATGGAAGAGAGCCGAGATGGGACGCATTCGATCCGAATTTTGATCGGCATCGATCGAGATCGGAATCACGTTTTTTGCGCACAAAAACGGATCGTCGTTTTTATGACGAAGTTTATCCGTTCGGATTTCGTGGAGATCGTCATCGGTCACGATCTCCGGCACACGGACATCGTTCGTTTTATGCTCGGCATTTGGTCGAACCGGGCTCCGAGCCAGGTCATTACCATAGTTCGGACGATGAATACTCAGAGTATCCACGTACGTACACTGCCGACGAAAATTTCGACGATGTTGAGGAAGAAATGTCCGACAGTGGGGCTCGGCTTGAGAATGAACAGGCCGACGCGTTGACCCAAACTCTGAGTTTGGGCGACGGGGTTCCATCGGGATCCAATGTTCTTTCTAACTCTAACTCGCCCGACTTCGCGGGCTTTACCCCACCAGAAACACCAGAAACAGAGGGCAAAACAATAAACCCTGATTCGGGTTTAAACCCAGGGTTATTGAAGGCATTGGGCGAGAACCCTCAGGTTCCCCCTCCCCCTGCCCCTGCTTTGCATGATAGTATAGCGGATCGGTGGAGACACCACATTTTATATGGTTTACCTTCAGAGGCTTTCAGTACTCTGAAGGAATCATATCCGATTCCTTCTAATCTCCAGCTCCTTGCTCCTCCAAAGCTCAACCCTGAGATCACTGCGTCAGTTGGATCGATTCACAAATCTGTGGATGCCCAGTATGTGGCGCTTCAAAAACAGTGCTCCACCGCCATAACTGCTTTAGGCATGGGTCTAACAAAGATAATTCAACAAGGTGGCGAGTCAGCTGCGGTGATGGAGCCCAGTTACCAGCACATATGCGATGCTGGACGAGCAATGACGGCTCTGTTTTTCGACATCAGTCGTACCCGCCGTCGGGTCATACAAAATGTATGCACAAATACCCTGACGACAATCTCCCGGGACGTCCCTCCTTCCGAGTGGTTGTTCGGTGATGATCTGGGGTCCCGTTTCCGGGCTCGATTGGGGCTAGAATCAAGCAGCAAGGGATTGGTGTCCTTCAAGAAGCCGCCCCCAAACCCACCTAAAAAACTGCAGCCACACAGGCCGCAGAACAGGGGGTCGGGAAATGTGAGAGGCCGGGCTGCTCGGGGTGGGCAGACTCACAACAAGGCCAAACCCCACTCATCCCAGTATCAGGACAGGAACTTACCACCATTCAGGCAGAACCAGGGAGGCTCTCGTCGTCAGACCAGAGGAGGCCCCTCCCAACAATCCCACCACTGAGGATGACTGAAGCATCTCCTTCAGTACACGCTGCCTCACAGGTAATATGTCCTCCATTCGGAGGCAGTTTACGTGAATGTTGGTCTAATTGGAAATATATTACTGATAATAATATAATTTTATCCTGGTTACGGGGCTATGAAATTTCCTTCACCTCCACCCCCACTCCGCACCCTCATTCATTGTCTAATTTGCAGGAAAAGGGTGATGTTGAGACTCTAAAGCTAATAGTGGAGAGGTTGTTGAATCAGAGGGTTATAGAAACATGCGAGCCTCACCCAAATCAGGTGGTCTCACCCATATTTTTGGTAGATAAACCTTCAGGGGGAAAGCGTTTCATTTTAAATTTAAAACATTTAAATAAATTCATTGATGCCCCTCACTTCAAGTTGGAGGACCATCGCACGATGCGTGATCTCATTACTCCCAATTGTTATGGTGCAACGGTCGATCTTAAAGACGCCTATTATACATGTCCCATTGCAGAAGACTCTAGAATTTACCTTCGTTTCAGGCTACAGGGACAGTTATTTCAATTTACTTCCCTTCCTATGGGGATGTCAGTATCACCATGGATATTTACAAAATTGATGCGTCCTGTGGTACAGTATTTACGATCTAGGGGGGTCAAGCTAGTTAACTACCTGGACGATTTCGGAGTGCTGGGGAGATCACGACAAGAATGTGTACAGAATGTGAACCAGCTGGTACAGCTTCTAAAATTTTTAGGATTCGTGATAAATGAAGAAAAATCTAAATTGGTACCGTCTCAAAGCTTTACCTTTCTGGGCTTTGTGTTTAACACAGCTGAAATGACTATTGCTCTTCCCTCTGATAAGCGTAGGCGTATACAGTCTATGTTATATTGTTTCAGAGAAACATCATCATGTTCTATACGCCATTTGGCGAAGCTAATAGGTACTTTGGTGGCAGCATGCCCTGCCACACCTTACGGGAAGTTATATACGATGCATTTAGAGGCAATAAAAGTCCAACTCCTAGCTGACAATGAGGGGAATTTTGAGGCAAAAATATACCTACCTCAGTGTATTTTACCTGACTTAACTTGGTGGTACGACAATATCATGTCAATTTCCAAACGTTTACACAATGATGATTATTCCATTACCCTGACAACAGACTCATCATTGTCAGGATGGGGAGCCTCTGATGGAGAGACCAGGATACATGGGTGGTGGTCTTTAGAGGAAGCCACTTGGCATATAAATGTGTTGGAGCTGAGAGCGGTTGAGTTGGCCCTGCAACATTTTTGTAAGGATATTTCAGACGCACGAATCCTGATAAGAGCCGATAACACAACGGCAATCGCCTGTATCAATAGACAAGGTTCCATGCGATCTGCTGTATTGTATGAAATTACAAAGAGGATTTGGAATTGGTGTGAAGCCAGAGAAATCTTCATTTTTGCATCGTACATAGCTTCAAGTGACAATGTTGTGGCAGATGAATGTTCTCGCATCATGCCAGGAGAGACTGAGTGGTCTCTAAATTACAGGGTTTTTGATGAGATTTCGAAACATTTTGGCTCTCCAAACATTGATTTGTTTGCATCGGCAGCCAATACTAAATGTAACAATTTTTTTTCATGGCACCCAGACCCTAGGTCAGTGGGCGTCGATGCCTTCACACATTCATGGTCTGACATATATTTTTACGCTTTTCCTCCTTTTTCCCTTATTCTAAGAGTTTTACGAAAAGTGATATCAGACGAGGCAGAAGGAATTTTGATAGTCCCAAACTGGCCCACACAACCGTGGTTCCCAGTATTTTTTGAATTGTTATGTGGGGACCCTCTTTATTTTGGTCCTAATGACGAACTTTTACATCTACCTTTCAGGAGCATTCCTCATCCACAATCGCAAACACTAATTTTGATAGCAGGGAAATTGTCCGCCAAGCGTTCATGAGGAGGGGGATCTCGGACGCTGCGACAGACACAATGTTATCAGCATTGTCAGCCTCAACTTATGCTCAGTACCAAGCATGTTTTCGTAAGTGGTGGCATTTTTGTGATGAATTATCTTTCGATGCTTGGGATCCCAAGCCCTTGCAAGTTATTCATTTTCTACAAAAAGTGCTGGAGACAGATCAGGTCTCATACTCAACCCTTAATACATATAGATCAGCCTTATCCCTGATTGCCACACAACCTTTGGGATCTAATCCACTAATTGCCAGGTTTCTGAAAGGGGTGGCCACTTTGCGCCCACCAGCGGCCAAATATAACAAAACATGGGACCCCCATACAGTTTTAAGATGGCTAGAAAAACCAGTCTCAGGGTTACAAAATATAGCATCAAAATTGATAATTTTACTCCTTTTGGCAACTGGTCAGCGCCTCCAAACTATAACAGCTATCCAAGTACATGAAGTACTTATTGACCCAGATACTGGGTTAAAGATTTCTATTTCTGCCAAACTTAAAACCACAGCACCTTACAAAGAACAACCATGCATCGAGATACCATTTTTTCCACAACGACCCCTCCTATGTGTCACAACCATTATGCAACAATATCTTTCATTGTCAGCACCTCTAAGATCCCCCACAACGACTGCCCTGTTTATAATAGCTCGAGAGCCCTATACAGCGGCTTCTCGCCAAACAGTATCCAAGTGGGTAGGGGTCATTTTACAGGAAGCAGGGATAAACAAACTGTTCAAACCCCACTCTACGAGACATGCAGCAGTGTCAGCAGCGGCCAGGGCGGGGGCATCTCTAGACACCATTTTCAAATCAGCAGGATGGACAGAAAAATCAAAAGTTTTCGCACGATTTTACAACAGGCCGCTTACACAGCCTACCACCCTGTTTTCTCATATCTTTCCGAGAACGCCCACTTCCCTGTAGTAACAGACCCTTTTCCTTGTTTTTTACAGGTCACTTTCAGTTGGCCCTATCTCAGGGGGTGAAAATTTTTAAGAATAAGGTACCGGTATGTCAACTTTACATCAGTGATATTTACTGCAGGATGACACCAGGAGAACATCCATTTATTTTGTTTTAAAAAACTTTGTATACCTTAATTTGATTAAAACATTTTGTTTCAGTTGCTTTTGGACAAGAAGTTGTTTTGTTTGTTAGAACCCTTCACACTCTTCTTTCTATGATCATGAGATCATAATTTTCTGGTTATAATTCTTTTCTTGCGGCATCAGTCTGTAAGTAATTTACACTATGATAAAGCAATTTACCATAAATTTGTCTTCTCTCCTTCCTCCTTGTTGTCGGTTTTGGAGGGGGGGGGGGGGGGGGGTATAGATCTGACAGTACGAAGATCACAGGGATAGAGTACAAGCTCGAGGACCCTTAGACCCCAATACCCAGAAGTTTGATTCTTCTTGAGGGGTGGTCTTTTCTTGGCCAGCCGCTCCAGTAGTGAGTTTCTTTCAACAGCTACCACGTTAATGTCCCAAAGTGCCCAGAGGGATATAATTTATGAATAAACGAACTTGTGAAGTTCATTAATAATTATATCCTGAAGGGCACTTTGGGACATTAAGGCCCACCCATGATACCCTACCCTAGTATCTGGAGGACTGGTGCGGCTGGGGAAGGTCTTTCAACTAGTGAGCAGGGTTACCCGCGGGGAGAGGAAGCGGAAGATGGCTGGGGTTGATGCCTAGTCCTAAGGAGTTGAGGGCCCCAGAGGCCGATATCCTTTTCTTTTTCGAAATTCAACGCGATTTCGCACGTTTTTTCGAAAAGATGTAGGTACCTACCTACCTAATCTTCCAAATTTCGAGAAGTGAAGTCTAATCCTAAACCTACTACCACGTTAATGTCCCAAAGTGCCCTTCAGGATATAATTATTAATGAACTTCACAAGTTCGTTTATTCATAAATAGTTTGTAAAAACCTGCAAGTTAGGAACCTCCAGAATACGATTTAAATATCTTCAAGTTACAAATAAATTCAGTAAAAATTCCTTTGAGCAATGGAATCGGTCCCGAAATTCCTATTTCGAAGTAAATGCGAAATGTGCAGTTTTTAGCTCTTTTAAAAAATTTTACTTTTTTCACTCACAGATTTTTGCACTGTAGTTATCGATGTGTTGGTAAACATCGAGTATAAGCAGTGCTTTCACACCATTTTACGTTTACGCGTGCGTAATGGCTTTCTTTTACCTCTGAACTATTAAATTCTTAAGGGAAGATATAAGCTCAACCCCTACCCTTACAATCTCCGGAAATTTTTTTGATGTCGAACAGTAGGTTTTGTTTTGCTCGTTACTAGTATTGGCGGACAAAACTATTATTACTCACTCATATATTATTATTTTAACGTGTATCATGTCTTACAGCTAGGTTGTCCGATCGAAAATTCAGCAAAATTTGGTATGGGGCCGCTACAGGCCATCTGTGTACGATTGAAAGTTAGGAACCATCAGATCAGCTGGGTGAGCTCGGGAGCTCAATTCTCCCCTAATAGACGGAGGAAGCTGAATTTGGTATTGAGCATCAATACAACGTGAGAAAACATGATACATGATTTTTTTTATTGGTTGCAACAGAAAATTGACTTTTATTTTATCATTTTTATTATTTAGGTTGATTGATTTCTCGATCACTCAAGACGAAGGAGATCTTTGGATTCTGGAGGGTTTTTTGAGACGTTGTGGAAATTATAAAAAAGGAACCCATAAAAACAAGTTTTCAATGTAACTCTTTCTTTTTCTCATGTTCTCGGTTAATTTTATTGAATAAAATATTAAAATGAAAAATCACCTTCAACCTTCAGTTTTCATGACACTGAAAATTGAAGTTTGTTTACATTTTGATTGAGTTACAAAAACTTATGAACTTAAAACTCACTGAAACTCATCAATCCAGTCATGTCATGTCAATCCAGCACTTCAATGTTTCGATGTCGTTTTATGTTTAACAGGGAAATCTTACTGTTCTATAACATTTCATGAATTTAATCACTGTTCTATAACATTTCATGAATTTAATCACTGTTCTATCACATTTCATGAATTTAATCACTAATTATCACTTTCGTTTTTCACTAAAAACTAAAATTTCAGATCTGGAATTCCGGTAGTTAATTTATCTAACTTTAACGGTGTTTTCATTTTTAAAATTTTCCCGGTAGAGTTGCCTGAGTTGCTCAGTTGGTGTTGCCAAAACATTTGTAAAGTTTTTAAAAACACTTGTAAGGTTTCCCATATTAAATTTCAAATTTTCGAAAATTTATAGTATAACTAACTTTTTCTTCGCGAAAATTTGATAAAATTAAATGTACGCCAGCATGAACTCGTGTGCAAAATTTCAGATCGATTGGATATCGGGAAGTGGGTTAAAAATCGATCTGAAATTTTGTCTCAAGAAAGAAAGCAAGAGCTCAAGAAGAGAATCGAAGTTAAAAGAAAGAGTTAAAAAATGCTTTCACTTCCTTGGAGGGTCAAAAGCCAAATTTCAATGTCATTCCAGTGTGTACAAACCAAGTTTCCACAAGCCAGATCTTTCTATTCAGCAAATAAAAAACAACCATGAAAATTTCCAATTGGGGAGACCCCTACCCAGGAGATACCATACATATATTGCACAATGAAAAGTAAATGGAAGAGTCATTAGCAGCGTTGTAAAAGGTGTCAAAAGTATATATGCATAGCTAAAAAATAGCTAAAAACAGCTAAAAATTTTGAAATTTATATTTATTAGCAGAATATTGCTCAAATAAAGTTTATTAACTATAAAATTGAACAATAAAAAATGTATGTACACAATTATGCTAAAAATGTAGGTACTTAAAATTAATTAAAATTGACTAGAAAAATCGATAAAAACTGCAAAAAAGCTAAAATTGCAAAACTTCTATTTAAATAGGTGATTATTATTTAGAATACGTTTTTTGCCATAAAATCAATAGCGTAATAATTTCTTAGCCCTCAAAAAGTTCAAATTTCACAACAATTTTAGATGATACAATACGATAATTTACGAAAATTCGCTCATACGATCATGCTGCATGACTGGAACTTTTTACATTATCTGTTCATCTGTTATGTAAGTTGCATATTTGGTCAACTGAGGCCGTATTTCCTAACTAAAATAATATTGGTAAACGCGATAAAAGTCAAGTTATTATGTCTAAAAAAACTACCATGCAGGAGAAAATGTAGGTACCTATAAAAAATACAGCATTGATATTGGCGTAAAGATCCTTTTTGGAAAATAAGCTACAGTCATTCTTACGCGGATGATCCGAAGTTGCCCTCAATAAATTGACAACGTTGAGTGACGGAGGAGTTGGGAGGTTGGACATAAAAACACGAGATAAACAAGAAATACCTCGGAGAAGAAAATATGTTGCAACTCGTCCAACGGCGGCGGTTGTCGATCGCCTAGAAGGACTTATAGAAAATGAATAAACCATTTTGAAAGACGTCGTCCTTTCAGTTTTTCAAGGATTCTAACGCAGAACGGATTTTATAGGCGTTGCGCAATCCATCGCGGACAAAGTAGAGGACATTCCAAGAGCGTTACGGAGAGCGAGTGGGACACACAGGATGTGTGTGTTGCTGTTGCATGAAATCAGCAGTGGGAGCAGGCTGCTTAAATTTACTATCTGCAGAGTTTAGAAACCGAAACCAAACAAGTTTGCGCATGCACATGGGTTACTATAATAAATTACAACTAAATCCGTAGATTACCATCCCGCCTAACCAAATTTGAACGAAATCGTGCCGATAGCAGATCATTAGAATTCGGGAATTCTAAGTTTGCACATGCGCATACGCTACTATTCGTTCGACAGCGATGAAAATCGCTTCCACCATCGATCCTTGAAAATGTCATAAAATTCGGACTAAAACTTAGTAGGTACTTACCTGTAGTTTCGGGCGTGACAAGGAATTACAAAGTGTTCTATTTAACTCTATTATAAATAAGTTGATTTACAAGTCCGAGTTTAGCAAACGAATGAATCTTTAATTTCTAACGTAAACACACGTTGCCACGGAACATGTCTGGCAACGACCATTAATTTAGCTCGAGTTTCCCAAAATCCCCCCTCTCAAACCGAGCTGGAGGTCGTCTAACCCGTGTAGGGGATTGAACTTCTGTTTCTATCCTTGTCGACAAGTCCTGGCGCAGAAGTCTTTCATATTCTGATGAATTCCTGTTCGTCGGTGATACATTCAGGTAAGGTAAGGTTTCATATGAAATCTGTTCCTTCTAACAATTCTCTTTTCCGTCTCTACGGTGTATGATCGCGGTTCCTCTCTAATCTCAATCACTTTACCATGTCGTCTGAGATCTGTGATCCATACATGGTCTCCAACCACCAAAGGCTTCAACTCTTTGACTCGATGTCGTCTGTCGTAATTATCTTTGTATTTCTTCCGATATTCCTCCTCTAGATGTTTAAGTAGGCTTAAATCTGTACATTCTTGTAGCAGGTAAGGGACCTGGGGTAGCGTATGCAACAGGGCGCTCAGAACCATCACCCTATTTTTGTAAAAGAACAGCTCCTATCCCCTGAAGGGAGGAATCGCAAGATATCTTTGTCTCTTGGTCGACATCATAAGAGGCTAAGCATGGAGCCTCAGCTAGCTATTTTTTAATCGTATTGAAAGCTTTCTGCTGAGCATCTCCCCATAACCAATAAATATTTGACTTCAACAACGCGTTCAGTGGCTGAATAGTTTCAGATTTTCGAGGGATAAACTTTGCCAGGAAGTTAATCATTCCCAGGAACCTCATCAATTTTGTCGGGAGAAATACCTTCAGAAGAAATGTGGTGTCCTAAAAATGTTATTGTTTCCCGAAAAACGTTTTGTCTTTGTTCAAGGTCATACCTGCCTCTTTGATTCTGTTCAGAACTTTACACACAATTTCGTCGTGCTCTTCACGCGTTTTACCCCAAATCTGTGAACGGATAAGTTGGATTGCCCATCCAGAATTTTATTATTACATTTTTGGAAATGTTCTGGGGCTGAGGAAATCCCAAAAGGAAGTTTTAAACATTTATAACGACCGAAAGGAGTGAGAAAGGTTGTGAGGTCCTGACTACAATCCGCTAGTGGAATCTGCCAAAATCCATAATTGGCATCTATTTTTGAGAAAAATTTTGCTCCAGACATTGCACTAAGAGAAGTCTCAACCTTAGGTATGGGATGGTATGGCCGTTTTACACTCTCATTGAGTTTGGTTAAATCTACACATATTCTTACTTTCCCAGAGGATTTTGGTACTACCACCATTGGGGAGCACCAATGCCTCCATGCAGGCCATTCAGTAGCAACAAACGAAAAAGCTCGAGGGCCCTCCACCTGGATGTGGGAGATACTGCGGTTGGCGTACCTAAAAGTTTCATTGACTTGATCTCCACGGTCCGCACTTGCTTGTCTGCAAGTTTTACTTTTCGGCATTTTTTTCCTTCTCTTATTTTTACACCTCAGCCACCATGTTCTATTTAACTCTATTATAAATAAGTTGATTTACAAGTCCGAGTTCAGCAAACGAATGAATCTTTAATTTCTAACGTAAACACACGTTGCCACGGAACATGTCTGGCAACGACCATTAATTTAGTTCGAGTTTCCCAACACAAAGTCAGACATAAGACAGACAGACAGGGGGCCGAAATTTATCAGCAAGCTCTGAAATGCAAAAGGCAAGTAGAAATTTTTAATTTGGAGGCCAACATTTTTGTACTTTTAGCACGAACACAAAGCTTCGCAATCTTTTCTCAGTGAAGGTGAACGAACTGCATCCACTCACATTTATATCCTCCATTATTTCTTTTCTTTTTCAAATTTTATTTTTCAATTTTTTATTTGAGCGAATTTCCGTAGAAAATGAAGCTATTGCAATGGCTCCAAAAATGTTGAAATCAAAATTTTTGAAAATGTTCTTCATTAAAATCCGTTTTGAGACATTCTGAAACGAATCCTTGAGTTTTCTGATTTTAAATTTTTTTAAATATATATATATATATATATATATATATATATATATATATATATATATATATAGAGATATATATATATATATATATATATATATTGTATATAATATGTGTCCTTCCAGATAATATTTCAAAAAAAGTTCTGCCAAAATCACTAAAAATAGCAAAAAACCGCAAATAATTTTTGATTATATATTTTTTAGCAGAATGTTGCTCAAATAAAGTTCATTAACTATAAAATTGAACATTAAAAAATGTATGTACCTACTAAATTATGCTTAAAAATGTACTTAACTTTCATTAAAATGTGCTAAGAATTCGATGAAAACTGCAAAAAAGTTAAAAAATCCAAAATCTGTTTTTGAATAGCAGATTACTATTTAGAATACGTTTTTTGTCATAAAAGTAATAGCTAACATTTTCTTCGCACTCAAACAGGTCAAATTTGAAAACAATTTAACATAGTATAATACGATAACTCACGAAAATTCGCTCATACGATCATGCTGCATGACTGGAACTTTTTCAAATGTGATTCTAGTAGACAGTTTAGCTACGCTCGGTTTGAATGTGTCTCAGATAATAGCATGTGTGGGTACCTACTGTTGGTAGTTCGCTTCAATTATTACCTGATCCATTAAAATATGGATGGACCAGTGAGTTTCTGCCAAGCGGTGTAGAAACCGAAACCATGAGGTTAGTATGAAGTTAGCTAAATATAAAACAAACAAAGCATTCAAAATTATTGAAATGAGAATACACGGCAAAACGGATGATAATTTCGTTTTCGTGATCGCATATTCTACCTACCACTGAATCAATTTCAACTACTGCAGACCGTCTAGTGCAAACCCATAAATATAGGTAGTCTTTTTAATGTTTTCACTGAGATTAGGTGTATGAAATCTGCGGAGGTTGGGTTCATCGCAACGTTTTAAAGTTTCCGCAAGCCCTGTGTTTATAACGAATTCAATCTATTATAGTTTGGCTGTAACAAGTTTATTTGTATCTCGAGTAATATAGTAGCGGTTTCAGAGTCAAACTTGACAATCTCTGAAAATGTTCAAGGGGATTCTGACCTAATGAAACTCATTGATCACCATCTAGGGTTAAACCCAAACTTCCCTAGAGGGACTGCAATGCTAATCGCTAAGTACTATACTTACCTACTTCAGAGTTTAAAATCTATTATCTGTGTGAAATATGTTCGGCACTGTTTCAATATTTCAACATTTTCCCAATGTACTTATTGTCAGTATAGATCAAGATTTTTTAGAATAAGTAATTCATCATCATAATTTATTATGTCTATCAAATCCAGTGGTAATTCAACGATAGTATTTAACGAAATGTATTTTCTGGTTGCAGATGAGGCGAGCAGTAGCTGACTGTCTGACTTTGCCTTACCACGATGACCGTTTCCTTCTTCGCTGGCTTGCAGGTCAGTCAAATTTATCAATAAGTAACTTTCTGATTACTCGGGCGTTGCCCCAGACGGAGTGCATAAATGACTTGATGTAAACTAGGCGACTTCGTACTCAGCTTAGGCTTACTCAGCTGATCAGGACGGAGTCCATCATTTCATTCCTCTAGTAATGTCCCAAAGAGTCTCATTATCAAATGGCAACTTCCTAGGGTGAACAGAAGGTAATTCACCTTACTCATTAAGGAGATTTTTAGCGAATTTTTGTAAAAAGCGAGGCTATTGCAATGGCTCCAAAAAAATTAAGGTACTTTTCCGTTATACCCCTCCAGTCAATTTGTCTTCAACACGCCCACCCGATGTTTCTAGGCATTCCTTCTTACTTAGATTACATATTTACGTAGAATTGGTGACAATTTCAAGCTGTGGGAAGCTTTTATATAAAAAAAAGAAGGAAAAAAGAATTGCCGTGTTTTCAGAAGTTGCCGATGTCGGTGAGGATTTGTTGAAACGAATTGGCGTGGTTGTGGTTTGATTGCCTCCACATGAATTCGCGCAAATAGATCAGAATGCTGCGTGTAGGTCGGCGGTCTGGATGCTCTCAAGCTCGCATCTCAAAAATACATCACATTCTGAAACGAATCCTTGAGTTTTCTGGACATTTTTTCATATGTATATAAATATTTTTTTAAATATATATATATATATATATATATATATATATATATATATATATATATATATATATATTGTATATAATATGTGTCCTTCCAGATAATATTTCAAAAAAAGTTCTGCCAAAATCACTAAAAATAGCAAAAAACCGCAAATAATTTTTGATTATATATCTTTTAGCAGACTTTTGCTCAAATAAAGTTCATTAACTATAAAATTGAACATTAAAAAATGTATGTACTAAATTATGCTGAAAAATGTACTTTCGAATAATTTTTTTCATTAAAATCCGTTTTGAGACATTCTGAGACTAGTAGTTGAAGACGCTTTTTTCACACACACACACACACACACACACACACACACACACACACACACACACACACACACACACACACACACACACACACACACACACACACACACACACACACACACACACACACACACACACACACACACATATACTCGTATATATATATATGTATATTTATATATATATATATTCCAGACAATAACTATCCTTAGGATTGAGATATAAATTCCGTTCTTGCGCCAAAAAACCAAGTTTTTCAAACGAAAGAATGAGTTCTCGTTGGCCAGCATATTTGGAGCACATATATTGGTCAAATTTCAAAAATGTACTATAACAAATCACTAAAATGGCTAAAAACGGCTAAAAATCGTTACATTTCTATTATTAGCAGAATTTTAGTTAAAAAAAGTTAATTAACAATGAAATAGAACATTAGAAAATGTATGCAGAAATTTATTGACAGACATGAAGTTCATTAATATTTTCCAAAATATGGACAAAAACTACAGATAAAGCTAAGAATCCAAATTTTGAGTTACATAATATCATTTAAAACGATTTTTTCACCATAAACTCGTCCTAAATTATAATTATCCTGCAATTCAAATGGAATGTTATATTTTCAGCATTTTTCTGCAATTTTCATCTATTTTTCGACAAATATTAATTAAATTTGAGTTCATTTTCGAGCATAAACTTTTGCATACATTTTTTATTCTCTAATTCATCGATGATTAACTTCTTTTTTTCAAATTCTTCAAATTTGCTACAAAAAAAGTTCATATTTATTTAGTTTATTTAGTTATATTTAACGGTTATTAGCCGTTTTAGCCATTTTTAGTGATTTTGTTAGCACATTTTTTGAAATTTGACCTATTTGATGTGCTCAAAAAATGCTGGCTAACGAACTCGTCCTTTCGTTTGGATAGCTTGATTTTTTGGCGAAAGGACGGCATTTTTATCTCAATCCTAAGGAGAGTTATTGTCTATAAGGACATACACACGCACACACTAATTATGTTACACACACACACTAGTTATGAATGTTGAATATTCTGCACCCCGTCGTAATGATGACAAGATGGCATGATGAACGGTCGGTAGTGAAATCAATATTGGTAAAATCAGTATTTAAAAAAAAAATCCTAATCCTCTCTTCTTCCATGCTTCTGCGGTCATAGGCAACAAATGATGAGAAAAAAGGTTAGGGTACTATTAGAGTGCTGCGCTCTATCTCGAGCTTCTCATGTTCGGAGCACCAGCGGGAGCCTCATTGCATTCCTTGTTAAATGACCTTTAACTACGCGTTATTGCGTACTGCGAGCAGGTGCGTGGCAGGAAGCGTCATTTTCCTGGTCCAGCGAGACGCCAGTGGCACGTGTCAACTGACAGGAAAACAGCGTTGAAATAAGAGGAATAGCCCTCCATATGACTTATACTCAAAGGTAGACGCAAATCGAGCTCCAAATGCAGAAGGATGACAATGTCATCAGTCATCAGGCGCTGGAGTAGACATTGCATGAGCGGCACTCTTCGAACATTTCCGCATTTCCGATCTTTATCACACACTCGAGATCACAGCCGGAAAAAAACCGTGGCTTTATTTATTTGGAATTTCTCCCTTGATGGGAAAAACAATAGATCATGGATATGTTTAGTACTTACCTACTGTTTTAGGTACTTTTCAGTTATAACCCCCCCAGTCAATTTGTCTTCAACACGCCCGCCCGATGTTTCTAGGCATTCCTTCTTACATAGATTACATATTTACTTAGAATTAGTGACAATTTCAAGCTGTGGGAAGAAATTATATTATTTAAAAAAAAAGAAGGAAAAAGTTCCACTATCTGCTTTACAAGCAGATACCATGTTACCTACATAAATATGGCTTCGATTGGGGATTTCATAAAGGTTGTCCTCGAGGGTCGTAAACAAATCCTTTAACTTTAAACAAATCCCTGGGCCGCATCCCGACTAATTCCGACAAAACAACGGTTTACTCATAGAAATGTTGAAAATAACTGTGGAGAGCACTACAATGAGTTGTTGTCAAGGGGATGAAAATGTTTCCTACGGAGTGGAGTAAATGATGCTATTGCTTTACGTTAAGAATATTGTAACCGGCTTATTAAAATTGTTTATAGTCCAATCAACTTAGTTTATAAATGTAGCCAGGTACGTAAGGAGGGGAAATTGGTAGCTTGAGATGTGAACATTTATCACATAAATCAAGCGCTTTCCAGCGAGTGGCGAACGATTTTTGTGCGATGAAAACTGCGGAAGTTCCATTCCCCTAGGCTGGGTTGTACGTGAAAAACACTGAAATTGTGATACAAATTTTGCATCACGGAAATTTTTGGTTGACCCCCCAGAGCAAAGACATATCCATGAAGAATTACCGTGTTTTCAGAAGTTGCCGATGTCGGTGAGGATTTGTTGAAACTAATTGGCGGTGGTTTGACTGCCTCCACATGAATTCGCACTAGTAGAATGCACATGAATTCGCACAAATAGATCAGAATGCTGTGTATAGGTTGGTGGTCTGGATGCTCGCAAGCTCGCATCTCAAAATTACATAACATCAAGTAGTGAATCCCTTAGTAAAAATACAGATTAGTTGGACACGTAGGTCAGAATGATGTGTATACTTTGGCGGTCTGGATGCTTGCAAGCTCGCATCTCAAAAATACATCTTAATATAACACAACATAAGTAAGAAGTAGATAAATGGTCTAGGGATGGGGGGGGGGGGTATAACGGAAAAGTATCCTGTATTATAAGTACCTGCTCCTCAATGTATACCTACCATGTAGTGCCTTCTTTTCACATTATTATTTCATTATGGTTACTAAGAAATATTAGTTTATAACTTAGCTTGATAAATCATCTTTCCTTGGCACTACAATGGATTAGAGATTATGGGTGTTGTGATAAAATGAGAGCATTCCAAAAAGTGGCGAACGATTTTCCTGCTATGATAACTAGGGAGTTACACTTCGCTAGTAACGCATTGGTTGTTCGTGAAAATCAATAGAAAATAAAGCTTCCTGTACACGTTACGCGCTAAAAAAAAGTTATACAATTTTGGTTTATTATTTCCAATAATAAGCCTTTGTAATAGTATAGGGAAAAAAGTGTATTTTTTCTCAAAGTTTGTCACTTTACGTTTCAAGGTGCATAGAATCCAAAATTGCAATGTCCGTCCGCCGTCCAGGCACATGGATTCCACTTGGGGTCTTGTTGTTCCTACACTCTGGCCAGCCCGATCGCTTCAGACGCATCAATGCTATGAACCAAAAATGGGCCAAAAACGAGCTTATTTTCCGCATATTTTTCCTCATACATAAGGTTTTCTATTTCTATTGATTTTCACGTACAACCAATGCGTTACTAGCGAAGTTTAACTCCCTTAGTTTTCAAAGCAGGAAAATCGTTCGCCACTCTTTGGAATGCTTTCATTTTATCACATCTCATGATCCCTAATCCATTGTAGTGTCAAGGAAAGCTGATTTATTTCGATAAGTTATAAGCTAATATTGCTAAGTAACCATAATGAACTAATAATGTGAAAAGAAGAACGGTACTAGTGCATTATAGGGCCTGAAGGTTCGATTATTGAGATAATCGAAATATGCGATTATGTATCGATTAGTAGGTACACATTCGATATTCCGCCGTTTTCCAGCGGTTTTATAATTTCTACTGTTTTTTCATTTTTCATTTTAACTGGTAGGAATCAATCATTTCTAATTTCTACTGTTTCTAGTGTTTTTTCATTTCTACTGTAGGGTTAGGTAGGGATTGAGTACTTGATGTTATGTATTTTTGAGATGCGAGCTTGCGAGCATCCAGACCACCAAACTATACACTTCATTCTGATCTACATGTCCACTAATCTGCATTTTTACTAAGGGATTGATTACTTGATGTTATGTATTTTCGAGATGCGAGTTTGCGATCATCCAGACCACTAAACTATAC
The DNA here is from genome assembly GCA_030762985.1 of Adelphocoris suturalis. Classification (NCBI taxonomy): domain Eukaryota; kingdom Metazoa; phylum Arthropoda; class Insecta; order Hemiptera; family Miridae; genus Adelphocoris; species Adelphocoris suturalis. The sequence goes on along the minus strand of CM061041.1, from coordinate 68,909,752 downwards.
ACTTCATTCTAATCTACATTTCCAACGAATCTGCATTTTTGTGGTTGCGTAAACCAACCGCATTTTGTGGTTGCTCGTGCACAACACTTCGGTCGGTATGACGCGGACTTTTTGTAAAAACCGAGCTGCAGTGGATTCACTATTGCCATCGCGCACGAGAGATTTGAAAGATATAAAAAACATGATTCGACGAGAAAACAACAGTTAATACGACAACTAGAAAAACGACTGTCCGTAAAGCAAATATGGCCGGCGTCCGGGAAAAGGACGAAACCTCGAACGGAGCACAATCGATACATAATCGCATATTTCGATTATCTCAATAATCGAACCTTCCGGCCCTATAATGGACTAGTACCCGAAGTACTTGTAAGCAGTAGGTACTAGACTATTGCAATTATTGGGTCCTTTATAATTAGCTGATTGAGCTAAAATCACTCCTGTTCATCCTAGGAAGTCGAGGTTTGATAGGGAGACTCCCTGGGACATGAGAGTGAGAGGGGGGGAGGAGAGAGAGAGTGTGTGTGTGTGTATTATACTCAAGAGTGTACACATACAGGAACATAATAAGAAAATACTTTTTGAATATTTTAGCTTGTCGATAGGCAGAGCCTGTGTTGACAATCTCGAGTCCCATTCGAATCCAAATTTGGTTCGACCAAAAACATTTTTGTACAACACAATTCTCACCTAGATAGACAACGTTTTAAGAATGTATAACAGGCAGTATCGTTAACGTATAACAATCACATATTCGGGAAAGATGGTGTAGTAATAACAAAAAGACGTAAACTATAATCAACAATGCTCATACAAATGAGGTTTAATGGACGTTTACGCTATTGAGAATATCATCAGCATTCGCTGGCCCCAAACCAATGAGCCAGGTAAAGATGAGCCTCTTGAAGGCGGAACGCGAATAATTAGATAGACAGGCATGGAATTAAAGATCAGATAAATCAAATATTGAGGGCTTCTAGAAGTGAGGGTCAGATTAATTCTGGGGTTGACAACATTCTGTAGAAATCAGTAACGGGTGGGGTAAGAATGAACGTGAGGGCTATTTCCAAAAATTAGGAATCGATTCAGATTGAAAAGATTAGCTCATTCTTACTCAGCTGAGTGAGCTGAATTGTCTCCTGTTTTCAAATACCCTAGCTAAAAGACATATCCGTGTCAATAAAACACTGTTGAAATTATCGACAGGTAGGCCGTGTTAGGTAGTGTTGTGAAGGTCTGTGGCGGCGGTTTCGTTTCTGTCTATCTGTCAGACGAAATGGGGTTAACGACTTCCCCACTAACGGAGGCTGCTCAGTCCGTGTGTTTGTGGCTAATCTATAAAAAAAAATAGGATGCAGCCGCAATCGTTCTAGTAATGTAGGTACAGGTGGGTACCAACAGCGGTCCGAAGTGGCCGAAAAAGTCCGTGGGTACAGATGATGAGCGGTCTTGAGCCTTCATATAAGTTTACAGTTACTTTTCTTTCCTTGTTACGTTGTAGGGACCGTAGATTACCTACCTGATTTTGGTCGTGTGCGGAAATTCGTTGACCACAATCCGGCTCTGAAGGTGAATTCCGTTTGATCGCCCTTTGCCATGTTTTGCTCTGCGTTTTATTCTTGCGGCTTCAATGTAAGTCAGTATATAAGCACCTATTCTATGAATGTAGCTAGGCAGAACAATTACCTTACCACTTGCCCGCAGGGTTGCCAGGTGGTATGGGGCATAAAATCGGACACTAAGATCATCAGACTAAAAATACTCATTTAAACATCAAATGGTTGTAAGCCATGGAGTTATTGATATGCATTTTCATATTATATATATTAATATTATTTTATTTTTATATTTTTTATTTAGGTCCCTGCCTAATGGGCTTAATGTTTATATTATCTAAACTTTCCTATAAATATCACTTTCCGACTGTAATGGGTGAATTCAGATAAGTTGAAATAATTTTGAGTTAAACTAGTTCGAAAATTAATGCAGTAGAACACCCTCATTCTCTATCTCAATCTTCAATCATATTCGAGATATAATCAAGATTTTTAAAAGAGTTTTTCAGATAAACCACTTTCGTTTTGCATTGAAACCAAATTTATTCAACTCAACCGACTTTGATTTTCGATCATTTTCTCGAAATTAGCGCTGAATTTTCCAATAGAATTGTGTGTTTTGATTCTCGAAAAATACCACCTAGGTAAATATCATACCACCAGCCGAAACTTGCACTGTTTTTAGAAATCCTTGAAACTTCAAGTTTTACTTGCCTAAAAACATGCAGAAGATTGTCAAATATCAGCTGTCTCAAGTATAAGATTTTGAAGGTTTGACCAACATTGTCATTTCGTTTCAATTTGGTAGATTGGTAGAATCGTTTCGATTTTAGCTGGATTTTGAAAAAACGTGGTCTCAGATGTGGCAAGGGGTGTAAAAGGTATGTTACTATGATCTCAATCATTTCCAGGTTGACGAATACAGTCGACACTTCTCACTAGAGAAGGAGCGTGGTCAAAATCCCAAAAAACCGGACATTTAGCGTTCAGAGCAATTTTCGCCCGGACACCTTAATAAAAAACCGGACTGTCCGGGCCAAAACCGGACACCTGGCAACCCTGCTTGCCCATCAAATCTCAAAAACCACTTTCCTAACATGTATTTAACCTGCAGGGCTAAATATTTCAAAAATGGAATTTTTTTTTATCCTGACTACCAGAAAATTTGACGAAATAGCCATTCAAAAAATCTGGTGCGAGGCTTCACACTACTTTCCTTAATTATATTCATTTTACATGGATGCTACAGGCTGTCTACAGGTCACGGATTCCCGGAAAAGTCACAGATTTTAATATACAAGTCACCGATTTTTATGGCGTCGGTAACCAAATAATCATAATAATAATGCCAGTACCGGGATTCACAAAACATACGAAAGAATCAATTAGATTTTTGAATCTACATAGTACTGACTAGTGATAAGTTGTAATAAAAATGGAATATGCTGATGTGGGCCTAATTGCACTAATCACTATTGCAGAATTTCAAAACTAAGGTAAGAATTCCTTTTAAAATCTATAATATTAAATATTTTGTACATTGCATTTTAATAATGTCCTATAAGTAGTCTTAGACTTCTGTACTTTATAAGTAGGCTAGAATCAATAAAAAAGTTATGAAGATCTGATTTTACATAGGCGACTCATGATTACAGTAGGTAGGTCTACTGGTAAGTATTTCGGGACGATATTCCGAAAGAAATTAAAGCCTGTTAAAGGTCACCGATTTTTGAAATTTAAAACCCCAAAAGTCCCCGATTTTTATTTTATAGATCTAGTAGACACCCTGTGCTATCATGATGGATCACATCTTAAGGATGGAGTTGTCTTATTCGAATGTTTGATTTTCAAGTATAGGACTCCATTTACTTATTAATTAGTCCAGACGTTTCTTCAGGTCGCTGTCAGTAAGAGACCGATGAACACCGATTCTATGACTTCCTGTATTTACGTTCCGGGTGAGTAGGAAAGTGATAACTGTCTTCTAACCATCCCTAAAAATTGCAACAAGCTCCTGGTTTGGCAGAACATTAAACATCAATAGAGCAAATTCAACATTGAAAACTCTTGCTCACCTGATTTGTTGAAGTTCGAATCAATTTGAAAAGCCACCTCAATTTCTGTTTTCGTACAAAAACTCGTTGTTATTTTAAATGTTTGCTGCGGTAAGTGGGGTAATTAAAAATTAAAGTAAAGTCAAATTTTCAAGATGTTTTCTATATCCTATTTTACGAGAATTTAAGAAGCTATTCTACCCATCAAACTCTTCGATAATATTTAGCCAATAAGCTGTATAATACTGCACTTTATAGTTTGTATGTTACCCTCACTCCAAGCAGCGACTTCGCTCGATATGGAAATCCCTAATCGCTCCACAGCATTTCAAGGCTTATTGCAAACTAGCCGCTCCGGCTCGCTACGCTCGCCTCCACGTCCAGCCAGGGGGCAAGCCCCCCGGACCCCCCATTAAATTGCTCGCTTCGCTCGCAAAGTGTGGCTGTATACATGCGATGTATTACAATTGAAACATGTAGGGGATGCTGCTCGCTTCGCTCGCTTGAGGAAGTTATACTGCCCACCCAACTTGGCAGACGTTTTTTTCCTGTTGGAAATTCTTACAAACAAATTAAATCTTATGAAACTACGTGGAACCACAAAAAGTTTATTCGGGGATGTTGCTCGCTTCGCTCGCAAGGTATTGCTGTATATTTGTAGGAAAAAACCCGTATTCATTCCGTTGAAATGAGTCATCGAGTCCCTTCAAGACGTAAGTGCGTAGGCCTGGCTTGCAACATTGTGAAACGGGCGGCGATCTCGATTAAAAATGTCATTTTAAACACTTCGCCTCGCTTACTCTCGCATTTCGACCAACTTCCCGTCACTTTTTTCGATATCCGATTTCGGATTCATATTCGTCGGGATCAAACCTTTAACCGAAAACCGTTCCGAAAAACGGACCTTTACGGGGTATATTTAAACGGGAAAAAACGTAGCTTTTCGTCGGACTTTTCGAGAAAACGGGTCCGTACTCTCGCATTTTTTTGACGCATTTCCCGATACTTTTTTCGCGATCCGATTGCGCCGTTGTCTTCCTCGTTCAAAAACCTACGAAATCGGTATTTTTCCGGAATTTTCAAGGCCGATTAGAGGGGTAGAGGAAGCGGGGAAGTCCAAAAAGCGCACATTAATTCTTACTTCGACCCCTCTCCCGCCCTACGGCCCATGGTTTGGGTGGGTTTAGAAAATTTTAAATTCGCTTATGCCCCCTTTCGGAAAATCCCAAGAAGATCCCATCCACTCGTAGAATCCCCCCACTCAGCCGTTTGGCCGTGCATAGACCCGACAGACAGACAGACAGACAGACGGAGTTTCATTCTTATAAATAGTATAAATGTATTCCCCCGTTCTTGCAATTAGCCTGTGGATTTTCCACTTCACATTTGTTCGTTGGCATCGTGTTTGATTTAGGTATGTCATGATTATTTTACTTTCATTATTTCCCCCGTCATGCAGTAATGATTGATTATGCGATCTTGGCTTAATGCGGGAATATTTCTTTTAAATTATTTTATTGAATTATACCAAAAGGAACCAAGTATCTGGAACCCCCAAGATATTTCTCGTAAAGATACGAACAAAGTGGGCAATACATTTTTCCATTCTTATTACCACTGAATAAATAATATTGAATTTTAAACTTCGGGTTTATTTATGTGATATAAATTATTATATGAGTTTCTATTATAATTTAAAAAAAGTGTCGGTCGGGGAAAAAAGTGTCGCGAAAAATTCCTTGACCCCCAGCCAAAAGACATATCCATGTCAAAAGAAAATCCACTGATTAAAGTGTGAATCAAGCATTTTAATTTCTCCCTTCATGGGAAAAACAAAAGATCATGGATATGTCTGGTACCTACTGCTTACCAGTTGGTACCTACTACTCAAATGTATACCAACCATGTAGTGCCTTCTTTTCACAAGATTATTCTACCTATTATGGTTACAAAACAATATTAGTTTTTTACTTAGAGTGATAAATCAGCATTCCTTGACACTACAATGGCTTAGAGGTCATGAAATGTCGTGGTAAAATGAGAGCATTCCAAAAAGTGGCGAACGATTTTCCTACTATGAAAACTATGGGAGTTACTCTTCCCTAGTAACGCCTTGGTTGTACGTGAAAATCAATAGAAAATGTGCGGGTCGGGAAAAAAAGTGTCGGTCGGGAAAAAAAGTGTCGGTCGAGAAAAAAAAGTGTCGCGAAAAATTCCTTGACCCCCGGCCAAAAGACATACCTATCCATGTCAAAATTGGCTCAAATAAACAAACCAAGTACTTTATTTCCGAATGTAAACATTGTGTTTATATTTACTTGTTGATTTGTTTCCAAGTCCACGATTTGTTCCTCCAAGTATCACGATGTTCAGTATAAGTTGGTAGATATCTATACCTGTTTATTTTTGCTAGATTATGAGGGAAACGTATTGAAAATCCTAAAAATGAATGGTTAGGAACTGGATTTAAATTACTATTCGTGAATAAAATGCAACGGGTTTCACCTGGTTTTAAAGATGATAGATTCATTTTATTCATTTATTTAAATCAATCGTAATAATTTACCACCAATGCAATGTGATAGACAAGGTTGGAGTCTAGATATTGATTTTTAAAGAGAAAAGTATTATTATTATTTTATTTATATTTATTTTTTTTTTTTATGTGAAGTATAAACAAGATCTAGTCATGATCGTATGAGCTAATTTTCGTATCATATTGTTGATGTTAAATTACCTACCTACTTAGGGTGCTAAGAACTTGTAAACTTTAAATTTCTTGGCAAAAGAATTTATTCTAAATAATATTCTGTTTATTCAAACAAAGATTTTGATATTTTGGTACCTATTTTTTCTAAGTTTCTATCAATTTTTTAAGCACATATTTATCCTAGGTGTACTTAGTGTCTGGTCACATTATGCACCGTTTTGGTTATAAAAGAGCTGACACCCCGCTACCTTTTATTTATGTCAGATTAAACACTGATCAGGAACTCACCACACTTGCTGCTTCCGAGTCTACTTTTAGGTAGCGGAAGCATTGTTTTCACTTTCGGAAGATGGAAAAATTATTGTTTACCTACAAATTCAAATTTTCCACTCGCATTTTACGTTCTAGACAACTTTGAACAACTTTCATTCCGTGTATATATGTGTGTGTGTGTGTGCGCGCGCGCGTCCGTAAATCCTTGTAGCAGGCTTAATTCTCACAATTCTTAACCAATTATAAAGACATTTTCAGGGATTCTGCGGGTTAAGGTGTAGATAGTCCTCTATAAGTTTTGTTGTTCACAAATTGTCACTTCTCTATACATGCGCAAACGTAAATTCCATCAAGTATCATTTTCTCACGCCCTGTCGTACAATCTCGCTCAAATTTGGAGGATAGTTTAGAGACGACGATTTAAATTTTGTATATCAATTTCAAAATCATCATCTCATTTAGTAGCCCCTGCGCAAGCCCAAATGTGGAATCCTTGTAAAAAGCTTATTTTTTAAAGTTTTTATCTGATTTTGATAAATTTTCAGGGAATGTGCGGGTAGGTTGCAAATGGTCCCATATCAGTCTCATACTACCAAATCAATACTTCACTCTGCGCATGCGCAAACGTAAATTCCATCTAGCAACATTTTCTCTCGCCCTAGTCGTCCGATCTCGCTCAAATTTAGTGGATAGTTGGGTAGAGACGATATGATCTACCCAAATCCATTTCAACACGATTGTGTCATTAGTAGCTGCTGTCCATGCGCGAATGTGTAATCCTAGTAAGAAGCTTAAATTCTACCATTTTCATCCGATTTTCATGACATTCCCCTGCTCATTTCATTTTTCTCAAATCATTACATCATACTGCGCATGCGCAAACGTAAATTACTTTAATCTTCATTTTCCTGTTTCCTAATTTACCGATTTTCCCGTTTTCGCCAGGTACCTACATCTCGTATTTCTATTTTCCGCTATGGATTTTTTAAGGATCATTTAAAACATTTCAATGATCTATGCATTCGTGTCACGCATACGAGGAAGCAATGTGTCACACACAATGCGGAAGACGTTTTTTCTATTCCACAGTCCCTAAGAAACTACATTTCAGATGTCAGAATCCCAGTTGAAAAACCTGATACATGATTCCAAAGCTTACGATGGTGCCGCCAGTCTCTTTACAATATCCTTATCCCTAACGGCATAGTCATTGCGTGAAATAAAATGAAGGAAGCAAAATGGAAAGCGTGTTGAATCTTGGACCAGAACGCTTATATTCACCACTGCCTCGCTCGAGTTCCCCTACCTACGTCACCTACTTCCCCTTACCAAGTCTCCTTCCTCACAATGTGGGTACCTACCTACCAACCTACCAGCTAGAAGAGTTACGTTTCGCTCTCGCATTCGGTTACCATTTGATTCGCTCTCAATAGCGCAGATCTATTTATGCTGAATTGCGATTCGTCTTGCTTACGTCGAAACGTGTCAGAGGTGGCGCGGAAAGAGTTTCGTTTGAAGTTTTTACAATAGTTGAGAAGTTGGTTGGACCAAAAACGTCTTCCAAGTAGGGTGGCCAGTAAAACTTTCTTGTTACATGGTCATATAGAATTGATTGAAAGATATAATTAAGATGAAATTTTCAGGCATTATGCGGACCCCCTATACGGTCCCATATGAGTTTCATCACCGTTGGTATCAATAAGAGCATATGCGCATGCGCAAACGTGGTTTTATTGGAATGCCTATTTCATCCGATCCAACAGCCCATCTTCGCTCAATATTGAATGGCAGTTGTGATCTCAAAGTGATCTGATCCCTTATGATTTTCATAATGGTTGAATCAATATTAGCCACCACGCATGCGCAGACTTATGATTCATTGTAAGAGGCATGACTCCTGAACTATTGGGCTAATTTTGATGACATCTTCAGAGATTGTGCGGGTTAGACCCTAGACAGTTTTCTACAAGTTTTTCATCACTGTAGGATCAATTGAAGCGTGTGCGCATGCGCAAACGTGAATTTATTGAAACATCTATTTTTCCTTTCTAATTGCCCGAATTCACTCAAAATCTAAGGGTAGTTGTGGAATGGTCTGGTGGTGGAGTGATGGAAGGGTGGTGGTGGGATGGCACATCATCGCAATCGGACCAGTACTGGCTACTGCGCATGCGCAACCGTAAAGTATGTTGTCAGATGCATAAATCTGTCGCAGTTACATGGACTGTCTAAGGTCTGACCCACTAAATTTAATCAAAATTAGCCCAATAGTTAGTATTGGGCTAATTTTGATGAAATTTCCACGAATTGTGTGGGTTAGACCCTAGACAGTCCACCATGAGTTTCATCACAGTCAAATGAATAGGAGCGTGTGCGCATGTGCAAACGTTAATTTCTTGAATCGCCTATTGCTCCTGACCTGATGATTTAATCTCACTCATAGGGTACCTCCTACTTGTGGTACGGTGGGGTATGGTCTCAATGTAACAAATGAACTTCTTCGCGAATGGATTTGTTATGAGCACTGCGCATGCGCAAGCATAGGTATAATTCTTCATTGTCAGAAGGTGCAAAAATCAGAAGTGGTTTGGCCAGTTACTGTATACATTTTCAGGATTGAGAAGGTTGAGGGAGGGTTGAGTAGTCCTGGTCCTGGTAAGTTGATCGCTATCGTATGGTACCAGCGTGTTCACATACCGAAACGACAAATTAATTCGATTCATCATTTTTGGTCAGTAATTAATATCTACCTATATAAGTATGTCATCGATACTATATGTGAGGGAGCTATGCCTACTGATTTTGAATATAGGTATCCCATGTCCCAGTAGTACCTAAAACAGCTTAATTTTTCCTGAAATCAAGGTTTTATCTTATTTTTCCATCTCTTGGCCATGTAACTACATCATGCATATTATATTTATTTTATTTACGGCCTCAGTACTTATGTTGTAAATAAACATTCTGTTCTCTTCCACTGCCTATCCAAAAGTAGAACTATTACTGCTGTACACATCCGAAAAACTGCGTAATTTAGTGCACGTACATGCACACATGAACTGTGATCATCACTGCTTACGATAAATTCAATTCAATTTACCAATTGTAGTTTACGAATTTAGTTTACATAGGTTCATAAATATGTAACAATCAGCGAGAGCTCGACACGACAAATCTCTCCCCTTCTACTATCTCCTCTGTATACACCTCAGACGCGAAATATTTCGCGATTTATACGGACGCTAAGTTGATATATGTGGTCTGAAAAAACAACAATTCGACAGTGGCGCTGTGCGGAATTTTCGTGAATTAAACCTATACAAAAATTGAATGATATATCGGCTCAACTACCGCAATGATATATATATATATATATATATATATATATATATATATATATATATATATATTTTATGACTGTTTTGGAATAAAAGTCTTGAAAAAATGAAACCCCACGAAAACAAGAGACTGCTTCACGAATAAGAAAAAGCACAGCAACGTTTTGGGTGCCTACGATCCTCCAGGCCTCAACATAAAACGATGAAACTGAATCCAAAATTACCGAAATTCCTTGTCAACGTTGTCAACAAATTCCCTACAGTTAATCAATTTCTTTGTTAGTTTGAAAAAGGCAAAAAGCCGAAATATAAAAAATAGTTTTGTGACGTGAATGCGAAAATGATTTCTGTTATCTTTTCTAATTTTGTGATTGTAATCAAGCTCTTATAGAGTAATTTTCAATAAGTTATATAAAATATATATATTGTTAAGCTCTATGATTCGTTTCAGAATGCCTCAAAACGGAATTCAATGGAGAAATTTTTCAACATTTTTATTTTAAAATTTTCAGAGCCATTGCAATAATTAATTTTTTACGAAAATTCGCTAAAATACAAAAAAAAAAATTGAATCCCAGAATATGATTTAAAACGAGTTTTTCGGTCATAAAAATTGGTAGTGCACAATATTTTGCACTCGAAGTGCTAAATTTCAAAACAGTGTAACATCATATAATAACACGACCATGCTGCATGCCTGGAACTTCGACACTTCCAACTTGGTACGAGTATTAGGCTTTTATTTCTGCATGAATATAATGACAGGAAGCTTCCGCAACCTTGGGCGAGTAGGAAGCTGTAGGGTTCACCTTGAGAAGTAAAATGAAGTTTTCACGCATCAAGAACGTGTCAACTAATGGAAAATAATAATTGATCTTCGCGTACGTCGTTTCATTGATTAATAGATGCTCAAAGATGCAATTAGGCAAATGACTTACGGTACATTTACCTGCATAATAACGTTTCTTTATTCGGACGGCAGATTATAACAAGCTTTATAAAAAGACCTTCTGTCTGCCTTTTCAATGCTACGCCCAAACATGCGTTTTTTTTTTTTTAAATCGAAATTCCTCAAAAATTGATATTTAACTCAACTCCCCTAGTAGATCACCTCAGTAAGTGTGGTATTAAAGTCAACATAGGCATTAAGAATCCAAACAATATCACATCCACTAAGTCCTCATGTTTTTCAGTGAAATTTTGTTTGAAGAACTGCAATGAAATATGTCCATGTTCTGCTTACGTTTCCAGAAAATGTAGTTACAGAGAGTAGTTAACTACTAACTAGTAGTTAGGTAATCAAAATTAGTAGTTTACTACTTTTTTGGCAACTACTAGTTCGTAGTTGAAAAAATTAACTACTGACTAAAAATCACTAAGACAGTAGTTGCTCCATCCAACTACTAACCACTAGTTTGTAGTTGCTCTGTGCAACTACTCAACTAGTAGTTCTTTATAGTTGAAAATGTAGTTAATTGCTGAAATTATTATCTACTTACCAACTCTGATTTTTGCATTGCTCAAGACCACAAATGGCCTTTGTTCTAAATCACCCGATGTTCAATACTCTCTCAGTTGACAACGCCGACGATCAGCATTCCTTCAGATGTAAATAGATTATACGTCAGGTAGTGATATATTGTTAGGTATCTACTCACGCATATTATATTCCGTTGCTTCACGCTATTATTAATTAGGTACTTTTTCATTTTTTTGCAGCAAGAAACTACGACCCAGTGGCCGCAGAGAAGATGTTGAGAGCAGTAAGTATCTCCTGTGATGATTAATAAGCGATCACAAACGAATTGAAAAAGTCCAGTCATGCAGCATGACCCCATGAGCAAATTTTTGAAGAAATCTTAGACATTTCAGTCGCTATTGATCGTGTTGAGAAATTTTAGTTTATGATTTTAATAGACAAACATGGAATCAAATTATTAACACATGCACAGAGTAAACTCATCAGTTGTGATTACATTTATTTATTTATTTATTTTTTAAAGCACCTACCTACTATCTACGTTTTAAACAGCATGGTTCTAGGATTGGTTATACAGGGATACTTCCATAAGAGTAGTTCAATCTGAATTTGGACAATGTTTCATGCAAATATTACCGATTTTTACAACTAGCGAACGGCATTATTTCGATTTTTGACTGATTTTTCAACTTTGAAATTTTTGAAAACTTGATACATATTCTTATAGGAAATTTTACGCTGATTCCGAATATACCACATGTTAGTATGCTGAAAAAATTATTTCGCACAACAAATCGCAACAAACAGGCTATTTTGACATTTTTGACTACATTTTTGAAAATTTCAACCCGAAGATATAATCCGATCATGCTGGCCAACGAACTTGAACTTTCGTTTTGTGTCCTTAACATTTTAAAATTTGTTTGAAGTTTCTAGCACAATTCTACGGACAGTTATCGTCTGGAATGACACATACATACATACATACATATATACATACATACATATATACATACATACATATATACATACATACATATATACATACATACATATATACATACATACATATATACATACATACATATATACATACATACATATATACATACATACATATATACATACATACATATATACATATATACATACATCCATATCAGGCACGTAGCCAGGATTTTGCCTTGGGGAGGGTCCAGATCCCCCCCACCCTCACCGGCTCTCTTCCCATTTCAATAAATTTTAAAATACGAATTTTAAGTCACAGGAGAAGAAATGTTTTACAAACATGATGAAATACTATCTTTAATAAGGCAAAAATATTTAATAGGTAGGTACATAATAAGGATTTTAGGTGACAGTTAAAACAATTTTTTACAATCATGATAAATCTTGATCTTTATACAACAATAAAAGTTCAATTTTTAGGTATTTAGTTGATCATAAAATGTTTATAGTAAGATTTTTCTGTTTGCTTTTAAAGACATCAAATCCAGCACGTTATCAGCCGCGAACTACAGTGGATAATGAATTGACATCATGGTCAAATGAGAAAGGCGTTCGTTACCCATCTTATTTCTAAGGTATTTTTCTAATCTTAATTTCTAAGGTACTGCAGGATCCCGTAAAGTAAAAGTTAGGAAGACATCTAGGAACATTCTCCCCGTAGGATATTGTGAGGAGTGTGGGGCGGAATATAGAACCCCGTGACGCACATAGGATAGATAAATTTCCCATAGACTGCAAGATCCCATGAAGTAAATTTATGAATTTTCTAATCCCGGAACGGATGGTGATGTGTTTTGTGAATTTCCGCTCTGCAAGAAAATCAATTTTCGAAGCGTTAGATCGCGGGTTTTTTTTTTTTTTTTTTTTTTTTTTTTTTTTTTTTTTTTTACCGAAAACCGATGGAAAACGTACCAGACAGGTTCACACTACCAGTCATACTTCTTCAAATTCCTACTTCGAAGTTGAGTGCCAAATTCTAATTAGCAGAACCTATGAGTATTTTAAAAATAATATCTGAAGAATTTCACATCAGACGAATATTCTCTGTTGGTAGTTCGTGCTAGTGAAATAATAGATACTACCCTAAGCATGAATAATTTATTAATTCATCAAACATTTCGGGGGGGGTCCGGACCCCATGGACCCCCCCTCTGGCTACGTGCCTGCATACATACATAAAAAAATGCGTTAAACTTCAGAATATGATTCAGAATAGCCTGAAACGGATTTCTGCATAAAATTTTTTCAAAAATTCACATTCTACAAATTTTGAGGCGAGAGCAATAGCTTAATTTTCTTAAAAAATTCGCTAATAACAACCACCCATACTTTGGCTACATTTATTCACTAAACTATTATTGTTGTTGATACTTACAGAACCTTTTTTAAGCCTAATTTTCCTAGAACTTTTTCCAAGCTAACATTCCTAGAACTGTCCTGATACAGGATCCATCATCATACATAATGTGCAGTTGACTTAGAAATATTATCAAAGGGGATGAGGTGGGGCAAGGAGGTTCCCGGGGCAAGTGGTTCGCCTAGCAATATTTTCTATTCTAGTCACTCCAGAATATTATAATATTGTCCGTATTCTAATTACGAACTGTAATAAGTTTTTTTGTTGAGAAGGAATCATATAGATTCATAACTGGTGTTTGAAAAATACATGTTGTTTTCCAGTTTAACTAGAAAGTCGAGGTGAAGGTGTGCATCTTTCAAGTCTAATTTCATGATTATGTTAGTTGGATTTCATGAATATACATTGTTTTGTAATGGACTAAGAGCCTGCTGCGTTGTTTACAGCGCCGACCCCGTCCAATACATGTTGCTCTGCTATTTGGTAGTGTTTGTGCACCGTGCTATTCTAGGCAATGACACTGCAGATAAACTAACACGCCCTATAAAGCTCAGCTAGTTAATATATTGAGTGGTCTTATTTCTTAATGGATGAATAGGAATGTACTATGGTAAAATCAGTGACTAAATTAGTGATATTTGTGAATAGGAACGTTGAATGAAAATAGATAAATACGTTTAACTAGTATATTGAAAGTGAGATAACGTTGGATAGGTATGTGTAGGTACAAATATTGGTTTTCCTACCTATGTAGCCACTTTTTGTATGAGAATAGATACATATATGAATAGTTAGTAGAATAGTTAGGTAAATATATGAGCTGACTAGGAGTAAAGCAGGGACATAAAGTAAAATGGTATCTCTGTTCCCAAAGTTCAATCCCAAAGATAAGTGTAAAATTCGAAGGCCAACTCCAGATAGATAGGTAGGAAGAAGGATGGTGATAGGTAGCCAAAAAGAGCCCAGAAGATAAAGATGAAATTACAGATGTAGGTAAAGATAGGTACGATCTCACCCAGTTATGTTGAGCTGGTGATCAAGCAGCAGAAAACAATGTTGTGAAAGGCGCCACCAACCAAGTGTTGAATTGTGGTGATACATCCAATTGATGGCAACCCAGATGGCTTCTGGAAAGTATGTCCTAGTTCCACTGATTTGGTGAAGGAATTAGGTGAAAATACTTTAACCCCTTTAGAACCAACGCACCCTATAGTGACCATGAACTTTCTAGGGCTCCAGCACCCATGTACTTCAAGCCTTCTCGAATCTTCTTTTTTCCCTGTGTCTGTCATGGTGCCCCAGTGACCCTGAGTGCGTAGAAGGTTGAAAACCACCACCACAGAACCTTCCCGAGTTGCACGAATTTTTCTGTTGGTGGTTGTCAAACGCAGCTCAACCAAGAACCAATGTCCACTATAGGGGACATTGCATAACTCTTGAAGGGGTAGACTAAATTGGACCAAATTTGAACCTCGTCACCCTTGGACTAGTGCCGTTTTAATTTTTTTGGCCCAGTAGAAAACAATCGATTCTGAAGGGGTTAAAATCGCACGGATGATTCTGGATACAAAACGGGCTCAATAAAATGTGTTCGAAACGGAAAATGGCTGACTTGAAGTGTCTTGCTCCTACCTCTTGTTCTTACAGGGATGGCTGGTCCATCATGCAGAATAATTTGTGGAACAGCTCACATCACAAAACCAGCGCTAAATACCACCTTACACCTAAATGTAGTACTTGTATTGCGAAGTTATTTAATTTGTACGTTTAATGAATTATAATATTGCAATCATTACCCAACTATAGTAATGGGTAGCCTAAGAATAGTTGAAACACCCACAGATTTATGGGATGTAATGTTGACAGCATTGGGAACTCCGAATCTAGAGAGCAGTGAATCTGTCATGGCTGCCTTTTGGTTACACTGTGTCAACGAAATTTTAATTCAATTATAAACGGTATAAGAAAAAAGTGAGTTGAAGTTAATAGAAAATGCAATTATGATTGGTAACGGGACAATAAAGAGGTTGTGGAAAAGGCGTTCAGGGGATGGAAAGGAATAATGCATATTCGGTGATGTCAACAGGTGGGTTTGCGTTTGGTAGCTCATAAGTTGCAGATTTAATTCCCGTTTTCCAAACATATATATTTATGAACAACATTCTGTGCCCACTACTTCTCCAAAACCGCTCCTCCGGTTTTGGACCGAATTTTGATATGATGTCGGAACTTGTGCCTCGCTGACTTTGGTGAGGATCAGCTGACCCCGAGCCGTACTATCAATAATAATGATGGAAAAATCTTGCTCAAATCTCTCCTATACACTTTAGGACGATGAAATTTGATAGGGAGCCTCTCTGGGACATCAAGAGACGAGCAAAGTGAGGAGCGCCATCCTGATCACTGAGTGAGCTAAAATCTCTCCTGTTCACCGTAGTAGGCTCCCTATCAAATTTCGTTGTAATCAGACAGACAACATAACTTTTAGCACAATCAGCTGATCAGGATGGAGCCTGTAAGGTCATTCGTCTCTTGTTATCCCAGAGAGGCTCCCTATCAATTTTCAACGTCCTACGGTGAACAGAAGAGATTTTAGCTCACTCAGCTGATCAGAATGGCGCTCCTTACTTCGCTCGTCTTTTGCTATCCCAGAGAGGCTACCTATCAAATTTCGACGTCCTATACAGTAAATAGGAGAGATTTTGAACACGATTTTGCCATCATTATGATTGATATTACAGCTCGTGGTCAGCTGATCTTCACCCATGTCAGCGTGGCACAAGTTATGATATGGTAATACATCATATCGAAGTTTGTATATTGTCATTTCAAGTGGTATTGGATACGAGGAAGCAAAACAAGTTTGATTCTACTGAAAATTGGTTTCCCTCCCAGTCTCTGCAATGGCGATCAAGTCTGGACGTGGACAACATACTGGACTGGCAGGTTCCGCAGGTGTACAAAACTTACTTCCCCAGTGGTCAGGTCGGTATTGACAAAGAAGGCGCCCCAGTGTATGTGCTATCCTTCGCGAGAGTTGACATAGTAGGCCTTGTGTCCTCCGCCACCAAAACTGAATTCATCAAGACCTCCGTCAAGTAAGCATTTAACCAGTTTACCTGCACAGGGTGTCTGGAAAGTAACTGGAAACGCGTCGTGGAACGATTCCACATCTAATTTGCAAATGAAAGTCTCCTGAAATTTTTACTTAACTTAAAACAATCGTGTTTTCTCCCCACTTTTTACCATTTTTTCTGCCTTGCTCCATCAACATTACAAACACTTTCTCTAGTTACATTGGGAAATTTAAATTTAGGATACTGTTGAAAATGCTTTACTAAATTTGTGGTAAAAATAACCTTCTTACCAGTTCAGAAACAGAGTAATTAGGGTATTTTTGCTCACTCTTGATTTTTTTCAAAATCATTGATGATGTTTTAAAATTTATATAAGGCTCTACCAAGAAGTGCCTGAAAGCTTAAAAGCACCCCCCAGTGTTTGAGCTTGACGATCAGAACTGGTATCCGTCCCTCCTGTTCACAACCAGGTAGGTTCTAGGAAAGTAACTTTACATAGGGCACAAACATTCAACAAAACAGTTAATTGACTTCTAGGTACAGAAAATACAGAACTGGTATGTACAGCACACTTAGAACTTAATGCACGACAAGAACTGTTTTATGAAATTGAAGTGACTTTCAATAAACTCAAGTAACCGTGAACTAAATGTGCAGAAAATATTACAGCAAAACGACTATGATACCAACCGAACAAGACAAACTGACAAGTGGAACTCACACTGTCAGCACCCAAGTTTGGGTTATGATGCTTTTCTGTCATCCCGCATTATCACTTGGTGCTATGTATTTATTTGACCTGAAATTTATTACTAATATTTGATGAGTTATTGAAAAGAATTCATCTTCAAAACTGGGTGTGGTTCCATGCGATCCTAACAGTGTGTTGCGCTCCAGGAAAATAACTTTCGATAGTCGAAGAGTTTCATTACCCTGGCCTCATAGCTCAGATCGTTGGAGTGCTGCGATTCAGGGGAAATTTTCGCTGAGTTGTAATGATGCGAGTTCGAACTCCTGTCTAGGTATCAAATATTTTGGGCCGTTACGGTGGCGCAGTCGAAATAGGACCCGAAATAATACGAAACAATAATTAATTAATTAAAGCCAAAAGACTGTAAACATCTCATTCCCTGACGTAGCATCTTTCACTTCCTCACTCACTTGAGTCAAAACACACTGTGAAAAATGACCTCGCTCGACTGCTGACTGGTTCCAGTGAGCATCTGCTGAGCCTGTGGCCTGCAGTTTCACTTCGTAATTTGTCCGACCCCAAACCAGCCGAGACGGCTGGTATTTGACTCCGGGAAAATGTTACGCTCCAGGAAAATAACTCTCACAGTCGAAGAGGTTTGATCACCCTGGCCTCAGAGCTCAGATCATTGGAGAGTTGCAAGTTGGGGGGAAATTTCCCCTGAATTGTAATGATGCGAGTTTGAACTCCTGTCGAGGTATCAAATATTTTTGGGCCGTTACAAGTGCAGCATCCAGCAATCCATATTATCAGTACCCTGGGCCTGGCAGATGATCTGCGAACAAATTCCTCTCTATAGGGCCTGAAGCACTTCAGTTCAGACGAACATACTCCCTCAGGAATGGCAAACAGTCATCCTTCCAGATGCAGAGAGCAGAGATTAACGAGGGAACAGGTTTTCTCTTCACAATGAAAAGAAAACAGTTGGCAACCCATGCTACACCATCAATCCCAAAAAATAGTTCTGTGATCATACCTATTGGCCAGGTCAATGGTGTAACAATTTCCTCACTGATCTCATCTCCGACCTGAACAGGTTAGTGAGGTGTGTTCCACCTGGGGTGCAGCTGAAAATCCAATAGGTGCTACATCTGCTACCTTCTCCAGAATAGATTCTCCACGCCTTTCTCGAGCTTCCATTTTAGAACAAAGGGAGGACTGATCTCAATGCTATGAAATTCGGGCAAGGCAGTAAATGGGCGCTGAACCAGAAAGTGGCCTGGGGTTAGGACTAGTTGGAGTATACTGTTAGGAGAATGAACTGATGGACTAATAAGTCTGCTATTCAAAATTACCTCCACTCGGACTGCTATTGTACTGAGAGGTTGGAGAGTAGGTCTGTGGTGTCTTCAACATTAAGCAGCCTTTCAGCAGAGGTCACTGCCACCTCCTTCATCCCCACAACATGCAAATCTCTGGGAGGAATGAATTTCTATTGAACTCCAGGATTAGCCATTTATAGGGGACTGTCCCATTTTTCACTTTAATGACTAAGCTGCATCTTTCTATGATCCAATACTGAGTTCTTATATCAGCTAAAA
The DNA here is from genome assembly GCA_030762985.1 of Adelphocoris suturalis. NCBI lineage: Eukaryota > Metazoa > Arthropoda > Insecta > Hemiptera > Miridae > Adelphocoris > Adelphocoris suturalis. Next base: position 68,890,607 of record CM061041.1, on the reverse strand, counting down.
AAACCTCTGGGTTTATCATTGGATGGTACCAGAACTGGGTGCTGAGTTTAATACGCTGAAGAACTGTGAACCAACTCATTTGATTCCCACACAGTCACAAAGGACAGCGAGCTGTTTCATTAGCTTGATTGGACCTAATTCCCATCAGGTTGCAATGCTGAGTGAATATACTGCAACATGGAACTAAGCACTTGGAATTAAGGCTTGGTCATCAGCTCACAGCTCCACTTTCAATTAGCAATCCATGCCAGCATTGAGAATCTTTCAGTTCTTCACATACTGCTAAATTAATGCATATACCATGCGACCGTAAGAACTGAATTCTTCCTCAAACTGATGTTAACGGGTGCTGCTAAGAGCCCAATTTACTGACTCGCTCTGATTTCCAGGGCTACTGGTCTATGGCTGACATTTGATCTAATTCTTTGAATGACCAAATTTACCTATCTTATGAGGGCCGCACTGAACCATTCAACCGAAGCTAGTTGGGCTGGCATTACTTACCTAGAAGCCACATTGGCAGGAACCCACGACCTAACATGAAACCAATCTTCTTCAGGAAAGTTGTTTAAGGTTGGTTGGTTGGACTCTACTACCAACAATGACAGGTCTTTCATGAAATGTACTTGAAGTGAATGGTTGAAGAGATAACCACTGAGTTACCCGTTTCTTTTGGAATGTACTCAGCAAGAAAATGAAAACTCCCAGGTATCAGGCATCAGATGTCTGGACTGATAATCTGAACTTTTTAAAACCAGGTCCCAGGAAAGGGACCTTACATAAATCACACGCTTACACCCAGAAATACTGTTTACTGACTTTCATGTATAGACTTGCATGTACCTGTAGCACAATTAGAACTTAATGCACAACAAGAACTGATTTATTAAAATTAACTGACTTTCAATAAACTTAGGAAAAAGAGAACTAAATGTGCATAGAATGTTACAGCAAAACTCTAACGATACCAACAGAACAAGACGAACCGACCTGAGCAACTCGAATGGACCTGAGGAGCTCACGCTGTCAGCACTCAAGTTTGGTTCATGATACATTTCTTTCATCCTACAAAATCATCATGCATTTGAAAAGAAATTAATTATAACTGATTAGTTAATGAAAAGAATTCGTCTTTGGAACTGGTTGTCAATTTTACTTTTACGTTTCAACAGTGTTTCAAAGAGGCCGATGCTGACACACCAGAGTACGCTGTTGGAAAAAATCTGACGTCTGAGTGATAAATCCAATACAGCGTTGTAGGTGTTGATGTTTGAAAAACCTTTTTCCCTCCAAAGAAATCGTAGTTTTTTAGAAAAATTACTCTGTATGAATCAATGAGTTTAGGGTCGGTCTCTTCGTACATTTTGCGGAATCCAAATTGTAACTTCCCATGAAAAAATTACCTACAAATGTGTTGTCCGCGTCCTGACTCGCTCGCCATATATTATGAATGACTGGGAAACCAAATTTTAGTTAAGTAGACTCAAAATTGTTTAGCTTCCTCGTATCCTAAACATGATTGTATTTTCGGATTTTTCGAATTGAATTAACGGTTTACGAGTAGATTTTACAAATAGGTCAACTGCTGAATTTCGTCCTTCAATTGATGAATCTTATGGAACAGGCGTTTTCTTGAGTTGAAATAGTTGTAAGGGGCGTACCTGGAAGATCAGCAGAGCATTTTTCAGGATATTTGATCATTCAAGGTGTCATCGCATTAACCCGTGCTGACTGAATATATCATTCACATACTATTTCTTCCATATAGAGCAGGTGGAGAGGAGCCACTCCATTAAGAAATTATGTGTACTCTTAAGTTCCTGTAGAGTTTTCTGAATTCAATATTCTTCACTGTGTTTGGCAATAATAGATATAAAACGTATTTTGGTTGCAAAAAGTGAGTAGATACCTGCAACCAAACCTTTTTTTTCCCCCTTAATAAAACCCTTTTGAAAACTAAAACTAAATCACTCACGACGAAGTTGTGGAAACCCATTTCAAAACGGAAGTTAGAGAAAAACATTTTATATTTCCAAGAAAAATAAAGAGTTACAATGTTGAATCGATTTCGACGGTTAGGCCATCATCAGTAACAAACAATAACTGAAGACACATAAGGACACAGTTTATATAGTGACAGATTAAGGGAGATTGAATCTCATTGGTCGAGAGAAAGAAATAGAGCAGGAGGTACAACCAATTAAGTGCATACAAAGTGAAGAGGGATTATAGCTAATCAGATGAAGTGAAAGGGGGGAAAATAACTAAATATGGTTTCAACAGTGTGAAGGGATAATTCCAAGCTTTATAGAAATGGACCTATCAGTGGTGAAATATATTGAGGTACATCTTCATTTAAACATTTACCAGATCTGTCACTTTTGATAATTTCGAATTTTTCAAGTACAGTCAACATACCTTCCTTTGGACGAAATGAAGAAATTCTACAAACTGTCTATCTGTCAAATCAAAATTGTAACTATGATCGGATTCCTTAAGATGTTTCGCAAATGCAGACTTACTTTTATTTTCCCTGAAATCCTCCTGATGCTCGTCTGTTCTTTCCCTAAATTTCTACCAGTCTGACTGCAATACTCAAAATTTTCGAAATTATCAAAAGTGACAAATCTGGTAAATGTTTAAATGAGGATGAACCTCAATATATTTCACCACTGATAGGTCCATTTCTGTAAAGCTTGGAATTATTTCTTCAAACTGCTGAAACCATATTTAGTTATTTTTACCCCCTTCACTTTGCATGCACTTAATTGGTTGTACCTCCAGCCCCTTTTCCTTTCTCTCGACCAATGGGATTCAATCACCCTTCACCTGTGACTATATAAGCTGTGTCCTTTCTAATGTGTCTTCAATTATTGTTTGTTACTGATAATGGCCTAACCAACAAAATCGATTTAACATTGTAACTCTTTATTTTTCTTGAAAATAGACAACGTTTTTCACTAACTTCCGTTTTCACCCTTTTGAAATCTAACCGTTAAATATATTCATAATACAATACAATCCGGAAAATCCATAACATTAATAGGGGCAAGCCCAATACAACATGAAATTACAATACAGGTATAGATTAGGTATATATTGGAGAAGATAGAATGAAGTGTGAAACATGTATGTAAATGTCTGCATGATGATAACCATTGAAAAAAAAAGGTTGAGAAAAACACTACAAGTAAACATAGTGAATAAAGGGCGGAGGAATTGAGTCTGAGTGGGCCCCCAAGTGTATCGATGAGGGAATTCATGCACTCTGCGCGATTCATAGACATGATTTGAGGGCGATTCTGAGGGTGCACTGAGTGTGCAACCCAAATACACACTGAACGGGATTCAAAAACAAAAAATGGCGTTGAGGTTAGTTTCACCCTGAGTGACAGCAGGAGGTCACTTAAGTGTGTCAACTGATAACTTTTATTATTATTTTCACGTAGGTATAGGTAGTGGTAATATTGTATAGCATACATCGTTTATTTTGTTTGGAGTTTATTAAAAAACTACGGCACATAAGAGTCGGTAGGCTGTACCTGAACGGTAGTTAGTTTAGATGTGACCATCAGATCCCATTCGAATGTTATACAACCAACAACGAAATATTTCGCAAACTATTCCGATTCAGGAAAGAGACAGTCATGGACAATTACAAACCTGGAGGAGCCTTTGATTTCATGCGACCTCTACATACCAAGTTTGTAGTGCATGGTTTTCTGATTCATCTTGGTTTGTGGAATGAGTTGGTGGTAGGTACCTACCTACCTTCCATTCGTCAGGAAGTACAATCAATGAGAATTCCAAGAAAATGTGATTGCTTGAAGCTCTCCCAAAACCCCACGTCTTCTTTTTGTCCAACATTATCATTATAGATACCTATAACTCTTCTTATTTTCAACTCATATTTCTGTTCTTCAAAACTAACTGGCGAATCATTGTTTCCTCATTTTCTCACTTCTTTTCAGTCACAACTCTATACATAAACACAAATTATCAGCACTTCAACAAACAAGCAACAAGGATTCAATTCAACTGTGGTTGCCCCAATCCAGGCGGGAAGACCAATGACTTTCGTCTTTGTCTGATAAAGTCTATGTCCTGTTTCCCCAAGGAACAAGTATAATAGCATAAAAAGCATGGAAGTATTATTGATCAGTGCGGAATGGGAGAGGGAATTTTCCTGTCCCTTTTCCCTCAAACCAGGGAAACTTCCCCTACAACATGCTGTCAGGGCTGCCAACTTGAGTTGACATTGTCCCCTGAATGCACTGTCAAACTCATGTAATCTGAGTGTGCCCCTAACTGTTGAGTGAACCACCCCATTCAACTATGAATTCGAACTGGTGAGTGGAGGGTGAACGTACATTTAGGTGAGCGTGAGTGAACACACTGGTTTTTTCTATGGATTCTGCCATTTTTTCTATGGAATCCAGCAAAAGAATGGCGGGAGAATTTCTAAATCCTGTAAATAAGTAGTTCTAGATTTAGTAGTCAAGGCATCTTGCATAACGGGCGATGGTGTAGGAGTTTGTACCTAGATGTTAGTGGAAACCAAACGATATTTTTTTAAGATGAGCCAGGGTGGCTGGGTGGGATATCAAGAAATTTACTTTGCCCAACAGTGCTGGTGAGTCCATCACACCCTGGAACAGTTTTAAAAATCCTGAAAATTATATTACGAGGTTTACTATTTCTTTATAAGACCCTCCTTCTATACCTGTTATAATAGTAGTTAATTAATTGTAGTTGTAGTTATTAATTATTCACGCTTTATTATTTATCTTCTTATACTATTATTGTAATTTTATATTGTATTGGGATTGCCCGTATAAATAAAATAAATAAATTCATGTTATGGATACTACGAGGGAGCTATAAAACTTTGATTCTAACGAAAATGTGGTTTTCCAGTCACTGAAATGGCGGGCGAGTCTGGACGCGGACAACATAGTAGACTGGCCAATGCCGGAAGTGTACAAAACTTACTTCCCCAGCGGTCAGGTTGGCTTTGACAAGGAAGGCGCCCCAGTGTATGTGATCCCCTTCATTGGGATCGATATGGTAGGCCTTCTGTCCTCCGCCACCAAAACTGAATTCCTCAAGACCGCCCTCAAGTAAGCAATTACCAGTTTTTCTATATTATATCTATCACCGAAGAGCAGTTGGTTGTAAGTGGACCCGTGAACTGCATGCCAAAATCGTATCAAACAGTAAGTAACGGCCTGTATCTTTTCATTCATAAAGATACACAACGGGTCCACGGGGATTGGACAGTTGGTGGTTTTTCCCCGTCACATCAAAGGTACGTACGATACGCAATGGGGTCGGGAGTACTGTGTAGGTAAGCTCCCTTAGAAAACTAATACTAAAGCTGGACCACACTTGTATCAAATGTCTGCATCGTATCACCGTTGCGTAGGTAGGTATCTAATCATATGCAACGCTCTCCACACAAACCACACAGTCGTCGAGGCGTATCCGCATTAATAGGATGCAACGGTGAAAAGATCAGCGAAATAGAAGAACAAATACCGCAGTACATTCAGGGTGTTGGAGCATCGACACTGTTGCATATAATTCCTTTGACGTGACAGGGAAAACCCGTCAACTGGCTGATCGGGCCAGTTGTGTATCTTTATGAATGGAAAGATACAGGGTGTTGCTTACTATTTGATACACAACGGCGATATGATATGGACATTTGATACAAGTGTGAACCCGGCTTACAGCCGGGTATCAAATGACTGTATCGTATCACCGTTGCGTATCAAATAGCACCTAAGCGACGCCTTGTATCTTTTCATTCATAAACATGAGCAATGGGACCAATTGGCCAGTAGGCAGTTTTTCCCCAATTATACACAATCGGGTCGAGTGTAGTGTGTATGCTCTGTGCTCTCCTCCCCTTATGAAGAACGCTGCATCAGTCGTCTTGCCAATGATTGTCGCCTTACCTGTTTTTAGTTTTTCATAAACGCATCCACTGACGCCTGGCATATGTACACACCCTGTACTTGATCGTGCTTGTGGTCTGCTTTGATATCTTGAACAAATACTGCAGACTTGTGTAGGAGTCCCCAATGGCCGAAAGCCGTATAGTCAATGCCATCTTTCCTTGTGCAGGTTTAGCTTATCGCAGCGTCGTGTTGCGTTTTGAGATTTGTGATCCGACCATTTGTAAAAAATGCTCAAAATCTGTCAGGTGCATCCGGCTGAAATTTTTGTACATCCCGCTGACATGCTGGAATCGCAGATCTGCCTGCAAGCTGCTTTCACTGTACACTTCTTGGCTATGGTAGACATTAGGTACACACCCACCAACGTTTTGATTTACGTTATTTTCCTTTTCTTTGAGACTACAGCAAAAGAAAAAAATGTTTGCAGCTGCTACAACTAGCTGTGGTGTCACCATTGTGTTTGAGGAGCTGCTCTACACACGTAGGTACTGAACACAATGCTACCTTTTTTCTTTATTTTTGTCGATCTTTTCACCGTTGCATTCTACTGATACCTACGGATATGCTTTGACGATCGGGTGGTTTGCATGGAGGGTGTTGCTTTTGATTAGGTACGCAACGTTGAAAAGATACGGGCGTTTGATACAAGTGTGTTTCCGGCATACATAAAAATAGGCACAACCATACATACGACTACATTGTGAGAATTCCTGAATGCACCGGATACTATGGTCGTTGAGCTGCATATTTACGGAGTAGGTCTGCAGGAAGGCCTGACTTTCCTCAGGCCTACCTATGGGCTCTGAGAGTACCTAAGGGCTCGACTTCATAAGTCAATACTTATAACAGGGGGTTGGTTCTAATTTGCCAGCCCTAGGTGCCTTTTGTCAATCTCATTGAAATGAGGCGAAATTGATGACAGCCTCGGCGGGTTTAGATTCTACGTCCCAAGCTGAGAATTTCGATACCAAAACATCCCAGAAAATCTGCGGAAAACCTCAGAAAATTCGCCAAAGAAGGAACTTGATTTTGTTTTGCCAGTCTCCCTGAAGGAGGGAAAATCAATTACAGTCTCAGTGGATTAAGATTCTCTCAGTGAGCTAAGAATTTTGATAATGAAACGTCTCGGAAAATTCTTCTAAGAAGGGTTCTTATTTTACCGGTCTCCCTAAAAGGGGGCTAAATCGTTTAAATAGTCTCTGAGGATTTAGATTCTACATAGCGAGCTGAGAATCTTGGGACCAAAACACCCAGGTAAATTTCAGGAGCACCCAGTAACCACCCTGGAAAATCAGTGTTTAACAGAGGTCACTTCAAACCACGAGACGTTCGCGAACAATCAAGTTGAGACACGAGACTCTGACTTGCTCTTTAGTTCGATTACCCACTGCATCACTCCCAGCGCTCCAGTCGCCATGAGATTTTACAGAGATCAGTTTTCTGCTTAGATTAGTGGTCTGGATGCTCGCTACGCTCGCATCTCAAAAATACACAACATCAAGTAGTAAGAATTTAGATTAGTTGGTCAGGGTTTAGTGTCTCATGTCTCAAGTTGATTGTTCGCGAACGTCTCGTCTCCAAACCACTTATACTTAAGTGTACATTAGTTGATTCGATGAACGGTTTCCATGTTGTTTAAATTATATTAGTTTTCTCTTTTATACAAATTTAAAATGTATCTTGCTTGGATTTCAATAAACTCGCAATTTTCTCTCTTCATGGGTAGGTATTTTTTTACTGCTTTGTTTCGAAGATGTTTCCATAGTCATCACAAGGCTATGGGACGGTGAATGAAGAAGCTATAAGAAGTAAATTAAGATGAAATCTCCAGACTGTTTTTTACAGTTTCTAGTGATGGAATCAACTTCATCCGTGAAACTCTGTATGTCATGTTACAGGCTCCTCGAAACCAACCTGTCGCTTGCTAGGAATCAGGCGGAGAAACACGGACCAGCAGCTGGCAAAGTAGTTGGGATCCTGGATATGACTGGGTTCAGCCTCAAACAGTTCGCCTGGCGCCCCGGTGATGATGCTTTCTTATTGACGTATCCTATGGTTATATAAATTACCTTGTTCTAAATATTAAGTACCTACCGAGTTAGGTACCTTTTCTGCACATATCATTAACCTAATTCCCATAGTTTATTTGATGGATCTTAGAACTTTTTCCTCTGCTTCTAAGAGAGGAGAATTAACTTAAACCCTTTTGCACTTCCTCGCTTCAATATTAGTACTAAAATCTGCTTACCTATTTCTATAAAATTTACTGTTTCTTTTTATAGCGGCTGAAATAACGATTCAATTGATACAAATCTACGAGGCCAACTACCCGGAGATCCTAAAAGTGTGCTACATCATCAATGGTAGGTACCTACCTAACACATATTTGAGTACCTAGTGTATTATGATGATGACCACCAAATAATTGTTTGGTTGGTTACCAGGGCTTCCGCATAGCGGGGAACTGCTCCTTTTGAGGGGAAAAACGGCCTCGGAAAAGTGGGGAAATTTAGAAAAACCACTCAAAAAGGGGAGAAAAAAGGGGAAATGAGGGCAAACCTGAGGCCAAACAGGCCCAATGATTAACTAGGGTCCCTTAAATAATTTTTTTCCTGAAATTCAAAATATTAATATAGTTACAACATATATAGTATAAGTATTTTGGCACCTACAATTTTTTTTAAATCTAGCATGCTGCATTTCAAAGGAAAATGTAGTACAAATAATACATTTTTATACTACGAGATGCAACCCTAGATATACTTCGATCACAGGAGAAAAATAGGGGGAATTAACTACGAAACTATTATGCTACGAAAGAGGAAATTTGGATGAAGTCAAGGGGAAACCTGAAGTGCGCCGGTGGAAGCCCTGTTGGTTACATACTTACTTGTAAATAGTAGGTAGTATTGCAAATTGGAAAAAAATATAGATCAGTACCTATTCATGAAGTTAGCCACATGTTTACCGCATTTTCGTTCAAGTATATTAGTGTTTATCAGCTTCGTTGGATAAATATCATAGGAATTTCCGTTAAGAGCTCACTCAGCTGATTCAGGTGGTTCAAAAAATGAAAGTAATATTTTACCAGTCTCCCAGAGGCTCCAAATTTCAACTTCGTAGGATAAATAGCATAGGAATTAGCGTTAAGAGCTCACTCAGCTGATTGGAGTGGTTCAGCAAGTAAAAATCATTCTCTACCTTTCTCAGGGTCTCCGTTCCAATCAGCTTTGTAGGATAAATACCATAGACATAGAAATTAGCGTTAAGAGCTCACTCACCTGATTGGGATGGTTCGAAAAGCCTTCGGTGCTTGTGGCTGCATTCACGGCTCGTACTCTTAGATCTGTAGTTAGTACCTAGATTCATATAGCAGCACATACTATACATAAATCTGGTAATTAAAAGCAGACTGTTCTGCTTCCAGGGAGATAAGACAATTGGGTATGGGAAACAGATTTCCCACATGTGGTGAGGCCTCAGTGGTAATGCACGTTAGACCACCACTGCACTTCAATACTGTATTCATATTACATTGTACTGTTTGTACGTGTAATGTTTTTATCCTGGTGTTTCTGAGTTGAATTTTGTATTCTTCCTCATGATTACCGGAATATGTACGAATTATGTACCTTCTTGTGCTTGTAGACTATATCAGTGGCTCGCACACTTACATCCATAATTAATGGTTAAGAATATTAACAGTTTTCTGTGCTGGTAGCTGCATTCGCGGCTCAGACTCTTATAGTTATAGTCAGTACTTAGATTGATATATCAACACATACTATTTTAAATATGGTAGTTAACGACAGATTGTTCTGCCTTCACGAAGATATGTCATCTGGGTTTGGGAAACAGCTTTCCCACTCATACTGCATTCATATCACATCACGTGGTTCATGGTTCTGTGTTCATATTACTTTGTCATAGCATTTCGTAGTACCACCTGTTTCAAGCTAACATGTGTTGTATCTAGTTTATTCGTACTGCATTTGTCCTAGCGTTTCTGAGTTGAGTTTGTTTATGATTCCTCACGATTATCAGAATATTTACGAATTGTTTCCTTCCCCTCTAGGTGTACCTTCAGGAGTTATCTTGGATGTGACCTTGAAGTATGGGCATACATGCCTTACTGTTATCCTAGATTAGGGACCCTTACGACCCCATCTCGAATTAAGACATCCCTCAGTACAAAAGGAGGGAGAGAGGGGTGGAGGGGGTGCCATACGATGGAGGGATGCGGGTGATGGGGACCAGAGAATGGTCCAGAACCTGCAGTCTCCCTACTCTGCCCCGGGATAAGGGAGGTGAGAGGTGCTGACTGAAATTTTTTCTCTCTGCTCTCCGTCCTGAGAAGGGGGGGTCCTCTCGAGGTCTGGACTTGGCAGTCTATGGGTTGCTCTAGTGCTGTGGCTCTTTAAACAACTACATTGTTGAACCACCCCTTTGTGCCCCTAGATATAATTGATGAATAAAACGAACTTCCTAGTGAAGTTCATTCATAATTATGTCCGGGGCACTAGAGGGTGGTTTACGCCCGCCCATTTCCCGACCTTGTATCATAGACTACCTGGGGACTCTTTCAACTGATGAAGATTTTGGGACCTCAGACAATGCTGCCACCATGGCCCGGCTGAATATCCGTTGGCTTGACCTCCTGGAAGGCGTCCGTCCCTCTAATTTTTGAAGTTTCTCTTTAAATTGGCTCTGTTGGACATCGTGGCTGGTGGCCACTACATTGCTAAACCACCCTCAACTGCCCCTGACATAATTATGAATGAACTTCACTAGGAAGTTCGTTTATTCATCAATTCTTTCCTGGTCACCCTAGGAAGTTGAAATTTGATAGGGTGACTCTTTGGGACAATAAGAGACGATTGAAATCATGGGCTCTTTCCTGATCAGTTCGGGCCTGATTTTGCTACTTGTATGCTGTAATTTGGCATGTAGCCTGTGTAACTACAAACAGAGCCTAGAAACGGTTATTTCAGCTGTCTATATAATATACTCCGACTAACCTGTACAGGTGGTGCAACGCACGGGTAACTGGCTAGTAAGTATTTATGTATTCTTGACTCATTTCATCAACCTCTAGTGATGAGTTATTTTTTGGGCTACCTCGTTACCTACTTCTTAGCAATCCCTATAATTACCAACTCCCTAACGTTCAAATAACGTCATAAAATGGCATTAATGAAAGTTTCCAATAATGATCGTGTTGAACCAATGTTCTACGTGAACATTGAATAACCAACCAACTAATAATACTTGATAAATATGTACCTACCCTACGAGGAAGCTGATATGTCGCACTGAGTTTTCTTCTACATAATTTAAGTATTTCATGATAAGTTCAAAACCATTTGGTTCTTTTCTCCCATGTTACCGTATTAACCAAGATATAATTCCTTTCCGTCATGTGCAGTGCCCAAGGTCTTCGCATTCGCGTTTTCATTGGTGAAGAATTTACTCAACGAATACACTCTCAGCAAAATCCAAATTTACAAAGCAGAGCCTCACAAGTGGAAGCCCGTCCTTTTAGAAAATATCGCGCCTGATCAGCTGCCTGTGATCTATGGAGGCACCATGACAGACCCAGATGGCAACCCCGCCTGTCCCTCCAAGGTTCGTTGAAACATAATTTGTGTATTTTTTTACTATGGTAGGTACTTTTTCTGTATTAGGTACGATAACACGATCTTACAAAAACATCTGGTGCAACACTTCACACCATGAAAATGGCCTCTATCGATAATTTAGTGCTCCTCTTGAAATAATTACGTTTTACGAAATGAACCTAATTTGAGGACTCGTTCTATTCCTTTTATTATACATATATTTCTGGTATATGAGTTTGAGGGGAGGATGATTCAATGCAGCTAGTCCTCTTGTTTATACATATATTCTCCGAGCGCTTTCGCCCTGCACAGGCCTCTTCAGGGTACTTCAAAAATTAAAGTAAAATAGAATAAAATACAGCAGGGGCATGTTAATTTGAGATTGAGAAGTAGTATATCGACTTAATGGAATATAGGCACTTACATAGCTAAGTTGAGTAGCAGTGGTATTGGTTCAGTAGTGACTTACTTATGGTTAAGATATATTGTGGTTGATATTCATAGATTGTTATACATTTCAGGTAGAGCAACCTGCAATATTCGAAGGCTAGGTATAAATATCTATTAGTGGAGGTTGCATGTATATGGTGTAGCTACAACAGGTGGAAAAGTTTTGAGTTAATGACTCACCAGGTATATATGGAGTGCATCTTGAGATATATGTTAGATGTAGTACTGATACCTCTCTCAGCAGTATTTAAAAGCCAAGTAAATCACAGAGAGGGCAGTTCAGGAGTATCTTGGTTACGCAGTAGGTATGCAATCGTATTTTCAACTGTTGTGGGCATAGATAGGAACACATAGGATCTATGAGAAAGGGATATCCGTATTGAATCATCCTTCCCTCAAACCTATATACCAGAATTACTGGGCGGCACAGCCACTGTTTAATTATACATATTGTGATGAAAAGAAAAGGATGGGTGCCTTCATTGTATGCCGCAGCCTGGATATTCATGTTGGTTCTAAAAAGAACCATTGGAGTAAACATAACCTTGTCATCAACTAGGTATCCATCTAAGTACACTTGCGTCTCCGTGGAGCTGAAATATAGGGATCCTCCACCGAATAGTCTCGATAGTATCTATTCGGCCTCCTAACACATCGATGCATTCAGATGCAGTGATAGGAGTCGTTTCAGAGCCCTCTGGAGACCTCCCTCAAAAGCATTTCCTACTGAGTGGTGAAGTACTGTGATTGTTTCCAGAAACGATAGTTGTGGCGTAGTCCATTGGTTAAGATAACAGTCTCGTGAGCCGAAGGTCGTGGGTTTCAAGACCTGTTGAATGGTTTTTTTTTTTTTTTTTTTGCTCGTACAACTCCGCAATATACTTTTAAAACGTCATTCTGACCTGTGTGTCCAACTAATCTGAATTTTCACTAAGGGATTGACTACTTGATGTTATGTATTTTTGAGATGCGAGCTTGCGAGCATCCAGATCACCAAACTATACACTTCATTCTGACCTAAATATCCACTAATCTGCATTTTTACTAAGGGATTGACTACTTGATGTTATGTATTTTTGAGATGCGAGATTGTGTGCATTCAGATCACCAAACTATACACTTCATTCTGACCTACATGTCCACTAAATTGCATTTTTACTAAGGGATTGACTACTTGAGGTTATGTATTTTTGAGATGCGAGCTTGCGAGCATCCAGACCACCAAACTATACACTTCATTCTGATCTACATGTCCAACTAATCTGAATTGTCACTAAGGGATTGACTGGAACTTTTTTCAATTTTGGCGCCCTGAAGGTCAGTTGATTTCAAAATTATCAAATCGATGTGTTGAGAGGCTGAATCGAAACTATCGAGAATGGCTATTCGATGGCAGTAAATAAGAGTGGGGTATCCCTATATTTCAGCTCCACGGAGACGCAAGTATCCAGGTACTGGGGAGTGGTGCTATCTGTGAGGTGGGATACTAAATCTGAAATAAAGTACGTGCATCCTTTCATAATTCATCCAGACAGAGAAGGTTGTTCAGGATGCCTAAAGTCGCTGGAATCCCTTGTCCAGAATGATTGCAGGAGCTTCTTAATCCTCTTTAGGCTTGAATCCTTCCGGTACCTAATAACATGATACGTCGGGGTGTCATAGCTGGGCTACAACACCGGAGACTTTTCTCAATGGAGAGATTCACTTGCAATCTGTGGGGCATCAATCGAGCCACAGCATAGCCTCATGCTCTCTATCTCATCTCCCCTAACCCCTGCGATCCCACATACTTCCAGGGATTCCAGCGACTTTCGGCTCCTTGAGCAAGCGAAATCATCAGAACAAATTCTGATCCTCCTTGGGGGACAGCTGATGACGTAAAGCTACAAACTGCAATGGTTGCTTACTATAAAAAGGTACGTGGTTCTCTGCACACTTAGATATGTATAAATAAAGGTATGTATGGCCCATAGTTCGGTCCTTGATCTATTATGGATGGAGGTGCTTACCAATGCCTTTGAAAAAAATGAAAGGTGTATAGGTATGTAAGTTAGACGTATATATGCTGCCTGTGAACCACTCGTCACGTCACCCTACCTCACTAGTAGAGACTTTTTGGTAGAGTTTGGGCGACGTAGCAGTCGGTACCATCTGGAGAAAAATGCAGACTGCGCATGCGTGACGTATAGTGCGTCAAGTAGCCGGTGTGATGTACTGTGCGAAATCGGTTTCCCGCAGTGTCTTTTCCTGACGAATGGGAATAAACTTGGGACATGAACTTACTCATTTATAACCCAGTTTGTTTCAGTCTACCCGTTTTAATCACTTGTATCCATCTTTCCTTTATAATCACTTAGTATTAGGTCCTGTATTCTGTGGTTTTCATTATGAATGAACTCGAATTGTTCTTTCGCCTTTTCAATGAAGGTGTCGATGAAAACAAGATGGATGAGGTAATGGACCGATATTTGGAGTTGTATGCTACTCGAAGCCTACTCGAAGGACCCCACAGTTAAGAAGTGATAGATACGGCCAACAGTCAACAATCGAAATTTTTCCACAGAATAAAGTAGGTAGGAGTCACAGAATACAGTAGGTATATCGGTAGGAGTAAGCGTTCTGTTTGAATAACCAACAATTCCAACTACTCATCAATTGTAAAGTCACGTTAAACGTGACTGCAAATGCCGTTAGTCTTGAAGTAATACGTCATGGAAATGTTAGCATCCAGGTGCACACCTCAGCTCGACGACCACAGTTTCCTAGTAGTCGAACACCCAAAAGTCTCTAGTTACCAACTTGTCTCGGCTGCCTTTGCACCCTGCTCTCGTGCTTGTCCCCCCCCCCCCCCCCACCTCTCCACTCCCATCCCTTTGTCTACTCATTTTGGTGGTCTCCCCTTGGAGCCCCCACCTCGTCTTGGCTATTTTTCCCAACTCACCTATGCACTTGCGTGAACTCCTTGCGACGACAATTTCCATCCATTTTTAGCATATCGATTGCTCAAATCTAAGCCACAATTAGGATTAGGTATACTTATAAAGAGCGTCCATTCGAATCTAATCATAATCTCGGAAATAAAGAGTTTCCATACTTTTCCGCTTGATGAGAAGTTGTAGTTATTAATAGTCGTTGATCATATATCATCGCATTTCTATCAATGATTTATTTTTGCGAGTACTAACATGAGCTCTTTCCAACACGCATATAATAATACTATTCACAACTCTCCTCCGACTTCAATAGGGTGAACTCGGGCAAGTGCGCTCTGCAGGCAAGTGCGCTCTTCTCTTATTTCTCCGCTTAGGCCACTCCAATAATTATATTCAAATTATTGATAGCTAGAACAGGTGTTCCGGAACAGCTGCCAAAATTTAGAGCTCTTTGGCAGCTGTTGCTGGCAGAATTAAAGCTCATTGAAAAGGAGGTTTCCGAACAACTCAGAATCACAGTTCAAGGTATGGATCAAAACTTGTAATTTTCAACACATCTTTTCATATTCCTCGAATTTTTTTTGGCCTGTAGGCTACTCTAGATGTTTACGCATTTAATACGCTTTAGGAATTCCAAATAAACCCAAAATTTCGCTTTTTATTGAAGGAGCGCACTTGCCCTATGTTTTCAAGGCTAAAGGGCAAGTGCGCTCCTACCCATGCGGGCAAGTGCGCGCCGACTGGTTTTCAAAATCTGGGCGCAAAACAACCCTTAATTGCATTCACCCATTGAATATTGTTTCTTTTCGTGAAATTTCTCGAACGTTTTCCGAATTTTCACTTTGTTTGCTGATGTTGCTTTGTGGTTTTTTTCGTGTTTCTTCAGATAAACATGATATTGTTGGTAGATATTTCACCTGTTCATCCTGTAGAATTGGTGCATGCAAAACCAATCCCCCATCCCCCAATCTCCTGTTTCCTTCTCGTGCTTTATCAGTCCTCCCCCAAGTTTCCCTCGCCTCCAGTCCTCGAAGAGTTTCCCTCACTCCTTCAGTCGTCCCTCCAGCTTCCCTCACTTCCAGTCCTCGAAGAAATATCGTAGCGACATTGTCGAGCCCTCAGCCAGGGTCATCTCCACCCCCAGTTTCTCCCGGGAGTTCGTCTATGGAGGAATCTGAAGCCTTCGATGAGGAATTTGAAAACCTGGAGGGTTTTATCGCCTACCTTGACAAATGTGGGTGTGAAGGGTTGCCCAGCCCAAGCCATATGTAGGACGCCCTACAATTGATTTCTACTTGAGTTTTTCTCAATTTTTTAACTCATACTTATTCTATTGGGTGCTTCAGATAAATAAAAACTATTTTAAAACTTAAAACTATTTTTAATTGCTAAAATTTAAGAATATGAAGGTTAATTTGGGGGCAAGTGAGGGCAAGTGCGCGCTTCAACATGCCTCACAAAAATCTTGATCTTTTGCATGAATGTCCACTATTTTCTCAAAATTCGAATACCACCTGATTTATAATTAACTACTGGATACAGCGAACACGGAAAAATTTCTATATGTGAAAATGTCACTTCACTATCTATTGTGAAAGTTGAACTTTGCAAAAAGGGGGGCGCACTTGCCCGAGTTCACCCTAACTAAAAACATCAGTTAAATAGGTAGTTAGGTACATTTAAATTGCCAGGATTACGTAAACACTGATGATGTGTCGTATCCAACATTCTTATATTTTTTTCATCAGTGAATACATCGGGAAATAAAGGGAACATAGTGAGCAACCTTTTCATTATTTTGGATGGAATTAATTTGCAATATTGTTTATTCCACAGATAAGACCTGGAGGGAAGATCCCCAAGTCCTTCTACCTCAAGAACCAAATCGTCGAGAACGACAGGAAGGATGAATACAAATTTGCTACCGTAAAGAAAGGCGACAAACTCTGTTTAGATTTCGACGTCGATAAAGCTGGATCATTTTTGAGGTAAGTACTCCCAATGTACTCCCCCTACCTATTCACAACAAAAGAAAGTTCAAGAATAACATGTACCTACAAGGCGTTATCGCTTTAAATAAGTCCAAAAGTTTTTTCCGTTAGAAAGAATTTTCCATTATTTCAACAATCAAGGTTCAAGTAACACCGAAACTAAAGATGCCGTCGAAAAGAGCGTTAAAATATCTCTCAGAATATAGCCAGAACCAGTGTTGGGCATTATCTTATCATTGAATACGAATACGATTGTAATCGCGATAATTATTCGTTGATTTTGAGTCAACTGCGATTATATTTGTATTCGTGTAATCGTGTTCGTCTGTCGGCGATAGACCCATAAAAATGCGTCACGACATCAATTTCAATAGGGCGTCCCTCCTATAGGTAATATTCAAAGCCTTGCTAATATAACCTAGCTTCAGAGGGACGTCATTAAAGCGAATTCAACGATTGGAGCCCAGCCTATTTGTCTTAAATCTATTTCAGTAGGACGTCCTTCTGAAGCTAAGTAATATTAGCAAGGCTTCGCATATTATAGGTGGGACACCCTATTGAAATTGATGATCGTGACGCATTTTGGTTTATTATTTCCAATAATAAGCCTATGTGATCGTATAGTGAAAAATTTTTATAACCCCCACTCAAACTTTGTCACTTTACGTTTCAAGGTGCGTAGAATCCAAATTTGAAATGTCCGTCCGCCGTTCGCCGTCCGGGCCATAAAAGGCCTTAGAATTGACTTAAAAAATCTGTTCTTTCGCACATAGACTCCATTTGGGGTCTAGTTGGTCCTAACTTCTCGCCAGCTCGATCGCTCCACTCTCATGGGTGCTATGAGCCAAAAATAGGTGAAAAAGTGTCTTTTTTTTGCATATTTCAAGTTGTATAGAAATTGGAGATTTATGAGTGAAAAGAAAATGTTAGCTATTAATTTTATGGAAAAAAAAAGTATTCTAAATGATACTCTTCTATTCAAAAAGAGATTTTGGATTTTAGGCTATTTTTTGCAATTTTATGGATTTTTTTTAAACAAAATTTAATGAAGTTCAAGTTTTTAGCATAATTTCGTACATAAATTTTTGAATGTTCTATTTCATAGTTGATAAACTTTATTTGACCAATCTTATGCTAAAAAGTATCAATTTAACAATTCTTAGCCATTTTCAGTGATTTTGTCAGCACATTTTTTGAAATTTGACCAATTAGATGATATCAATATACAGTATAGGTAACACTTTTATGTGTTGGAAAGATGACGTGGTAATAAATTGTTTTGTTTATCAACTATATTAAAAAGCGTAAAATTGTGAGATTCCGCTGCTGTAATGGATTGAACCCATTTGTGAGGTCCGAAGCTCCGAGTTCCGATACTAAATATACTATAAGCGGCGTTTAATAATTATGGACCAGAGATCTACGTAGAAGGGCTGTCTAATACATAAATAATAAACCTTTGTGTAATAATTTGCAGCGTTTTATGGATTGTATTCGTGTAATCGCCGACAGACGAATACGATTACACGAATACGAATATATTTGCAGTTTACTCAGAATCAACGAATAATTATTGGGTAGAAAAAACCTACCTACTTATTTTTAGAAAAAATCGCGCTTCTTGATACAACAGCTCTAGTCCGAGAACGGAATAACATATCGCAATTCTGGTTTCACAATCGTGTTAAGCTCTAAAGAAAAAACCTCAAAAATTAGGTGTCACTCGGCAAAAAAATGGAATTTTTTCAAATTGCCTAGTACTATCCCCCTTTAGGTAGTCCAAAAAATGGATTTTTTTTTTTTTCACTACGATATCTCAAAAATTTTAGTGAAAAGTTGGGGGGGGGTTACTTTTGGGCCACTCTGTATACATTAGAGGTATATATCATTCCAGGCGGTAGTAACACTCTTAGGAATCACATAAAAAGACCGTTCCTTCGCCAAAAATCAAGTTTTTCATAAGAAAGGATGAGTTCGTTGGACAGCACTTTGCTGCTGTGCTAAGAGAAAGGCTGGCGGGACAGTACCAAGTGCCCTAGGGTTATACCAGAAGTCTAGTCGCAGCTTTCTTCAATTTTGGAATATCAGTCTCCAACTACCCGCACCACAAACCTGCTGTCCATTAAAGCCGAGACGGAAAATCTGAAATTTGAGTAGGTACCTATTGTAACGGCCCAAAAATATTTGATACCTAGACAGGAGTTCGAACTCGACTCCTTACAACTACGGGGAAATTTCCTTAGTTGCAACACTCCAACGGACTGAGCTATGAGGCCGGTGTAATCAAACCTCTTTGATTTTGGGTTATTTTCCTTGATCATAACATTTCCCCGGAGTCAAATAGCAGCTGTCTCGGCTGGTTCGGGGTCGGACAGACGGCAAAGTGAAACTGCAGGCCGCTGGCTCAGCAAATGTTCGCTGGGAGACATCCAGCAGTCGAGCGAGGTCGTTGTCACGGAGTGTTTTGACTCCAGTGAGTGAGGAAGTGAAAGATACTACGTCAGGGAATGTGATGTTTACAGTCTTTTGGCTCGAGAGGTATTTAATCAATTATTGTTTCGTATTATTTTGTGTCCTATTTTGACTGCGCCACTGTAACGGCCCAAAAATATTCTATACCCCGACAGGAGTTCGAACTTGTCCCCTTAAGCAGAGTCCACACTATGCCGCGGTAGGCCGGGCGGGTTGACCCGGGTGGGCTAAGCCGGGCGGGAACGTTCGGGCCGGTTCGACGTCCACACCGAAAACGAAGCCGACCGGGTTATTTCTACCTACATTATTTAGTTTCAACACCAAGACTAGTGACTTCGTTGAAGAGTACTTTTTAGAAGTTTTTTTTAAAGTGTCTACAGTGTTAGTGTTTTCAAAATGATTACCGACTATGACGTCGCTATGTCAGCCATAGCTGTGGTGATACTCGCTTTAAATCAGCCCCCAAAAAGAGGTCAAAGAAGATTTTGGATTCGCCCGAGCCTTAGGAGAGGACGGCAGCTGTACAGGGCTAGCAAATTAATGAAAGATTTAATTTTGGATGAAGAAGACCCGTTGAATTTGGAATACCGAAATGACGTTGGTTTCACCAACTTTTTTCGAATGTTCAGTCGGAGGTTTAATTGTAACTGAAGCCGCTCGGCACGTCCCCACTCTATATTTTTGTTCGGCTCGGCTCGGCTTCCTTTGATCTGTACCTACTTTATGCGGGTTGGGATCGGCACGGCCCGGGCCGGCATTTTCTAACCCGGCAAAGCCGCCCGGGGCGTCTACATCAACGCGGCTTAGGCCGCCCGGGTCAGCCCGCCCGGCCTAACCCGGCATAGTGTGGACCCTGCTTTACAACTACAGGGAAATTCCCCTTAAGTTGCAACACTCCAATGGATTGAGCTATGAGGCCGGTGTAATCAAATCTCTTCGACTTTGAATCTAATTCAGAATGCTCAAAATACAATAGGCAATAAATTTTAATTTTGGGAGGTAGGGTACCTTACCAAACCATAACCTAACCTAAACATCCCTACTCAGATGGGGTTCTAAATATAACGTACTCCTACCTGCTAACGTTTCAGATGGGGCTTCCTCACGGATGGTCACGACATCAAGTTCGGGATCGTGAAAAAGGACAAGACGGGGAAAGAGATCCCGGAAATCCCAGTTCATCGGGTCACGTGCGACCAGAACGAGGAGGAAGGCTTCCTCCCCTGCGAAACCACCGGCACCTGTAAGTATCTATCAGCACTATATGTTACGCCCCCCAAATGTCAATGAAAATAATACCTAAACCAAAATGTAATCCTGCTTAATTTTGTATGGTAACCTTGCAGACAGAGTCATCTTTGACAACACCTACAGCTACCTCAGAAGCAAGAAGCTGCACTACCTCATAGAAGTGACGCCACCGCTGACTCCGGAAACCTCGACGACTATAGCGCTCCCCGCGGAATCGTAGACGAACCTTCATCCGCAACGAGATGAAACGAAAACCAAATTTGCCTAGCATAATCAATCGTCAAACAAGAAATAGGTAGTATCCCGAATGAATGATAGTCAATGAGCTCAACGGGTTTAGAAATTCTGTTCATTTTAAATTGAGTTTGTTCTATTCCTTAGGAATGTAGGTTGGAAAAACTTATACCAACCCAACCAATGTAATTCAACAGAATTTTATATTTTATGGAAAAAGGTTTGCTATTTTATAAAGAACTCGTTTTTATGAGATAATTTGACTTTAATTAACCTTCGAATTATATAGTATCGTACTATGATAGGTTTCCCAGATTTAGGTAATGGATGAGGGGGTTATGGGTACCTACCATATATTTTTTTCATTTAAAAATGTAGAACTAGGTAGTCATATTCGCATAATTTTCTATCTGGTACGTTAGGTAGGGACCTATCTGCCATTGCCAGGCTCCGTACTATAAAAAAGTTCCAGTCATGTTAAATTGTATAACGTTAAATTGTTTTAAAATTTGAGATTTTTGAGTGCAAGGAAATTGTTAACTATTAATTTTATGGCAAAAAAACGTATTCTAAATAATCTACTGACCAATTTCATGTACTCAAAAAATGCTGACCAACAAACTCATCCTTTCGTTTAGAAAATTTGATTTTTTGGTGCAAAAGCGGTATTTTTATCTCAATCCTAAGAAGAGTTATCGTCTGGAATGACACACACACACACACACATATACATGTAAGTATATATATATGGATATGAAAAAGCGTTAAACTCAAGGATTCGTTTCAGAATGCCTCAAAACGGATTTCAATGAGGAATTTTTCGAAAATTCTGATTTTAAAATTTTCCGAGCCATTGCAATAGTTCATTTTGCTAAAACCTAGTTTGTTGGATTAGCTCAACATTATTTTTCATACTAACAAAATTGCTGTTCACGGGAACGACATCTCAACTGTGAACCTATCAACATGAATAATAACCTATAAGACATTACTGGTAAATGATTTAGGCATCAAGCAATCGTATGGTGTACTACCTTGGTACTGACTCAAAAGAACCGGCATATACATACTCGTATATATATAGGTATTCGTGCAGGTAGCCATTACTTCGTACTGAATACTTCCACCCTCACATCAGTATTCAATACTCGTATGTGTTATTACATAAGTAAATTTTAATCAATCAATAATCAATAAATTGTAATCAACTTTGTTAGTCAATCTATGACATTTAACATGAATACATTTTAGTACATGAGCGACTTGAGCAGTCTTGTTAAGTTTTTCTCGTTCTACGTTATTCGTACGTTCCATCATAAAATTTGGAAACGTGAAACCTAACGAATCATTCGAAATATTTGCATCACATGACGCAGGAACACTTGAGTACGTTTTCTTTCATTGGTAGGGGTCCCAATTGTTTTGGAATTGAGTTTTCGTCCGTCGTAAGGTTAAGTTCTCTATTAATTTCACATAACTAGGTATACTTGACACGGTGGTGTTCCATTATTTAGATTGGTGGTAACCGTTGGGTTTAGTTGGTAGGTTTTTTAGTGGAAATATTCGTACTTTTGTAAGGTGTCTTGCAATGTACATTGAGTTCGAACCTTAATTAGGCAACAGTTTAATTTTAATGTGAATTATGCTATTGTGTTGATTTATATCAACCCTAGGAATTGCTCATAATGTAGAAATTATGGTGGCCACACCGCACGTTGAGGAATGAGAGTGAAATATACAAGGGCGTCCCTCCTCAAAAAGTTGTATGGTAATTTACAGACGGACGTCCCTAAAAAGGCTGTGACGTGTAATTTCTAGTGATGGAGAATCGCTCTCTGCCTTGATTTGATTGATCTGAAGGTCCATATATATAATATTAATTGTAAAGGGATAGATATTGATCCCAGGGTAAAAGTACTTGCACTAACATACTCGAGGTATTTGGGATTTTTTATTGTTCTTAAAAGTAAAGGATAGCATTCTACGTTCAAATGAATAATTCATATTATCGATATGATTAATACTTAATACAAATTTACAGCCCGAAAGAAGAGCTTAAATCAGTAGACCTTCAAAATTATGGTTTTTTACCACCACTGACTGGCATGAGGAAGTCCAGATAGTCAGATCGTTTTATATAACTCTTTATAAATAAACTAGCAAGAAGTAACTCAAAATATCTGGGTTTTTCAAATTGGCATCGCAAATATTCAAATTGAAATTCAAAGCATAGCAGCCAGCATGGCGAAGCACCAGGGTGAGAGCTTAGGGCCAGATCAAGATTAAGAAAAATTGAGTTTAATACCTTACCTAGGTACTAGCAATTGTTAATATTTGGCTTCTTTCCAATACTTACGGAGGTATGAAAAAATAGATACATTTTTTGTATAGTCTAGAAGATAAACAAAAAGAGGGAGTGTGAAGTAAATAAGGGAAATTTAATGGGATGAAAATGGGGTGGCTGAACATAATGCTTGAAATCCCATGGTAAGGGTCTACCCTTTGAGTTTAAATACTTGTAATATGGGTGTTTATGATCCACTTCGATAATCGAAATCATCGAGAAGTGATAGTTTCATGAGCTACATCGAAGCTATATCGAAAATCGAAAGAGCTAAGAAGCTACCATGCAGGAATTGGTGAAAGATGAATCAGTGAAGGTTACCTCCTAACCAGGTTATAAATAATAAAATTATTTGTAAAACAATAGAGAGAGTTCCTAAACGATAAGTCAATTGTGATAAGGTGCTTGGGGATTTTTTCATCTTAGGCGAGCCACACCGAATGCTAACCTCAGAAAGTCGAATTAGTATGTTATCTTAAAGTGACGCTACTTATCTTAGGTAATGCTAAACCACCAAGGGGATTTTTCCTCCCATCCCGTGTGTTCATTTTCCAGAATTTCCAAGTTTCATAGTTCTTATTCACAAAAAGGTTTTGCAGTGGCAGATTTTGAAAATTTATGAACAAGAAAATTAATATCTTTCATGAATTATGAATACCAACAAGAATTGAATATCATTGTTATCGGTGTTAGAGTTCACTTTGCGATAAGGTGGAAGAGATGAGGTAAGGTAGGTTCCGGATAAGGCGTCTTATGTATAGGGTGGGATAAATCTGTCGTATTGAAGATAAGTCGCACATGCACAGTAGCGCTTTTTGCCCACGATGAGGCGCCTCATCTCTATCTCCCCTATTGCTTTAGGAACTCTCTATTAAACTTATCTATAAACTCGAAACCCAAGAATTTGAAAACTTTATTGACGCTGCAGTACATCTGAATGTTGAAAACGACAATCTTGTCTTATTGATATGGATGTTTTGCTATGCAGCCAATACTATTGTGTATATTATTGTTCTCTGAACAGCTTTATGGGACCAAGACGTCGTTCCTAAGACTTTCCCAGTATAATACGAAGTGACCTAAGTTTCTTGTAATTGGATTGTCACCAGCCTAAAGCCTCGATGAGACAGGGCGAGTTTACAAGCTACTAGCCAGCGAGTTCACTAGCCGCCGGTAAACTCGCCCGGTGTCATCTGTTCACTAGCGGACAAGCGGCGGGAAAAGTTAACGACCCGGCTACTTTACTCGCTGCTCGCTGGCTAGTGAGCTTGTTTGCTAGTTAACTAGCCGTGTGTAAGGCCTAACTAGCGGTGAGTCAGGGAAAAAGCGGCCATTATTGCTTGCCACCCGGGAATTCAGTGTTCTGAGGCACTTTTTTTTAACGAAGTTGTATTCTTTTCGTTTTACGAAATGTCGGACGAATTAGTTCGTGCTGGAGTTGTTCTTGTTGCTCAACTGCTAAAAAACGAGTTAAAAAGAAAAGAAAATCGTAAAATGGATTGCAGAAAATCGTGGGTAAAACCGTGGATAGAAAGACGTGAGAAATAGTCTTCAATACTCCAAAGCAAAGGGTATTTGTCTGTAGAGATGTAGAAAGTCCAAAATATTGTTTATTGACCACTTAATTTCTAAAATCAAAGAAATTCACGCAAAAATCTAAAAATGATCCACTAATCCGCTCAAATATCTAATGCAAAATAAGTAAAAAGCAACAAGCTGTAAAAAGTAAAGAAAAAAAAAGCTGTAGAAAGTAAAACAAGCTGTAATAAGTAAAAAGCAACAAGCAGAAAGCAAACGCAGGTAGGGATTGAGCAAGTGAGCGAGTGGAAGGTTTTGTGTGTCATTGACACTCGCTAACTATCTCACTCGCCCCCCACGTGACTCGCCCACTACCTGCTAGTAAACTATCCCTGCGTAATCGAGGCTTTAGTGATTCCTATTTTACATTCCTGGTTTTTTAATGTGAAGAGGAGGAGATCACATTTCGGTGAACCGTTCATACACATTTTCCACAGTAGGTATTGACCCTGTTTAGTGCATCAAAATATCCCTTTGCTATGTCTAACGAATAAACAAATAAATTTCTTAATAATGATGGTGTTTTCATATAAAGAAACCAAGATTCAATTATATGATCGATCTAAGAAACTAAATAACACTTTTGTAAACCTACCTAACGCCTAAATTTAGTTTTGCGAATACTGTAATGTTACTGTATAGTGTTACTGTAACACTAAATTGTGAATCCACTACAGTCAATTTTTCAACTTAATGTTAAATTTGAAGTTGAATGAAGATTGCCTTCTTAGGTACTATTTACGACTAGGTAGGTACTTATCTTCATCAATAAAATGCTCTATTGTGATGATGAATACGTATAGGTTACGATACCAACATGCTTTTCAATATTACTACAATACCTAATCGTGGATAATTAGTCAGTATAAGATAAAATATAGTATTAGATGATTCAATTTGTGCATAATATGACCATTAGGTATTGTTTTGTGATATCTGTCTACGTTAATACATTAAATGGAATGTAAAAAGTGAACCATGGCTTCCTTTCACACTTTTATCCTCATTCTTGTGGAACGGACGCTGGATTAGTGAAGTTTCTAGTTTGATAAGTTTAATTTTACAACAGGTATACTGATAGAAGATGTTATTGATCATGTTATTTTATGTTATTTGGTAAAATTCTAGTTAATAAAAAAGTGAGTTTATAGAACTGTTAGTATTGCAGTTTTTGTCTAGTTTTTCTCCCAAATCTTCTCTAATCAATTCACTAACAAAAGTACCAACTAACATTGTTGGTATTTTTTAGAATTTGACGTTATCGCATTCCGTCATCGAGGTAGTGCATTAAGATAAAATAAAGGCAGTTGCCATGGTAACTTGTAAACTGTGTCCACACTAGCATCTTCTATTTTGAATTCCTGGTAAGTTCCCTCTGCATAATGTTCTGTGCTTACCCATGTTGCTGACACCAGCATTCTGCAATCATAGGACGTTTACTTCGCTGTAATAATGGTGACTTGCCAATCAAAATCATACATGCGCATACCTGACCCATGCTCGTGTCAATTGAGCTTTTGTGATGTGTGTCCACACTAGCATCTTCTTATTTTGAATTCCTGGTAAGTTCTCTCTACATAATGTTCTGTGCTGACCCTATGAAATGCTGGGCCAGCATTCTGCAATCGTACCATGTCTACTTCGCTGTAATAATGGTGACTAGCCAATCAAAATCGTACATGCGTGTCCACATTAGCATCTTCTATTTTGAGTTCCTAGTAAGTTCCCTCTACATAATGTTCTGTGCTGACCCTATGAAATGCTGGGCCAGCGTTCTGCAAAAGTAGCACGTCTACTTCACTGTAATAATGGTGACTTGCCAATCAAAATCGTACATGCGTGTCCACATTAGCATCTTCTATTTTGAATTCCCAGTAAGTTCCCTCTACATAATGTTCTGTGCTGACCCTATGAAATGCTGGGCCAGCATTCTGCAAAAGTAGCACGTCTATTTCACTGTAATAATGGTGACTAGCCAATCAAAATCGTACATGCGTGTCCACATTTGCATCTTCTATTTTGAATCCCTAGTAAGTTCCCTCTACATAATGTTCTGTGCTGACCCTATGAAATGCTGGGCCAGCATTCTGCAAAAGTAGCACGTCTACTTCACTGTAATAATGGTGACTTGCCAATCAAAATCGTACGTACGCAGTCCTGACCCATGCTGGTGTCCATTTAGCTTTTGTGATGTGTGTCCACACTAGCATCTTCCATTTTGAGAACTGAATTCAATTTTTTAATACAAAAAAAAAAAAAAAAAAAAAAAAAAAAAAAAAAAAAAAAACAATAAGTAGGTATTTATTTTTAAATTTTATATTTAGAGTTTTGTCTCCCTGAAGAAGCCCCAGTTCCTGGAGAGAAACGTTGGAGATAGTAAAAAACCAATCTAAGGACAGTAAAGGCCTTTTTTTAAAGTCTTGTTATAATTTGAACTGTCCAAATTAAGAAACGTTGTGTTAAAAAATTTGTGCACAAAATTATGCTGAAAAACGTACTTAAATGTCATTAATATTTGCTGAAAAATCTATAAAAACTGCAAAAAAAATCTAAAAATCCAAAATCTTTTTTGAATTGCCAAATTTTATTTAGTATGAGTTTTTTATTGCCATATAATTGGGTTTTAACAATTTCTTTGTACTCAAATTGCTCAAATTTCAATACAATAACATATTATATACGATAGATAATCTGAGAAAATGCGGTCATGCTGCATGACAGGAACTTTTTTTCCACTCTCTTCACGTCCGTATTAATAAGCTATATTATATATGCCCGGAACCCCTTTTGGTTATCACCAAGAGCTTTATTACTCTACAGGTAAACAAATGGGAAGACAGCAAAAGAGCTGAATATTGGCAAAATACTCCTAAGCAGAGGCAAGCCAAGCGGCTTGTAGTGGATTTATGTATGTCTTACTGGGAGTTGGTATTCCCAGTGAAATATCTCTAGCCACGTTGGACATGTGATTGTACGAGCTTGACCCCTGACAGGGGTCTTGTGAGAGGTACGGAAAAGTACCGTTGTTGTCTCGTATATCCTTGTGTTCGGAAGGATATGGTGTGTGTGAGCCACGGGGGAATGTATCTCCGAATAGGTCTGTGCGACGCTGATCTTTTGGAGTTTCTCCGATTTGAGAATGGAAATTCCCGGGCTTTAGGTGCATGTTCTCCCGCCCGTACATAACGGGTGTCTGAAAGTACTGAAAAGTACTTTTTGGTTCGTGACTGAATTGATCTGGCATGTCTTGAAAAAGACCGCTATCTTGTGTGTACCCGGTCGCCAAGGACGGGCGTATCTCCTCTTGTGAATTAAACTCACAAGGGACCCTTTTTGTAGGGGTTTGATATTGCTGGGCTGTGTAGCTTACATCTATTAGAGATGTGTACGATTGCGCCGCAGAATATGCTCGGTCCTTCTGTGTTTCAAGAAGGTGAGTTGGGACAATATCTGTCGCGAGCTCGGCGTGTGAATCACGCGGCTTTTGGTCAGCGAATAAGGCCGGATTCTGCCCATTATCGTAGGCGGCACTGCGCACGGGAAATGTCGGAACTACGCCCGTTCTCTTGGCGGGAACGGGATGACCTTGTCCGTCGGCGCCGGCCTGTCTGACGCTGGGCTTAGAAGGATCAGCAGACCGCGAAACCGGAGTTTCTGTCGTGTTGTCTTCATATATGCTCTCCAAAAGACAAAAACTAGGTGTTCGCTCCATTTGGAAGAGTTTATTTAGTTCTGAAAAGAACTAAATTCCCGGAACTCGCTTCTATATAAATTTGAAGGGTCCTCCTGGGGTCAACTACTTATCGAACGAGTGAAGCCCATTCGATATAGTAGGTCCGCCGAATTCGGACGATCGGCCGCTGCGGGATTTCTTGAGATCGTCTGGCTTGTCCCAGCGGGCGGTTCGCAAATAAATCTATGAACCTGGGTGGCAAGACTTTCTGGAACTAAACAGCGTCATCCGTATAGGAGTGCTGTTTAGTGTCTCGGCTTTATACGAGACTAGAGTGAGAGCAATACTAAGTGTATAGCTCGATCTACTCTGAATTCTGGTAGTCTGGAAGGCGGAGTAATCTCGTATCGTGAATCTCGTTTTCAACTGGCTTGAGAGCCTCGTCCTCAATCAATCCCAATGGAGTTTCAATCGCAGTAGGCTGGAAGGCAGAGGTTCGTCAAGAGTCGGAAGGTAGCTTCAAGATCAGAGGTAGAGATCGGTATGAATTACTGGTGCTGCTATATTTATACTCCTCGGGGAACCAGATGCAGCGTCTGATTGGCTGTTCCTATTTGATCGAGTGCACTCGAGGTGTCCCGGGGTGAAACATCTTTTTCTCCCCCTTCTCGGTAGAGCGCGTTTGGCTTGTTTTGCCCTTGACTATTGTTTCAATGTCGTTTGTTTTAAGGTAGTTTTCATGTGTCAGATCGTCGGCTTGCCTAACCTCGCTCGTGCAGTGAGCGTTTAGCTTGGCACTTTTCTCCTTCTGACGTGTTTATCGACTCGGCGGTTATGTAATTTATATATTTCTTCCCGAGAGTTAACTTATTTCGTCGTAAGGTAGTCTGACGTCTTAATTACCTTGTTTTATGTGTGAACTCAATTTTAGTGGCCTTGAAAAGGGTCGGGGGTATGTGGTGAGTTCACCACACGGCTAATAACCATCTCCAGAAAAAGAGCTACAGCTCTTCTGTCACTGAGGCGTAAAGACCTTCGCATTATTTCGGTCTCCTCACTGGCCATTGTCCGCTGAGATACCATCTCAACAAGATGGGCAAAGCCAGGACAACAGATTGTCGCCTCTGCTGCGAAGAGGTCGAAACAGCGGAGCATAACCTCTGTGATTGCCCTGCTTGTTGCATCTTTAAGATTCCGACACTTCGGGAAGGGTACCCTCTCCCCTACCGACATTGCTCAGGAAACGTCCGAAAAACTCCTCCACTTTGTGAGAGAAGAGGCAATAAAACGGGTTCTTAAATGATAACAGGGACTTTTTGTCACAATAGACCAATAGTGGTCTCCGTGACTAGGGGCTCGTACCCGTCCCAAAAAAAAAAAATAAAAAAATAAAATGGAATGCTCAAATGCAAACCAACAAAGTCGAAGGTTCACTATTGAAAACAATAAACCAAACCAGAATTACAGAATACTGAGAACAAATCTATATTTTGCAGGACCATTGTACACATAACCTTATTCACTTTAGGTAGGGGATACAAAGTCGACACATTCGACAAAATGTCTCAATAGATCGTATTTAGATTGGGCGCGGGGCACTTCCACTCACAGAACGGGCTGGAATACGCTCTTGAGAAGAGATTCGCACATGCAGTCTTCTTCTTCAAGTTTCGTAGTACCTTTCCAATGCATCAGAGTCGGCACTTTCCTTAAGGCGAACGTCTCCGAAGTGTGGTAGGGATTTGTAGGGTCTCTGAGGCTGTGGATTAGAAAACAACCAAACTGAATGATACGCAGGTATTTAAATGACTGGCTAACGATTGTTGTACGATAAAAAAAAACTGCAAAGATACAGTTCTGTAGCAACTATTTGGTTGTAAGCGAGAATCGTGAGAAAATTTAGTGACTCCTAAAAAATGTGCCAAAGAGACAAAAACATGAAAGACATGTGCCAAAGACATGAAAATGTCAAAAACTAGATCAGTTGGTTAGGGAAAACTATCCACACTAGGGATGGTGATATCGGGGGAAAATACCAATATAAGAATATCGATACTTCAAAAATATATCATTTTAGTAATTCGATATATCGTGAAAAAATATAGATCTTTCGATATATCGGCCATTTTTCATTGACAAAGGTAGGTAGGTACAAAAAACATGCAGAAAGAAAAAATGAATACGTTCTAAATACTACACTAGCATCATGACACTTACTACAGTAAAACAATCGGTCGTTTCTTGGCCTATAAATTATATTTTTGTGTCTGCAGCTCTAAAAACCAACTTACAGGGTGTCCCGACTTGAGTTCATCAAACTCTGTGAGTCGATTTTGGAGCTCATTTGTGATCAAAAGTTCCTCTTAAGGCGGATATCGGTGAATATGTTCAGATTCTTTGACCATAAATTTCAGCCCATTAATTTTTGAAAAATCAAGTTGATGTAGAAATTGTTAGGTAGGGGAAGGAGTCGTGCTATAATATTTGGGCCTAATAGACTGATTGGAGACTTAATACAAGTTTTAGCTGTTACCAAGCCAGAGGAGGCGTTCTGTTCAGGCAAAAGCGGATATTTACAGCTCATCTAGGCCATAACGTCCTAACCTAGAAATGTGAAGATGGTGAAAATTGGAATCAACTACATAACTTGAATTTAATTATATTTCATAATGATATAATTGGCAATGTCACGTATTTTATTAATTCTACCAGATGAAAGATCTTGCTCAGACCTTTCCAGAAAGGTGCAATATCGGGTGTATTGGATGATTGGAAGTAGCCAAAACAGCGATGTAAAGAATGCTGAATAACGTCATGGAGGTTTTTTGACCTATCTACTCGTATTTGAGCTGAAATTTTTCAGTCGGGGGTTTTCAAGGGAACAGAATTTGAATCTTAGATTTTAAAAAATGAGAAATTTCAACATACAAAAGTAGCCCATGATAGGGCAAATAGGCCGAATATTTTATGAGACTGGTGCCTCAGCTACCAATATAGTACAGCTTGATAATAATTGTTTAAATTCATGAAATACTACTCATATTTTGCTTTGGCTGTTTGAAGTGTTGAAATCAAGATGGCATCAAGATTTTGAGGCCAGCTGTGGGTTTGTTAAAACAACTTACCATTTATTTCATAGAATAGATCATCAGCAACTGTTTTTAGATTTAGTTTGTGAAAACCAATCATTCTGTGCAATCTACGGACTAATTAGGAAGTGAAATGTTATAATCTCAACTTACTACGATTTTTCGAGATCAACAACAATGAGGTGAGCATTTTTCTGGAGGGAGCATTTCTTCAAGAACTCGTCAATGACCGGCTCAGCTGTAACAATCATCACAGGCCAAGATAATTTATAATTATACAATCAATCGACCATCGGGATGATCGATTGAGATTATATTTAGGTAATTGTAGGGGAAGGTTGGTGTAGTCCCTCCCATACCAGGGGCCTATTTCATAAAACAACAAGTTACAAGTGTAAAGGACAGGTAGTTATAATGCACGGTAAACTAGAACAAGTGTTTCACCAAAACTAAGAGTACAAGTGTAGAAAAATTACGCTTGTAGAAGCTGAGTTTACAAGTGTAGCAGAAAAGAAAAATGGCGTGTGGGGACAAACGAAATGAACAACGTCAAGTGGGATGCCGAAATCGAAGTTTTGTCAGCGGGATCATAATGTAAAAACGGTGTGCACGACAGGATGTTTATCGTACATGACCAGGTGTAATGATTGGAAGACAGACAAATTATAACCTGAAAAGTGGAGAAAGTGTGTATTTGATTTCAACTTATTAAACGGATTTTCTCCTTCATTCAGCGGAAATGGTCAATCAGTTAATCAAGTCTTAATGCTGCTGGGTTAGGAATGTCATCTGCAACTTCGAGATGATCTTCACACTTCACTTAGTTCTTCAATGATAGGGAGATCGCCAATACCAGATCAGGAAAAAATGCACAGGGTCACGCACCATTTGAATCTTTCAAGGGTCTCGGAAGACATCCTAAATCTCTCGTTAAGCTCGAAAATAGCCACGAAATGAGCGTTTATTCGTGGTCGAAAAAATCTTACGCGTCTTCTACACTGAATGCTTCTTTCTTGTCTGTATTCTTCAGCAGAAGATTCCCAAATATTAAACTCCGAAAAATTGTCAACTCACAATAGTGGAAAATAACAAGTTTAGAGGTGAACGGACGTAGGTTAAAAATCTTCCATTTTTTACAACTGTAAAATAGTGACTTGCTCAAAATGATGGGGAAACACTTGTAACTTGTCCAAATTCGCCTGTACACTTGTTAATTTTCACAGTGCGGTACAAGACTACACTTGTACCCTTATGAAACGCTTGGACACTAATTTTTTACAACTTGAACTTAAAATTAGCCTGTCACTTGTTGCTTTATGAAACAGCCCCTGGTGGTACACCCTCCCTACTTCATTCACCAGCGAACTGTCTTCTTCAAAGTTCAAACTGAATGACAAAATGGCGGTCACTACCACTCGACGGTAGCCCTACACCGGCCCGTGGTTCCCTCCTCCGCCGCGCAGCGGCGCTAGTCTCCCACTTTTATCCCCCTCCTACTGAATAGAGAAGTATTGTAATTGTCACTAAACACGACAGCTGAGGTGTAGCTCCATGGATACGATTACGGTCTCGTGAGACTAATGTCGTGTGTTCAAATCCAATTGATACGTGTATTTTTTTAGCTCGTACAACTCCCGAAATATACTTCTAAAACGTCATTCTGACCTGCATGTCCAACTAATTTGAATTTTCACTAAGGGATTGACTACTTGATGTTATGTATTTTTGAGATGCGAGCTTGCGAGCATCCAGATCACCAAACTATACACATCATTCTGATCTACATGCCCAACTAATCTGCATTTTTACTAAGGGATTGACTACTTGATGTTATGTCTTTTTGAGATGCGAGCTTGCGAGCATCCAGACCACCAAACTATACACATCATTCTGATCTACATGCCCAATTAATCTGCATTTTTACTAAGGGATTGACTACTTGATGTTATGTCTTCTTGAGATGCGAGCTTGCGAGCATCCAGACCACCAAACTATACACATCATTCTGATCTACATGCCCAACTAATCTGCATTTTTACTAAGGGATTGACTACTTGATGTTATGTCTTCTTGAGATGCGAGCTTGCGAGCATCCAGACCACCAAACTATACACATCATTCTGATCTACATGCCCAACTAATCTGCATTTTTACTAAGGGATTGACTACTTGATGTTATGTCTTCTTGAGATGCGAGCTTGCGAGCATCCAGACCACCAAACTATACACATCATTCTGATCTACATGCCCAACTAATCTGCATTTTTACTAAGGGATTGACTGGTACACAATCTCCTCACCAATAAATATATTTTTTCTTGGCATACGGATAAATCCGTAGATTTACAGGTTGGAGCAATCATACAAGGGTCACCATCTAGGCGACGCCGGAGATCAGGAGTACCAACAGAAAAACACAAAAATCTTTTCAATTTTTACATTTTCTTTGAAATAGTTTCAAACTTTCTTCACCCAAGCACTGCTACCACTAAACCAACCTTTCCCGGAGATTACAGTAACATAATACATGTTATGTCCTCAATTCAAGAATATATGTATCCTAAACATCAAATTACTGGACTGCCTACTAAAAAAACGTGTTTCCCCCTCTTTCAAATGTATGCAAGCTCTAAGAGCCACTCAGCTGATCCGGACCCTGGGCATCGTCAAGTAAATGTCCTAAAGAGGCTACATACGAAATTACAGCTTCCTAGAGTGTAAAGCATAGAAATTAGCTTTAAGAGCCACTCATCTGATCCGAACCCTGGGAATCGTCAAGTAAATGTCCTAAAGAAGCTACATACGAAATTACAGCTTCCTAGAGTGTAAAGCATAGAAATTAGCTCTAAGAACTAATCAGCTGATCCGGACCCTGGTCATCGTCAAGTAAATGTCCTAAAGAGGCTACATACAAAATTACAGCTTCCTAGAGTGTAAAGTACCTATAGAAATTACCTACCTGTTAAAATGATTTAACCACCGCTTCACAAATCAAACCGTTCTCACAATATTCGGATCACCGGCTATGAATCAAATCATCGAAACTCCAGCTCAATGGAATCATCAGAAATTAACAAGCGATTGCAATCATGTTCACAATATCAATTATTGAGAATGATCACCTGAGTGTACACAATTATTCAAATAACCATGCTCATAACTCAGCTTGTTGGCCACGCACTTCGCAGTAGTGAACATAACATGGTTGGATAAATCGAGAGCTTTCGAGCGAATAGTCAACGAATTTTGTGGGATGAAAAACGACGAAGTAGGTACCATTTCCCTAGCAACGACTCGGTTGTAAGCGGAAATCATCAGAAAACTAACCTTAACGCTTTTTTCGTTTATGTGCCAAAGTAAAGACATAAAATGTCAAAATATTTAGGTATGTGTATGTATTATAATGTGTAGTTAACTGTAGCTACTAAATTAAGAATATTATTTGTCAACCAAATTAAAATGAATGTACTAACCTTTGACGCAATCGGGGCACCACCTAACCCCATCCTCGCGTACAGAAGCCATGAAAAGCAGGAAAACGCTGTCTCCCTTCGCCTCCAAATTTTTCGCCAGCTCCGTCACTTTGTGGAAATCGGATTCAGCATGTTTTTCTAAAGACATGGTAGCGGATAAGAGATAAAAAATCAAGCTCCAACAAGAAAATCAAAAAAATATTCTAAATTGGTTCGACTATAGATAATTATACGACTAAACAAGATCACTTGAATGCACAGACAGCGAAGCAGGAAACTAGTGGGCGTGTTCAATGCGGTAAAACCGGTGAGATAACAACCTCAAATGCACGGAAGATTAAAATTGATCTATGGAATGATGGATTATCTCATTTAACTTTAATAAGCTAAATGAAAAAAACGAAAACAAGATAAAACTTGGGGAATAAATCTTTCCCTATAAATACAGATAACGAGATAACGGTCTGCGGTATCACAATACTGTGATAACACAGATAAAGTTTATCATCGTTACAGTGTGACCATCAAAGAGAAAAGTCAGAAGATGGGGTAGGTATAAAAGTCCGTAGATTCAAAATTTTGAATTCAGTTCGGAAACGATTGGTAGCCAGTTCTAAATTCGATTTTGAATATATTTTCATTATTATTGTTAATTAGATACCTACCTACATCTGTTCTATAATTGTTTAATATAGTTCGGTTCCAAGTTCATTCAACTCCCACTTTAAGCGAATTTTCGTGAAGAAAATTAAGCTTTTGCACTTACTCCAAAAATTTATCAATGAAAATCCGTTTTGGGCCTTTTTGATATTATCACAAGATTTTAACACTTTTAAGCAAATTTTCGAAAAAAAAAAAAAAGTTTATCTCCGCCATCCTTGAAGCAGGATCCGCAGCTATTCCAAAAACAGACCCCAAGGACACAACTGTCCCTTGGTGGAAAAGAGATGTTCGAGAAGCCAGCAGAGCGAAACGTCAGGCACTAAATAGATTCCGCCCGAGACATAGATAGGTACACCTGAAAATTATGCTACACACTTGAAAAGAATTAATTTTTTTCTGGAGGTGTTGCCTTTTCCGTTGACGGTAGTAGTTTTTTGAGGGTTGAGATAGTTTCATAGAAGGCTTCTCAAATTTTTATTATCGGCCTCGTCAGGGCTTATATTTAGTGGTTCGGCACTTCATTTTTATTTATTTATGTATTTATTTATTTATTTATTTTTTTTTTTTTGTTTTGGGGCCTCCTCATCATCCCAGAAGGTACCTTTGAGATTGGAATATTTCGTCGTAAGTATTTATTAATATGAAACAGTGAAAATCTGGTGGTTTTATCACTCATTGTCTGGTGATCGTGTCCTTATACGTATAAGGGTGTCAATATTGTCAATTTGAATTTAAATTGAGAAAGAGAGAGAAAAAGCAGGATGGAAAATTTCACAATTGTTAATAGTGAAATTTTCCATCCTTCCGTCCTAAAAAATGAAAAATATTTTTTCGAAGTAGATACCCATAAGTACCTACCTACCTTTGGTTAATCCAAAAGTTACGTATTTTTTCCTGATTCTCGTTTGCTTATTCTTAACTTAGTATCAGGCACCTCAAAAACTATCTCCAAGTTTCACTTCAACGTCTCAAAAATTGAGGGAAAAAGTTCTAGTGTTGGAGGGGGGGTTACTCTTGGGACACCCTATAAGTTCCTGTATTTATGAGTCATTCCTGATGATTCATCAGGATTGAGATTTTAAAAAATCGATCTTTCTATCAAAAATCAAGCATTTCGAAATAAAGGATGAGTTCGTTGGCCAGCATTTTTAAGCACAATAAACTGTTCATATTCCATAAAAATGTGCTAAAAAGCCAAAAAATGGATCGAAACTGACAAAATTGGTTACATTTGTACCTATGTGACTGGGAATTCTATCTAGAGTTAGTACATACCTACCTAGTTTCTTCTATAAACTAAATCTTTGAGCCCACATTTCCTCCACTCAGAGATATGTGTTATCCAAGACGGTTCTTTAAAAATTAAATTCAATAATGTCTACGTAAACATGTCTACTGCAGTAGAATAGGTAGTTCGTATGCCTACCATAGTTGTCAACGGCTGGTTGTGCAACGAGAAAATAAATAAACAATTTCACACAGCATTCCGTTCTTTTCAACACACATCAAATAGGTACACGAAACATCAACATCTGAGATGAGCAGTCCTTACCATTCACTAAACACAGTTTTTGAACACTAGATTCAATTGTTCTCCAAAGATTCATATTAAGGGTAGGTTGGTACCTACCTTCTATCAAAATCTTTAGTGTTGGATTAAGTTAACTCGTACCTGATAATCTTATGAGAAAGGAATGGGGGTCTCTAGTTCGAGTCGGAATAAGGAGGACAAAGTTACATCCCAAGACAAAGCAATACTGGTAAGTTTATTTGCCTACCTATTTTACGCTAGACCGATTAGTCTATAAGTTGGCTTTAAATTGTGTGTGGGGAAAGCTTGTAGGTAGCAAATACATTTGTGCCATGTGCTAAGCTGCAAGTATTCTTTGGGGCTATATTGGCCTATTCTGCTCAAGATTGTAGACTCAGTGCAGTTGTTCGCTAAGATGTTCCGTCTGCTCCTGTCGATCCCTAACTATCTGGTCTATCTGGAAACAGAACTCGAAACTTAGCAAATATATTATTTTCCAGCATAATTTTTGTACATAATTTTTATAGTAGTTCACTATTCATGAACTTCTTTTGAGTAAAATCCTAGTATAAAATAATAATTTAACGATTTTAAGCCATATTTAGTGATTTTTTTAGCACATTTTTTGAAAGTTGACTAATTTAATGTGCTCAAAAAGTGCTGGCGAACGAACTCATCCTCTCATTAGGAAATCTTGCTTTTTTGGAGCAAGAACGGGATTTTTATCTCAATCCAAAAGAGAGTTATCGTTTGGAACAACACACACATATATGTATGTATATAAGAAAACCTATAAGAAAAAGTGCAAAATTCAGGAATCGTTTCAGAATGCCTTAAAACGAATTTTAATGAAGAAAATTTTGGACCCATTGCATGTGTAGTGGATTTATATATGTTTGACTT
The DNA here is from genome assembly GCA_030762985.1 of Adelphocoris suturalis. Taxonomy (NCBI): domain Eukaryota; kingdom Metazoa; phylum Arthropoda; class Insecta; order Hemiptera; family Miridae; genus Adelphocoris; species Adelphocoris suturalis. The sequence continues at coordinate 68,852,441 of CM061041.1, read as the reverse complement.
GGTGTAGGTAGACCAAGTGGGACATTTATATTCTGGTTATGCGGGTTAGTCCCTGTGGTATTTCTGTAAGGAATGTGAGCGAAATCGCCAAGGTCAGCTTGCTTGGCGGGAGGAACTTGAGGATAGTTCGTGTAGCAGCCGCGTGGAGCACTGGGCTCATTTAGTGGGTGCTGGGTTCGATCTGTTTGGTGCTGAGCCGTTGTGTAATATTCCGGCCTAAGATTTATATCTGTAGGAGGAATATACTGGGCTTGGTTGAGGTACTGAAAAGTATCCTTTGTTTTAAGCAAGTTGGGAGTGTGTTTGACACTCGGATCGGCCGGGTAGCCTTGCGTAGAATATCGCGGATATTCAGAAAGCTTTGTCGAATAATGATGATTGACTTCAGAGCGGGTCTGAAAGGTATCCTCGACCTTTTGTGTGTGCGAGGCTTGACCTAACGTTTCCTTCAGGAATACGTTAGGTAGTAAGGCGATCTCTTCGCGAGAATCGAGCCTTTGTCCGTCGCTGGGAACAGCGGACGAGTCGAGTAGCGGGTAAGGAGCGCTGCGCGGGCTAGGGCTCCCGGCCGCGACGTGTTCTGCTTCCTCTTGCATGAGGAAGTAGGACGGGCGGTGCTCCATCGATGTACCCGAGTTTGTTAACGCGTTTTCAATACCTCTCCGTATAGGATGCAGGATTTGGAAGGTGGACTCGCTTGACAGAGCTTCTTTCCTTTGCTCGGATGTCAGGGTCCTACCTTGTAGCCTTGAAAAAGGCTTCCTTAGACGATAAATTAGAGCGGATGAGCTGAGTAATTTATCGGCGTGCCCCAGCGGTCGGTGACGAGCTTAGTGCTACGAAACCCGGGCGACACGTCTCGGAACGTCCCAGCGGGCGTACGATCTAATGAGAATATCAATAGATGTACCGGGTGGCGTCCTGACAGGAGAACTACGTTGGGCAATGAGCAGGATAAATAATCACTGGACTCGTAGATGCCAATGCGAGATCTGTGAGGAGAGAAGATATGCCTTGTAGAAAGCAGTAGAAAGCCGTTCTGAGAGGAACTCGTGAGCAGAAGGGTCGTCAGCGTAGAGCGTGTAGAATCTTCGTACTGTAGAGTGTAGTCGTCGAGAGCGGTGAGTGGAATGAATTTCGGAGGGCTCCGAGCGGGGTAATTATAGGGAGGTGGCCGCCTCCTGCCGCCCCCTGATTGGTCCGCTTAATTTCATTAGTTCAACTGTGTTTTCTTATTGGCTCGCACATTGTTTTCTCAGAACCTGCGAGTATGATAGCTGAGTTGGTCCTTCGGGGGTGGCTTCCCTGCGTCCGTCGCTGCGACGGGGTCCCCGGAGGTGGCTTCCGTGCGTCCGTTGCGGGGACAAGGACCTTGAGGTGTCTTTCCTGCGTCCGTTGTTTAGACGGGGTCCTCGGGTGGCTTCCCTGCGTCCGTTGTTTAGACGGGATCCCCGGGGGTGTCTTCTCTGCGTCCGTTGCTGAGACGGGGTCCCCGGGGTGGCTGCTGGACCAGAGGTGGTTGCTTGCCGCCTCCTGGTTGGTTCGCCTATTGTCTCTCGTGCAATCATTGTTTCTGATTGGCGAGTAGGCTTGCTAGAACTGTCCTTGTTAGTTTTAGAGGACATTTGATTGTCTGTTTGAGTTTTCTCATTCAAGGCGACTTGTTTCGAGATACTTGTCGCGTCTCTCTCGCCCAGTAAGTGTTTAGGGAGGTCGCCTTGTATGTTATTTGCTAATATTTCACTTTTGAGAGAGAATTTCGTATTTTCTCTCTGGTGAAATATTTTGTTTGACGGAGTTATAACTCGACGTCTTATAAGCATTTGTGTGCCATGTCTACCTCTTTTTGGTAGCCCTGAAAAGGGCTGTTGAAAAGAGGGGGTGGTTTTCACCACAGGCGCCCCCCCAAGACGTCGTGTTATTAACGAGGGGTCTGCTTCGAGTGCAGTCACCCATTTCTCGTCGAATTTGGTAGAGGGGACGCGCCCTCTGGCGGATTTTCGGGGAGTCTCCTCCTTATTTTCTGCCTGATTTTTTCTTAGTGACACAGCTTCGTCTGTGTTTAGAGTGTAAGCTGGTTTGATTTGCGTGGTGGGAACTTTTTTTGTGTGTTCGCCAATTTGTACTGTAACCGAAAACTTATCTCTTTTAACAACTTTGAATGGTCCCGTGTAAGGACATTGCAAAGAGGAGAGCTGTGTGGGCACTCTGATATAGACATGTGTACATGTATCCAAATTTTTGGGCATGTTGACGGCATATTTCGTATTATTATGTCTGATATGCGTAGATCGGAAAAAGAGAGGCTCGGAAAGGTTCGTAGAAGTTACGAATATGTCGCCTGGGAGCGGCACGTCAATTCCGTAAACTTTTTGGAAGGGTGTAGTTTCCGTTGCTGGGTCTACTGCCGTACGCATGGCGAGTAGTACTTTTGGAAGGGCGTCGAGCCAATGTTCGTCCTGTGCTTTGAGAGCCTCTTTCAAGGATCTATTTCTGCGTTCCACCATTCCGTTTGTTGACGGTTTGTATGGTAACGTGTGAGTATGTTTTACTCCGAGACGTTCCATAATGGAATGAAATAGGTCTGATTCGAATTGTGTGCCCTGGTCACTTGTGATGTATTTAGGTACGCCTTTTGAGGCTACCCAAATATTGATAAAGGCGTTTGTGATCGTGGACGTTTCGATGTTGTTAAGAGGGACTGCCTCTAGCCAACCCGTTGCTCTATCGACCATCATTAGGATGTAACGCTTCCCTCCTTTAGCTAAAGGTAAGGGTCCGGTAATGTCAACGTGTACATGGGAGAATTTGGTAGCCGTTTCAAATTCGGAGTAAGGGAGCTTCACGGAGCGAGTGATTTTTGCTCGTTGGCAAGTCTCGCATGCCCGGACCCAGTTGGAGACATCCGCACGAAGGCCGTGCCAAAAATATCTCTGTTTTACTTTATACACTGTAGAGTGTATGCCTGGGTGTCCCAAATTGTGAATTTGGCTGATTATTTCGTGCCTTATTTCGTTTGGAATATAAGGTCTTGGGTGTCCTAAGTCTAGGTTACACCAAATCTCTCCTTGAAGGAATTCAACTCGTGTGAGTTTTAGTTTGTCCTCTGCGTTAGGAGGAGAATGAATCTGTGCATTTGAGATGTGCAGTAGAAGATTGCACTCTATTGCGGCCGTAATTTGTGAAATTTCGGCTATGGACGGACCCTCGTCAGTTTGGGTTGAAATTGACTTTGTTTGAATTTCAACTGGATCGAAAGGTCTGGAGAGTGCGTCGGCTACGACGTTGTCTTCTCCGGGTATGTGTCGTATGTCACTTGTCATTTGGGAGATGTATGTTAGCCATCTCAATCGCATTTTAGAAAAATGTGCGTTTTTCTTTAGCATTGTGCCTAGCAGAGGCTTGTGATCTGAGCAAATATGAAAAGAGCGGCCGTCCAAGTCATTGTGCCAATGAATGCAAGCTTGGTAAGCGGCGAACATCTCTTTGTCGAACGAGGCTTTATTCTTCCATTGTTCCGGAATTTCTTTACTGAAAAATCCCAATGGTTGGTAAGATTTCGAGCCGTGTTTGTCTGTAATTTCCTGCTCCAGTGCCGCTCCGATGTGTGTATCGGATGCATCGCAAACTATTCTCCACTCTGCTGTAGGGTGGGGATGAGCAATATTGTGCAATGTAGCTTTTATCATTGCGTGTTTTAAGCTGTTGAAAGCTTTTTCTCTCTCTGATGTCCATTCGATAGGGGTTTTGTCATTTTTTTTGTTTGACTGAATGGAGTCATACAGAGGTTGCGCTGTGTGAGCGAATTTACTTGAGCAAGCCCGGTAGAAACCACACATACCTAGGAATCTGCGTAGGCTTCGTACGTCTATTGGCCGAGGGAATTGCTCTATGGCTTCTATTTTATCTAATTTAGGAATTATCCCTTCTTTTGAGATAGTGAAACCTAGGAAATCGACGGTAGGTTTTGAAAAAATGCATTTATCAAAACCTACTCGAAGTCCGTGTTCTCCTAGTTTGTCGAAAATTTGTTTGAGGTGGTTCATGTGTTCTTTGTAAGTTTTAGAAGCCACCAATATGTCGTCTAGGTAGACAAATGCGAAATCGAATTTTCGCATGATGCTGTCCATGTACCTTTGCCATGTTTGAGCCGCTCTGGCCAAACCCATGCTCATTTTTTTAAACTCATAGAGACCGAAAGGGGTAATAGTTGCTGTTTTATGAGCGTCATCTGGGTGCATCGGGATATGGTAATATGCCGATTTTAAATCTATTGTCGAATAGATTTGTGTATTATGTAAATTCGCTTGGAAAGAGCGAATGTGAGGCGGCGGGTAGGCGTCTTTCTTAGTTTTTGCATTGAGGAATCGGTAATCGCCCGTGATCCTCCATGTTCCATCCTTTTTGGGCACGCAATGTAGCGGAGAAGCCCATTCGGAGTCGGAGGGAGCGATGATCCCCTCTGTGAGCATTTTGTCGAAAGTACTTTTAACCTGAGCCCGTTTTTCGCCTGCCATGGGTCTTGCACGGAAGTGTACTGGTGTTCCTTCCGTGGTTATACGGTGGTAAACCCCGTTGTTTTTCCACTTTCCTTGAAGTTTGTTCATTTTATCATTGTATTTTTCAATGATAGAGTGTATGTTTTCGTCCTCTGTGAGCTGTGTGTCCTCTGGTTGAGGGCTGTTGTCACGATGAGGAATAGCAGCTGCTATTTGTTCGTCAGTAAATTTTTTGTTCATGACTGCAGCGATTTTTTGATCGGCATAGCTCTTTACTTTATCTTTGTAGATATATTTGTGTTTGACCCGTATTCCGATATCCCAAGACTCGAGGAATGGTATACCGAGGATCGCTAGATCAACTTTAGTGATCATGAAATCGGTGGTCATGTCTCCGAGGCCGATGTTAATTGTCGTGTCAGCACGCCCTAGTGTGTCTATAGAGGCGCCGTTAGCAGCTGTGAGCTTTACGTTAGACTTACGAATTTTTAAGCCCAATTTTTTGGTGACATTGTGGGGCAGAATGTTCACTTCTGCTCCCGTGTCAATGAGAAATTCAGTGCCATTTAGTTTGCACTTGAAAAAAAGCCTTTTATATTCTTTAGTCTGCCGGTGTATAGGCTCAGATACACTGGCAGTTATTCGTTTTCCGAACTCTCTGCGTCTGAGGTTGGAACGGTACTTTCTTGTATCGATCTATGAGTATTCTCGCTTGAAACCAAGGTTTTAGGCTGGCTGATAGGCGCTGCCTTTTTGATAGGTTTGGAGGCGGTATTTGCCTTCCAAGTGCAGTATTCTGGGTCTGCACACTTGCGAGTTTCGCTACCGAAACGGGCGTGGTTCCGGCAGACGTAGGCCGTTGGTTTGTGAGGCTTACTCTCTACTTGCTGAGGTTTGAACTCAGCTTTTTGTGAGAGGACCTTCTTGAAACCAGTCTTCGTAGGTTTCGAAGTAGACTCTACTCCTCGTATGTTGAGAGAGGGGTTCGCTGTTTTGTACGCGTGTAGCGTATCAGCTAGGTCGAGCCGGGCATTCGTGGTAAGCTGTGCTGCGACCATGCCTCGGGCTTCGATAGGCAGAGTTTCGATCCACTTTTGAGTGATCAGAGCCTCTGAGAAGTACCCAACAGCCTTAGAGTACATTTCATGGTACTTGGTGCTGGGTTTTTTGGCGAGAGATGCGGTGTCCTCGAGTGCGAGGAGCCTGTCCTGTAAGGACAACCCGTATTCTCGTTATAGGCGCTGTTTGGCCTCTTCGTAAGGTGCGTGGGGTGCCGTGAGGTAAGCTGAGTCAATAGCTTCCCGCATTTCCTCCGGTACCCACTTGTAGATAGCTGAGAAACATTCGTTCTGCGTTCTCAGGTTTTTTCGCACGCAGTATTGATCGAACTCGGCGAGTGCACGATCGATATTCTTCTTTTGGAAGATAGGTCTTTGGTAATCTCCCATTTCCTCCAAAAGTGCTCGAAAGCCACTTTGTGTAGAGGGTTGTTGTGTGAGATGTGGGGCGTATAAGCCCGGCGGGGGTCGCACGCCCGCAGTGGTTCCCTGAAATCCACTAGCTTCATAAGAGGGAACGAAATGCTCCGTGTTAAGCCTGTTCAAAGGCGGGGTCACCATTTGTAGTGGATTTATATATGTTTGACTTGGTGTAGGTAGACCAAGTGGGACATTTATATTCTGGTTATGCGGGTTAGTCCCTGTGGTATTTCTGTAAGGAATGTGAGCGAAATCGCAAGGTCAGCTTGCTTGGCGGGAGGAACTTGAGGATAGTTCGTGTAGCAGCCGCGTGGAGCACTGGGCTCACTTAGTGGGTGCTGGGTTCGATCTGTTTGGTGCTGAGCCGTTGTGTAATATTCCGGCCTAAGATTTATATCTGTAGGAGGAATATACTGGGCTTGGTCGAGGTACTGAAAAGTATCCTTTGTTTTAAGCAAGTTGGGAGTGTGTTTGACACTCAGATCGGCCGGGTAGCCTTGCGTAGAATATCGCGGATATTCAGATATCTTTGTCGAATCATGATGATTGACTTCAGAGCGGGTCTGAAAGGTATCCTCGATCTTTTGTGTGTGCGAGGCTTGACCTAACGTTTCCTTCAGGAATACGTTAGGTAGTAAGGCGATCTCTTCGCGAGAATCGAGCCTTTGTCCGTCGCTGGGAACAGCGGACGAGTCGAGTAGCGGGTAAGGAGCGCTGCGCGGGCTAGGGCTCCCGGCCGCGCCGTGTTCTGCTTCCTCTTGCATGAGGAAGTAGGACGGGCGGCGCTCCATCGATGTACCCGAGTTTGTTAACTCGTTTTCGATACCTCTCCGTATAGGATGCAGGATTTGGAAGGTGGACTCGCTTGACAGAGCTTCTTTCCTTTGCTCGGATGTCAGGGTCCTACCTTGTAGCCTTGAAAAAAGCTTCCTTAGACGATAAATTAGAGCGGATGAGCTGAGTAATTTATCGGCGTGCCCCAGCGGGCGTACGATCTAATGAGAATATCAATAGATGTACCGGGTGGCGTCCTGACAGAAGAACTACGTTGGGCAATGAGCAGGATAAATAATCACTGGACTCGTAGATGCCAATGCGAGATCTGTGAGGAGAGAAGATATGCCTTGTAGAAAGCAGTAGAAAGCCGTTCTGAGAGGAACTCGTGAGCAGAAGGGTCGTCAGCGTAGAGCGTGTAGAATCTTCGTACTGTAGAGTGTAGTCGTCGAGAGCGGTGAGTGGAATGCATTTCGGAGGGCTCCGAGCGGGGTAATTATAGGGAGGTGGCCGCCTCCTGCCGCCCCCTGATTGGTCCGCTTAATTTCATTAGTTCAACTGTGTTTTCTTATTGGCTCGCACATTGTTTTCTCAGAACCTGCGAGTATGATAGCTGAGTTGGTCCTTCGGGGGTGGCTTCCCCGCGTCCGTCGCTGCGACGGGGTCCCCGGAGGTGGCTTCCGTGCGTCCGTTGCGGGGACAAGGACCTTGAGGTGTCTTCCCTGCGTCCGTTGTTTAGACGGGGTCCTCGGGTGGCTTCCCTGCGTCCGTTGTTTAGACGGGATCCCCGGGGGTGTCTTCTCTGCGTCCGTTGCTGAGACGGGGTCCCCGGGGTGGCTGCTGGACCAGAGGTGGTTGCTTGCCGCCTCCTGGTTGGTTCGCCTATTGTCTCTCGTGCAATCATTGTTTCTGATTGGCGAGTAGGCTTGCTAGAACTGTCCTTGTTAGTTTTAGAGGACATTTGATTGTCTGTTTGAGTTTTCTCATTCAAGGCGACTTGTTTCGAGATACTTGTCGCGTCTCTCTCGCCCAGTAAGTGTTTAGGGAGGTAGCCTTGTATGTTATTAGTTAATATTTCACTTTTGAGAGAGAATTTCGTATTTTCTCTCTGGTGAAATATTTTGTTTGACGGAGTTATAACTCGACGTCTTATAAGCATTTGTGTGCCATGTCTACCTCTTTTTGGTAGCCCTGAAAAGGGCTGTTGAAAAGAGGGGGTGGTTTTCACCACAGCATGCAATTGCCATTTTCAACGAAAACTCGCTAAACAAGTTTAAACATTGGTTCGACTCTCAAAGATTAAGATTTCATTTTTAAATACAGGCAGGTTTTACAAGTCAATAATTCTACCTACCTGTATATTCATGTAACATATTTCGTTTTAATGAAAATTCCATTTTGACCAATTTGTGTTACGAATCTTCATAGATAGCGGAAGTGAAATTTTGGGGGATAAGAATCCTCCAAAATCAAAAATTCACCTCGCTCATGTCTCCAAAACTTCTTGACATAGGTACGTTTAGGAAGCAGGTTGAAAATCACAATTGGGGTCGAGTTGGGATTGAGTTTACGGAATTACCTGCTTTCGATGAATTTGAATCCTAAAAGGTAGATTGAAGGGCTGAAATATTTTTACAAAATCGAGATCTCGAAAAATTGGAAATAAGAATAGTGTTTTAGCGAATTTTCCAAGTACCAATCAAATGAAACATTTTTTTTTTTTTTAATCAAATGAAAGAATCAGAAGAGTAGGTATATATTGTCATAACATGATAGAATGTAGGACAGATGTCAATGTAATTCGTAGTAGGTAAATTAACATTCCTGTAGCCAATAAAGGTGAGAGAAAAACATTAATTAAAATAATAGTAATAAAATGAAATAAAAGATTGTAGGCTGGCCATTAACCCGCCAAAAAAAAAGGCGTCTCGGCCGGGGCTTCCCGACTGAGCCCGGGCCCGACCCACCATGGCGGCATCCCGGAGGCGCCCACCTAATTTTAGGTAAGCACCCCGTGCTTAACCGAAAATCACCAGGCGAGACGAAACTTCGTAACCACCAAATGACACCTTGTTCCAATCAAATGAAACCTTGTACCAATGAAATGAAAGCTCTTTTCAACCAAATTAAACTTTTTTCAAACAAATGGAACCTTATTTCAATCAAATGGAACTTCTTCGAGTCATCCATAGAAAAATTACATGTTATTTCAGATTTTTGCTAAACAAGTTAATACAGAGGCACTACAAATAAATTTAGTGAAGTGGGTGTCTAGAAGCTGCAGCAGCAGTTTCATCATCATGTTATCGCGAAGTTGGAGCAGTCTGTCGCAGTGATCAGCAATATGGTGGACCGAAAAGTTTCATTTGAATGAAATGAGGTTTCATTTGTTTGACAAAAAGTTTCATTTGGTTGAAAAGAGGTTTCATTTGGTCGGTACGAAAGAAGATTTCATTTTACTGAAAAATGCTATATTTATACGTATAGATATACAGGGTGTCCCACGGAAAGGTTACACTCCCCTTCATTTCCTCTGAATTCAGCGTAGAAAATTGGGACCAACGCCATTCTTGATAATTGTTTACGTATAGGTACCTTAGGAAAAATACTTTTGTGCACGCCACTTGGCCATGAGTGGCGCAAATGACATGAACTTTGTTGTTTTCAAATGGAACCCTCGTTTTTATTGCACATTTAAATTTTACGTGAAATTTCATGAAGAAATTACCCACCACACGATTTTTCAAGTTCGCGTAAACGGGCGCGATTCCGCTCCGAAAATGCGCAATTTCGCTTTACAAGTGCAAAAATTGTGAAATGCTGAGTTTTTGAAGACATTCAATTGCCACATGTAATACCTACATGATTTTGGTGTATTTTTTCTTGCTGAACCTCGTAATGATTAGCATTTATTGATATTTGCAACACCAACTTGGGAAAACACCTGTGGTGAAAACCACCCCCTCTTTTCAACAGCCCTTTTCAGGGCTACCAAAAAGAGGTAGACATGGCACACAAATGCTTATAAGACGTCGAGTTATAACTCCGTCAAACAAAATATTTCACCAGAGAGAAAATACGAAATTCTCTCTCAAAAGTGAATTATTATCAAATAACATACAAGGCGACCTCCCTAATCACTTACTGGGCGAGAGAGACGCGACAAGTATCTCGCACCAAGTCGCCTTGAATGAGAAAACTCAAACAGACAATCAAATGTCCTCTAGAACTAACAAGGACAGTTCTAGCAAGCCTACACGCCAATCAGAAACTTTGATTGCGCGAGAGACAATAGACAAACCAACCAGGAGGCGGCAAGCAACCACCTCTGGTTCAGAAGCCACCCCGGGGACCCTGTCTCAGCAACGGACGCAGGGAAGACACCCCCGGGGATCCCGTCTAAACACCGGACGCAGGGAAACCACCCGAGGACTCCGTCTAAACAACGGACGCAGAGAAGCCACCTCGGGGACCCTGTCCCCGCGACGGACGCAGAGAAGCCACCTCCGGGGACCCCGTCTCAGCGACGGACGCGGGGAAGCCACCCCCGAAAGACCAACTCAGCTATCATATTCACAGATTCTGAGAAAACAATGTGCGAGCCAATAAGAAAACACATGGTGAACTAATGAAATTAAGCGGACCAATCAGGGGGCGGCAGGAGGCGGCCACCTCCCTATAATTACCCCGCACGGAGCCCTCCGAAATTCATTCCACTCACCGCTCTCGACGACTACACTCTACAGTACGAAGCTTCTACACGCTCTACGCTGACGACCCTTCTGCTCACGAGTTCCTCTCAGAACGGCTTTCTACTGCTCACAAGGCATATCTTCTCTCCTCACAGATCTCGCATTGGCATCTACGAGTCCAGTGATCATTTATCCTGCTCATTGCCCAACGTAGTTCTTCTGTCAGGACGCCACCCGGTACATCTATTGATATTCTCATTAGATCGTACGCCCGCTGGGACGTTCCGAGACGTGTCGCCCGGGTTTCGTAGCACTAAGCTCGTCACCGACCGCTGGGGCACGCCGATAAATTACTCAGCTCATCCGCTCTAATTTATCGTCCAAGGAAGCCTTTTTCAAGGCTACAAGGTAGGACCCTGACATCCGAGCATAGGAAAGAAGCTCTGTCAAGCGAGTCCACCTTCCAAATCCTGCATCCTACATGGAGAGGTATTAAAAACGAGTTAATCAACTCGGGTACATCGATGGAGCGCCGCCCCTCCTACTTCCTCATGCAAGAGGAAGCAGAACATGGCGCGGCCGGGAGCCCTAGCCCGCGAAGCGCTCCCTACCCGATACTCGACTCGTCCGCTGGTCCTAGCGACGGACAAAGGCTCGATTCTCGCGAAGAGATCGCCTTACTACCTAACGTATTCATGAAGGAAACGTTAGGCCAAGCCTCACACACACAAAAGTTCGAGGATACCTTCCAGACTCGCTCTGAAGTCGATCATCATGATTCGACAAAGATATCTGAATATCCACGATATTCTACGCAAGGCTACCCGGTCGATCCGAGTGTCAAACGCACTCCCAACTTGCTCAAAACACAGGATACTTTTCAGTACCTCAACCAAGCCCAGTATATTCCCCCTACGGATATAAATCTTAGGCCGGAATATTACACAACGGCTCAGCACCAAACAGATCGGACCCAGCACCCACTAAGCGAGCCCAGTGCTCCACGCGGCTGCTACACGAACTATCCCCAAGTTCCTCCCGCCAAGCAAGCTGACCTTGGCGATTTTGCTCACATTCCTTTCGGAAATACCCCAGGAACTAACCCGCATAATCAGAACATAAATGTCCCACTTGGTCTACCTACACCAAGTCAGACATATATAAATCCACTACAAATGGTGACCCCGCCTTTGAACAGGCTTAACACGGAGCATTTCGTTCCCTCTTATGAAGCTAGTGGATTTCAGGGAACCACTGCGGGCGTGCGACCCCCGCTGGGCTTATACGCCCCACATCTCACACAACAACCCTCTACACAAAGTGGCTTTCGAGCACTTTTGGAGGAAATGGGAGATTACCAAAAACCTATCTTCCAAAAGAAGAATATCGATCGTGCACTCGCCGAGTTCGATCAATACTGTGTGCGAAAAAACCTGAGAACGCAGAACGAATGTTTCTCAGCTATCTACAAGTGGGTACCGGAGGAAATGCGGGAAGCTATTGACTCAGCTTACCTCACGGCACCCCACGCACCTTACGAAGAGGCCAAACAGCGCCTACAACGAGAATACGGGCTGTCCTTGCAGGACAGGCTCCTCGCGCTCGAGGACCCCGCATCTCTCGCCAAAAAACCCAGCACCAAGTACCATGAAATGTACTCTAAGGCTGTTGGGTACTTCTCAGAGGCTCTGATCACTCAAAAGTGGATCGAAACTCTGCCCATCGAAGCCCGAGGCATGGTCGCAGCACAGCTTACCACGAATGCCCGGCTCGACCTAGCTGATACGCTACACGCGTACAAAACAGCGAACCCCCCTCCCAACATAAGAGGAGTAGAATCTACTTCGAAACCTACGAAGACTGGTTTCAAAAAGGCCCTCTCACAAAAAGCTGAGTTCAAACCTCAGCAAGTAGAGAGTAAGCCTCACAAACCAACGGCCTACGTCTGCCGGAACCACGCCCGTTTCGGTAGCGAAACTCGCAAGTGTGCAGACCCAGAATACTGCACTTGGAAGGCAAATACCGCCTCCAAACCTATCAAAAAGGCAGCGCCTATCAGCCAGCCTAAAACCTTGGTTTCAAGCGAAAATACTCATAGACCGATACAAGAAAGTACCGTTACAACCTCAGACGCAGAGAGTTCGGAAAACGAATAACTGCCAGTGTATCTGAGCCTATACACCGGCAGACTAAAGAGTATAAAAGGCTTTTTTTCAAGTGCAAACTAAATGGCACTGAATTTCTCATTGACACGGGAGCAGAAGTGAACATTCTGCCCCACAATGTCACCAAAAAATTGGGCTTAAAAATTCGTAAGTCCAACGTCAAGCTCACAGCAGCTAACGGCGCCCCTATAGACACACTAGGGCGTGCTGACACGACAATTAACATCGGCCTCGGAGACATGACCACCGATTTCATGATCACTAAAGTTGATCTAGCGATCCTCGGTATACCATTCCTCGAGTCTTGGGATATCGGAATACGGGTCAAACACAAATATATCTACAAAGATAAAGTAAAGAGCTATGCCGATCAAAAAATCGCTGCAGTCATGAACAAAAAATTTACTGACGAACAAATAGCAGCTGCTATTCCTCATCGTGACAACAGTCCTCAACCAGAGGACACGCAGCTCACAGAGGACGAAAACATACGCTCTATCATTGAAAAATACAATGATAAAATGAACAAACTTCAAGGAAAGTGGAAAAACAACGGTGTTTACCACCGTATAACCACGGAAGGAACACCAGTACACTTCCGTGCAAGACCCATGGCAGGCAAAAAACGAGCTCAGGTTAAAAGTACTTTCGACAAAATGCTCACAGAGGGCATCATCGCTCCCTCCGACTCCGAATGGGCTTCTCCGCTACATTGCGTGCCCAAAAAGGATGGAACATGGAGAATCACGGGCGATTACCGATTCCTCAATGCAAAAACTAAGAAAGACGCCTACCCGCCGCCTCACATTCGCTCTTTCCAAGCGAATTTACATAATACACAAATCTATTCGACAATAGATTTAAAATCGGCATATTACCATATCCCGATGCACCCAGATGACGTTCATAAAACGGCAATTATTACCCCTTTCGGTCTCTATGAGTTTAAAAAAATGAGCATGGGTTTGGCCGGAGCATCATGCGGAAATTCGATTTCGCATTTGTCTACCTAGACGACATATTGGTGGCTTCTAAAAATTACAAAGAACACATGAACCACCTCAAACAAATTTTCGACAAACTAGGAGAACACGGACTTCGAGTAGGTTTTGATAAATGCATTTTTTCAAAACCTACCGTCGACTTCCTAGGTTTCACTATCTCAAAAGAAGGGATAATTCCTAAACGAGATAAAATAGAAGCCATAGAGCAATTCCCTCGGCCAATAGACGTACGAAGCCTACGCAGATTCCTAGGTATGTGTGGTTTCTACCGAGCTTGCTCAAGTAAATTCGCTCACACAGCGCAACCTCTATGTCTCCATTCAGTCAAACAAAAAAAATGACAAAACCCCTATCGAATGGACATCAGAGAGAGAAAAAGCTTTCAACAGCTTAAAACACGCAATGATAAAAGCTACATTGCACAATATTGCTCATCCCCACCCTACAGCAGAGTGGAGAATAGTTTGCGATGCATCCGATACACACATCGGAGCGGCACTGGAGCAGGAAATTACAGACAAACACGGCTCGAAATCTTACCAACCATTGGGATTTTTCAGTAAAGAAATTCCGGAACAATGGAAGAATAAAGCCTCGTTCGACAAAGAGATGTTCGCCGCTTATCAAGCTTGCATTCATTGGCACAATGACTTGGACGGCCGCTCTTTTCATATTTGCTCAGATCACAAGCCTCTGCTAGGCACAATGCTAAAGAAAAACGCACATTTTTCTAAAATGCGATTGAGATGGCTAACATACATCTCCCAAATGACAAGTGACATACGACACATACCCGGAGAAGACAACGTCGTAGCCGACGCACTCTCCAGACCTTTCGATCCAGTTGAAATTCAAACAAAGTCAATTTCAACCCAAACTGACGAGGGTCCGTCCGTAGCCGAAATTTCACAAATTACGGCCGCAATAGAGTGCAATCTTCTACTGCACATCTCAAATGCACAGATTCATTCTCCTCCTAACGCAGAGGACAAACTAAAACTCACACGAGTTGAATTCCCTCAAGGAGAGATTTGGTGTAACCTAGACTTAGGACACCCAAGACCTTATATTCCAAACGAAATAAGGCACGAAATAATCAGCCAAATTCACAATTTTGACACCCAGGCATACACTCTACAGTGTATAAAGTAAAACAGAGATATTTTTGGCACGGCCTTCGTGCGGATGTCTCCAACTGGGTCCGGGCATGCGAGACTTGCCAACGAGCAAAAATCACGCGCTCCGTGAAGCTCCCTTACTCCGAATTTGAAACGGCTACCAAATTCTCCCATGTACACGTTGACATTACCGGACCCTTACCTTTAGCTAAAGGAGGGAAGCGTTACATCCTAATGATGGTCGATAGAGCAACGGGTTGGCTAGAGGCAGTCCCTCTTAACAACATCGAAACGTACACGATCACAAACGCCTTTATAAATATTTGGGTAGCCTCAAAAGGCGTACCTAAATACATCACAAGTGACCAGGGCACACAATTCGAATCAGACCTATTTCATTCCATTATGGAACGTCTCGGAGTAAAACATACTCACACGTTACCATACAAACCGTCAACAAACGGAATGGTGGAACGCAGAAATAGATCCTTGAAAGAGGCTCTCAAAGCACAGGACGAACATTGGCTCGACGCCCTTCCAAAAGTACCACTCGCCATGCGTACGGCAGTAGACCCAGCAACGGAAACTACACCCTTCCAAAAAGTTTATGGAATTGACGTGCCGCTCCCAGGCGACATATTCGTAACTTCTACGAACCTTTCCGAGCCTCTCTTTTTCCGATCTACGCATATCAGACATAATAATACGAAATATGCCGTCAACATGCCCAAAAATTTAGATACATGTACACATGTCTATATCAGAGTGCCCACACAGCTCTCCTCTTTGCAATGTCCTTACACGGGACCATTCAAAGTTGTTAAAAGAGATAAGTTTTCGGTTACAGTACAAATTGGCGAACACACAAAAAAAGTTCCCAAACAGCAAATCAAACCAGCTTACACTCTAAACACAGACGAAGCTGTGTCACTAAGCACAAATCAGGCAGAAAATAAGGAGGAGACTCCCCGAAAATCCGCCAGAGGGCGCGTCCCCTCTACCAAATTCGGCGAGAAATGGGTGACTGCGCTCGAAGCAGACCACGCCCACTTTTCTCGGGTAGGAGCAGTGGGAGATATAAATAAGGAGCACCCCGGGCCCGGAGCTCATACCAACCTTGACCTTGGCAGCTTCCACTCATCAAGAGGACATGCTCACAGAAGAAGTGGAGAATTTCCTCCTGGTGGAGGAAATTCCTACGCCCATCGACCCGCTACCGCCTTCACCAGAGAAGAAGGGACCGGCGGACGCCAGCGCTCCAAGAGAGGTGGTGTGGAGAACGCCGGCCGCGTTCACAACGCCGGCTCCACCCGCTCCGCAGCTGCCCAGGGCTCCACCCGCTCACCAGCTGCCCACGGTTCCACGCAAGTGGATCAGCTCGGGCGACGTTCCCGTGCCTCGTTGGGACGAGATGAGCGCAGCGGGGTGGACGTCACCGGAACGAGCGCCTCCGCAACAGCCCAGCCGCGGCCGCGGGCCAAACCCTCGCGGGTTTGGTACCCGTCGGCAAAGCTCGGGCCGGCCACGGACGCCCCGCGGCGCTCGCCGAAACCGGCGAGGCCGGGGCGCACACCAGGCGCGGGACGCGAGGCCTGCACCTCCGCCTCCGCCCCAACTGGTGAGAGTTTCATACGGAGAATTCCGTATGGACCTCCCAGTTCTCCCCAACCGGCGTCGTCGTTGATAACACGACGTCTTGGGGGGGCGCCTGTGGTGAAAACCACCCCCTCTTTTCAACAGCCCTTTTCAGGGCTACCAAAAAGAGGTAGACATGGCACACAAATGCTTATAAGACGTCGAGTTATAACTCCGTCAAACAAAATATTTCACCAGAGAGAAAATACGAAATTCTCTCTCAAAAGTGAAATATTATCAAATAACATACAAGGCGACCTCCCTAAACACTTACTGGGCGAGAGAGACGCGACAAGTATCTCGTACCAAGTCGCCTTGAATGAGAAAACTCAAACAGACAATCAAATGTCCTCTAGAACTAACAAGGACAGTTCTAGCAAGCCTACACGCCAATCAGAAACTTTGATTGCGCGAGAGACAATAGACGAACCAACCAGGAGGCGGCAAGCAACCACCTCTGGTTCAGAAGCCACCCCGGGGACCCTGTCTCAGCAACGGACGCTGGGAAGACACCCCCGGGGATCCCGTCTAAACAACGGACGCAGGGAAGCCACCCGAGGACCCCGTCTAAACAACGGACGCAGAGAAGCCACCTCGGGGACCCTGTCCCCGCGACGGACGCAGAGAAGCCACCTCCGGGGACCCCGTCTCAGCGACGGACGCGGGGAAGCCACCCCCGAAAGACCAACTCAGCTATCATATTCACAGATTCTGAGAAAACAATGTGCGAGCCAATAAGAAAACACATGGTGAACTAATGAAATTAAGCGGACCAATCAGGGGGCGGCAGGAGGCGGCCACCTCCCTATAATTACCCCGCACGGAGCCCTCCGAAATTCATTCCACTCACCGCTCTCGACGACTACACTCTACAGTACGAAGCTTCTACACGCTCTACGCTGACGACCCTTCTGCTCACGAGTTCCTCTCAGAACGGCTTTCTACTGCTCACAAGGCATATCTTCTCTCCTCACAGATCTCGCATTGGCATCTACGAGTCCAGTGATCATTTATCCTGCTCATTGCCCAACGTAGTTCTTCTGTCAGGACGCCACCCGGTACATCTATTGATATTCTCATTAGATCGTACGCCCGCTGGGACGTTCCGAGACGTGTCGCCCGGGTTTCGTAGCACTAAGCTCGTCACCGACCGCTGGGGCACGCCGATAAATTACTCAGCTCATCCGCTCTAATTTATCGTCCAAGGAAGCCTTTTTCAAGGCTACAATACAAGGTAGGACCCTGACATCCGAGCATAGGAAAGAAGCTCTGTCAAGCGAGTCCACCTTCCAAATCCTGCATCCTATACGGAGAGGTATTAAAAACGAGTTAATCAACTCGGGTACATCGATGGAACGCCGCCCGTCCTACTTCCTCATGCAAGAGGAAGCAGAACACGGCGCGGCCGGGAGCCCTAGCCCGCGAAGCGCTCCCTACCCGATACTCGACTCGTCCGCTGGTCCTAGCGACGGACAAAGGCTCGATTCTCGCGAAGAGATCGCCTTACTACCTAACGTATTCATGAAGGAAACGTTAGGCCAAGCCTCACACACACAAAAGTTCGAGGATACCTTCCAGACTCGCTCTGAAGTCAATCATCATGATTCGACAAAGATATCTGAATATCCACGATATTCTACGCAAGGCTACCCGGCCGATCCGAGTGTCAAATACACTCCAAATGTACAAAAAACAAAGGATACTTTTCAGTACCTCAACCAAGCTCAACATATTCCTCCTACGGATATAAATCTTAGGCCGGAATATTACAAAACGGCTCAGTACCAAACTGATCGAACCCAGCACCCACTATGCGAGCCCAGTGCTCCACGCGGCTGCTACACGAACTATCCCCAAGTTCCTCCCGCCAAGCAAGCTGACCTTGGCGATTTTGCTCACATTCCTTTCGGAAATACCCCAGGAACTAACCCGCATAATCAGAACATAAATGTCCCACTTGGTCTACCTACACCAAGTCAGACATATATAAATCCACTACAACACCGAAAAATCGACCAGAATTGCACTTATCTTACTCATTTTCACACAGCAGCGTATACTAAAATGTAGTTTTTTCGAAAAATTTTTGGAGCCAATGCAATAGCGTTATTTTTTACGAAAATTCGCTTAAAAAAACCTTAAAATTCAAAAAAAAACGGAAAAATCAAACGTTCAACGAAAATTGCCAGAGAAACTATTTTTGAAAATTACACGAATAATCTAAATCCAAAGTATTTGTAACCTCTAATGATGACTCTCTGTAAGGTAGGTAGGTACTTCAAGTATTGGATAAGTACAAATATTAGGTAGGTACCTACCCTACTAAAGTACCCTACCTATATAGTACCTACCCGAAATCATTTATGAGAATTTTGCTCTGTATGGTAAAGTTAAGAGCTCTTAAGCTAAACTAGGGTCCGTACTTCTCACTCAGAAAAATACTTTCGCTACCCAGAAGGTGAAGCTTCTGCGGGACACAGTGAAGGTTTACCTGCGGAACGTGGAACAATCTCTACAATATGAACAAGACCTGGCGCTCCAACTCATACAGAAAGGAAGAAGAGAGTGAGTTCCCTTTCATACACACCTGAGTCTATTTGATGGATTGAGAAGGTATATCTACACTGTATTGCAATAAAAAGTTTATTGGTTTATGCGGTTTTTTGACGATAACTCTGACCTTGCTCTATAAAATAATTCTAAAAAAGGATATCCTGGTTTCCTGTAAGGGAACCCTGGAGGGGAAAGGGGTGGAATATTCTTTATCTAGTCTTAAATATGTGCTTAAACATTGTATTTTATTTCCACCTTGAAAATTTATTGTAGTTATCAGTTAATTTATCTTTTCGTAGTAATTCTTTCGAATTATTGAATTCAATTTGGGAAAGCTATATTTTAAAGAATAGGATGTAATGCTAAAACTGTATGTATTTGTTACAGACGAGCTAAATGCATCCTTCGCAAACAACTGGTATTGCTAGAGCATTTGAAAACAACGGATAAACAGCTTGAGACGTTGGAAGAAAGTATCGTAACATTGGAAGCCACAGCTCTACAAGCCAAAGTAATTTTATTTGGATATTCATAATTGTACGTTCTTTAGCAGGACTGTAATAGACTATATATATATATATGTACAGTTAGCCATGACTATAAATCAAAGTTTAACATAAAATATTAAAAGTTTTGATATTAGAATAAAAAGTTCGTAGTCTTAATTTAAATTAAATACTTTCATATAGGTAGGTACATCTACCGGTAGGTACATGTGTGTGTGGATTCCTTCATGACATTCTCTCAGGGGTTCACCAGTTGTGCGTAAGGAGGAAAATCTAATCTGCTGCACCCTTTAAGATGTTTAAAAAAAAAAAAAAACTCTCTCAGTCAAAGAGGTTCGGTAAAACAGGCCTCGCCCTTCCTATCACCCTGATACCAATTCAAAATTTTGTTAGCAGGTTTAATGGGAGAGATATAAGTTGGTTGAGGGAAAAAGCGTTTCTCTCAGAGAATCACATCAATTCAAACTCTGTTGAGGTATCAAATATTTTTTGAACTGTTACATTTGGCACTGCACGGTAGGACCAACGTTACTACGTAATCCCTCTCGAGCCAGACTGTAAACTCACGTTCCCTGTCGTAGCATCTTTCACATCCTCAATCAGTCGATGCACAGTGTAAAAATGACCTCGGTTGTCTGCAACTTCTTCCATCAAGCATCTGCTGAGCCAAAGGCCACTAGTTTCACTTTGTGATTCGCCCGATTCAAATTCAGCCGAGACTGCTGATATTTAACTCTGGGGAAATGTTGCATTTGAGGAGAAACTCTCACAGTCAAAGAGGTTCGATAAACTAGGCTTTGGTCGGACAGTTGTCAGAGGCGCCGTCTTTTAAGAGGTCTTTTGTCAAAGAAGATGTAGGCATGAGTTCGAACTCTAAAGAAATATCATATACTTTTTGGACCACTACATTTGGCTAGTAGGACCAAACTTTACTAGGTAAGTAATCCCTCTTGAGCCATACGGTAACCATCACATTCCCCGATGCAGCATCTGCTGCTGATTCGTCCGCCCCCAATTCAGCCGAGACGGTAGATAAAATAGGGAAATGTTAAAGTTGGGAAAAACTCTTGCAGTCGAAGAGGTTTGATAAAATAGGCCTTGGCAAATGGCAAAGGCGCTGTCTTGGTGGAATTTTCCTCTCAAAGAAAGTAAAGTCATGAGTTCGAACTTTGTTATCAAATATTTTTGGGCAGTAAATCCTCTTTAACAACTTAGGTACCAGTTGAACGTACGTTTCCTTCTAGAGGAATCATCCAATTGAGCACCACAGCCATTAATATGAACAGCAGGTCTCGATTTTCAAATCCAGTTTCGATTAGCTATATATATATTTAAATCTATTTGTCCAAATAATCTACATTTTACTAAAAGGGTTGATTTATGATATTTTATTGTTTATGAGATTTGAGCTTGTGACTATCCAGATCCACGTCATTTTTGGGTTTCTTAAGTGAATCTATAACCCCATGATTGTAACCGTAATTACGGTTACGCCCAACTCTGCTTCGTAGTTACGTTTCTGTTAGAACTTTTTCGTCAAAGTTGTTTAGCAGATGTACCTAATGCACATCCTGTGACATCACAAAATAATAACCATGACACCAACTCAAATTGAATGGCGAGAAACAAGTAGTGCCATAACATAGTAAAATTACTTACTAGCCCTTAATTAGTGACTCCGCAATTAACTTGGGAACAATTTTATTTTGTGTGTTTAAAATTTAGGACCCTTCAAAAAGTGACAATTTCTTTTGGAATTTTATCTTTTTATTAGAGGTTCTTGTCATGATCAAACATTAAAAGCATCCCCAGCTGGAATACTAGACTGCCTAGACGGTACATAAATGAAGAGAACAGTTCTGGTAACCGATCCTAATTTCGCCGTCATTTCTTTTGAAGAGATTGAAAATGAGGTCTGACTTACATATCCTCATATAAGATTACTACCTATCAAGCACCGTCAGACTTTCTTTTCCCTGTCTCCCTAGTTTTCGCATATTTCCAACCCCTCCTCTCGAATATCGCCAGCCTTATTAACTTTAGATAATCAACGAAAATAGGCGAATTCTCTCTGAGGAGTCCATGTGAAGGTTCTGTTAGATTCCTACCAACATCGAACACAATTCAACTCAAAATGTCATTATTAACACTATTTCAGATTTTTGAAGGCCTGCGAACGGGGAATCTCGCACTCAAAAGAGCCAACGAAGTCCTGAACATCAAGAACGTGGAGCTGATTCTCGAGGAAACTGCGCAAGCCGTCGAGAAACAAGAAGTAAGTTTTTGCCTGTTGAAAATGTTCAATAAGAAGGTAGGTTCAATAAGAAAATTAATCCCATCTAAGATTAAATTTGGTCTAATCTCACTACCCCATCTAAGATTAGATTTGATCTAATCTCACAACTAATCTAAGATTAGATCTCAAGTTGGTCGTACGATGCTCCGGATGGTCTCATCCGATTCACTGAACTGCATTCTATCCAAATCAAACAATAAAACCACACTTTCATTTCAAAAGGTTTTTTTGATTCAGAATTTTAAATATTTTACTACTCCTCAATTTCACCCTTCATGAGTCATTGAAAACTATTCCGAGGATTCAGGCCCAATAAATGTCATTTTTGACCCTAGTTTCATAAACTTTGGTCCAGTATTCTCGGAGAAAGGCTTCAGATAGTTTTTTTTTTTTTTTTTTTACTTCGTTTTTTTGTGGATACTATGCATCATGAAACGTCAACGAATTTTTAGGAGGGGGGGGGGGTATTATTTGAAAATAATAAACCAAAAACCGTCAGTATACCGCACCATCTAAAGCTGGGTACCTAAGCACTTGAACAAACGTCTGTACCGATCCCCGAACCGTACCTCCGATCCGAACTTTTTGACTCCAGACATCGCAGCGCTCCGAACATCGTACCTTTCCAAATTGGGTTCGGGAGAGCGATCGGGAGCGCATTTCTAGTTGTATCGAGTTCTCGTCATGGCATCGCAAGAGCAAGTCTCAGCAGGCGCATACATTTTGATAGATATATTGTGAGAAAAAGGAAGAAGAAACTGCGTGGATAGATACGCAAAAATTTATAAAATTGGCAAAGTTTATTGTAATAGTGGGGATGGTTTGTGTCCCACAACACTTGGGGGATTTGATAGGGATGTGGAATTTGATAGGGATCAGCCTCTCTAGGGCAATAAGAGATGAACAAAATTACGAGTTCCATTCTGATCAGCTAGGTGAGATGAATTCTCTCCTGTTCACCCTAGAAGTTTGGAATTCGGTAGGAAACCTCTCTGGGACATCAATAGCAAATGCCAGCCGGGCAGCTGGGAATTCCACTGCAAAGCAAGTGGCTTTGATCGAAGTCACGCCACTTTTGAAGGGAGGTTTCTCCTAGGCGCTATTTCCTATAAAAATTGTAACATCTGGGTCAGTGGCAAGCATCCACGAACAAATCTTTATCTTGAAATGATTTCTAATCAACTCCTTACCTATTCATTCAACATCGATGGGGCAAGAAGAGCACCGGATCTAGTGGTAACGTCCTATTCACTATCCGAGCGGGTCAGAGCACCGTGTCCATCCCCTTAAATTTAGTCAACGGAGTTTCCCATGCCTATGAAAAATTCAGTATCATTTCCTTCAAATTATCCAAAGTTCAATAGGGTTTTATTAGTCAAGGTTCGAACTAGGTCAACAGTCGGTACTCCTTGTTCATGTCAATAAACTCAAGGGTTTACCTACTCTTTTCCCCAATTCATATCGACGTCGAAACAAATACCTAACGTCCGTACCATGTTGAAGCACAAACTGATGAAATAGGTAATGTACAGAACTATGAAAAGGGTGATGACAAGCGGAGGAAGGGGAATTTCGAGAACGTAGGTACGTTACATTGCAATCCCATCCACACTAGTCTCACCACGCTCGGAACATCCCTTTGATATGCCCGGACAAAACCAACAATAGGCGGTATGTTCCTCCTAACCTCAATTCCGTTGGTTTTGCCGCCCCGAACCACCGATTTGTTCAGTTCGGAGGAATGTTACGGACGTTTGTTTAAGTTTCTACCCACCTTAAGATATGCCTTCACTGCCCAAAGTTGGGAATCTGTCTCGTTGTGGAACTAAAAATGGAGGCGTTGGTGCCGAAAGCACCTATTTTCGCCGTTGATTTGACGTTAGGATCAGTTTTATATGGATTTGCTACTCCAGCCGCAGTTGTGTTTGTGGTAGTGGAGAGGAGGAGGACTGGATACTGCTGTCCCTGCTTCCAAGTGGTTGACCGATTATAGGTCCCTGCACACTAGACAGGAACGGGACAGGACATTTATATACAATTTTAACTAAATGATGGCAGCTGTCCAGTCCTACGTCCCTCCACAAACTAGCTTTGTTCCAACAACGCTTCGAGAGCGACCCCCGGGGGTCCTCCAGAGTGGCCATGGGGTTAGCTCCAAGATCGTCCACTTTCGTGTTTGTTGAAACACTTCGAAGAAAAATGTGATAACAAACGTAGTAGAGAAGGTAAAAACAGTTTAGAAAAGGTTGCGCAGATACGTAATTTACCCAAGGGTAGCAGGTTATTTCAAAATGAGCATGTGTAGGGCTCAGAGCTCTCGAGGAGACCCTGTCAAAAGTGTGGGGCTACTTGGAGGACCCCTGGGCGCTCTAAGATCTGTTGGAAGAGGAGCTCTCAATCCCATAACCTTGTTGGAACGCAATTTCGAGCTCTGAGCTCCTCTAGGACGCCCTTTTGTCCTAGTTGGAACAAAGCAACTAGCTGTGGCACGGGACGGTAACAGCCTGGGCCAGCCAAGGGACAGGAAACACCAAGATCGCTCTCAGAGCTAGACCTAATGTGAGGACGGGCATCGAGTGAGGGGACCTTTACGTTTTTAACACAGAATGTGTTTTAGCCATGGACTAACTAGCCGAAAATGGAACGCGGGATGGGAACGAAATGTGTGACGGGAAGCGAGAGGTCGTGGGTTCGAATCCCGGCCAGGCCTGACATTTTTTTTTTTTTTTCTCGTGAGACGAAGGTCGTGGGTTCGAATCCCGGCCAGGCCTGAAAATTTTTTTTTTTTTTTTCGTGAGACGAAGGTCGTGGGTTCGAATCCCGGCCAGGCCTGAAATTTTTTTTTTTTTTTTTTGAGACGAAGGTTGTGGGTTTGAATCCCAGCCAGGCTTGATTTTTTAACAACGCAATTTTCGTAGTTTCATACTATAATTATATAAATTGATGTTATAAATGAATAGTAAACAATGACGCTTGTTTTTTTTGTTTTTTTTTTTTTTTTTTTTTTGGGACTATCCATTAGGTAGCCGTATATTATTCATTCAACTTCTAAACCGCGACTATTTATCACACAACAGTTTCCTGAGATGAGTCGGTACTAAAATGTGGTCCTTTTTATCGTTCAAGGAGATAAACAAAATGGTGAATGTGTTGGGCATAGCGAAGGCTGAGGAGAAATGGGACTTGGAGAAAGAGCTCGACAGTTTGTTGGAAAAGAGCGAGCCAGCTGTGGCTGTCGTGGTCTCCACCAGCTCAAAAACATCCAAAGAACCCAAAGAAACCGAAGAACCTTCTGCGTCATCAAAGGAAGACACCGTTTCGGGTGAAGAGAAGCCAGGAAAAGTGAAAAACGGTTGGTAATTGCCAAATGTTCGGAAACATACGTTAGTTTCACCTCAGTATCGTATGTAGCTTGTTGTCTTACCAAGGGTGTAGGCCCTTGGTGCCACTCAGCAGAGTGAGCTAGAACTTAATTCTATTCAATTCAACTTAAGGTAGGTACGGAACTTTCGACCGGAGCTTCTCTTACTGTATTTAGAGTACTACATAAATATGCATTAGACTAGGAATTGAAAAATTATATTATTCATCTGGGTAGGTTCGTACCTACCTAGAACTCTTCCAGTTGAAGTCCGTTGATTCTGAATATTCCTCTCACACGTTATCGCTCCCCTGAACAGCTCCTTGAGTGTTTTTGCAAGGCATTTCAAAACTTCTTTCTTGCTCATTTTTCAAAAATTTTCTCAAGATCCCACACGATATCAGATCCTGCTGACAGCGACACGGCAAAAGTCACAGAAAATATAATGATCGATGAATAAGCTCAATCTCAGCCTTATCTGTGACTTTATATTATGAATTTCGAAAGTATTTGATAAGTATTTGAAATTTCGAGTTCGAAAAACGAAAACAAAAGAAGTACCTACTCAGTAGGTAATGAAATAGGTAACAACGTAACCAAGCTGTGCACTACAGTAGGTATGCACTGTGAGAATATAAACTAGAGACGGAGCTCATTGAGATGTCATTTATACAACGCCGGTACAGCAATGAAGCTCTCAGTAGGTAGGTACTGAGAGTGCTAGGTGATTAATTTTATTCACTAGACATTCCTACCTATGTTATATCAGTCTTGCTGTCTTTATAGTCTATATGCGAGACTGTGCCACTTGTTATCCTCTGTTGTACTGTAGCCCTAAAGATGCTATACAAATATAGCGAAACGTCAGCATAGAAGAGTTTTTGAATTATTGACCAACCCTCAACTTCATTATTACACGAGTCGTCGAGAAAACTAACATAATAATGTACAATTGAAAGTACTTGCATTGTAATTCAAGTACAGCAAGATTTGTACTTGAAATTCAAATAGGTACATCACAATTATTTTTTGTTGAAAATCAATAATATTCCGCTTCGCAACGTCTTTCCATTTCCGAATGAAATTTATCGGAGCCTTCCCTTTTCTTAAAATTAAAGGTCAAGTCACGATAAAGCTCCCTAAAATCAAATTTTACTAAATTTGAGAAATCTTTATTTTTTTCAAACGGGGAAATTGGTTCATGAGAACAGATAATTTTCCAAGATGCTAGAACGTTGAAAGGTGCGCCAAGATCTCAGCTTTCTAACGGTCCAATAAAACATTTTTTACTTATGAATTTTGGGATGATACCTACAGACAATTTTATGCAGAAACATCTGGTGCGAGGCTTCTCACCACTTTCCTTACTTGTATTCATTTTACATGGATGCTATCTTATGAGCTTGAGCTATGTTTGAGCTTGCTTTTAACGAGGATAAAGCTCGATTTGACGAACTCGTGATACTTCAGCACATGCGTTGGGCTACCAAGAATGAAAGGAAAGCATTAACTCATTTTTATTTATTTATTATTTTTTAATTTTTTAAAGGGATATAGGCCCTTTTGCAGTGAGGCGCCTCAAATAGCCTAGCACCTAGTGATGATAATGCACTTTATGCATTGGATGTCTTCATGTTTTAGAGAGATCCTTGACAGCTAGATTCAAGAGGAAATTAAAACCTGTTGAAAAGCCGATGGCTGAGCCCAGCACGAGTTCTTCTGCCAAAGGGAAAGTCAAGAAATCGATTATGAAGAAAACCTCCGGAAGTGCTACCAATACCGCACCCACAAAACCTAAGGAAGTCGGAGTAAGTGGTTGAAACTCATAACCTGTGTAGACAGGTATAATCCTACCAAAATATTATAAAATAAATTCGAAGTCCATACGCAGAATGTGAAATAGACAACTATAGGTACGCATAGTGAATGTTTACTGTAGGTGTGAAAAATGTAGGTTTAATAGTTCTTAAATGGAAGTCGATTTCATCTTGAAAAATTTGACGCCAACCAAGGGTGTAGTCAGGGTGGGGCAGGGAGGGACCATGCCCCCCAGAATTTCGGGAACACAAAAATAAATTGTTGTGATTAAAAAAAAAATTTATTGTGATTTTTTTTCATTTTGATACAAAAGAAAAGTAAAGCTCGGTGACTAACCCCACGTGGAGGTACTTCCAAAATATGAACTATTCTACAATAAAAAAAGTTCCAGTCATGCAGCATGATCGTATGAGCGAATTTTCGTAAATTATCATATTGTATAATGTTAAATTGTTTTGGAATTTGAGCTTTTTGAGTGCAAGTAAATTGTTATCTACAGTTCAAATAGAGGTTTTGGATTTTTAGCTTTTTTGCAGTTTTTATCGATTTTTTAGCAAATTTTATTGAATTTTAAGTAAACTAACAGCATTAGAGCATAATTTTGTACATACATTTTTGAATGTTCTATTTCATAGTTAATAAACTTTATTTGAGCAAAATTCTCCCAAAAAATATAAATTAAACGATTTTTAGCCGTTTTTAGTGATTTTTCGAGTAGGTACATTTTTTGAAATTTGACCAATTTAATGTGCTCAAAAAGTGCTGACCAACGAACTCATCCTTTCATTTGGAAAGATTGATTTTTAGGCGAAAGAACGGGATTATTATCTCAATCCTAAGTAGAGTTATCGTCTGGAATGATATATAGGTATATATATATATTAAAAAGAGTTAAACTCGATTGGTATCAAAATCCCTCAAAACGGATTTCAATGGAGAAATTTTTCAAAAATTTTTATTTTAAAATTTTCCGAGCCATTGCAATAGTTCATTTTCTACCAAAATTCGCTAATAATATGCAACTTTGAACTGTATACCATAAGTTTACTACATTAATAACGAACTTATCGATTCAATTTACTATTCTTTTCCACAGATATCGATAAATGATGAATGAAACATCCTCAAACCCAATTCCCAATCCACAGCCGATTTGTTGCGAGTACCACTCAACTCAGGTTACCTGCCTGCCCTCAAGACACCAACAGACAACTCTGTGACAACAGATGCCTACCAACATAAACCATGAATCAGTGTTGTAATACAAATTATAACAGTTGTAATAACAGTGAGGTGAAATGATTATTTTATAATATTAGTCGTTATAGTCCTTGTAAGCCTAACTCGAACAAAATTTTGAGTGCGTACCAAACTGTGATTCTGCAAAACAGCTCAATCTTGTCCAAAATAGTTTAATATATAAGATTGGTAAAAAAAAGTAACTCCTCTGAGATTTCTACGGAAAGTGAGATCAAGTACCTACATGTTATGAGATTACTCGTAGTAGGTTCCAGATTAATACCTACAAACCGAGAAGGTTGCAAAATCAAAGTCAAAATTAAGTTCATCAAACTCTGAGGGTCGATTCTAGAGCTCATTTCTGATCGAAAGTTCCTCCCAGAGTTTTTCTAACGCTTAGTTTTCGAATAATTCAATTTTTTAAGATAATTTTTTTTTAATGGGATTTTTGTTACCTTATGGCATTAAAACGACCGTAAGTCCCCTTCGAATCACTTTACACTAAAAAATTAGAACATCGACAGAAAGAGCGTTAAATTTTGTGTCTATCTGATGGCAAACCTATATTTTTTAGCTGTTTTCATGTGCAAAGCAAACTTTGAAAACTTCTCAGAATTTGACTTTTTTCCATTTGTCGTTTTGCTCTTAATACAGCATATTTTGGAAAAGCACTACATGCGGAAACCATTGTTTGTTGATTATTGGATGATTGGAATTTGGCTCATGCGACTTTTCCAATGGCAGAGCGATGGCAATGGCGAGTCTTCTAAAACGAACAGAACTGGCGGGCTGCCTAGTTCATACTGAAGGGAATGAAAGACCAATCACAGCCCCACTCCCTTCCACTCCACCATCAAAGGCGGGGAACTCACCCTGCAGAGATGGCATCGATCGATGCCATCCGCCTCCATGCTAGCATGAGGCGGCATCGATTGGTGCCATCCATATTGATAGTGTTAAAAATGTATTTGGTTTGATGGGTGTTACCAAAAAACCTATCCCTTTGGTTAAAATCACCAAAAATACAGGGTGTCCAACGAGACTTTGACCCCCCTGTTAAAATCGTAATTTGTGGATCAAAAAAACATTTTTTTTTCTCAAACTTCATGTTTTTTGTGAGGATCTCAGAAATGACAATATTGCAAAGCGCGCAACTATGCGCAACCAACATCAACAAATATTGATAGTAGTAGTAAAGTAGACAACCATTCCAGGTTGGGGCTTTTCGTCCAACTGCCTCGGGCATCGCGGACGTCATCAGCTGTCCTCCAAATGGAGGATCAGATTCGTTCTGAGGATTTCGCTTAAAGCTACTCATTGCCTCGCCCCCTTGAGTGGAGAGGGGTTCTCCGTACAGAAGCGCGAAAATTACTTGGACGTCTGACCCTTACCCTTACCTGGGAGGTCACCCATTCAAGTACTCACCACGCTCGACGTTGCTTCTTTGCTAATCGCATGAGAAACGGTTCATTGCAACGCCTAACCGTTTCGGCTCTTATATTGATAAATAGATGAAGTTCATGCAGATGATTAGGATGAAACTTACATAGCGATGGCATATGTTTTGAGTGGGTAGTCTTATGGTTCCATGTCTGTTTCATCATCTTCTGTAGATGAACCCAGCAAATGGTGGGTTGTTTGTGCAGGAACCTGAACAGTTGGAGCAGAGTGTTGAGCAGTGGATGCCAGCTCTGTGACATCCACATCGACCACTACCGCAGCTTTTGGTGCAGCTGCAAAATATATTCTGCAGAATTTGAGGTGTTGCTGGTGGATCCAAAGTTGAGATTGGTTTGAGGAAGCCATCGTCTTCCCTACTCAAGCCCCAATTCACTGGCATGGAGGACAATAGAGTCAAGAATTGCCACCAAAATAATGGTGTCAGCTGCTTTCTACTGCGATTCCCATGATATTGGAAAGGGGGTGAAACTTAGGGACATCACATCAAACTATCATGCAGAACTCTTTGTTTTGGAAATGGCGTTGATTCATGTCAATGGCAAGATACCTTCAGGACGGTTTAAATGAGCACAGCAAGTTGATGGAACTAAAACAAATCAATTCGGGGAAGGGTGTAACAAGAAGTACAGAGCTGGGCAGTGGCAGGGGCATGATGCAGGTACGACAATAACATGAAAAAGGGAAAAGTTTTAGAGCATTAGTGATCATCATAAATAACCATCATTGGCATACACGAGGTGAAAATGAACAAATGGACACACATCTCCAGGAGATAGCTCCAAAAGCAGAGAAGAAGAAGAAGAATCGCCACCACCACCATGGTTGTTCCCCCTCCTCTTCCGCTCTCCGCCCTTTCATTGATTATTGATATCGCTGCTGACAACATGATTGTTTGATCTCCCAACAACGTCTTGACTGTGTTGATCTTTGTTAACTTTAATTTATATTTACGTGAAAATCCCTCTTTGTTATACTGCCGACAGAGACTTTCCTGCAAAACTTTGCTTCTTCGAGTTGTAGTGGTTCTGAGGTAAGATAACAAGATAACTGTCTAATCGACTGACCGTCGCTTTAATGGTTTTGTCGACATGAGAATCACAAGGCAAATTTACTATACATGTAGCTTTCTTAAGGATGTTAAAACTCTACAGGGATCTCTCGGAAAGTATTACGTTTAAAATGTTGGGAATATCGATGCGTGAGGACGCTCTACGCTATGAAGAACCGACCCTGAAATAACTAGATCAATGTCATTTTAAGACCAAGAGAAATTTCGTCTCACAAAGGTGATTTGAATCTTGTCCTAGATGAAAGGAAAACCCTATGCTTTACTTCTACAACTGTGCTATCCATGTTCGTTGCCATATAAGTAGGATTAGGGTTCACGTATGACTTGTTAGATTGGTACCCACCTAGCTTGTAAACGCTGCAGTCTTCATTCCTGGGCCAAGGTGATGATGATAGATATATCTCTGATATATTTATCTCCCATGAAGTAAAAATTCCCTGGTGCCCTTTCAGGTCGTGATCTGGGCATATGTCGTTCTATTTACTCGTCGTGATTCGTGGAGAAATCAAATTGCACCAAACCATATCACTTTTATTGCGCCTAAGCTTATAAATAAACTTCCGTCGGATATATATTAAAATAGTAAACCTAGTCGGTTCAGACAAATTAAGGATTGCATTATCCAATCAGCCAAGTTTTAAATCAAATATAGGTTCTCCATATATTATAATCCCACAACGTAGGCTGATTATGCAATTCTCATTCCTATTCCTGTGGAGACTGGAGTATTAGTACTCAATGAAGACTGCTTTTGTAACGCGCTAGCTATTTGTTCAAGTTTTAAGATTTTTTTAATTTTAAACATTGTTCTATGCCAAATTCTGTTAAATTTTTAAGATTAATTCATGTTTTGATTAGTTTGTTCACGTTTTGAAATTTTACGTTTAAGCTGATTTAATATTTTATTCATGTTTTGATTATTTTATTCCCCTTTCTGTTGAAAGAAGAAGAAAATAATGTATTTCCATGGTTTCTATCCCTTAGAAATACCCACACTCAGGCTTTACCTTGTGGGATTTTCAGTGAGCAAAATCGCTTATGGAAACCATCTCTCAGTATATCCTGTCTTTCTGAAAATAAAGTATTTATAAAGTTAAAATTTGAGTGTTGGATATCACTTCATGAGACAAGATGTTCAAAGTTGTGCAATGAAACCGTCAACATAGTTGTAAAATGATGAATTCTGTGGCTTTCTCATTGAAAACTCATAATTATGGGGTGCTAAAATATCAGAATCGGACTTAGGCACCGTCATCTGAACTAACATTGCTCCACCTTTAACGGGACCTCAACGGACGTTTTAGTGAATTTTCGTAGATGAAAGATTTATTTGAAGTAAATTTTGTTGAAAATTTTTTTCTTAATGATTATGGAGTGTTGCCTTTGCCTTAGTTGGTTGAGGGAGAGAAATTTTCAGGCTTCTCTGATAGTCATTTATTGAGGTTTGTTGAGCACTTTCGCCAAAGATTTGGCCTCTTCAGAGCGTATTATTTGATAGATGAGTTGTTAAATGTGTATAAGTTGGGAGGCCTCCTTGTACATCTTGGTCATGATCCGTGTAGACCGGCTGGTTGCTGGCGGTGGTGTACGGGGTTGATGTACCCCTCGTCCCTGCTTCCCTTGGTGCAGTAGTTCATAATGGCTATGGAGTGTTGCCTTTTCCTTTGTAGGTTGGGTAGGTTGAGGGCGAGAAATTTTCAGGCTTCTCTGAGCTAGCTAGTCTACACGGGTCATGACCAAGATACAAGGAGGTATCCCAACTCATAAACATTTAACAACTCATC